>CM056586.1:71467606-72067606 GCA_029721435.1 Gymnothorax reevesii
GGACAAATTACCCCACGGGGTTCAATGAAGTGTATCTATCTCTCTCTTAAGCTATTTTAAGTTCAATGTGTGTCATGTGTGCATATTTTACTGAGACAAAAGGCCTTAAATATAAGGAGTAGCCTTGCATTTCTCTTTTTGAGGGCGGATTATTGACCAACACAGTTCTTCTTTAAGGAGGTTCACCGTAAAAAAAGTACTGTTTCTTTCTATTTTTTTCTGTCAGATAGATTTTATCGTGGGTCAATGTCACATACATATTCCAATCTGTCCTCCAACCATAAGCTCAAATGGGTCAATTATTCTCATTTACTCTAACTTACAACCCACAGGAGCGTTTCCTAAAATCACGCCCCTACTGGCAGCAGGGAGGTACTGTTACTGTTACAGCTTCAGTTCCAGATACAGTTTCAGTCATATTCACACTTAAAATAAAGGTTTGGGTAAGGATTTGGGTTGGGGTTAGGGTTAGGATTATGGTTTGGATTTGGTTTAGATTAGGGATTTACTGATGGCGACACTGACGATGGAAACCAGATTGTAGTTATTTAAATGATCGCTAGAGGTAACTCCTAAACGTAACTTAAAGTCGTAATAAGCTGCTTGACAAACGACCTTTCCAGGCGCATTTTGGCTGAATCCATATTTCCCCTCTCTGGACTTGCAGACTGAGCCTCACGGACTTCAGGTGTATGCAATGTGACGTCTTCACCATCATCGCGTAAAGTCAGCAAGAGCGGGAGATTGCAGCATAATAAAATGAGCTGACAGACAGGCTTCGAGTCTGTTTCACTCGTTTCCATGCAAATGCATATTGATTACCTCTGTAGCCTACATTTCTGTACGATGTTGTTGAATTTTACATCTGGCCAACGTTATTTAAGTAACGTTTGAATATTATAAATTTCTAATTAGATTATGTGGTTTTGTGCGTGTGTGAATGTGATTTTCTTCTGTCATCAATTTGGAAAAATTGAAACGTCACGTCCGTATTGCAATGTATTATGGGTAATTACATTTGTGAAATCTGCTGAAGTCTGCACCCCAAGCGGACTCTCTGGAAGTCCGCAGAAAGTCCACTTGAGGCCCCTTGTGGACTGGATCAATAGTGGATTTGGACAGCCCTCAGTACTCCCAGACTTCCTGTGAACGCGCCCACAAAGTCCGCGAGTCTGCTAGTACAGAGAAGTGCGGATATTTGGATTCAGCCTTTGTTGGAGGACAGACTCACATGTTCTGTATCTGCTGATTGCAGCCCTCCACTGACATCACATGATGAGTGAGATATTCAGACACAGGACGCCATGTTTTTGTGGCTCCAGCAATAGTGCAAAGGGGAAATATCTAAATCTTGTTCATCATTTCAAATGCATATCCTTGTAGTTCAGCAATACATATTTGCAATAGTTGGACACTTTGGGATCTTAGCTAGAGTTTAAAACAGGCCAGAAATTCCACAGGTTTGAATAAAGCAGCTGCATTTTATGGGCAATTATATGGGTCCATAGGTTTTGTTGCATTAGTCCACATAGAATAACCCGCAATGACAAAGCAAAAGCAAGTTTTTCAACTTTTTTTTGCAAATACGTAAGTACACTAGAACGTCATGTAGATGTAAAGAGATGAATTTTTGGGGGGAAAGTAAATTTTCAGCTCCACCCAGTTGCGGATGAATGCTCTGAAAAAGTGTGACGTCACTTTCGCTGGGGTCAACACTCACTTCCTTGACAACGGTTCACACTCACAGCATAGCAACATATTCACTCGTACACTTGACACGCGGCACAAAATGCGTAATATTTTACGACCAAAATATACAGAGAAATGCTTTCTGTTCGTTTATAATGAGCATATTTTGGATGTAAGATCGCTGAAAATGAAGCTTAATTCCATACATTGACACGAGGGTCATGGCGATAAACACTGTGCAACATGCTGTGCAAGTTGTTTGGTTTGTTCAGCGTGAACCAGTAGCCAGGGCTGCGGCTGGTTGACCTCAGTGTGACGTCACTGCTTTGGCAGCGCATTGGATACGTAGTTCTCTCCCTCTGCCATCACCGAAATGGAATGCGTATGTCTCTACAACAGTGTACTCTCTTAATTATTCAACATAGTGTTTGTCGTTAACAAACTTGTCTTGAGTAAAAGGAAAACTGAACTTTGCATAAATTCATAGCTCATAGATTAATAAATTAAATGTTTACTGACCTTGTTATTAAAGCTGCAGAGAGTGCCAATTTGTTAAGATGGAGGAGAATTAAGTGCGAATCCCAAACTAACACTTCATAAATCAAAGGCAGATCTCACTTGCAGTTTGTGGAAATGGGGAAGTAGATATTCATGATGCTACCGATGCGTTCATCTGTGAATGGTGCGGTAAATACGCCTGCGAGCATCCAAACAGTCAAGTCAAGCATTTACTAATGCAAAACGCTGTTTACATAACTTTAATCCTGGTCACATCATCTGTTTCTGAAAATGGAATTTACCATCTTTTCCTGCAAGGAGTATTTAAAATTATAGGGGGGGATAATGATTCATTCTGCCCGAAGACCGACAGAATTACATTTGATCGTCTACCTTATACTTTTGATGAGTCAGTACATTTTGGTGGCGCAGATTGCAGTCATTTGCGTCTTCATATCTCTGTGATCTATCATCATTCTCCAGGTGCAGACAGCACCATATTTCATTACATATTTCATCACCCCTTTGCTGTCAATCATTGTAATTTGATGTAGGAAAGTTGAAAATAGCCAGCGGCAAGCACGCTTTTTGGTGAATCTCTGTTTGGGTGGAGATGCCACTTGCATTTTATGTATTGTTACTGAACTAAAATAAACTGATAAGAGAGAGAACCGAAAATAAATAATAATAATTCTGGGGGCTAATTTATGTGTGAGAAAATATGGGCCTCAACAGCTCAGAAATACAAGATTGAATCCAGTACATATCGGCAAAGGCAGAGACACACTAGGAGAAATGGAAGATCGTATTTGGGCTCTAAGACCAGAACACTATATCAGTCTGCGCCAATTATGAGCAGAACATGAAATGAGCGAAAAAAATTTCGGTATAGAAATTCTTGCTGCAAGCCAATCAGGTGGGAAAAATATCCTAAAATATTCTAAATTTAAAGTTTAACCATAATCACTGTTCAACAGAAAGAACTGAGCTAGGTTCATATGGCCTTTTTAGTCTGCTGTAAGAGAGAGGAGCTGAGAAGAACCAAAAACTCATAAATCTGTTCACAAAACCCGATAAAGAAGCTCCTGCTGCTGGCTCAGGGCTGCTTGTGTGAGGAAGTCGTCCGGAATGACCAGATGGGCAAGTCTGGCTAGATGAGCTATTCTTCCCGAATGACCATATCGGTAGTCAAGTCATCTGTAACATGGATTAACCACATATAGCAGCACGAAAAATTAAACTCGGAATTTTCTTGACTGAATGCTTGATGTTTTACATATCCAAATCTTTTTCTGGGTACCCAAACATCAAGGTAAGCCGAAAATGTACTGATTACATTCGATATTGGTGGATGTTGAAAACGGAATTCTTGCGTTTTTGGCTGATTATGCTGTCCACTGCCTCAAACCACGAAAATTTATCTATCTCATAATTTGAGCTGCCAGACTTCTGCACCGCATCCCGCACTTTAAAATATCGCAGCTACGTTTTCTTTACTTTGTCACGGCACTGATCTATTATTGCACTGATCTATTATTCTGTGATAACTACGCGAATGTAACTACTCATGTATTATTCCATAAATCTCAGTTTTTGTTTTTTTTTTAATTTGGCATCTCCGATCCCACCTGAATCTGGAATGCCCAACTGGTGAACTATGTACAGGTCTTGCTCGTATGCGATCCCTTGCTGCCAATTCAAGAGAGTGAAGACAGCTTGCTCCTCCAAAGCACAAGCCTGTCAGCCACTGCTTCTTATACACTCATTGGTTGAATCTTTGCAAGTTCAGAACGAGGGCAGAGGATACCCCGCCATGGCCAGGCTTGGAATTTTCCTGACAAGTGCTCATCTGGCCAACAGGAGGCGCTTGAGCAACAGACATGGCTAACATTATTTTTCCCTGGGCGTTTCTGGGTGGGCAAACTCAGAATGAGGGCAGAGAACAATTTCCTCTCAGGTCTGAATCTTATTTATGAGCGCCCGTCTACCCAACAGGATACCCTTCCCAGCAGGCCCTTCGCAATTTGCATCTGTGTTGCCCATTGGCTAATTGTGCGCTACCTCTGTAAAGAGCTGCTGACCACTGCTGGTTGATGTGAGGCGGGGATTAAAACCTGTTTGTTTATCTAGGTTCTTTCCGTGTGGGAATTTAAGAATCCTTGTTATTTAAAGTCTAGGACCTTTAGTTGCTATATCTCAGATAAAAGACAAGTGTCTGTTCATTAAAACTGTGAACAGAAATGTAGACTATGGGCCCTATCTTACGCCAGAGTCCCTAAACCCTTTATTTGGGATTATTTAGCATTGCGTTAGAGGCATGAAAAGTCGCTATCTTGCACACCTGCCTATATCCCTAAAACACCAGGGCTACCCGTTATATTATGCATAGGCGTGGTCTAGGCGTTACACCAGTTAAACCAATCAGTGTGCCAGGTGCCATTGCCTTTAGGAGCAGGCTGCACTATCCCAAATCCTCAAACCGAAACCTGTGATGGAGAGAGGAAGGTTGCTACGTTTCTCCGGTGATGATGTTACATTGCTCGTGCATGAGGTCAACTCCAGACAGGGGAGGATCTGTTTTTGTTAAGTTAATCATGAATTGTATTTTATTATTACTATTATTATTATTATTATTTGACATTGACATATTGTTTCATTTTTGGTATGTAATAAAAAAAACAGCAAGCCTACGCCTTTTGTGATGGAAAAAAAAAAAGAAAAGAAAAGAAAAGATTTGTTTCGCCATGCACTTCCAACTCCCTCTCCCGTCTGAAATGAAGCATCGAACAAAATCCCATTTTAGAAAAATAAAATTAGGTCTATGCACTGGCGCTCAGCAACGTAACTTTTTTCCAGCGAGAGCGGAATTTCAGAACTCTTCAGCGAATGAAGGTAATTCTGGTGACAAGTACGTGGTTTCGTCCGTTTACATTTTCCACTCGGACAGCTGTTTATTTTTACCGCAAGTTGCGTGACCGTGCTGCAAAAACGGATGTGCATACTTGTCGCGAAATTACCTTCATTCACAAAAGAGTTCTGAAATGCCGCTCTCACTGGAAAAAAAAATTACTGTTGCTGAGTGCCAGCGCATAGACCTATTTATAATGAAATTATTTTTCTGTACTGAATGTAACCCATTATTTTATCACTGTTAAACTGAGGCTAAAGCGAGGTGGCTTTGTTTAGGCAAGTTAATTCAGGAACTGGAGCTGCATGTGCACGTCCACATGTTTCCAAGTAGACGCACAATGAAGCTGCCTGGGGGCGCTCTTGTAAAAGCCCAGAGGGGTAGCGGGTGGTTTGAGGACACGCTATACGATTTACCTGACGTGTGTGGTCAAGATAGTAATTGTAGAGAAAGCGCATAAACACGCCCACGGGCACACCTCCAGGAGCAAATAAAGGAGTCGACATAACGCATAGCGGGTAGTGTGGCCGCAAGATACCGTTTAGGGATAGTGGAAGCTGCTAAATGCGTAATTCATGGGTAGCGGGTAGTGGCAACGGGTAGGGCAGTGTGAAAGATAGAGCCCTATGTCTTCAGATTCATTAACAACAGTAAAATGCTCAAATAGATGAGGGGATGAAAATGATTTTAAAAGGCATGTTTACTTGAATGTATGTTCTTCTGTGTACTTTTATTTTGTTATTTTTGTTTTATTTTGCTACATTTAGACTAAGGACCTCTGAGCCATATTCATCTAGAAACTGTATTACAGACAAGAGAAAACATTGCATTTTGTGGATGTAACAGTGTAGTTTATAACCTTTCAGTGGATGCGTATGAGCTGTAATGATGTGAATCCAATTTTATCTAATGTGGTGAATCTGGCAGTGACTTAAACTTGAAAAAATTCTTAATTGATGAAATAAACATAAACAAACCATTTTGTTTTTATACATTTACTTCTCTTCCACAATACATAACTCAATCTTCATAGAATGGAAATAAGTATGGTCAAGAAAGAATTGATGATCTTGTTATTGTATGTTTCAGGAAAAAAATGTGACAAATAGTATTAGATATTTGTGTTGATATCATAGCTTTTTGTCTCCTCTCACTTGCCATAATTAATAATGACTGGTTTACACATAACATGCCGTTGTCACATCAACATGTATTTACGATCAAATGTGATGCCAATTTCCAGGGTTCACATGCGATTAATAAGTTATTGCGTGAAATTCTTGTTATTTCTGTAAGGGACTTTGGACTAATATGCAGATATTACCTTGAGAATAAAAATATGAGCTAGGCATCATGTATGACAGTCGCAAAAGTGAGATATGAGCTGTACAATAGGTATGACAAACAGAACCTGCCACTGGGTATATGAGCTATATAGGAGACATATACCTTGTATGTACATATAGGGCCTATATGTGGAAATAAGGAAGCAATATAGGAGACCTATATGCCCTCTATAAGTACATACATGTACCTGAATTTGACCTGTATTTGGCATATATGCGCATATATATGTTCATATAGATTCTTTCCATGTGGGAAGGAGCTTTCTATGGAAATGCAAAGATTCAAGGGGGTATTTAAGCTTTAGCCAAGGGATACTTAGAATGTAAGCCAGTCGCCATCTCCAATAATCACAGAACAAGAAAAATACCCTCTAGATTTTGACTCGCAGTTGAATGGATTTACTTTCGTCAAAGTTGTGAACATGCGCAGTGATCGTGCATCTCCTACCGTATTTGTTCTTATAACAGATTTCCCATGAGATTTACATTGTCTTGGCAATGTAGGATGTTGTACCAGATCCCTTATAACCATATTTCTCGAGATGACCTGCTTGGGAAAGGATTAACCTTGGCCATAGGTTCCATGATTAAACAAAAGATTCCCTTTCTAAGAGACCCTAGAATGTCATTTCAGTCTTCAAAAGGCCAAACCCAGTTCAGTTATATACTGGACAACAGCTACGATCGACTTGGCGCTAGAATGTTTCTTCTCTGAGAATCCCCTCTTTAAGTGCAACATCAACCCTACCCAGCGCCTGCTGACGTGTGATGCATATAGTGACACATTTGAAGTGTTCTGCATTTTTATTATGAGCCATTATGCGTTTTGAATGTTTTCAATCTCTAAAACCCATTGTGAAGTGGTTTTCTGTTTATGAAAATAACATGCTCATAAAGCACATAATGTCACCTAATGATGGTGTATAAATTAATTTAGCCTTTTCGCCATTAAGCATTACGCAAGAAAACCTTTCCATTGATATCACTCATCTGGCCAACAGGAGGCGCTTGAGCAACAGACATGGCAAACATTATTTTTCCCTGGGCGTTTCTGGGTGGGCAAACTCAGAATAAGGGCAGAGAACAATTTCCTCTCAGGTCTGAATCTTATTTATGAGCGCCCGTCTACCCAACAGGATACCCTTCCCAGCAGGCCCTTCGCAATTTGCATCTGTGTTGCCCATTGGCTAATTGTGCGCTACCTCTGTAAAGAGCTGCTGACCACTGCTGGTTGATGTGAGGCGGGGATTAAAACCTGTTTGTTTATCTAGGTTCTTTCCGTGTGGGAATTTAAGAATCCTTGTTATTTAAAGTCTAGGACCTTTAGTTGCTATATCTCAGATAAAAGACAAGTGTCTGTTCATTAAAACTGTGAACAGAAATGTAGACTATGGGCCCTATCTTACGCCAGAGTCCCTAAACCCTTTATTTGGGATAATTTAGCATTGCGTTAGAGGCATGAAAAGTCGCTATCTTGCACACCTGCCTATATCCCTAAAACACCAGGGCTACCCGTTATATTATGCATAGGCGTGGTCTAGGCGTTACGCCAGTTAAACCAATCAGTGTGCCAGGTGCCATTGCCTTTAGGAGCAGGCTGCACTATCCCAAATCCTCAAACCGAAACCTGTGATGGAGAGAGGAAGGTTGCTACGTTTCTCCGGTGATGATGTTACATTGCTCGTGCATGAGGTCAACTCCAGACAGGGGAGGATCTGTTTTTGTTAAGTTAATCATGAATTGTATTTTATTATTACTATTATTATTATTATTATTTGACATTGACATATTGTTTCATTTTTGGTATGTAATAAAAAAAACAGCAAGCCTACGCCTTTTGTGATGGAAAAAAAAAAAAGAAAAGAAAAGAAAAGATGTGTTTCGCCATGCACTTCCAACTCCCTCTCCCGTCTGAAATGAAGCATCGAACAAAATCCCATTTTAGAAAAATAAAATTAGGTCTATGCACTGGCACTCAGCAACGTAACTTTTTTCCAGCGAGAGCGGAATTTCAGAACTCTTCAGCGAATGAAATTAATTCTGGTGGCAAGTACGTGGTTTCGTCCGTTTACATTTTCCACTCGGACAGCTGTTTATTTTTACCGCAAGTTGCGTGACCGTGCTGCAAAACCGGGTGAGCATACTTGTCGCGAAATTACCTTCATTCACAAAAGAGTTCTGAAATGCCGCTCTCACTGGAAAAAAAAATTACTGTTGCTGAGTGCCAGCGCATAGACCTATTTATAATGAAATTATTTTTCTGTACTGAATGTAACCCACTATTTTATCACTGTTAAACTGAGGCAAAAGCGAGGTGGCTTTGTTTAGGCAAGTTAATTCAGGAACTGGAGCCGCATGTGCACGTCCACATGTTTCCAAGTAGACGCGCAATGAAGCTGCCTGGGGGCGCTCTTGTAAAAGCCCAGAGGGGTAGCGGGTGGTTTGAGGACACGCTATACGATTTACCTGACGTCTGTGGTCAAGATAGTAATTGTAGAGAAAGCGCATAAACACGCCCACGGGCACACCTCCAGGAGCAAATAAAGGAGTCGACATAACGCATAGCGGGTAGTGTGGCCGCAAGATACCGTTTAGGGATAGTGGAAGCTGCTAAATGCGTAATTCATGGGTAGCGGGTAGTGGCAACGGGTAGGGCAGTGTGAAAGATAGAGCCCTATGTCTTCAGATTCATTAACCACAGTAAAATGCTCAAATAGATGAGGGGATGAAAATGATTTTGAAAGGCATGTTTACTTGAATGTATGTTCTTCTGTGTACTTTTATTTTGTTATTTTTGTTTTATTTTGCTCCATTTAGACTAAGGACCTCTGAGCCATATTCATCTAGAAACTGTATTACAGAGAAGATAGAAAACATTGCATTTTGTGGATGTAACAGTGTAGTTTATAACCTTTCAGTGGATGTGTATGAGCTGTAATGATGTGAATCCAATTTTATCTAATGTGGTGAATCTGGCAGTGACTTAAACTTGAAAAAATTCTTAATTGATGAAATAAACATAAACAAACCATTTTGTTTTTATACATTTACTTCTCTTCCACAATACATAACTCAATCTTCATAGAATGGAAATAAGTATGGTCAAGAAAGAATTGATGACCTTGTTATTGTATGTTTCAGGAAAAAAATGTGACAAATAGTATTAGATATTTGTGTTGATATCATAGCTTTTTGTCTCCTCTCACTTGCCATAATTAATAATGACTGGTTTACGCATTACATGCCGTTGTCACATCAACATGTATTTACGATCAAATGTGATGCCAATTTCCAGGGTTCACATGCGATTAATAAGTTATTGCGTGAAATTCTTGTTATTTCTGTAAGGGACTTTGGACTAATATGCAGATATTACCGTGAGAATAAAAAGTAAGCTAGGCATCATGTATGACAGTCGCAAAAGTGAGATATGAGCTATATAACCGGTATGACAAACAGAACCTGCCACTGGGTATATGAGCCATACAGGAGACATATACCTTATATGTACATATAGGGCCTATATGTGGAAATAAGGAAGCAATATAGGAGACCTATATGCCCTCTATAAGTACATACATGTACCTGAATTTGACCTGTATTTGGCATATATGCGTATATATGTTCATATAGATTCTTTCCATGTGGGAAGGTGCTTTCTATGGAAATGCAAAGATTCAAAGGGGTATTTAAGCTTCAGCTAAGGGATACTTAGAATGTAAGCCAGTCGCCATCTCCAATAATCACAGAACAAGAAAAATACCCTCTAGATTTTGACTCGCAGTTGAATGGATTTACTTTCGTCAAAGTTAACATGTGCAGTGATCGTGCATCTCCTACTGTATTTGTTCTTATAACAGATTTCCCATGAGATTTACATTGTCGTGGCAATATAGGATGTTGTACCAGATCCCTTATAACCATATTTCTCGAGATGACCTGCTTGGGAAAGGATTAACCTTGGCCATAGGTTCCATGATTAAACAAAAGATTCCCTTTCTAAGAGACCCTAGAATGTCATTTCAGTCTTCAAAAGGCCAAATCCAGTTCAGTTATAGACTGGACAACAGCTACGATCGACTTGGCGCTAGAATGTTTCTTCTCTGAGAATCCCCTCTTTAAGTGCTATATCAACCCTTCCCAGCGCCTGCTGACGTGTGATGCATTTAGTGACACATTTGAAGTGTTCTGCATTTTTATTATGAGCCATTATGCGTTTTGAATGTTTTCAATCTCTAAAACCCATTGTGAAGTGGTTTTCTGTTTATGAAAATAACATGCTCATAAAGCACATAATGTCACCTTATGATGGTGTATAAATTAATTTAGCCTTTTCGCCATTAAGCATTACACAAGAAAACCTTTCCATTGATATCATTCCTGTTTTTATATCGTCCTTCCGATCTGATGTCACAAATGGCCCGGTCCTCTTTCTGCATGGAACAAGACCTTTTGCAATCCAGTCATTTCTCTGTCTGTCATTGAACTTTCCTGCTGTCCTGGTTCTGTAGAGTAATGACAAACAGGAGGCATTGGTCTTCAGCGTATGCCGGTTATGTGGAGGCATCCATTTCATCTTGAAGTTCAATTTCATGCAGCGTTGAAGCCTGATCTGCATTGTCTGCAAATGAGAACGGGGGAGTTGACTCCCATTTCAGCCTCCTCTGTGATCACTGCAGATGTCTGGCATACAGTGTCTCAGAACGAGCAGTGTGAACCTGTAATGTGTCAGATTATTCACTAATAAACAAATGTAAGAAAGCACAGCAGCAACTACAAAATGCTGAAGACGTGATTATAAATTTATACAAGGAATTCTATTTCAGAGAAAGCATGCATTGAAATACAATGGGTCACATCAGGATTTGTTTTTATACAGTAAATGGTAACTACAAATGAGGCAAATGAATTTTTAATTGAATTGCGTAAAAAATTCCATGTATCCATGATTTAAAAGAAATTGTACCTACTTTCAATAAAGACCTTGAATAATATTTTTCAGGCAGTCATGGTTAAAACTGATGTTTATCAAGGAAGTGATGTAATTTTTGACTGACGTTTTACCAGCTACCCAGTTTATTCCTGTGCTCAAAATTAGAAAATGTTTAAAGTATTGTAGGTAATGTTAGGGACCTATTGAGTCGAGATGTGATGAAAACCTAGAAATATACAGTACCAGTCTAAAGCTTGGACATACCCACATTTTTCTTACAATACATGTTAAATAAAGAAATAAGCACCCATTATTTTGAAAAAAAAAATCTAATTCTTCAAGGAGAATTCTGGTGTGAAATTGAATTGGGGTGTATTTAAACATGATAACCAGTACTAACTTTTGTCGAATACCCCACCTCCGTACGCACGCAACTTTTCGAAATAAATGGATTTTTAGCCGAAGCTCCCAACAGGCTTACAATGGTTGTGAATCGGGCATCGCGTTGCCATGCAAAAAATTCGTTATTTTTTTCATCATTACAAGGCTCAAAGTAGCTCCACACTTCATCGGTAGAATTCCGAGGGCCCTGACATTTAAAACGAGGCACTGAGAATTTTGAAAATGCACCGGTAGTTTATTAAAAAATACTATTTATGCAAACAGAACCTCAATGTAGTTTCCAGTCGCCTCCATCTTGAAAGTCACGATAAGTCGATTGACGAGCACGAACGAATAGATTGCAATCTGTTCCCCTCTCCTTCCTATTCGTTCGTGCTCGTCAATCAACTTATCGTAACAGCGCGATGCCCGATTCACAACCATTCACAACCACAGCCTGTTGGGAGCTTTGGCTAAAAATCCATTTATTTTGATAAGTTGCATGCGTATGGAGGTGGGGTATTTGACAAAAGTTAGTACTCATTATCATGTTTCAATACACCCCAAGTCAATTTCACACCTGAATTCTCCTTTAAATCTATCAAACTAGCCAGCACTTGTCATATCTGCTGAGCATACATGCTCTTTTTTTTTTTTAATATGGGTAGTCTTATGGCTATAACGAGTTTGCTGCTTGACTAAGTTCCCATAGATGTGCTGAATTTGCAATTGGATTTTCATCTACCCTTTTGCCCAATAAGTCCCAAAACAGCTTGACTTCAATTCGTCGGTTGTTAAATGGAAGGAGCTTGTCTGTGTGTTTACTTTGCAAAATATGGCTTCTTTGAGAATTCCAAAACTTTTAACTCCATTCAAACAAGTAAATTATTCTCTTTTAATTTCTGACTGTTTACCTCTCACAGGATTCCATCTGAGATTATATCGGGAAGTTAAGCCATTTTAATTTCTCTGAAAACTCAGTGCTGTACATTAGCAAAGTGTGTCCAAACTTTGGACTGGATCCGTAGGTCCATATCTTTCCACTGTATCTGGCTCATAAGGCTGACTGCCTCTAAAACTATTCTGGTTTTAATTTTGTCACACTTCTAAACTTGAAACCGGGAGAGGTGAACTGATTATCTCATTATCTCCAATCTTGATTTTTCCTGAGGAGCACATACAGGAGATGAAACCTTTGGATCTTGAAAGATTAATTGCCATTAATCTTGCCAGAATCAGTGATATCTTGTGGAGGTTAGCTTAGATTTAGATCTGATACGTCTTGAAATGTAGATGCTTCATTTTCAGTGTCTGAAGCATCATTAGTCTCTGCTGTGGTAGCATCGGCAGAACCGTTGTCACCGTCTCGAAGAGGCAGACCTAAATTGGTTCTTTATACATCTTGAAATGTAGATGGTTAATATTTGATATCTGAAGCTTTGTCTGCCTTTGGTTCAGCACACTCAGAAGTGTTGGTAGAATCTGTCTTCTTCGCACTGAAAAACTGAATTTTGAATTCAGGGTCCGACTTGGAAAAATACGCCATGGATCTGTATGTTGATCTCCATGTTATGTGATGCTCCTGAGGGAATTGTAAGCGAAGACCACATTGAAAAGCCAATAATGACCAGTGAGTAACCTAAAGCAACAAAATTAAAATCAATGATTCATTCTAAATATTCCTTGATGTGATTTTTTTGTTTGCACTGGTTAACTTGCGCATGAACGCATTGTTGCTTCCATTTTGATTTGTTGCTATGTAAGTGCTGCGGTTACTGATTGTGTCCTCAAGTTTGTCATCATCTCCATACTCACAACAAATATACATCATATCAAATATGTCATCTCTGTCTAATTTAGCCATCTCTTCTGATGCTTGCTACGCAATTCCACGAAAAGCCAGATAACCACCAGTGGCATGTAAATGGGATTTCGAATTACCTCCAAATCATGTAAATACCTAAATCGGAGTAATTACTTATTTGTATTATTGACCATAATCACATCATTAGTGTCCATGTAAATACAGCCATTGCTTGACATGTGGCTCCAGATTAAAGGGCTTCATTCATGGAAGACGGACAGTCCTGTCACTTACCTGATCACTGCTCATTTTTTGCTTAAATTCAACATACAACATGATAAAGTGGAAAAAGATATATAGACTTGAACATATCATTTATTAAAATGAAATTGGGGGTGGGGGGGTGGGGGTGGGTGAGACCTGGTCCTTGCCACCCCTCCCCTGGATCAGATTTTGCCCCCCCACTATTACAGAAAGGCACCATTGCTGGAACACCACACATGACGATAAACGCGGTTCACTTTTACAGGTCTGCAGGCAGACTATCAAGCAGCGTGGAGTCACAAATCCAGACAGGAGGCAGTGAGGAATCTGACGCTGCATTTTTTTACATTGACAGATTTACTTGCTTTGTGGAACTGTGAACCTCAAATCTTGAAAAAAAAAAAAGCAATGATTGTTGTGCGCTAAGAGTAACCAAGAATTTGGAATTCAAAGGAGAAGACAAAAAGTTAAAGAAAGGAAGATTATATGGAGAGGGGGTTGATAATTATTATTATTAGAATTCTTGTGAGTTGAAAAATGCATTGCCAGCGCGCCATTATGCAGCAGTAATGCCTTTAACAATGAAAATACGAAGAAATTGAGTATAAATTCCTGCCTAGATTGTAAAACTCCGGGCCAAAAGCTTGCTGAAGTGAGATGTAACGCTTTCGTCACTGCAAAGGCTGATGCAGAGCATGTTGGCAGTAGTTATCGATAATTCGCTTTGTGCAGACAGCAGGGAGGTGGCCATCTTGGTGGGGCTCGCTGGCAATGCAAGGCAGGCAGCCGCTGGCCCAGAGCCACAGGTGGTCTGAACCAGGTGAGGGACTGAGCTGCAGTAGTGGTATTAAGTTTGTGGCGGGTGCGGGGGCAATGGATTTGACATTCACAGGATGTTCAGCACTCGTTGGGGGGGAGGGTTCAGGACACATTGCTGCAATTTCTCTCTTTCTGCCTGCTGAATACATTCGATCTGACAGGCATCCCTGGAGTCAATTGAGGAGCAGATGGCATGAACGCATTTCCCATTGGCATAAAAACACAGCAAAGCGAGCAGGCGTCCTGTGAATGCTGTCTCTGCCTTCTCTCTCTGTTCTCTCTCTTCCGTGTCCTTCTCTCCGTGCAATTTTTGCAGTACCTACAGGCATTTAGCTTAGTCTTTCAAACTCAAGAATGTGGAGCTTTCCATGTTTGTATTCCTCTTAGTGCGACTGTGTTTGAGCTAAATATAGTTCATGTATTTAACCCAAAAACTATTCTCAGGAGTAAAGAACCTGTGTCTCTCGCACAAAGGGAATATTATTTGGATTAGACTCTGCATATATCATATGTGATGGAAACACAATTACACACAGTAGCTTCAAAAAAGCTGGGATTGTGCGACACTTTCACCAGTACATAATTGAAGGCTTTATAATTCAAGATTTGAGCTTCACAGAGAGGGAGGAAATGTCTTAATGAAACAAGACACTTGTTGAATTTAGAATTCCATTGTATTTCAGTTGCTTTGCGTAATTGTAGTTCCGAGTAAGACCCACAGACACAAAAAATACAGCTATGAAATTATTTTTAAAAATACTGAGAATTAAAAATTGGCTGGGAGTTCAAACAATACATTTCTGGGATCATAAACTCCTTGACCACAAGTGTACTTCATCTGACAGTTATTTTCAAAATTATCTACTTTTTTGAGCCAAATAAGATAGCTCTCCAAGCTGTCAGAGTCCTCAAAATTACACACTGTCAAATTAAAATGATCATATGATAACCACAAATCAACTTTTTACTTATGAAGTTTGATATGAATTAATTTTCTATTGGAATTTAACTTGAGTATATCAATATAGGCGCAAATGGACATCAATAGTCACCAGTAACCTCTCCAAACCAAAAACATGCCTTTTTTCCATGACACAGTTTAGAATTTTGTCAATTTCTCTACAAAGCCACATCAGCCAGCACACAAAGGAAGTGCTCATTTTACAGTCAGAACATTCACACAGCAACAGTAAGCTTGCTATTTACTTCCGATCATCCAAGCAAAAATGAGTGTAACTAGTTCAGGCAGGCAACTCGAGAAGAGCTACGTCAGCTGACAGCAGCCTGGTAAGCTACCAGCACGTCAGCACCAGCAGGCGAACAATTGGAGGATACACATCACGAGGTCATACAGCGGTCTATTTGAAAGACGTCAAGCTCACTTGCTTCCACTGCTGTTCGCAATGACGCTTCATGCTATGCAACATGCTGTTTGGTTTTTGCTTGCCACCTCCACCCCAGCCTCCACCTGTTTGGTTCTGCTCACATCGGGGGGATTTTGATTTCTGTTCCTGACTATGTTTGTATGTTTGCTGTGCCTAAGTAGATTATTCCTCCAGAGCAGAACTGCCGCCAAAATACAATGTAATGCTCATATCCATGAATAAATTGTTCTATTTCATTGAAACGTGAGTTGTCCTGACTGAACTGAAGCTCTACCGATGAGGCGCAAGTATAACTCAGTAACAGTAATATCTGAAATATTTCTCATTGAAACAAAACAGATATTCCCCTATCAGGAAAAAGCAGGTAAAAATATACCACTCTAGATAGAACAGAATCGGTGCAATGAATGTAGCAGGGGTATTTACTGAAGTCCTGGAGCTGTTCTCATTTTAAACGAATGAAAACCTCGACATTCAATTTCATTGAATGCAATAGAAATTCTAAAACATCATCGCATTGAATAAAATGCCACCATATGCAGTATTTTTAGTAAAGGCTAGCGGTTACTTGTGCTAGCCAATGTGGCAAACAAGCTCTGTGATCACCATAGCTATGGTAAACCAAAAATAAAAAAACAGCTAACCAGCTAGCTAGCTGGTCACAAACACTCCATAATACCCCACTGTTCTCATAATGAAGAAAAACTCTCCATCATTGAAGTCGTCCTCCAGAGAAACAGAACAACAGAGCTTTCCGGTACAGGAACCACCAGGACAGTTCAATTTGGAATAACTCCCATTATCCATGTCGGTATTACATTGCCATCATGTAAATGTGACCTAGGCACTTCTGGGTTGGTTTTGGAAGTTTTTTTATTTTCATTGTACATTCAGCTGCGCACAGTTGAGAGAATACAACCTAACCCGCTGTTATGCCAAGGGTTTGAATACTTTTCTGACGGTCCAACCAAAGTCTTTCAGTTACATTTATATTGTCTGGAATTGGATAAAAACGTGTCAATCAATAGATTAATACTGGGTTGTAGTTCATGTGGGCGTGAACTACAACTGTGTTTTACGCAGATAAGCCTGAGCAAGCATTTGAGTGCCTGGATTTCAGTGAGAGATTGTATGAGAATGTAAGGAACCACTGAATTCATCAAGGGATGAATGTACACATAAATCAGTGGTAGGGAATCGTGCACTTTAATATCTGATGACTGTAATTGATTGTCGAATGGTATAGTAATAATACTATGTTGAATTTTTTTGCTTTAGAAAACTGAATTTTTCACTACTTAATTGAAATACCTTTGGACTACTATAGCTAAAGTGGTTGCAACAAAGGATGATGATTTTTTTGTTGCAAGGGATCATTTTAATTAACTGCGGTATAGATACTATTGGCAAGTATATAAGGTAGTTTACACATCAGGCTTGGATGAGGACTTTAATGCATGGGATTCCTGGGAACAGGGAAGTGTGGACTCCAGGAATAATAGCTGAGGCTTTGGCTGAAGCTAATGGAGATCCGAATAAAGACATAACTCATTAATATTCTAAATTGGTAGCAGGCTTTCTCATGAATATTCAGTAACCATTTTGGGTGTGCCACCTATTGATTGAGTAGTGTAACTGGGTGCATAAATAGAGCAGCTCCATGTCCGGGGGTATCTACAACTGTGCAAAAATGTCAAATAAAAAAATCTGGGGTGCCTAAGAGTCCGGCACAGTACTTTAGCTAGATTACTGAATGCTATGTTTCATGACTTATCTCAATTTTGATGAGTGTGCTGCAATGAAGGACCATATCCCCATATCTGGCAGATAGGGGTAGGATTGAGAACATGGTTGATAGGACAGTGATCTGTTCGTAGCTATTGTTTGTAGGAAACTTAGCTAACTGGCTAGCAACATCTTTGTTACTGACAGTTAGTAAAGGCCAGTGGTTCTCAAACTGGGGGGTGGGGTGTAGAGCCTCTGCAGGCGGGGACATAGATGTTGAACACCCCTGAAGTTGCATGAATATGTTTCATGTGGTGACATAAACAAAAGCGGTCTGATGCGAGAACGGCCATTTTGCTAACCTGAATCTTTTGTTTAATTCAAATGCCAGAATGCTAATCACTGACAAAAATGGAATTCACTTTTGTTTGGGTGGGAGGCCTGAACATTTCTTGGACTATGCAGGGGGCGTGAAAAAAGTTTTAGAACCACTGCATTAAATCTTGAGCTGTTGTATTGTCTTCAACATAATTCAAGACAAGAATAGTTTACAAATCACTGCTTTTAGCTTCAACTTAATTGAATGTATTTTCCATTTTTAATTGGCATATAAGGCCTGAGCATTAGTTGTTTTCAGTGCAATGGATACGGCATTTGAATGCTTGGATCACAGATGTCCCTGACCTTCAGGAGAAGATATTTTCACCACTCATCAGTTATGTTCACAGATTTAAGTATCTGAAGAAAACCATTTTAGCCGTAAATATGTCTCTGCCTCATAACGATTAAATATTTTACAGTTTACCAAAATTACTATTCCAAACTGAGAGGGTAGACTGAAATAAAATCCAGTCAACAGACAACTTTAGAGTCTTACTTCGTCGCAACTGACATGTTTTTATCATTCTTAAAACCACGCGCTTATATGCCATGGATGTAGGGTGAAGCTGGCTGCGGAAAATATCACATTGGCTCCATAATTAAATTGCATTATTATCAATGTTAACTATATGCCTGCAAGTAATGACAACTTATATTGATGATTTAATAAAACACGATACAATCATGATTATTTATAGGCTACTGATACCTTTAATTATGTAACACGATTCTGTCTGTTAGCACCTTTTGGCAAAGTAAGAAATAGGTTGTGCCTCAGGTCAGATGTCAATCTCTGAAGTCATCTTATGTTGCAGGAGGATATGAAATATTGCCGTGCACTAGCTCTGTTAAATGACACTCCCACCGGTACCGTCTTTTCATGCAAAATACGCCCATTAATGCTTCAGTCTTGAAGACTTTGGAACTTGGGCAATGACTCCATCCTCTATGTACCTTTAGCTAGGCGAGATGTAGATCAGCCAGTGTAGGAGGCAGAGGTGAAGCCATCCCCTGTTTGGAAGGAAGGGTCATCTGGTCAGCAGGGAAATGATGGGTTTGATGCTGAAGAGCGCTGGAGTTAGAAGCTGGTGGTAGTGGGGAGGTGGTGGGTGATGCGAAATCTCTGCAAACAAAAACACGATACAGGCATTTTTGTTGAAGACCGATGGTTACGATTGGGTGAATGCAATTTCTTGGGCAGCCTCTTGATTTAACTTTTGTTTACGCGCTGATAACAGTGCCCGTCAACATTAATTTCTCTGCTTAGCTGAGTGTAACACTGGCAGAAAACTACTAGTAAGTCCTTGCAGCTGGAGGCAAATTGGGAAAGTGGTAGTGTTCTGTCTATGTGTGTATCCTGCATGCTGAAAAATTGGACTCCTAAAGTTTTGGTATTTCCCTTGTTGGATTGTTTAGATTTTATTTGCTATTTAGGATTTGCTCCGCAGTCAGCACAGCTCTTAGGAGGCTATATCATAAGTTCACAGCAAGATGGCAAATGCAAATGAGTACTTGAGATCAAGTCTAGACCTTCCATCTGCTCATTTGTAATTTAAAGCATGAGGGAATAACATACATAGTCATGTGATTGCTGTGCAGCGAATGAAATGGGGGGGGGACATGCGCAGAAGGTGGTTTAATTCCGACACCATTCACCCGAATGGGTTGTAAATTCCATCATGTGAAAACTGCATCTTGATAGTGCATTCATCATCTTATTTCAACCTCATCTTGCTGTGGTAGGTAGCTAAAATCAGAACTACTGTGTCAAAGTCTAAATATTTATGGATCTGACTGCAATATTTGTATGTACCCAGCATTTTATTTACGGGTAATTCCTTTTGGCTGCTCTAGCACTAGTACATATTGTCTGTTGTGTGTTTATAACTGGAGGCTGTTTTGAAATGTAGTGACAATGTTTGTCAGTGACATTCTGCCGTTCGCCGCTGAGGAGCAGGGAGTGGCATGAGCCAGACATCTAGTTCCTAATTAAAGTTTGCTCTCTCTGTAATCACAGTTTTTAATCTCTGAATGGACTCTGAAGCTGCCACAGGGAGCTCGGCCGCATTGGCTTGAGACCCCTGATTGATCAAACACACGACTGGTGGCACTTCTGCAATTTCCCCTGAGGTGATTCTTCAGAGGAGCTGTCAGCTCTGATAGGCAGTTGCGCTCGTACGCCCTCAGCCCTCCCCTTTCTTCTCCGATACTTCAAACCATAACGGTCAATATGTGGCACTTAAACTCCTGACTTGAGAAACAAAGGCAATTTCCCGTCACTGTGCCAGCTGCTGTATGACAGTGTGAATGCCGAGACGGGTGTAATGTTATTTCAGTTCAACTGGACAAAGCACTGCTTATTACCTCCACCAACGAAGTTGGGGCGGAGGTTATGTTTTCGCCCCTGTTTGTTTGTCTGTCTGTCTGTCTGTCTGTGAACAATATAACTCAAAAAGTAATGCACGAATTTGTCTGAAATTTTGTGGGTGCATTGCTATTACATCAAAGAAGGACCCTATTGATTTTCACTGCATTCAGTGAAACAAAATGGCCGCCACGTCAGCCATCTTGAAATCGTAAGACACGTGATGACTCAACTTTGCTCCCACTCAAGAAGATTTGGATTGTGCTGCCTTGGCAGAGGTTTGCACTCTATGAGTGCCTCTAGTTTTTATTTTGGTTTACTACAGAGGGAAAGGGGATAATGGGTATCATTAGCTGTCCCAGTCTTTTCTGAATTCTTTTGTACGGTTCAGTTTCCATTTCAAGCGCTTTCCTTAATTTAAGGATCCAAGTTCCATGATTTGGATCCATGGCATGTTTTGCATCAGCAATGACAGACCCAAAATATAAACCTCTCTCACATTCAGAGGTCACATGAAGGTGAAATTCGACAGCATTTGCCAGCATTTATTTTTTTCCTCTTTATTTAAGAAAGCAGCAGATTTTTATTTGAAGCACAGTATAGATTTTCCCTGGAGAGAAGGGACGTAATGCATTTAAACGTGTGTTGGAAGCAACATTACGGAGAAATTCTCCGCCCAAAATACAAAAATAATCATCCTTTTTCAGCTGGAAGACATTACCGCGGGTGCTTATTTGACGCTAATCCTGTGAGCGAAAAAGTCCAGGGAGTTCTCAGCATTCTTGATACAGTATAATGCTGCCAGCCAAACAAACACGATGCCAAATACAGAACTTTCCCCGTTGGGTGTTTACATTAATATACCATCTTCAACAGTCTTTCATTTGGCAGGCAGCATTACAACAGCAGCACAGCAGCCTCAGTACAAATGAAACAAGAGAGTGACAATATCTTAATTGCAGCGCATTCCTCGATGTGATATTGCATGATTTATTAAGAAATGCGCAGCCCTGTGCCAAAGGTGTTCCTGGGGTTAAAAATAGACTGAGGCTGCCAAGAGTCTCTCTCCAGATATATTCTCAACGATCTCAGAGCTCAGCAGCATGAATTAAAGAGGAGCGCTGGGTCCAAAGAGGGAAAATTATTTATGCATGACTCCTATCCAGGGCCAGTTTACATGGGTTACGATACGCTGAAATAATAAAATAGCAAATGTGCTGATTGTCACCGTGAAACAACAATCCCAGATGCTCACAGGCCCTTTAATTTTAGAGCACCGACAAAGGTTTTAAATGTCCACTAGCGCACATTTTGGCGCATAACAATTCCAATCGGAAATGTATGATCATAAATGCATAATATATGACTTGAAATAAATATATAAATGATACTGACGATGACTTGGAAGACCTTGAGCACAAGTTGTTTGCCTGGGACCCGTGAGGGAATGTTTCCGCTGATGTTTGAGCTCTGAGGCCTGACAGCACTGAGAGACAGTTCTAATGATTTTTGACTATCCAGTTGCAGAGTCTGATTCAGACCTAAAGTGGAGGGGGTCTGTGTGCGGATAAAAGCCTTTATTTCACCCCTATGCCTTGTTCATGCAAAAGAAAAAGGGATTTAATAGCAGGGACGTGGCCCTACCCAGACAGTTTGATTTTAAGGACCTGAAAACTTGATCTCTTGATGCAAGTAAAACTGGGGATCACACCATCTCAGAGTTTTAACAAGCATTAATATTACCGTGTGCCTCACTTGTAAAGCTCTCTCCTCTCTAAATCATGGTTCGTTCTAGATTAATGGGGTTTGTGCAAAATGAGCTAATATTTGATCTGCATTTTAAATGGGCGATTATCATTTCACTTCCATGACTCAAGAGCCGTGCTGGAAAGACGAAAAAGCAATGAACCGCATTTTCTAATTCTTGTGACATACCGTATAACTTGGGGCTCATTACGAAGAGGTGGCCTCGGAGAATCCTTTCTCCAAAAATCATTTATGGCCTGTGAGCTAAGAGTCTGCATGCCGTTATAGAAGGGATAATGGCACGAAAGGGATGTGGGGTGATAGATTGACGCTGGACATTTGACCGCAGCTAACAAAAACATTTCCTGTGATTTATCCCGGCTATACAATAAAATCAATTGCACAGAGTGGTTCACTGCAACAGAAATGGCGCTTTATATCACTCAAACGATTTGTCTGGCTGTAAGATGCCCAGTCTGCACAGACCCTATTGTTTCTGTTAAAGAGGGATCAAATAAGAAAAGAGGGTTTTCCAATTGAAACTGTTTTATATCCATTTTCTAGTAAAAACAATTTGGAGATCACAATTCAGTTGATCATAACGGCTTTGAAATGTTTGTCTTTCTTCTGCTATACAATATAATTCTGATACACACTATAAGCACAGAGTGGCGTTATACCATTTTGAGATGAAATAAAAATTAACATTTAATGTGATTACACTTGGCCCTTGGCTGCATTGTCATATCAGAAACCACATCATTAAACTCAATAGCGCACAGTCGAATTTTAAAACTAACCATTAGGAGGCTTTTCATCCAAAGCAAAGGACATTTTTGTCGATCTGTTTATCTCCCTTCCTTTCCTCGGGCACTTTTTCATATTTTCAGAAGAGGAAATGGTCTCTTGTGCTGATTTGAGCAGATGTGAGCATTGGAACTTAATCGTCACGCATATATAGCAAACTAATATAGATTAAACAGCCTGGTAATAACACAAATATGCCTCTGCTCTCCATAGCCCCAGGGCCAGAAAACAGAAGGACGACTGAGTCGAATTGCTTTCTATCTTGTTCATGTTCCTCAAAATACCACTCCAGGACCTGTCGTCTCATCTCTGTTTGGTCGTTGTCATTTCGAATCACATTCCAACAGAATCCATCCAACTTCAACTGAAAGCAGGAGTCAATTTAATTGATTCAGAAGCTTCTCAAAGTGGAGGGGACCACTGAAATCTGCTGAGTGAAAATTGAAAAACAGCAGAAAACTTAAAGCAATTTATCAAGTACAAAATCAATTGTACATACATGGGAAACTGCTGCAGATGTGTCAATATGCTGTCATGTGTCAATATGCTGTCATGTGCCAGTGCAGGTCATGGTGGAAAGTCCTGTTTTCTGCACACATATGGAATATGAGCAAAAATAAAAATCAGCTCCTATAATTTAACTCATCTACCACACTGTTATAAACTGACTGAATTTTACATTCAAATTAATTGTCTCCTTGTTATTTTAACCATAAGTAGAGTCGTGCGCGCATTTAACTGTGGTTTACAGTTAACATACACAAAACCTCTGTTATAAACTGATTGTAAAATCACAGTTAAAATAACTGGCAAAAAAGGTGCTGGGTTATAACAGTGCAGTATTTGAATCAGCTGAGCCACTGTCAAGACTTCAGCAAACAAACATCTAAGGCCTTCAAAATAACAAGCTAAGTGCTTAGAAAGAAATAGTGAAACTGGATGGACTTATTCAAGACTGCATACTGTAATACGACAAAAAAAATAAAATAATAATAAGGGCTTTTAGTGCACTGATGAAGCAAAAGACTACTTTGAAGAGCCTTAATTTATTCTTATATGATTTAGAATTATTATGAACAAAGTATTGTCCTTTAATATCCAGACAAACATTTTAAACATTTTTGGACAGAAATATGGATGCCCCAAATTATGCAGGATCGATCATTTTACTTGTATTTACACTAATGTGCAAATGTTTTTGGCGTCAAAGATTTTTTAAAATTTAAATATGGTCTCTGACGATTCTTGTTTTGGTTTTTTTTTTTTTTTGGTTTCTCATTAAGGTCTCTGTAGATAAAAAGCATACCAGAGACACCAAATATAAATTGAAAAAAAAAAAACAAAAAAGGTTTGTGTTTCACTAAAGACTGGCTGTGTATTATTTTTCTCGGCCAGGGATGTCAAACTGACCCGTAAACGGGCCAAGAGGCTGCAGGTTTTCACTCCAACAATGCAGAAGCGCACCTGATACAACTAATCAGTTGAGCAGGCCTAGATCAGTTGATTAAATCAGTGCTTTCAGGTGAGCTTCTGCTTGGTAGGACTGAAGACCTGCAGCCTCTTGGCCCGTTTACGGGTCAGTTTGACACCCCTGTCTAGGTTGATGAGGCGTAACGCCATAAGTGCTGAATGAAACATTTTCTGACTGACAAAAACTGATATTTCCAGTGTTGTTACTCAATTTTGGTAATTTTTCAGCAATTCTGACTATCTGAGAGCAATCTACTGCGTATCAGCTTTCAAAAGAGACCATGATCATGACTGTCGGCAAAAATGGTTCAAGAACAGTAAGCATTTTAGTTTGGGAAGAAATTTGCTCAAAAAAGGACTTCACTTTTAAGGGTTAACACCAACTGCCGTAATTATGAACGCAAAATGCTTTCCCATTCTTGCTTGATGCAGGATTTCAGCTGCACGACACTTTTTGGCCTCCTTTGTCATATTTTTTGTTTCATAATGTGCCGTATATTTTCAGTGACCAGTCTGCACTGCAGGCAGGCCAGTTTAGCACCCACACTCTGAAACCAGTGGTCTTTTTATTACTTTCTCAAAAAAGAGCAAATGAATCGCAAACCCTTAAGGGTTAAACAGTTAAACATGTAAAATACAATTATTGTTTAAAGTAATAAATAAATGACATATCAAAAACAAAACTAAGCAAGGCAATACTAAACTAAACAAAACAAACAAAAAAAACGAAAAAAAAACGAAAAAACAAGCAAAAAAATGTGTCACACCTGACATCTACGTATTGTGATTATGATCTTCAGCTGCAAAGAAGCCCCAGTGTTCCAGTGTTCAGTGTAAAATAGGGGAAAACAATGCAGTTTACTCCTCCACTGTGCTGTTTGAAGTGGTGTTGCACACAAACTCCTGCAGTGGAGTCATGCTGTTGTAATGTGTGCGGAGTCTGGTGTTTGGCTTTGTCCTGCTGAAATAAGCACGGTCTTCCATGAAAAAGACAGCTGGATGGCAGCCAGACTGCTCCAAAATGTGTGTATGTCATTCAGCATTGATGGTGGCCGGCCTCTGCTTGGAAAGTTCACCACTGTTCCGAGTTTTCTTCATTTGTAAATAATTGAACTCACCGTGGTTTTCTGGAGTCGCAGGGCTTGACACGTGGCTTAGTAACTCTTTCCAGACCGAAAGATGTCGAGCGCTTCATTTTTCACCAACACTTACTCTTGAGTTTCTATAGATTGCGTCATGTTGAGTTGCTTCCAGCCCACTTCACACTGCCAGTTTCTGTTTAACTGATGTTTAGATTCAACAGGGCTGGCAGTAATCATGCCTGGGTGTGTCCAGTGAAATTTAACCCAATTATTAATTTAATTTGTTTAATTGGTTTGCTTGGTTAGTTTTTTATATAGGGCCAGGCAAGATTAGTTTACTTTTTTCTGTCCATAAACGAAATCATTATTTAAAAACTGAATTTTGCGTTTACTTAGGTTATCTCTGTCTGATATTAAAAATCGATTGCTGATCTGAAACAATTAAGCATGACAAATATGCAAAAATACAACAAACTGGGTAGGAGGCAAATACATTTGCACTGCACTGTAGCGTATGAGATGAACCTTTTTCTATGTGGCAGACTGCATTGGTTAACAGGGGTGCTGATTCAAAGCACAACTAAAGTGGTACAGCTATGCTTTCATGTATAATGTGCCAGGAACTTCACTGAGCTCTGAGCTTAACTTTGATGCTACTGTAGCTACAGTAGGTGTGACTGGAGACGCCGGCTTGATCGAAAGTCACAAATTTATGAGTGAATCCAGATTCCTTAAACACAGACTTTAAAGAGAAAGCATCTCCCGGTATGTGCATTTTGTGAGCTTGGAAGGTTTGATGTAACCATGGCACTAGCACGATAGCGAGCTCGCTCTAACAGCCTATCTACCTAGTGTTGAGGCCTTGGTGTACATTGTAGGGAAATATGTTTAACTTTCCACTGAAAAAAATATTACCAAGGGCAGCATACAGAAAATTATGGCATAATTAATGGTTGCAGTAAAAAAAAGTATTGCTCTCTACAAATAATACTTTCACCATTTTTTGAAAATTTTAATTGATTTGGACAGTGATTTGACATTTTTTGTTCATAAAATAAGGACACGAAATGAACTCCAAACGACTGTGTGAACATGCCGCTGTAATGGATGACTACTTGGGGGAGGGGGGGCTAAGGGATGGGGGTGGGGGGGTAAGATTGTCTCAATGATACAAAATTCCCTCTTATGCTAATAGATAGCAACGTTTCTGTTATAGAAAATGTTAAAATAATAAGAAACTAATGACAATTTTCTTGTATCATTACATTTGTAACATTACAGTGGTTTCATTAATTTGATTGATTAATTTGCTTATCGTAAGCAGTCACTTGTTTTATCTTTCATTCATAGGTGCCAGTATCTCCCTTCTCTTCCTGTTGGAACATCCTGATCGGTTCAGATTTCACGGCATCATCGTGTGTGCTATGGCTTTACAGGAGTTTGTCATCAGTCAGGTATGCACGTGTGCTCAGTTTTCGGTATCTAGTCTAAACATAAGGCTTTTATTTGCCTTTAGAGACTGTTATTAGCTCAAGGAAGTAATTTTAAGACTGAGAAAGAAGAAAAGTGAGCATTTAAACAATGATAATATGTCTGCCATATTCATCTCCAGCTCCAACTGCAGGCTCCATTGTAAATCCTATTGCTACACATATCGCAAGCTGGCAGGACATCCGGTAAAATTCGCTGTAACACTGGCTCTTCTTCTCTCATCTCCAGTGTGCCAGCTTGAGCAATTATTAATCACCCGGTGGGACTTTGAGACGCAGCTGGCTTTGGCTTAGATCTCGAGGATTCATAACTGCTCTCTGCCCAGGAACCTTACCTGTGAGCGCCACTAGGAAGCAAAGGGAATATTATTAGATTCTAATATATAACCGTGAGAGCGCTATTGTTGCTCAAATTGATTTTTATCAAAATCAAAGCTATTGAAAATCATGCAGCGACTTGTTTAAAAGAGCTCCTGCAGGGGAGGGTTAGGGGAGCTGCTCCCGCAGGGGAGCTCTTTTTAGGAAGTGGCCACACGGTAGGATTTGAACAGCACAAGATAATTAAATTTATATATTTTTAAAATTTATTTCAGCGCTCTAAGCATAAATTGTGGGGTTTTTTTTTTTCCTTAAAAGAAATTGTTTGCTTGATTCGCAGAATTTAAAATGATATTTGAAAGGGCATCCTCTTTGCCTGTTATACTGCGCTGCTGCCGTGATGAATTTCCTCCTGCATGGGCATGTGCTAGAGAGGCCTGACTTTCTTTTTGCCGGGTCTGATGCGGTGAAAATGGAACTGTGGTGCAGCTCTCAAGAAAGAGCAAAAAGAAAAAAAAACTGCTGTCGTCAGAGAGTAATCTTGCAGTGGCTGATCAATTTGGGGAGTTGGCGCTGATGCCCCTTGACAGCTCCCTCTCCAAAGTAGTTTGGAGCGCTGCTGAGGCAAAGCCTGTTATGCGGGAGCCGCATGTCACGCCGCAGAGCTGAGAGAAGCCTTATCTACACAGCAGCACAGACTTTAAACTTTCAACTTCAACCTTAAGCCACTTAGACCCAGCAATTAATTTCGGTTGAGTTTACATGGTTCTCAAGATCCAGATATTCTTGCTTTGCCCCAGCCACCAAAACAAGGGGCATTCAGTGAAAATATAAAATAGTCTTGAATATATTTTTATGGCAGCTTGGTTTTTTTCATGCCAGCCCCTGTCTCATGTCAGGAAAGTATTTATGTAAAAAAAAATGTTTCTTTTTTCTGCTGGGTCTCAGAGGGCTGTTATGAGAGGAAGAAATTTCAGTTCTTATTCATACTCCTGCTAAATTAGGGGGCTGCTGTCCTTGAGAGCTGCTCTGCTGTAACCTGTCAGGTGTCTTCATTTCTGCATCCAAAATCATATCCCCAGGACGCTCGCGACATTTATGACATTACGCCCACCGGGAGGTTTTCAGTGAGCTGCAGTTGCACAATGCAATTCAAATTATGGACTAAAATAAGAAATTAAGATTCTCTCGAGGATGACATTGTGTCACTTCCTGTGATCTCGCCCTCCTGCTGCGTCCCCCTATGATCCGTGTGAAGGGGTCAGATGGCCTGTCCGCTGTCCGGGTGCAACTGCAGCTTAAGCCAATGTCAGCAGCAGCCTCCACTAATGCCCCCTGGGTGCTGGCAGATGGCTGTGCTCCTTACGTAACGCTCATTTCCATGGCTCATTCCGTGGCACGCTGAACCACACACATGCACACACACACTGCTCCATATTTTCCTCTGTGGGTGTTCTGTAGCTTATATAGTTTTTCCCCCATAGTGTTGGGCACATGAGAAGCCAAACATCCAGGGAGGTCACCTTTCCTGCAGGGATTTAAAAGTGTAGTTGGGTATTTTGACTCTCCCAAGCTTCTGAATGACACGCTTCATACTGGAGACGTTGGCTGCTTTCCTGGAGAGCCAGGGCCTGCGCGGTCCGCTCCTTTTCTTCTCGATAACTGTCCTGCCCGAGTGCTTCACGCACTCTAATGTGGCCTTGCTCTCCTGTTAAGTGTTTATCGAATCTCCCCAGGAGCTGCCGTTCACCCGGGGCAGTCTCTTATTGGATCAGTCATGCTTTAGTGCCAAAAGTGAAACTTTGATGGAGCGCTTTGTGCCCCTGCTGTCACTTCCACACTCCCTTAGATTCTGCTAAACCCTCTCTGTCCTTCTCAAGCTGACCAGTATTATGCAGCCGTGCAGCTGTTTACCTGGGTGGTTCATGTTTCACCTCCTCTGCGCTGATGCCCTTTTATCGTGGCAGGTGGCAGTCAGGTTTAAGCGCTGTCCCAGTCAGAGAACTTTTCTGTGTTCTTCACTGGTTTTCGATGGCGATTAGATCAGTGGACAGGGAGCGCCACGGCAGACGCTTTTGTGTTCATTTATTACAGGTTCTTAACAGACGTCCTTATCCAGAGCAACGTAGAAAAGAGCAAGAGATCGGTACAAAAGTGCAGCGCTCCTAGGAGACAAGTACACTGCTAACAGTAAAAGTGACAGAGAACACATTCGGTTGCTACAGCTCTAGACCAAAATATACTGATAAAAAGACCAAGTAAAGGGAAACAAAATCAAGTAAAAGGCAATAAAATCAAGAAAAAGGGTAACAAAGTCATGCGAAACAAAATCAAGTAAAAGGGCGGCAAAATCAAGTGCAGTACAATCAAGAATAAGGGCAACAAAGCATTGTGGGATGCAGTGACAGGATTCAGGGCGGAGGAGGAGGGGAAAGGTGGAGTCTGCAGAGGGGGGTTTTCAGGCTGCGCTCGAAGGAGCTCAAGGATCCTGATGTTTGGACCTCAATGGGTAGTTCACTCCACCAATGAGGAACCAGGACAGACAGCAGCCTTGAGCAGAGAGGGGGCGGAGCTGGAATCTTTTAGTCGGCAGGACCTTAATTCAAACCTACTGTTACTTTTGAGGGAGAACCTTGGGGTTTGGAGAAAAAAGGGTCCGAAAAGGGTCTCGGACAAAAAAAAGGGTCATTTTGGGACCCTTTTTCTCAAAACTTCAAAGAGGTAGCCAAATGCTGATGATTACAGGTGAAAGCCATAGACCTACTATATGTTACAATAAAAGAAGAAATCAGATGGGGCAGAAAACCAAAGTCAGCCTCTCACACAACCAGCACCCGACACTGAGAGGGAGCGGGAGAGAAAGAGAGGGACTAAAATAAACTGATGTTTTGTTGAAGGCCTCTTGTCCTGGTCTCTCTGCTGACTGTGGGATCATGCTGTCGAGACCTGGCCTGACTTGTGATATAATCTAGAAGTGTCCTGACTTCTCTGCTTGTTGTGGGCCTGAGATTGCCTTGTTTCCATCGAACACACTGCAACCTGATGCCATGGACTGTATATTTTTTTAACTGTCTGTGTTACGTGCAGTGTCTTTGTCTTTTGTGGACGGTTTTGAGCTCATTTTGGCTGTGTTTCCACTTAAGAATGCTCGCAGAATCTGCCCAGACTTCTGCTTATTAAGGATGCAGATTACACTCCTCAAGTCTTATGATGATGAAAAAATTACGTTATGATTTGTGACAATGTTTCATTTTTTCTTATGCCATACTTTTGATTTGTTAATGTGTATTAATAGTTTTTGATAATTTTTTGTTTTTATTCTAATTTAATGAATTGTCTAACATTAATAATAATATTAATATTTTACTAATGCATATCAAAATCAAAAGAAAGTGGCCAAAATGAGAGCTAATTGCACATTTCCCTCCTCCCAATATTTAAATATGTGGAGATTCATATTCATGAAGGCGGCGCGTTGTGCGAGACATATGGTGGACTCGGTGTGAGGTAAATTATGAAAAGGCTGCGTCAGCTTCCTGTCAGGAGAAGAGATCTGCCGGACAAAGATGGCTGACCCTGGTAACAGTTCTTCACAGATGCGAGTCCTTAACGCTCTGAGCCGGAGACGGGACAAAAGGGTACACAGTAGTTACTTTGGAGATGAACGATTCTGAGCAGGGTTCAGCGGCTATGGGCATCTGTTGACTGGGACAAGAAGGCATATTATTGCACTTATATATCACACTTGTATATCAATATCAAATTTAAATTTGAAATTTGTGTAGCTTTTTGTTTAGAGTTTAAGATATTGCAGCAGTGCTACTGGCGCTTCTCTCACAATCCTCATTCAGCTGACACTATATTATGAATTGAACTGATGAAGAGCGTATCTGGGAATTCATACTTCACCTGCTGTTTTTGTGATTCTGAAAGACAAGGTACAATTTTGTTAAAAGATGGCAGCCAAAGGCCCGGGGAAGGCATCACATCACTCCTCGTGAATGCGAGGGCTGGTCAGGAATGTATTTTATTTAAATTGGTTTTCCCTCGCTCGGATTGAAATCAGTCATGATATTTTATGCGCCATCGCATGGATAAAGAATGACTACGTTATAATGGAATGGTTCTTAAACTTTTTGTCGGCAATGGGTGTCTGTCATATAAACAAACAACACCTTTATCAATCCATAATTCAAATGCTGATAATGTGAGAGTATAGTAAATAAAGGCAAGCAAAATAAGAGGTGGCAGTACGGAGAGCTAAGATCTGCCATCTGACCTGTACAGGCAGCCTTTCTTCAGACATTTGAATTGAATTCCTCCCTGTTCACAAATTACATTAATATAACTTCTTACTCATTAGAATCTGGGCATTTAGCACTGGTTGATGACCAAGGAAAGTACAGATGCTTGCTGCTATTACCAGCCTAATTGGCAGGTTCATTGCTGGCCACATAGTCCCAGCTTGTGATGACCTTGTAGCCCCGCCCTGACGCCATTTTAGCAGCCATTAAATGGGGGCGGAGTAGATCAGGCTGTGATGGATTGGCCCGCTCGTAATGGCTGATTAAGGCAGACAGAAAGGCGACATGGCTGCTCGCTCCATCACAGCCGAGACCGCATTTCAGCAGGCACTCTGCGTGGCCCCCCCCCCCCCCACAGGCCCTCTCGGGAATTCGGTGGTGCCCAGGACGTGCAGGTGAGACTCGGCGATGAGAGCGCAAGAGATTTCTCTCGGTGACGCACGGAGGAGAGACAGATGAGGTAATCATGAAACTCAGGTTTATTACGGCGCACGTATTCCTCAGATCAGGCCGAGTGCTGCACACATTCATAAGCTGGGGGACGGTGCAGATTTCTGTCAAGGGATTCACTGCACCCAGACAGCAGTGACTTTTACCAGGAGGCATTTGCCTCGTACTCATCCTGCAGAAAAACATGCTGTAAAGTTCAGTGAGAAACCTAAAGCTGGCTCCTTTTAACAAAGTGTCACTCCGGCACAGAATTATTAGCATCACTGACAAAAATGAAAGAAGGTTGCATGTAAAAAGTGAGACGGTCACTAATCCTCTTACTTTGTGAAGTATTATTGATGATTTTTAAAATGTCAAATACTGCCCCAATTCCGCAATAGTTGGGACAAACTGTTAATTGTGAATAAAATCAAAACGCAATGATTTTCAAATCACACCAGCCAGTATTTTATTCGCAATAGAAGAGAATAAAAACTGCAAATGTTGAAACTGAGAAATTTAACAACAAAATGAGCTCATTTCAAATTTGATGGCTGCTGCAGGTCTCAAAAAAGTTGGGACAGGGGCCTGTTTACCATGGTGTAGGATCCTTTAATCTTTTTAACACCGAGTGGAGGCGTCTGGGCATTGAGGAGACAAGTTTCTTGAGTTTAGACATTGGAATTTGATCTCATTCTTGTTTAATACAGGCTTCTAGCTTCCTGAGAGTTTTGGGTCTCCTTTGACAGACTTTTTGTTTAATTATGCGTTAAATTTTCTCAATTGGTGAAAGATTGGGACTGCAGGCAGGCCAGTTTAGCAAACGTACTCTACTACCACGAAGCCATACTGTTGTAATAGCTGCAGTATGTGGTTTAGCAAAGTCCTGCTGAAATACACAAGGCCTTCCCTGGAAATGTTGTCTGGAGGGGAGCATATGTTGCTCTAAAACCTTTATATAACTTTCAGCATTCATGGTGCTTTTTAAAACATGCAAGTGTCTCACATCATATGCACTAATACATCCCCATACCATCAGAGAAGCTGGCTTTTGAATGAATGCTGATAACAGGAGGGGTGGTCTTTCTCCTCTTTAGCCCGGAGGACATGACGTCCATGATTTTCAACAAGAATGTCAAATTTGGACTCATCTGACCAAAGGACATTTTGCCACTTTGCTACAGTCCATTTTAAGTGAGCCTTGGCCCACAGAACATGGCAGCGCTTCTGGATCATTCTCAACAATGGTTCCCTTTTTGCATGATAGAGTTGGCGGACTGTGTTTACAGACAGTGGTTTATTGAAGTATTCCTGGGCCCATTTAGTAATGTCGATGACAGAATCATGGCGGTGAGTGATACAGTGGCGTCTGAGGGCCCGAAGATCACGGGCATCCAGTAAAGGTCTTCGGCCTTGTCCCTTATGCACAGAGATTTTTTCCAGTTTCCCTGAATCTTTTGATGATGTTATGCACTGTCAATGATGAGACCTTCAAAGCCTTTTCAATCTGGCATTGAGGATCATTGATCAAGTATTCCACTATTTTTTTTTACGCAAGCCTTCACAGGTTGGAGAGCCTTTGGCCATCCTTACTTCTGAGAGACTCAGCCTCTCTAAGACATCCCTTTTATAGCCAATCATGTATCATGTAGAATATTTGAAATAAGCTCATTTGTGGATAAAAATGTAAAATGTCTAAGTTGCAACATTTGAAATGTTATCTACATTATATTGTAAATAACATATTGGCTCATGTGATCTGAAAGTCATTGCATTTTGATTTTATTCACAATTTACACTTCGTCCCAACTATTTTGGAATTGGGGTTGTACACTGATGAAATCAGAAGGACGAAAAAGGGGGTTCAAAAGTTTTTTTAATCGAATACACGCCACTTTATTGTCTGTGGTAGGTGGTCTGATTGTTTTCTGTCATGTTATTGTTGCTTTGTCCTGTTTCTTGGTCTGAATTCGCAGCCTGCTGTGCGCTGTGTTCTTGGCCGGGTCACAACTGCAAAATAGATTTTTTTCTCAATTGTCTATCGAGTAAAATAAACGATATAATAAAGTGAAATAAAAAAAGTGGGGGGTCTACATCTAAACATTTAAAGGAACGGCGGGGAGGGGGAGACAATGTCCGAGGGCTTCATATTTTCTATCAGATTCAGAACCGGTTGCCAAATGGTGGAGGAACAGCCTCGTGACGCGTCACAAATTTTCTCTGGGATCACATAATGCAGAAGATCTGTAATTCATTGACTGAGAGTGAAAGGAAATCTTTCTTTCACTTCCCATTCAAACCGTATGTCAGGCAGTAAATCTTCTAACCAGGAACCTAGCAGAGGATATAATTTTTTCCTGTACTAGTTTCTGAGGTACTGTGCCAAATATTACAATCTCAGCTCGTGGTTCTAGGGATATTTTAACATGGCTGAATAAAAATTTGAATATTGCCAAAAATTTGTTAAAGGAGCCATTACCTGGTATTTACACCCATTAAAAATAAGTGATTTGAGTCTTAAACATCATGTTTTAGAATAGAATAGAATAGAATAGAATTGTCATTCATTCAGTCTTTATTGTCATTGTACAATGTACAACGAAATGAAAAGTGCGATCCTTAACAAAAATTACACTTTTATAATTATTTTGCCCTTCTCATCATCTTGCTCTCGCGAGAAAATTTTGAGATTTTAACTTGGCCGGAAGATGGAGGCGTGGCAGGGTAGAGGGGGCGGGGCGAAGGGGGCGGTGCGAGGGAAGTGGGTGGGAAAGCGTAGCCATAGCAACGGATGCATTGTAACACAACATGTGACCTTATCATGGCTGAATCTATCGACCATTCTGGGTGGCTTTGATGTGCTTCTGTGGTCTGGGTGTGATGCACTGAGCCCTGCGGGAGGTGTACTAGCAAAATAGCGTTTCTAGCAAAATAGAAACGTGATTGGATGACGGAACGCAGGCATGCTGAAGGCAGTCACACGACATCACTGAAGGCAGATGGGGAGTGGATCGTCAGACGGCCGAAATGAAAGCTGAAATATAAAACGGAAGTAAAGCACAAACACAAAAAAACGCGAAGACAGCACACAGGAGGCGGAATCATAACACAAACACCGAGAGACATGTAAACTCCACACAGAAAGGCCCCAACTGCTATTACAAACAGCAAAAAGTATTACTCATTACAAAAGTACAGATGTCAAAATGGGCGTTTATGAGGCTTTGCCCTGAAACTCTACAAAAGGTTCAAGATATTTTCAAAGGTTCAAGATTTTATTGGAAGGAAGAAGTGGTTTTGTTTCTTTACTCTGGTGAGCCAACTCTTGTTAAAGGTCTTTTGGCCCAAATAAACATAACATGCTGTTTGTGACTGTTTCACTCGAATTTCAGCCACATGGAAAACATGCATCTGTCTTTGCATCAAAACACCTCTCCAGTCTCATCATCATTTGTGGACAAAGGACAACCCCTTCAGAGCACAGAGATCATTAGTGTGAGGTATCAGATCTCTGTTAATAATTTATGACATGATTTGCTCTATCTAAGATAAGCGATATGGGCAGAAGGGCTCGGCATTTATCATTCATCAATGTGTTGCAGTCTTGTGTTGGAATAACGAATTGTGTGCCTGTGGCTGTCTGTGAGTTGAGGGCAATGTGGTGGAGATTTGGAAAGGTGGCTTAAACAAACCAATTAAAAATGTTTTCCAACCCCTGTTGCCTGAGCTCTGACGCTTGACGGCACATTTGGCATTTGGGAATTTGCTCTGACGGCAAAGCTTTCGACACTTCATTCGCAGCCCTGCCGCGAGCCGAAGTCCAAGGGAGCTGTGGAGTGTACAACCGTCTCTGAGCCCTCAGCAACTCAGGGCTCCAACCACAAAAAATCCCCAGCTAAGACCTTGCTTTGGTTTATAAGCAATTACCAAATTAATGGATACTTACTAAATTATTATTTAATAAAAATGAACAAGATATTGCACATCTTAAATGTACTTCTCTACTTGACTATAGTGTGTCAGGCTGCCTGCACTTGAACTAATCCTCTGTGGCACGCCCTACTGATATGTTTGCTATATATTTTTCTTAATGTGTTACACTGATCAAAGTTTGATGAAGAGCATATGTGTTTGTCCATAAATATTTGGACACCGACAAAGTTATTGTCATTTTAAGTTTATTGTTATTTCACTGCATATTGGTGGTAAAATCGAAAAATAAATATGAGCTCAATGGGCAGACTTTCAGCAATTTGAGAATATTTACCTTCAAATCAGGGAAAAGTGTAAGAAGTACAGCAGTGTGCCTTTGTTACCCTCATTAAAGGACCAAATGCAGTTCAACTATTGCCTGCACAGCTGTTCCAAGCAATATTTCACTGACAAGAGAGCAGATGAAAGGTCTAGAGTTGATTGAAAGTAGAGTGCAAGACTTATACAGATATATGTGAACGTCCATAACATCCAAGCCAAATGTTCACACAATGCTGATTCAGTCTATCACCGCCAGGTAAATATCTCTGTATTTCAGAGTAAACCTTAGTGTTAAAATCTGGCATCTGCGGTGACATTCTCGCACTGGAGCATCAGTGGTCACGGCTGTGTCAGAGGGGGTGTGAAGCCCTGTGTGAACTTGATGTGCCAGGTCCTCGTCACTGACATGCATGTGCGTGATTCACGGTCCCACACAAACGTTCCAGTTCGACCGCCTGCGTAATCTCGGTGCGATACATTTTTAACAAGTACAGTAGTACAGCATCATGACAAAGATACTCTCAGCTGTGACTTTTTGAAATCATGGTCCTTTTAAGGGGAAAAAAAAATCAACTGTTGGCTTGAAATCACAAATCAGCTAAGCTGTCACTTTATTTGGAATGGAAATAAAATATTTTTGGAAGTATGAAAATATGTTATAAGTGGATACTTCAGGTTAACAGCCTATATTTCATCCAGGGGCAGGAGGTGATGGGGGGGGGGGGGCATCATAATTACACCACCCTCTGTGGTCCCTCCATCTACAGAGCTGTGAAAAAGTATTTGCCCCCTTTCCGATGTCTTCAATTCTTGCTTATTTGTCATTTTTAAACTTTTTTGATAATCCAACTAAATTTGAATATGAGACAAAGACAACATGACAAAACACTATATACAGCTTTTAAATGATGATTTAATTTATTGAAGATACACAGCAAAATTCCCAGTGTTAATTCAACTCCAGTAGAGTTTGGGACCAACCTATCCATCTTGGACTCAAACTCTATTGTCGTCGAATTAACACTGGAATTTTTACCGTGTAGAGTTATTCAAAGCCTATATTACCAATGTGAAAAAATAATTGCCCCCTTAGACCTAATAACTGGTTTTCATCTCACAACGTTGTCTAGGCCACTCAAAGCGTCATTTTGTTACTTTTGAGCCATTCAGAGATGGACATTTTTGTGTGCTTCAGATCACAGTCCTGCTGCTAACCTCACTGCCTTTGAGCTTTAGGTCATGTTCTGATGGCTGGACGTTCTCCAGGAATTTCTGGTTGAGAGCCGAATTCAGGGTTCCATCAACTGCGGCAAGTCGATCAAGTCCTAAAGCAGCAAAGCAGCTACAGACCTTCACACTGCCATCACCGTGTCTAACTGTTGGTACAATGTTGTTATTGTGGAATGCTGTTTCAGCCTTATAACAGACCCTTGTCTTCCAAATGTGACGGTGCGTTCAGGAACCACACGCAAGAGAGGGAAATCCAAAAAAAAGGTATGCCTTAAATGAGTTCCGGGTCCGTACCAAAAAACACAATTGCCAAGCCTCAAAATGAAATCCAAAAATAGAGTTGACTAGACAGGCAGGGGTCAGACCCAGTAGAACAGAAGCAGCGGTACATAGACGGCAGGCAAAAAGTCGTAGTCGATAAACAAAGCAGTGGGTCATACACAGGGCATCCAAACACAGGAATGGTGGTCATACAAAAATAGGTTTAAATCCAGAAAGAAAAACAATACAAAAAGGGCTGTGGCAAGAATCTTGGTTGGACGAAACAGTCAAAGGAAAACAATACTCAATGGCATACAGAAGGCGCTGCGCAAAGAAATATTGATCAACATTCTGACAAAGTCAGAACAGCAGTGAGGACTCTAAATAGACAGGAGGGAAGTCACATGCTATGCAGGGAACAGGTGAGCTGGATCAGACTAATTACAAAGGGAAGAACACATGAGGGAAACCCTAACCACGAAAACTGGCGAAAGCCAAGACACGGACAGGAATTACACAAGCAGCCTATGACATTAAAACAGCTCCGGTCAGGGAGTTCTAAGTGCACAGATAATGCAAAGCAATTAGGCATGTGTGAGAGAAGAAAGACAGAAAGAGGCATGTGTCCCTCGCAGAAACGCAGAGGGAGACAGGTAAAACTAAGCCAGAGGCGGAGATTAGAACAGGGTGATTGCTGAGTGGGAATTAATATTAATTAGTAGCGGTGCAACTTAACAGATTTAACTAGAGTGCTCATTAGAGAGTTAGTAATATATATATATATATATATATATATATATATATATACACACACACATGGATTAGTTGTGTTAGTAGACTATGATACAAACTACAAATGTTAGTCTTGTTAGTAATCAGAACAGCAAGGAGAAGGAAGTAAATGAGAAGTGAAGGAATAATATGAAACACCAGAAACCATTGAAATCACCCGAAGCAGGTGAGCACACAGACCGGGGAGACGGACTGAACCAACTAGAATACGAGACAGGGGAGACAAGTGCAATGGAACTGAAGAATGGACTGAAGTAAATCTGAGAATACAATAACCAAAAAGAATAAATAAAAGACAAAATCATGAACATAGAACATGAGCAGGAACATGAACACAAAACCAAAACCATAACACCAAAAAGGTCCACTTTGGACTCATCAGTCAATAGAATATTATCTGAAAAGTCTTGGTGGTCATCAAGATATTTTTTGGCAAACCTGAGATGAGACTTTGTGCTATTAATAGTCTGCTGTGGTTTTTGCTGTGCAACTCTCCAATGGATGCTGTTTATACTAAATCTCTCTCTTAAGCAAGGTTTACACCTGGGCACGATGCATTACGAATATCATTTTCCCGTCATTCGTGGCACATTCGTGACATTCATAACTTGACTTAACGCATTTGAATGGGGTTCTTAACAGCGCGCGTCGGTTCGTGACATTCGTGGAGCATGTTTTTGCCTGCCAAAAAATCTTCCACGAATGTCAGGAATCACCCTCAATTCATGGAGTTCACAACTGAACATGTCGAGTCGTGGTGATTAGTGGTGGTTCATTATAGAGTGTGACAGCATTTGCAGTGTATTCTTGCCATTCTTTGGGCCCGTACAGTCAGGCGTCGTTACGAATCGACACGAAAACTGTCAAGACCTGAACTGAATGACGCGTAATAAGTTTTTCACTATGATATAAAAGCGAAGTTACGTAAAACAATAAAATTTAAACTTGGGCTGAAAATTGGGCTCCATGTGGGTTGAATCTAGAACCCATGGATCCCCAAGTGCTAAGTGCTATAATCAATTAATTGTGTTTAGTTGGTCAATTATGGATCTAAGAGGGCAATTAATTGGCACCCCATTCATGTAAATGCCTAATGAAACCAATTCTTGCCTGTGTGTGCATAACCCTTATTTAAAAAAAAAACCCTATTTGTGGAAACTTTTAAACAACAAAAATATTTGCCGAGCATTTAGATTGAGCTATTTGCAGTTCATTATCACACAAAAAATTTGGTCGACAAAGCCTTGGACTTAACAGAGCTGTGTCACGATTACTGCACATACTCTCAACTTTGAACAGAGTAAATCTGCTCAATTTGCAAGTCAAAATATAGGAGGTATTTTTCTTCTTCTATGATAATTGGTGCGGGCAAACCAGTTTAGATTTTTCATATCCCTTGGCCAAAGCTTAAAACAGCGGTTAGAGTCCTCAAATTTCCAAAGAAAGCTTGATTATATATAAAGAATAATGCCAGAGTAACTGAAGAATATAAATACAATGCAAAGCGAAAACAGGTCGGTAAGGATGGTATCAGATTATAAATCGCAGTCAAGCAGATTCCCTTTCTTGGGATGTAAATTCTGAGCATGTGCAGTAAATGTGACACAGCTCCTTTAATTCAGTCAAATAAGCCAAACTGCTTAGCAAGAAAGAGATCAAGAAGCCATTTTTTGGTCCAGTAATGAGCATGAGATCGCCCTCTCGCCCAAAGTCCTGTGATGTACCATCAGGTGTTCGTGTTTGCTCCCGTCTTCCATTCAAGGACGATCCGAACACTGCATGAATGTCATCAGACACACATTTTTTCATTTTGATTATCCTAAATGTGACTGTTGCCCAGTTTTACCTGTAATTACTCTTTCTAATTTGAAGGACCCCATGAGAGAAGGAAATGAAACTGTGATGTGGTTTATGACCATGAGAAGCTGGTTCTAATGCAAACACATTCAACTGCATGAAAATAGCAATTTGCCGATAATAACATGCATGAAACACAATTAACTCCCTTGTTCTTCTGCTGAACGCTCCTGACAAAGCAATAAGAAGTAAACGCTTGTTGTCACCGTCACTTTGTCCGTGTAGCTTTCGGACTACGGTTTAAGCGTTCCCCCCCCCCAGTGACATCTGAGCATCAAACTGCAAAATCTATGCCCCAGCAACGCCTCAAAAATGTGTTTCAAAAGTCATTTCAGCCATGACTGCTATGTTTTAACACCTAGCGGTCATGGAACATCCAGCATGTATTCGCGTTTAACCCTTTTGAGCGCCGAATACATTTTCAAGGAATTAAGAATGTAGTTATCCTGAGCTGTTGAAAATCTATCATGTGTCAACTTGATAGTGATATACAGCTGTACAGCTTCCAAAATGCAAATACAATGTAATCAAATAATGTGCATAGAAGACAGAAAATTAGGACTTAACCCTTCAAGCGCCGAATACATTTTCAAGGAATTAAAAATGTAGTTGTCCTGAGCTGTTGAGAACCTATCATGATAGGTTTTCAACAGCATCTGGTTTTGATATCTTACGCCATTGGGCAACTCTAGTTGCCTATGCCACTCAAAGGGTTAATTGTGTCCCAGGAATGATGTGTTCACTTTGCAGGGCCCCACTAGCAAATTTGTGCCACACAGCCCAGCGGAGACACGTGCGGCACCATGGAGGGCAGCCCTGCTACTGGTCAAGGCCTTAAGGGTGGCGCTGGAGGCCCGTTCTCTCCCAGTGACCCACTCAGCACCACGGACAGCTCCACACACCACACAGGCCAACTGCATGCACAGCTGAGCGGGTTTAATTACCAGCCTGCAGCTGACTTAAGGCAGAGCAGCAAAACCGTAGGGGGGAATGCAGAGGAGCTCTCAGGAGAGCCAGGGGTAGTGAGTGGGCTTGTTAATTGCGTAATTTTTATGAATCATTAGGAACTGGCCGGAGACCTGGGCTGCATTTCCCAAAAGCACCGATGCAAACTTACGTAGTTGGAAACATTGACAGTGAATGGACAAACTGTGTAAGTTGCTAACTCATTTAGGGACTATGCTTTTGGGCATCGCAGCCCTGGGCAGCACCGGTACAGGATCTGGAGGAGGATGTAGACGGTGAGTAGGGAGGACTCTGGGATGGCAGTGGAGTCACCCCTCTCTGCCCACTTTCCCCCAGGCTCCCCTGGCCGGGCGGAAACAGGCACAGAGTCCCTGGAGGGAAGAACATGAACAACAGGTTCTCCAACTCCCCTGTACCCTCACCTTTAGTGATAAACTTCAGTTCTTGCAGAAAGGTCCTTGTCTTCTTCTGATGTTATTTGGGGTCAGCGCTCCATTTCCCAGGAGTGGCTGTCACAACCGGCTGTCTGTTTATCGCTCGTTATTCCTGTACAACCACATGGCGTTTAGACAATCTTGACACCCACGTGTATCCATTTCATTCTCATTTTTTGGAGAATGAGGAGGAAGTTTCGAAACACTTCGTAAGAATTACAACTTCCATGAAATTTTTTCTGGGTTTCTGCTGCACCAGATAAAATGTTCTAGTAAAGGCATGAACAATTAGTAAAGTTAAATGGGTCCAATAATTATGTTTCCATGGTAATTGCTAATTGCTAATGTTAATTAAACTGCCATTATTGGAGTTGTAATTATTGTTTCTCCTCATAATACCGCTCAATCAAAATTGTAGCATAAATGTGCTCAGATCCCAGATTGAATAATTATGTCCAAGCTATTTTAAGGCACAAAAAGATAAATATGTGGAAGAATTGAAAAATAGTTGTAGTTGCATAATTGTGACAGAACTAAATGACTGTATTATACGCTGCTTAATTAATTTGGTGAAAAAAGGGACAATATGAAAAACGCAAGTATAAAAGGAAGCAGCGGTTTGTAAATGATCTTTGATCTGTATTAAACTGAAAAACTTGGAATTAAAAACATTAATTTTTATACGTTATCAACTTTGTACACGCTCACTCTGAATTTATTGCCTGCCACTCGCTTCAGAAAGTTGGCATCAGGGCAAGATGAGCCTTGAAATGTGTTGGAATGCTGACAACGGGGGTTCAGATGTCAAAAATGTGAGGCTATTAATTACACCCTTGTGCAAATTAATTGAAACAAGCTGTGAGAAAGGTTAAAGTTTCAACAGGACTTTTATGATGAATCATATTGATTTACTCATAATAATACATATGACCTCCTCAGATTTTAAGACTGATGTCAACTGTACTTGCTATAGCCCGGTATAACTCTCTTATGTGTTTGTGTGAAGTCAAGATCTTTGTGTGCTTTCTCAGGGAAACGTCATACAATGTCTGATGCACAGTTAACTAGACAGGGAAACAAACGACCACTAGTCACCAAGAAATGTGGCAGGAGCGATTGAAGCAATAACTGCACATGTGCAATTTTTACAATGTGCACCCCATAAATGTTATGAGATTTTGTATGATTTCATTTTGTCCTACTGTAAATGAATTGCAAAAAAATCCACAAAATTTGAAAAATATTCGTTCATTTCTTTTTGAGCTCTCTTGTTTGCAAACAAACAGACAAGCAGGCAGACAAACCAACGGCACCGAACACCTAACCTCCTGCCAACGGTTGAATTTATGCAAATCTGCAGTCAAGTAGGGGATCTGTGACCCATAAATTTTGTGTCAGGGCGACTCAAGAGTTTACTTTTACTATGCAGGGTTGTTTTGGGTCTGAGCCCAAAACTTTTGAGTAGAGAGAGAAAATTGGGGTTCATCAGGTTTTATATAGGCTCACAGTTACATTTAGTTGCCTGATAGGCATTCAATACTGTCAGTGTTTGAACTCTATTCTTGTCATTTTCCTGTTTATTGTTTAGTTTTATGTATATTTTCATGTTTGATATTGGCATTTCAGTTATTGTGTTTATTTTCTTGTATTGACTTCCTCGTTTGTTCTTATCTCCCTAATTATAGAGCCAGTTTTCCCTGTTTCTTTGCGAGTTTGTTGCCTACACAGTCGCATACAAGCCTTGTTTTTCTCAGGGTGATTATTCCGGTATTGATTCTTTTTGTCTTACACTTTTTGAGATAGCCTGCTTCTTTGTGCATTGAAATATTCTGGCTTTGACTTTGCCTGGCTCTTGAATTGATGATTTTGATCTCCCCTGATTCTGGCATTCTCTCCATCGAGCTTTCGACCCCTGGACTGTACCCCCAACCGGAATTTGGATTGTTCCTTCTGTGCTGCATGTACACCGATTGGCCGGACTGTCTCACCGTCAGAAAGTTTGTGAATTACCTGAGGAACTAATTCTCCGTTGGTGCCCGAGTCCTCACTCTGACCCCTGTCACAATTGGCTGAATTATGCAGGACTATCAGGAGGCAATGATGTGCCTCCACTGATTCTGGGGCTCACAATGAGCACAGGTACACTTTTGTATAATCCTTTAACAGCTCATTGTAATTACCTCATTAATAAATTGCTTTTATTATCATATGTTGAATGAGAGCCTCGATGGACTGCTCTCTGCCAAGTTTAAAATCATCTTAGCGTAAGCGCAATAATATTAATTTGGTGAAACCTCAAATAATATGGTCATGTATCTCTTTCAATGCGAAAGAGGTCAAAGGCAGCTTGGAAATCACTGCTTTCAGTTTGAATTTTAACAGACTATCCAAGTGTTTCTGATTTCAGGTTGGACTGTGTTGATCTTTGACATCACTGTGAGCTGAACATCAGAATATATTTTTTGAAGAGAGATATATACACATATTTTCCCAATCCAAAAGTAAAGCAATGAATGAACATTTTGGTACATTTTAGAAAAGGCTTTGCACTTTGTGTCTTATCTCTCCAGGCTCTACTGCCCAAGAATATTATCTTCCCATTGTCGTGGTCTGACAGAACCTTACAAAATTGGATTGACGACAGAGTTAGCTCTCTCATGATTTATACATGGATGGTAGGTTCAGGTCTTCCGAACAAACAGTTCAAAAGATTTAAATTGTGATAAATATCTTGGCTAACTATCGCAATGTTGCAAAAGTATTGGAACATTAAGACCTATTCCTTTATTACTGCAATACACTCAGGGTTGAGATCAAAAATGAATGAAATAATATTTCAGAATTTCAGCTTTTATTTCCTGGTATTTGCACCTGAATGAGTTAAATTACTCAGGGCATTGCACAGAAATGTTTATGTGCGCACAAAAAGTATTAATGAAAATGAAAGTCAATTAAACTTACTACATGGTTGCATATTTCTTGGTAACAATGACCCCTTTACACATGGAATTAAAATGCATTTTTTTTTTGATCAGATTGCCATTGGATAGCGTTTGACCACGGACATATACACCCAGTATTAACATGTCTCCAGCGTCTACAGTGCACTTCGATCACAATCCGTCCCGCTGTAATCACATCATTCTTTCTCTTTCCGCCTGCGGAGTTGTTGAATGCAGATTGGAGATGCATTACCCGTCCCTGACCACCTTCAGACGTGGTTTGAACGATTGGATCACAAACCGTCCTCTGTGTGTTTTGTGTGCATTTACACCTGTACTTTCATGTGGCCAAACGCTATCAGATTGTAATCCTATCACAAAAAAAGCATTTTAATACCAGGTGTAAAAGGGTCAGTGTAAGTGAATAAAGCCTGCAACTCTATAACATCATTGCATTCTTATTTTATGATGCTTTTACAGGCTTTTGCTGCCTTTTTCAGTTGCTGTTTGTTTTGAGGATTTTGTTCGCTGTAGTCTCCTCTTTAAGAGGTGTACTGCATGTTGGGCTGGATTAAGGTCTGGTGACTGAGTTGTCAAAAAACCTTCCACTTTTTCTCCTGATTGAAGTCCCTTATTGTGTTGGATGTGTGTTTTGAGTCATTTCCTTGCTGCACGATGAAGTTCCTCCAAAGTAATGTGGATGTATTGATCCATAAATCGGCAGATAGAGTGCTGTTTCTCTACTTCTTTGCCGATTGTGATTTCCTCCTCTGATTCATACCTCTGATGAGTGGTTTGCATCACATGGAACAGCCTTTTTATTGCAGCTCTCTAAGTCTTCTTTGAACAGTTGACAGAGGTATCTTCACTCCTGCCTGGCAGAGATTGTGATGTCATTAACTGATGTTTTGGGGCTTTTCTTCTGAACTGTCACAATTTTTCCCATCATGCACTACTGGTGTTTCCCTCGGCCGACCTGTTATCCCACACACTCGTGGTTTCTTTCTTATGCAGGACAGTTTGAACGATTTCCTCCCCTTTCTAAGCTTCAGAATGGCTTGCCCTTCTGCCAAAGACAGCTCTCCTGCCTCCATGTTGGCTCATCCTTTATAACACAAATGCCGTCTGCAAAAGTAAAAACCTGAGGCGACAACCAAAAGTGGCCATCAGTCCATGATCTAAACTGTTTCTCCGTGACTCAGCTCACCCGGCAGCTGGAGCCAATCCAAGCTACCTATGAGCAAACGGCAGGAGTGCACCCTGCACAGCTGACCAATCCATTGCAGATGCTCACATCAATTACTCACACATTAACTGTAATTAGCTCGATCAGCATCTCTTTAGACTGTGGGAGGAGTCAGGAAGAAACCCACATGAATGGGGACAAGGTCTCAGGCCAGATTCGTCATGTCCTTCTTAAAGAGGCGGAGCATGGTGCCACCCGAGAGAAGACATTCAGAGCTAATTATTGTTTAACCAATCAAATGGTGTAATTTTGTCCGCGAATTCAAATGGCTGCATCAATGGACTCCTTATGAGTTGATGTTGAACATGGTTAAAAAAATATATATATTACTGATCATATTGACAAATTAACAACAGAGAGGATCAACAATAGTGAGGATTAACATGCATTTGGGTGCTGCTTAAAATAGCCTCAACAATCCAATGACGAGGGAAGAAGAATTAAAATTGGAAAAATGCATTCGGTGTTAGATCACCAATTGGAAGGCGCATCCTTTCATGCAGTCAAGCAGGGTTCAGAAACATACTCCCCCCCCATTCCATTTTACTATCAATTCTGTCCTGCAAGCTGTCGATATTTTTTTAACTGAAAACTGTTCTCACACAATAAATGTCAACAACACAATATACAGAACATGAAATCCTCTATATTTTTTCATGATTGTGATGCGTCATTGTTTACTTGTGACGCAAAGTACACTCAAGTTTATGCTTGATAATTTTCCTATAAACTAAACAAGCCTGTAGGCCGAAAATGAAACCATTTCTTTTAAATTTTTTTCCAATCCTTGGGACATGGATCCAAACTGCAGCCTATTGACAGAGATGCACTTACATTTCAAAAGTCATATTTCAGGACACTGAAAATAGCACAGCAGGTCGCAGCAGAAATTTGTGAAACAGTCACTGAAGAGGTAGGCCAGGCTTTTACAACTGCTGTTAGAAGGGGGGGGGTTATTTATAGCAAAAAATGCAGTGCATGACTGATATTACCGACTATCCATGTGGGACATGACTCAAAACTTAAAAAATAAAATTAAGATATTAAACAAAATATCTCATATGACTTATTCCAAATTCACTCAGCTCTAATATTACTACTGTCATGCTACATTTCACCATTAAGACTCAGTTTATGAAATTAATATATGTATTCATAAAAGGATAAAGACCTTGCAGTTTTTCCCCTGTGATTCTATGCAAAGGAATAAATACATCTTTGGCTGTGGATGATGCAGGGATGGAATAGGTGCCGTTACCAGTCAGAAATACTCAGGTAACTGCAGCTTCTCCATGTAGTTTACTTTCTTTATTACACTAATTCTCAATACAGTAATGAAATGTTCTAAATGACTGATTGAGAGGCAAGAATAACAGAGTGGCCTTTGTTATGACACCGGAGGATACTTTTGTTTTGAATCTGCCCATCTGCGCATTTTCTTCTGTAAAACAGCCAGTCATGTAACTTGTGTTGGGAAGTGTGAGGCTTATTCTCCCCAGCACTGTGTGATGGGATGTGTCACACAGAATGTTGTCATATAGGGGATGTTTTTCACAGAATCTATGGGCTGTTGCCAAGAAGCACAGCGTTATCAGCAGCCGTTCCACCGCTGAAGTTCTGTCTCGATTGTTGTCGTATTTTCTGCTTATTAGAGGCGACACCGACTCCTCAGAATGTTGCAGCTCCTCCCGGAATAGAGGGGAGAAATTGACAAAAGAGGGGTGATCTTGTATAGTAAGTTCACTGTGTAATTGTGCATTAAGCCTCTTGGATACTCTGTTGAAGTAACGTTACCCATGGAAGGCTCCAAACTCTTTACCTTCTCTGTACCTCCCCTGCGACAGTCTGCGGGGTGAGGTTTTGTAATCGGTGCAGTTCGTTACTCGCCGAAATCATACCATTTCGCAAGCGTATCAGTTGGTTGTGTTAGACATCTGTTTGTCCATCAGTTTGTTAGTTAGGCACCTTTCTGCCATTTATCCTCCACCAATCTTAACAAAACTTTGAGACACGTTAGACACAGGTTACTTGCCACAGACCAATTCTTTTTAATTTAAATTCTATGTGAAAGGTCAAGGTCACACAAAAGGTTGAAAACACATTTTGATCATAAAGTGTCATCATTTTTCAGATTTTTGCCAAAATGAATTTTTTTGATTCTGTTCATTGGACAATATGATATATCTTTATCATGGTTTTTGAATAATAATCATTATCAACTGTTTCAACCACAAGTAGATTTGGTCTTTCAAACAGGAAGTCATTTGACCTCCATCATAACCTCTCATAACCTCAATGTGCCAATAAATTTCCTCCCATTGGTCTGACCACCTAGTGGGGGGGGTCTGTTATGGAGTTAGAAAACTCTGCACTTCTGGGGTGTGATTACGTCGCTACGGTTGGGTAGCGCAACTTTGAGCAGCACGGCGAAATACAAATATGACTGAACCAATGAAACACTATTTGGTAAAAATTTAACAGTTTGTTTCTTGATTTTTTTTCCCGAATCAAACACCTAGTATTGGATTTGAAGTAGCAAGTAGCGAGAAGGTTGTGGGTTTGAATCTGACCTGGGAACTTTCTGTGTTGAGTTTCCGTGTTCTCCTCATGTTGCGTGTTCCCAGACATGCATGTTAGGCTGACTGCGGACGCAGACTCGCCCATGGATATGAATATCTAAGTGAACAGACTACCATTTGATATCTGTTTTGAGGAATAGAATGGATGGCACAATATAGCCTCAAATTATATGCTGAAGCTGTTGTTAAAAAATAAATAAAATCTACATATAGCGCAATTTGAAAGAGTGACTCATTTCCAGGTAGCTACATGCAACAGACTTGAGAGGAGAGCTCATTTTTTGCCTCAGAAATGATTACTAGTTCTGAAAATGCGCAGACATTTCTGTGCATTTCCCAAACTTTTTTGTCCCAAAATTATGAAATTAAACTGACAAATGTACTTTATGGAAGCAATTTTTGAGTCTCTGTGATGCACAAAACCTACAATACAATGCCTTGAACAGAGGTCATGTGCACACAGGCGAGGACTGTCATTATTTGGCATTTCGTGTCAATAACATGATTTTTTGCTGATTATCCAACTTCTTGCATCTCACATAATTTCTGGCCAGGATCCCACAGATGCACATCCTGCAGTGCGCAAAGTTTTGGTTGCACGCAGGTTTTTTCACAAGCCTCTTCATATACATGGCTAATGTGCAAATGATGTAGCTAAGTAACTAACATGTACTAAGTGCTTCTTGTTAGGTATATTACGTGTGCAGAAAATTATATCAGACACAAACGCGTACCATAATGAACTTCATTCCCTTTCCAAACTCACAAAAAGCAAGTATTCCCGAAGAGAAAGCATGTAAGAGAGACAAGCCATCTGCTCTCCTTGCACATTATTTGTGTCGCATGTTGTTGGCAAATGCAGGGGAGAAACATCATTCATTGGGACAGAAGCCTGGATTGCTGTAGCTCTGCTGGCGTTATGCTCTCTGTCTTGAAAGAATTAACCTACCACCAAAAACAACCAACCTCGCCACACTGATATCTATATCCCCGACAAGTACAGCAGGAATGAACCAATCACTTCTGTCTTCTCAGCTTCCCAGCATCATTATAAATTCCTCTCCAGTGATCGACAGCTGTGCAGCTTCCAAAATGCAAATACAATGTAATCAAATAATGTGCATCGCAGACAGAAAATTAGGACTAAACCCTTCGAGCGCCGAACACATTTTCAAGGAATTAAAAATGTAGTTATCCTGAGCTGCTGACAACCTATCACGTGGCAACTTGTTTAAAAGAGCTCCCCTGCGGGAGCTCTTTTAAACAAGTTGCCACGTGATAGGTTTTCAACAGCGTCTGACTTTGATATCTTGCGTCAATGGGCAACTATATTTGCGCACGGCGCTGAAAGGGTTCAAGCCAGAACAAAACGGGGGAAACATGACTGTTAAATCAACGGCGAGCTTTTCACCGCCCTCTCAATAGCCAGGAATAAAAGGGCGATCAATACTACTGCGAGGACAAAGGTGGAAACAATGGTGTCCCCTGTGGCAGCTGCAGTTTTCAAGTTCTTATTCACCCAGCCTGTGGTGCACTAAGCAAAGTAAGACGTACCCCAGTGAGGTTCTTATTTCTCACTGAGGCAGGGCCTTTGTTCTCTCAGAGGACACCATATCGATCCAAGGCCATGTCAAAATAAACTTGCTTGCAATGTGTCAAAATACGCACACACTATCCTAAGTCAACACTTTCTGCGGCTCAAGTAAAACTTCCGGATTTATTTCAGGAACAGCGGAGAGCGTCTGCTGAGTAAATCAATTGTACTCGGGGCGTGTTATTAAATGGAGGGAAAAAAATCTCGTCTGCCGTTTTGAAAAGCAATCATTATTTCAGCTGTGTAAGACCCATAATTTTATTGTTTTTTCCTCAGTCCCACGCTGACTCTGGCCATTTCTGGTAATACGGTCTAACACTTTTATTTTTCTCCAGCCTTTGCCCCTTCCCAAGAAAGTCATTGTCATATTCTGCCCGCTCCATTTGTGACTCGGCTCTTTTGTCGCCTTCTCAGCCTTTTTTCGCAGGTCAATATTCTGTGCCTAATTTCTCATTTCTTTAAGCCTCATGTCCTTAAATGAGAATCAATCATGATAATGTCTTTACGGTGCAGATTGCGACATTATAGGGAGTCTCGATCGATACTCAACATCAGAGTGGTCTCTTCATGACAGATAATAATAATAATAATAATAATAATGCATAAGTTTTATATAGCGCTTTTCTGGGCACTCAAAGACGCTTTACAACGGATACATTATTCATTCACTCACACATTCATACTCTGACGGTGGTAAACTACGTTTTCGTAGCCACAGCTGCCCTGGGGCAGATATGCCTTCGGGTAGTAATAGGCTAGTAGTTCTCAAACTTGGGAGAGCCCTGTGTGTATTAGAGCTACTTTATTCCACTAAAGATGGTCAGGGATGGTGCTTTATGCTGTGGATAATGCTCCATCTCACATACTCTGGGATGTAGATCAGTGCAGTTAGGCGACCTGAGCCGTTGTGAACCAATTTCACCAGCCTTGGTGCAACTGAAAGTGACCTCAGGTGGAAAGAGGAGGCAGCAGCAAGGCGGCCCTGAAAAAGTGAAAAGGTGAGCACAGCTCACTAATACCTCCCAGCTTTGTGGACTGAAGAGATTATGGCATATTTTCATATAAATTGGTACTGCAGCTCTGCATGAAGTACAGGATGAATGACTGAAATTTGAAAACAATCTGATGAGCATTTTTTGAGAAATCGGTTGGGCATCATTTGCAGTGGTAAATTTTCCAAGTTCAAAACATGGGAAACAGAAGTAAGTGTTTGAAAAAATCATCACGTTTTCATGAAACTTGGCACCGCATCACTCCAGGAAGTGTAGAATCCATGACTTCAATTTAACCCTTCCAGCGCCTTGATGTAAGATATCAAAATCAGACACTGTTGAAAACCTATCATGTGGCAACTTGTTTAAAAGAGCTCCCATCGGGTAGGGTGAGAGGAGCTGCTCCCGCAGGGGAGCTCTTTTAAATACGTTGCCACATGATAGGATTTCAACAGCTCAGGATAATCACATTCTTAATTCCTTGAAAATGTATTTGGCGCTCAAAGGGTTAAAAACAATCTGATATGCGGTTTTTGAGAAATCGGTCAGACAAACTGGTGCGGACGGACAGACGGACGGAATTCTTGGCTGTATACTGCCCCTTCTGGGTCGGGGGTATAATAATAAAAAAGGGAGCGGTTTTGCAAGTGGCGGCCGCAGATAATTTCTCTTACCGTATCCTTCCTGATTTTCCTGACTGAAGTTCTGCACTTTTGTTAGTGTCCCCGTCACTGGTAGCACAAGGCGGGACCTGCAGCCCGTTCAGGTTGCATTGATGGTCCAGCTCGTCTGGTTTGGCACATCCATATGTGCCGTCTGAAGGGGCTGTGCTGTGTCTCCCAGCACAGTCTCAAGAGCACAGAGGATAAACCGGGAGACGGGCCTTTACACACAGAGAGCAGCACAGGGCCCTAGAAGGGCAACGGCCCAGCAGCATGACCAGTATCTGCTTCTGCAAACAGGAACAGGAAGAGCACTGTCAGAGCCGAACAAAATTACCTACAGTGGGCCACTGTCAGAAACTGTCAGAAATAGACTTCATGAGGGGGTCCTGAGGGCCCAACGACCCCTAGTAGAACCTGCACTCAAACCCATCCCCATGAAGCTTGATTAGCATTTGTCAGAGAACACCAGAGTTGGCAAATTGGCCATTGGCACCCTCCTCTCTTCAAAGATGAGAGCAGGTTCACACTAAGCACGTGTCAGACGTGAAAGAGGCTGAGGACGGTGTGGCAAACGTTATGCTGCCTGTAACATCGTCCAGTATGAACGGCTTGGAGGTGGGTAAGTGATGGTCTAGGGAGGCATATTTTTGGGGGGTCGCGCAGACCTCCATGTGCTAGCCAATGGTACAGTGATTTGCTTTGCTGATGCGTCACTTGAGTGAGGCCGCGCCCGCGCTGGCAGACGGCAGCTGTCTGAAACCGTTGTGGCCGTATGCATGCAAGAGTGTCCACTGTCTTTCCGAGTTCTCCAGGTAGCAAAATCGGGTTTCTCTAAACTGGGATACGGGCTTATCCCGGCTTCTGAAATCGGCATATGATGTTTACGTGCACAAATACAAAAACAGGATACTTAAAAACCGAGCAAAACGGAGATACTCAAGTCCATGTAAACGTAGTCAGTGTTAACCAGTTGTAGCAGCAGAGAGTGGTGGAGCACAGCTGCAGGCAGATGCGTTTGCAGTTCTGCCCAGTTGCAGGTAATTCCCAGCTAGCCATAGCAATCAGTCTGTGAACATGGAAAAAAAATCTAAACTACAGAAGATTAATATTCTTGTAACTACGACTACATTGCAGTGCAGTTAGAGGAAAGTAAGAAAATAATATACGCCCCCCCCCCCCCCTCAGTTTTTCTACCAATCACAACGGAGTATTCAATGGAGCCATGAAATGAAAAATATAATTCTTTGATTCTGAGAATCTCTAAACTGGCAGAGTCGGCCTTCCTCGCCCCAATGACCTGCCGGTGTGTTGCCTTGCAGTTTGCACCCCAAGAGAACAGGAAGTCATGGGTGACCAGTTAAGTTTCCCTAATCATTTTTGCACTTGAAAAGGTGAAATGTGAATGGGAATAATCTTTAACCCCTTCCGCGCCGTGCCCAATGATGTAAGATATCAAAGTCAGATGAAGTTGAAAACCCATTATGTGGCAACTTGTTTAAAACAGCTCCCACATGGGGAGCTCTTTTAAACAAGTTGCAGTGTGATAGGTTTTCAACAGCTCAGGACAACTAAAGTTTTAATTCCTTGACAATATATTTGGCGCTCAAAGGGTTAATATGGTTTTCCGAAATGATTTTCAAGGGGTTTCAATTGATTGTGGCACAAATGCATTGGGGGAAAAAAATCTATTTTAAGTTAAGAATTTTTTTCTTTTAATTATTATTCCCGTGAGGGGAAATGGGCAGTGACATTGAGAAAAAGTTTCAAGGATTTAAAAAAAAAAAGCCTCCAAAGTTAATTGTGAGTCTGCATTAGAATGCTGGTCAGGTCTTGCTGTTGTGTCAGCATGGGGTGAGAAATTATACACAAACTGACCCCTGCGAGTTCAGCCCATCTGTTACCTTCCTCCACACCCCCCAGTGAATGTGGTCCCTGTCTATTTGTTTTGATGTTTTGTCACCAAAGTGCCAAAGACCAGGGAATTTGCCACGGTGACCTGTCAGGTGGTGTTACCTCATTGGCCTCCTGTCACTCGTGTTCATCTGCAACTCTTCTGAGCCCCTTCATCCCTCCGCGATGTTTTACATATCCTGATCTGACCTGATCTCAGAGCCAACACTCACAAAATCCAACACTTCTTCATTTTCTCCCTGTTTTCGATTGGTCCTTTATCTGTTTGTCACCAAATTACAAGTACTCCTCTGATACACATTATGTGACCACATTCAGCCACAGAGCAATTCATTCATGAAATAAATCAGAGGAAGACAGTGGTTCAACGTATACGTTATGTACACTTGATATGCTATTGTTATCGCTGGTTGAATAGTTAGGTAATAATAAACCCAAGGTAACATACTACAGGAGAAATAGCACAGGCACAAAATAGCAATCCTATTTCAGCTAAGGTCCTAAAAGACTCCAAGCGAAGTCAAAATCTATCTCTACGACTGCTGCCAGGGGCTTAACTGGAGCTTTTATGGAGCCAAGGTAAGTACTTTCATTTTAAAGGTATAGACAGTCGAGGCAAACGTCTGGAAACAAAACTCTTTCATTGAATATCAGTATTAATACAAAATTTCCTTGGAATCTATTTGCTGTAAGATTGATTCTAACAGGAGGGTGACCTTAAGGTACACTATGTGCGCATTAACATAAAGCTGACCCAGTCCAGGATAATCTCTCATCCCTTCCCAACCTTGAAAACAATGTACACGTGTATTAAATTATTCTCAGAGTTTAAACGAGGTCCTTTCAAGAATTATTTGCACAGCTGTGTCGACAGTGAGTATACTTCAATGAATAAAACCATTACTAGACTGCAGAAAGTGCCCTCACATTTGTTAAAATACAACCTCAACTCCAGAAGAAGTGGAATAATGCATGAAATGTAAATAGAAACAGCAAGCAGTTATTTGCAAATCCTTTTTAAACTGCACTAAAAAAAAAGGTAAAAAGAGAGTAAGTAATGCTTGAGCTCATCAACTTAGTACAGCAATGAATATGACAAGTTTCTCCATAAAGGAGGCATCTTGAAGCTGTCATTACCAGCAAAGGCTTTTCTACCAAGTTAAAGTAATCATGTTCAATACTTTTTCCCCGTGTCATTCCACTTTATTACACATAACTTAATTTATGGACTTATTTGTCTTTATATTTGTGGATTACTTGGGCTGTTATCATCATTTGGTGAAAATTTCATCTCAATAGTCCTGTTAGAAATATATTTACTGAAAAAAATGTTGACACGTTAAATACTTATTTTCCCTGCATTTATTTTCTAAATGTACTGTCTGCAACATGCTCCAGTGAAGTTGGGAGATATCTGCATGGAGCAATGTCCAGGGTAATCCTAATAAACATCCCAAACTGATGGAGGAATGGTCCCAAAGGAAATTGCTGAATTTCCAAATGGTCCAGGAGTTTCCGCGTCCACTGGTGTAACTGACAAGGAAAACTGTGAGGCTGACGTTGTAGAATGAGAAACACAGGCTTGACTGAATCCAAGATTTAATGGAGACGTGTTGTAGAGTCTCCAAAAACTGTTATATCTCAGGCTGCTCGTCTCACAAGTCCACAAGTATTTATTTCCTCAAAAGAACTTGTGGTTCATCAGGTTATTGATGTTGCACTGGTATTTTTTTTTAAAATGTTTTCACAAAGAGCACCATTAAGGAACTCTGTGAAGGAATGTGACTTCCAGCTACAGTACTGTATGTGGGGCCTGCTCTCCGCTTCATCACAGTAGTTCATGCCTCTCAGCTTTTCAGTTAATCCTTTCACATAATTCGTTCCCTGACTCATGTTGTTCCTTCGGAGATAAGCAGGTATACAATTTGTCCACTGAGTCACTGACTCTTGTTTGTTCAGTCTCCATCATTTCCTCCTGTGACTGTCATAACCACTCAATTGAATGATTACAATCAGAATTAGGAAATGGATGAATGAACACATGGCCCCACATGGAAATGCGTAACTGGCTGCTCAGTAAGCCTATCATGTTCTCACAAACACTGGTTTGGTAATCCAGTATCTTACATTTTGTCTGTCACTTAAGTGACAATGAAGACTTGGAGGTGCATTTTTAATATGCGATGACTGTATTTGATAGCAGAATGACAGTATCAATATCATGTTGAGTTTTTGCGACAGAAAACAGTTTTTTTGTAAATACTTAACTGGGATCATTGACTCATTATCGCCGAGGCGCTTGCAACAAAAGACAATGATTTTTTTCTGTTGCAAGATAGTTTTTTTAAACTGCTGGATAGATACTATGGGCGAGTATACTGAGCAGTCTGCACATCAGACTTAGCTGAGGAGTTTAATTCATGTAATTCATGAAAAACAGGGATAGGACTGAACTCATCCATATTCTAAAGCATGATCGAGCTCGGCTTGCTAGTGAATATTCAATAACTGATCCAGGTGTGCCATCAAGTGATAGAAAAGTATTACTGTGTGTATCAATAGAGCAGCTCCACGTCCGCTTGCGCCTATATCTGCAAAAACGGGATGTATTGGTTAATATTGGAGATGTTTACTGAGAGAGAAATACATTTATGTTTTTGTTCCAAATGTCATTAACTCATTCCCTATGGAATACTTTAATATAAAATTGTCGCGTTTGTACGGAATACTTTCCCCCAAAAATTACACAGTACAAAGTATTGAAGTACAGGTGGCCCATGACCGCGATCGTGCACTGATTTCGTGTTTTCATCGGACTGCGAATGGTCATCCACGCCGCTGGCGCCGGCTTACCGTAGGGAATGGTGGAATTTGCTGCGCCGTTGGCAGCGGCTTGCTGGAGGACATGAGTTAACTTGACCTCCTGGTGTACCTAAATCTGTCAGGTATGTACTGTCATTTCCTTTGTTTGCCTAGGATGCTGGTGAGCCACGGTGGATGCAGCGACAGAAACCATAGATGTGGCCCTAGCAGCAGAAGGCTGTCGAGGCAGATCAGAACCTCGATTTCATGGAAACATCCAGATGATTTCTCTCAAAGTGACATGGATGATGAGTTCCCCTCTGCAAAGCCTGAAGCTGCTTTCACCTCAGCGTTGGTAAAGTAGCATATGGAGAGGCAGTTTCAATTAATTTAGAATGAATTCAATTAAATGAAGGAATTGTAAAAGGAGTTGAGTAGTGTACTGCTCATGCTCACGTGATTAGAAACTGTTCTGTCCACCAAGAGGTGAAATAGAGGGGCAACACTCGACGGCTTGTAAAAATCAGTTTCCACCATCTTAATGTCTCTTTATTTAGTGTTACATTGATATATTTATGATATATTTTTAATTTTTTTTTCGGGTAATTACACAAATTTAAAGCGCCACAGAAACAGCCAGCCTTCTTTACATGGACAAACACGTTCTCAGCCCGACTGGCCATATAAACCGTGTTTACAACGGACTTGCGAGCAGGTTGCGACCGAAAAATGTACAAAAATCGCCATCACTCTCACTGACTCTTGATGAGGTTGCAAGTAACTCTCAATAAACTCTCAGTGGTCTCAGATTCAATCTCTCTGATCTCTTCACTCTCTATCGATCTTGAAGGGGTTTACGACTGTTTTGAGCTGTTCATAAAAATCGCATAACTTTTGCGAGTGTGTGTGAGTGGTCAGAAATAAATGTAGATCTCAAAAACAATTGTAATGAGCTCTCATTACTCTCAAGTCACTCTTATCTCGGTCTCACAGGTGTTGATGGACTCTCAAACAGGTTGCATAAATAATCTCCAAATATCTGAATATTTTTCATTATGCGACTATGGCGATCGTTTTTGTGAGCTGAACAAGAGCCCATTGCAATGCCTACAAGAGCAAAAAAGTCATGGCGAGTGAAATTGCGAGAGCATCAGTGATGGATTGGATCGAAATTTGAACAATGGCGATCAGTGAGAGTGAAATTACGACCAATGGCGAGCTTCCATGCGACTCTTTCTGAGAGTGGGTTTCCTGTATAAAGCCATTGTTTTAATCGGTTCATCACTTGCTGCAAGGATCGCATCAACAACACAAGACCAAGAGAGACCAAACAAGAGAAAGGAGAGTCATCGTAAATTATGTCGCATAGATGGCCTAATTTTTATTAATATATCTCAAATGTGGTCTCACTGGAAGCTTGGTGTGAACGCAAATTAGCGATTAGATTGGAGAGTATACAAGACTTGTGCGAGTTTATCAAATCCTTGTGATCTCACAAGTCGCAGCAGTCACCATTTCAGTTTTATTTTGGCGTAAACAGGGCAAGAAGGACGCTACCTGACCAAGTGTCGATACGCGATAAAAAAGGAAGCTTTGGCTGTCCTTATTTTACATTTAGGGCTAGGGTTTAGGTTTAGTGTTAGGGGTCAGGGGGTTGGGTTTGTTTTAAACTCGCATCAAATAAGGACACCACAAGCCTCTTTTTTTGTTGCATATTGACGCTTGGTCAGGTAGCATCACTACACAACAGGTGGGGATGAGAATGGGCTCTGCATGTACGTTCAATCCTCTTTCTCTCTGCTTTAGTCAATCAAGTGCTCAAGTTCTCACAGATCATTTTATTCTTTGGTTCAGACGCAAAATAAAATGGATGTTATGAAACTTAACTTAAACTTAATAACCCGACTAAACTCGGCCTGCAGTGAATACTGTGTAAATACTGTGTAAATACTGACAAAACAAGATATGTACCGGTTTTGATTTGGTCTGTTGAGTGAAAGCATTCTTTTCTGCAAGTACAGTAAAATTTAGAGTAAAAATGATACCAGCACATGTAAGGTGGTAGTTTGACTCTGGTCACCTCACGTGTACGCTAACTTCTTAGTGTTTACCGAACATACATCAGTCAAACCTGAGAAAACTCAGTTATCATGACACAGCTCCTTTAAATACACTCTTTCTTATTTACCTGAACTATAAATGATGAAGGGAAAGTAATTATTTTACTTGGCAACTGATGAAACGATTGACTGATTCATGAAAATATAGCCTATAATTTATTACATTAGAATCTTATTGAATGATAACCTCTGATTAACGAACTGACACATAACAATAACACAAACGCTGCTGGACCTGTATGGGCAGCTACAGCACAGACATTAATGTCCTCAGTCACGTTCCTCGTCACCGGTGTGTCGCTCACAGACCTGCTCCGCCACCCAGCCCTCCAATTACCTGCACCTGTTCCTAATTTGTCAATCATTCAATGAAGCCCTTTATATACCCTTCCCTCCCTGATCTCCCTTGTGAAGTCTTAGTAGCCCTAATGCAATATTACTCAGTGCTTTGCTCATTTATTATTGCAACCCCTTCTGCCTCTCTTAAGTGATCATTTTAACCTTCTCTACCTTCTTTTATTTTTGTATAGTGTCTGTAAGTCTCAGTTCCTCCTGTGCTGTCTGTTGTTATTATACAGACAGCATCAATAAAAGCGTAGTTTTCTCGCATCTTGATCCTCTTGTCTCTGCCTCCGCCTCATCTATGGTATTACAACGGCTCTCCGCATCGTCCATCAACTAGATTTGCAGGGCTGACTCAATCAACAGCTGCCAGGTCATTAAGATGTCTTCAGAAGAACGGAAGAGTAAGAGAGCAACATACTTTGCAACTGAAATTTGACCAAAGAAATGTCACTACAATATTTCAATAGGCATAACGGTTCGACAAAACATGAAGTGAATGTGTATCACAGCTTTACAACCACAGCCTCAAATCCATCTCTCTCTCTCTCTCTCTCTCTCTCTCTCTCTCTCTACATAAAAATACTTGTATATACACACTCTACATACTCAGCATGGTACAATTTTTGCTGTTTTTTTTCCCCTCATTTTGTTACTCCCAGTCCACCGGATGGGCATATATCGCCATCACCCTGGTCCATTCATCCGGCGATCGCGATATATGCCCATCCGGTGGAGTGCGCATATAAAAATTAATTGTTCTCACTCTACAGACAACAATATTTGATGCATTCTTTTCATTTTTGTTTTGTGGGCCAATGATGATCTGAAGAGGATCTAATCAATTAAAGTGATGATTGGAAAAAATTATTGTCAAATAACCTGCCATCGACAAGGTTGCCACGTGGCCATGTTACCATGCCTTGCGCGACTGTCTTTCAAAAACGGAATAACTACCTTGGTGAGCATAGGAACTTGCAAAATTGACGGAAGTTTTGTTAATTTGGCCAATGCAGCCCTTTCAAATGCAATACATTAAAATGTACATAAAAATGGAAACATGGCTATTGACTCAGTCTTGTTAATGAAGACTATAAACAATAACCTGCAGGAACATAACATCAGGAGGATCAGCTGAATCCAGGCTTACTCGCTCCTCGCCTCAATTCTGTTTATGCGAGCTGTAAATGAAAACCAGCAGAACAAGAAATGGTAATGGCCACAAATATCCTCACATCCATTCCCTGTCAAAATGAATCAATTTGGTCAGCTGTTTGCGAACCATCTAGCCATTTTTTCACCATTTTAGTTTCCCTGACTAAATCCAACTTTGCGATACCACAAGGACGCCATTTTCGTCAGCACGTCAACATGGTTCAAGTTAACACAAATCAAACACGGCTGTGGAGACGTGGGAAAAGATCTCTCTCAGCTCAATCAGCAAGAACCTGAGTGACCTTGGTTTCTGTGATTCTATTCCCACCCGGCAGTTGACCACCATTTGTTTTGATCCGTCTCTGAATGCATGTCTTTCTGGTCAGACAAACAGGCACCATGCCTGATGATGGTCTGTAGAGACGGACTCTGTTTTTCAGATGAATAAAACCGTGGTGCAGTGCTTGTTAAAGCCTGTGAGCAAAGCGAGCTGGTGTTTTTATCTCTCATCTACTTTACCACCAATCCTGTGATGCACCTAATGGCCGTCTCTCTGTTTTCAGAAAGGCCTCAGACTTTTCCATCCTCAGACGCATTGAGTTCAACAGACTGCAATTCCATTCTATAACATTTACAGCTGCAGGTGTTTGGTTGAGAATGTGAGTGATGCCTCAAGGCAAACAGTTACCTGCGCCCGTTTCCACTCGGCGCCTCATAAGTAGGCATTAGAAGGCTCCCCAGAACTGTCTGGCATTGCAGTTGTCATTGCGTCCACCATTTGCTCTTATGACAGCAAAGAAGCACTCCAAGTGGTGCTGACTGAGTTTGTTGGTCTGAAGATATCTACATGTTGCATTGGCCCACTCAGCATGGTAGATGTTGAGTGCATCTGCCATTAGCAATCAAACCAAATATGGCAGTATAATTTTTTTCTTGTGTGAAGTGGCAGCATCTTGTCGGACTGCTGGACCTTCAACCCACAGAGCATGGTCTCTGCCTGCTTGAAGATAATTTCAGAACAATCTTGAGTTGCTGGCTTGATCATAGCTTTGGAACCTTTGTGGAGAGGATTCCAGCTGTTTAGCTCATGAAAAGCTGCATCTACAATACTCAGAAACTGCACAGTTGAGGCCAACCTTTGAACTCTAACTTCAAACTTTCCGTGTCGGAATTTAAGAATCCTTGTTATTTCATCCCTGTAGGAAAAAGTCTGGGACCTTAAGTTGCTTTACAAGCATCTCAAATAAAAGACAAGTGTCTGTTCATTAAAACAAATTCATTAATCACAGTGAAATGCTCAAATAGATGTGAAAATGACTTTTGAAAGGCATGTTTACTTGAATGTATGTTCTTCTGTATACTTTTATTTTATTATTTTTGTTTTATTTTGCTACATTTAGACTAAGGACCTCTGAGCCATATTCATCTAGAAACTGCATTACAGAGAAGATAGAAAACATTGCATTTTGTGGATGTAACAGTGTAGTGTAAAACCTTTCAGTGGATGTGGATGAGCTGTAATGATGTGATTCCAATTTTATCTAATGTGGTGAGTCTGGCAGTGACTTAAATTAAAAAAAATTCTTAATTGATGAAATAAACATAATCAAAGCATTTTGTATTTATACATTTACTTCTCTTCCACAATACTCAACTCAATCTTCATAGAATGGAAATAAGTATGGTCAAGAAAGAATTGATGACCTTGTTATTGAATGTTTCAGGGAAAAAAAATGTAGCAAATAGTATTAGATATTTGCATTGATATCATAGCTTTTTGTCTAATCTCACTTGCCATAGTTAATAATGACTGGTTTACACATAACATGCCATTGTCACATGTCAACATGTATTTAGGATCAAATGTGATGCCAATTTTACGTGTTCAAATACGATTTATAGGTTCTTGCGTGAAATGCTTGTTATTGCTGTAAGGGACTTTGGACTAATATGCAGATATTACCTTGAGAATAAAAATATGAGCTATACAATAGGTATGACAAACAGAACCTGCCACTGGGTATATGAGCTATATAGGAGACATATACCTTGTATGTACATATAGGGCCTATATGTGGAAATAAGGAAGCAATATAGGAGACCTATATGCCCTCTATAAGTACATACATGTACCTGAATTTGGCCTGTATGCGGCATATACGCGCATATATGTTCATATATGTTCATATTCTTTCCATGTGGGCAGGACGTTATGGCATCTGGCAGCCTGTTGCTGTTGACCTTTCAGTTTGTTTGTTTGACCTGGAGTTTATGGAGAACTTCCAGGTACTTCCAGTTAATTTTCCTTCCATCTTCTGTCTCTAATTCCAGTGGAGATGTAAAGGCATTATCAAGCTTCAGCAAGTGGCAGGCATGCAGCAACTCATGCACTTTATATGTAGGGTTCTCAGGAGCCAAACCGCAGGGCTTCATTTTGTTGAAATTGAGGTCAGAAACACGTTTGCGTATCATTGTTAAGTTGCTTGTGAGGATTTCACAGGTAAGTGAAACAACTTAACACCAACCTCATGATCCTTGCTAAGGCTCCCCTATGACATTAGCCTTCTCTGATCCATCCATACCTGTGATGAGAAAGTATGAGATGGGAATTTTCCTTGCCTCATTGACAGTTATAATTGTGAAGACCAAGGTCTGGGCGGCCAGTGTGTTGCCAGTTTCACCAGTTATATGTCCACACAGCCATGGAACAGGTCCCCTACAAATTCAGTCATTTTATGAATGCAAATTTCATCCATCAGTAGGGCACAGACCATTTCTTTTCCCTGTTTCTGTTTCCCTCAACATGGTTTTTTACTGCTGTATAACACGCATCAGTACAGCCGTGATGGGCTGAGATGCTGCTCCACCAAGTGTGGATAGTGTGAATGTCCCAGAGCTTTATGAAAATTGTCACGCAAATGCTCATATGCCTTTGGGCAGTGAATCTGCAGTGCACTGGAAAACTGCTTCAGCTCTTCATAGTGCTAGGCTGACTTTCCTCTGCGATGTCTTCCAAAAGTTGTGCTTTGGCACTTCATCAACTGACTCAAGCAAAGAGGTGCATTAATTTGAAATCAACAGCTTCTGTTTGAGTTCTTTGGTGACGTCCTTTAAGGTGTGGACCTTTTCCGCAAATCTCTGGACTTTTGCCATTATCTTCTCAGCTTTTTGCCGTACTTTTTAAAGATCTTCTCTGTGGCTTCATTTTTATTGCTGAAGAGACCTTGCAGACTCCAGGTTGTAGCAGTGATCCTTTGAATGCAAAGTCACATATATACAGTTTTGCATATATATCTGTTGATGCAGCATATCAATAAACCACATTATTGATATCAGCTGCTACAGCAGTGTCAACCTGACAGATGTCATTGCTGAGTGGGATGTTCCTGTCGCACAGAAGGGAGCGTTTCATCAGAGCGAGACTGAACAGAGTTGGGCTGTACTATATTTATTTTGAACTTTGCAAGAATGGTAAGAGCAATAAATAATGTATAATCCTTTTTTTTTCTTTTTAACAATATAAATTGGCTGCCCCAACCATATTCTCATTTCCTAGTCAGCTGGTGAGTTCAACTCGAAGAGGATGCTAGATTTTGGTGAATATTTACAGCTCCTCTGTTATCTTGCGATGTGTCGGGGTACAGCGAACAGGATTGAGCAGTTGACAAGTGCCACCTTGGCATGACCTCTGCTGCCGATTACGGCAGTGGCATCTCGACTAAAAATGGCATAAGACTCATCTCTTGAATTAAAGATGGGCTCAACTCCACTGTTTTTTTTACTTGGTCAACCAGTTGAACCCAAAATATTATTTACTCTGTCATTTGTTACCTCTAGTTTCTTTTGACATATTCTACACTTCAAATGTATGACATTAAGATGGCCGCATTTTGAGCAAAATAATTTTTATAAATTGTATCATGGGGTTTAGCACTGATTGAATTCTCCAATTCATTTATTTCGATGAATTGCCATCGAAACCATTGAAAAATATTCACAAAAAAAAGTCAGATATCAATGTCAAACCTATTGTTTACAATACATTGGGCAACTATTGTTGACTACACAGTAACGTGAGTGTGCTTGCATATTTAATGATAGCATGTTAATTAGTCTGGGGTCACAAGCCTTTTTGATTCTCTCCATGTGCACAAAAAATAACCAAGTCAAAAGATTAAAAGAAGAAAAGTAAAGTTTATTTGGTGCCCCTGTCCCGGGAGCTTTGGCCTCCCAGTGAGATCTTAGATGAGTTGTCAGAGAGGTCATTTGTTTATGCATGAGATTTCATCAGCATTTGCTCCCATCCAGAGCCATCTATAGCGCCAGCCCTCTGCTCTTTTTTGTCCGGGGCGACTGGCTTAGCATGCCAGAGATGGCTCTTGAAATTAAAGGGCGATTGTAGTGCATTAAAACCAGGGTTCTGTGATGACATTTCCTGGAAGGAGCTCTCTGACAGATGTATGATCTATCCTATTTTGCGTCCATTAACTGCGTGCTGGTGCAGATCCCACGGGGAGCTGGGGCTCGGAAAAGACAGTTGCTTCTCTTCGAATGCTGTAAGAAATCAAACGAGCACATTAATAGAAGCGCAATTCAGTGGAGGTATTCATAAAGCGTGACTTACTCTGATGATAAGAAATGTGTTCCAGATATCTATTGAGCCGCAGATGTACTGTTGACTGTTTAAAGAGCCCTTCAAATCGGCCCACTTCAAACACACACACACACACACACACACACACACACACACACACACACACACACGCACACACACACACACACACACAGACAAAACAATAAACATCTTACAACTGGGAGATGGTTATTTTTGTTTGTTCACTTGACTGTTTACAGGAAGAAGCCTCAGAGGACCAGAAGGCAGCAGTAGCCCAGTGGCAGCGGAGAAGGAAGTGCCTCATTAGTGGCAGTGAGGTGAGAGCATAATGCTTGTGATGGGAATCAGGGACGGTGGGAGCTGCCGCCGCCGGCTGCACTTACAGTGGTAATTGATAGGGATTTTACTCCACTAGTCTCAGTCGTAACAACATCATGAACAAGGGCTTTTTTGGATCCCACTCCTTCTTAAACTTCTGCCGTCCCCCGAGGCACTACATGCACTATATCTATAAGCCCCTGTGATTGGCTGATACGTGTCACATTAAATTAAACCGACAATTTACATTCGCTGTTAAATTGCAAACATTGAGTGTATAGGGGTGGCATGGCTCAGGAGGTAGAGCAGGCAGCCCAGGAATCAGAAGGTTCCCAGCTCGATCCCCGGCTCCTCCTGAGAACATGTCGAAGTGTCCTTGAGCAAGACACTGAACCCCGCACTGCTCCTGATGTGCAAGGTGGCACCTTGAATGGGAGCCTCCTCAGGGTGAATGTGTGGCGTAGTTGTAAAGTGCTTTGGGGCCTCATATCATGTGACTGGAAAGCGCTATATAAATGCAAAAAAGAAAGATATAGGAACTGGAGAGGGTGTCACCACTTCCCTTTTCCAGCGAAGTAGCAGAAACCAAGATGGCGTCCAGTACACCGCATCAGTCCAATTTCCTGTAACGTATAATCGAGAGATCCAAACCTTTTTCTGTAAAACTGAGGAGTCTAGTGCCATATGTTTGACACAGAGATAACTGAAATGCACATGAGAACAAGAGTAAATGGGTCATTTTACATGACACTTTTTGAGAATACAGTTATTATCTAGTTTTATTCTTTGCAGTCAATGTCTGAGGAACCTACTGGTTGTATTGAGTAATGACAACAAAAAGCTGATGAATGGCCATGATGAAATAGTTAATTGTCGAAAGGAATCATAGACGGAATGCAATTGCAACATTACATAAAGTAGCTGGGCAAACAATGATCGTGTCTGTTCAGCTAGCTAACATGAATAGCTTTGTAAATTCCCTGCCAGCCTAATGTGAAAAGTGTCAAGTAAAATTGGTGAAAACATAATCTCATTGGCAGAGGGAATGATTTGCAAATCATTTATACCTTATATTTAATTTAAAAAATAGTATAAAGCCAACCTTTCAAATGTTGAAACTAAGAAACTATTGTTTTTTGGAAATGGACGGAGACAGAATGGAAAACTGTTCAGTGGTCAGATGAATCAAAATTTCAAATTTGGAACCACGGACATCGTGTCGTGTGGTCTGAAGAGGAGGGGGACCATCCCGCTGGTTATCAGCGCTCAGTTCAAAAGCATCTGCACCTCTGATGGTATCGTGTTGCATTAGTGCCTATGGTGTGGGGACCTTACACACCTGGAAAGGCATTATCGCTGCTGAAAAGTATATAGAAGTTTTACAACAACATATGCTCCCATTCATACAACATTTCTTTCAGGAATGGCCTTACATATTTCAGCAAAACAATTCCTAACCACATACTGCATCCATCACAACAGCGTTGCTTCGTAGTATAAGAGTCTGAGTGCTGAACTGGTCTACCTACAGTCCAGACCATTCACTAAATAGAAGAATTCAGGAATAAAGGAATACCCAGGATTGTTGAGTAGCTAGAATCCTACATCTGACTAGAGTGGGACAACATTCCTCTCCCAAAACTTCAGCAATGGGACTCCTCACTTCCCAGACGTTTACAGACTGTTGTTGAAAGAAGAGGGGATATTAAACAATGGTAAACATGATCCTATCCCAACTTTTTTGAGATGTGTTGCTACCATCAAATTCAAAATGAGAATGAGCTAATATTTTTCATGAAATGGTAAAATATCTCCTTTCCAACATCTGATTTGTTGTTTATATTCTATTGTGAATGTCAGTTTATGAGATTTGCAAATCATTGAATTCTGTTTTTATTTACATTTTACACAGCATGCAAACTTTTTTGGAATTGGAGTTGTGCAATGCATGGCTCTGCCAGTAGCTTTGCCAGTCAGGGCCCTTATCGATATACGGAGGTCAATCTTTAGCATCTCAGCTTGGATGAAGTCGATACCTGTAGCTTTCCTGGTATTCATGGCTTTGAAGGACTTACTAGTAGCGCCCAAAAACCAAGAAAGCGAACCTTTTTCCGAGAAATTCCTATAAAAACTATACATATATACCTAAGATTACAGATGATTTGAGGCCAACTCGGTTAACCTTGGATGAATTTTACAGAGGTATCCTGAAGTCTGTCCAGTTTACTTAAGTTTGGACAACACCTCAGTGGGCCACACAGTTCTCGGTGCGTCTCGGGAAAATTTAACCAAGGGTTACTGAGGTGGGATGGGGGCATAAACGATAGCTACTGTCTCCTAGGAACCAGCAGCTCTCAAAGCTACCACCTTCTGCCAGCAGACAGGAAGCAGAGCTGGCCCAGATGAATGAGTCGTGGGGGTGCTTCCTGGACACTTTGTCCTGTCACTGAACACACCCCGATGGTCACAGACTACCTGAATATTGCCTTTCTTGCAGATGTGCGCTAGCTCTTTGTTGAATGGGTTTGCAATCAGGATTAAAGTGTCGTCGATTATGCCAATGACCCGGGGAAACTCAGCAATGGTGCGGCAGCCTTGGTCGACTCTGGAAATCTCCTCTGGCGTGATGGGAAAGGACACCCTGGGTTACCGCTGTCACTGCTCAGCCGATGCCATGCTAAGACTAAGGCCATCGCCCAACACCACGTGGAAGCTGCCTTTGGCATAACATTGCAGGGCAGCCAAAAGCTGCACAGCTGGGCCAAAGATGAAGTTGCGCTTCATGGCCCTCACCCGAGGAGGGTGAAAAAAAGGAATTTTTTCCATAATTTTGGCCCAAATGAGGCAACATTTTCATCCAAAAGGACGTTGAGGGAGTTTGAGGTGGTGTGGATATATAGGCATTCATATTCACCTAACTTACTTACTTACTCCTGTCGGCGCCTGCAGTAATGGTTACCGCCATGATGCGCTGCAGCAATGGTATTGTGCTCAGGGCTTAACACGTCACCACATCAGTTCTAAGGTGCAGGAAATGACTGACTCACTTGGGAGTTCATTGATAGGCAGTTTTCAATGGTGGTCATATGGTTCCACTTGTAATTGTTATTGGCAGCAATAATTGTAAAGTTAATGAGTAGAATGCTTTTTGCACCATTTTAATCATCTGTTATTTGAGACAGGTATTAAACTCCTAGTCAAACAACAGACCGGTTTTAAGTACCCGATTATGACAAACCTGCTTTTAATACCTTGTTATGATTTCCCCGTTTTTATTTCCTGGTGTTTTAAAACTGTGAGTGATCATTAGGAAATAACTGTCATGGGTTGACAGATTAATGTTGATTGAGAGGGACAGAAATGGCCATTCCCTCGACACCGCATTACGGTTATGTTTTGCTGCAGTAGCATTTCTCATCTTTTACCAAAATTGTATCTTAGCTGCATGTTTGGGGTATAATAATTAAAATCCAGTACTTCAAGTTTCAGGCAGGAGAGGGTTGATAGATTGAACTACTCATTTTAATTTCAGTTCCCTCAAGGAATGTTGACACGAGCGTTTTAATAGATACAGATGTACAAATGCATTCATCACTTGGTACAATATACATCACTGCCTCACCAGAGGCCCAGTGGCCAGGCTGCATTTGTTTCCAAACCCCCGCCCCTGTCCCATGAGAAGTACGAGCGGTTGGAGTTTTGTAGGCCTGATTTACAGGCTTATCCTTTGAAAAAGAAATGTATAGGATGAAAGGATTGGAACGAGTCACTCAGGATCTGTTAAAGGAAAACAGAATTAGGCTTTATGAAACCAGCACATCATATATGTAAATAAACAACAATATTAACTTACTTTCCAGGGCAGGGAGATACATTATGACTCTGGGCTCTTTGACCTGTTAGGCCAGTTAGGCAAATTTCTCTCTGCGATACACCATGATCTCCTCGTGTTGTCGAAGATTTTATTCCCTCAGGGTTGCCAGTTCTGCCCTGAAGCCCCTCAGAACAGAGATATCGCCCCCAGACCTGAGGAACTCCTCACTGCACTGGCAGCGAATGTTTCCGCTCTGGCGGATCTAGGTGTGGGGGTTAGGGGCACTGAAGAGCTGGATGAGCTCAGCCATGAGGGACTGATGGTGATGCCATAGGGGACCCGATGTAGAGGGCCTCAGCGAGTGGATGGCCGATGCAGGGGAGCCTGATCTGTAGGTGTGCAGTGCTGGGGCCCCAATGTGGAGCACTTCTGGAAGGAGTACGGACAAAGCCTTCTTCTCCTCTGGAGTAAGCGGAGCGGACTGGTGCTCCCACCATCAGTGCTCTGATGTTCTTTCCTCCTCGTGACGCTGGCGTAGTCCCTCTATTTCCCCACATCCTTCGTAGTTCATCTCCATCCATGGCTTACAGAATTTATTTTTAGTTATTTTCAGCCTTTCTTTCTTATTGTAGCTCCCGGACGTAGTCGGGCGGCTATTATGGATTGATACTTGCCGTCTCCACCGCCGCATCTGCGTCCGTTGATACTTCCTTGTAGACACTCTACAGGCCGTAATTTTAACTGAGTACACTTCATATTTTGTACAGACATACACCTGAGTTATACTTAAACTGATGGGTGTCATAACTTTGGTTGCCATGGCGACAGTATTGGTCAAATAGTGCACAAAAAAGGGCAGAAGCAGCCTTTCGGGGGCCGCACCCATGCGATCGCGGGTGGCCAGACTTTCTAGTTTTCTTTCTTCTTTTTTACTGAATTTTTGAATTTGGAAAATAAAATCGCCTCGTTTTGATCGTCCTCATCAAGCCACATGTTGACTTCACTGACCATAAATTGTGGCTTTCCAGCCATTCTTACTGTTTGCCGAAACCTTATGGCCACTAGTATCAGGGCTCGTATATTGTGGACAATCTATAAGCAGCCAGTGTTTTCTCACAGATCTCTGACTTGTTCAAAATGACAAAATTTGCTAATTGCCTCACACAGAGGTGAAAAGACAAAACAGGGCAAAAAAAAAAAAAAAACACAAACACAACCTCTGATGTGCATGCGTGTGAATTTTATGGTGTATGAACAAGTTAAGCCGTAGTCAAGTTAGTCCTCATTAACAAACATAAATCAAACGAGATAATATAGACTACAGAAATCTTTAAAGTACTTAAATGAATCAAATCTTTCTTTGTCATAATGAAAAAGTTGAAAGCAATGCAAACTAGCCCAGAATCTGAACCCGCAGTCGCAAGAAATTACATCGACCGTAACCCTACTGCGCCATTTAAGCCCTGGAAAAAGTGTCGGGCCAGGTGTAATCAGGTCAAAAAGATGAGCCCCTTCAAGTAAATGCAGTCAAATAGCTAATGGCTGCATTATTTTCATCTATTATGTCAATTATGTGCTATTAATACGCTATAACAATTTTATATCATTTGTTATAATGTCCTTCCACATGTCCATTTGTCACGTTTTTTCCAGACCAGAACCTCTAAATCGTTTAACATTTTCCTGCAAAATCTGATATAGACAGATCTCATCGTGTAAAAGTACTTTTTCACACTTCTGTTCGTCCTTCTTTCCATCTGTCTCTTTGTATTTTGTTTCCAGGCCAGGACACCAAGACCCTGGTGGGGATTTAAGTTTTGTGATGCTTGTTGAAGTAAGCACGAGCATTTCATGAGATAATGCCATTGTGTAAGCAGCATATACTGCTCAGATAATCTCAGTGTACTTTTCAGCATCGATGGTGCCCTCACTGACCCTTGCCAAGAGCACTGACACAGTCCCATACCATGACAAAATAGCTTCAGGTTACAGTCTGGGTGGACAGTTTCTTCTCTGGTCTGGAGCATTCTGGCCTCCATTTCTTCCAAAACAAGATATGAAATATTGATAGTTCTGAGGATATGCATTTCCACTGCGTCATGGTCCATTGCAGATGCCAACAAGCCCAGAGAAATCAAGTTTTCTCCTGAACGCTATTAACATAAGGCTTCCATTTTGTGAAGCATAGTTTCATCTGACGTTTTTCTACTTATTGTAGTACTTGAGAAAGTGGTTATATCACTTATATAAAAATAATAATTCTTAATTCAGTGCCATCTAAGTGCTCAGGGCTGGGTATTCAACTCAGGCTTGTGACCTGGCCCTCTATGCACAGAAATTCCTCCAGATTCCTTCAACCTTTTATGCACCATGGAGAGAGAAATATCCAAAGCCCTTCCTATCTTTCTTTGATCATACATGTCAACCTATACGGTTTACCCGTATTTACTGAGGATTTTGCCATTTCAAATGAGTACGGGCGTAGCAGTGAAATACTACGGAAAATCCTACCTTGGCATTTTAAAAAAAAAAGTATTTAATTTCTGAGTAGTCAATCATTCTGTAAAATTTCTGACAACGACAACGTGTGTGAACAAAGAATAACACATCGGATAATTCCGCTGTTATTTTTTTCCGGTATCGGCAATGTTCATCACTCGTCGTAGAATTCCAATGTGGAAATGAGACATTTTCATTGGTCGAGAAAATCGCCGCGAAGTTGAAGGGCAAATCATTGTGTAACATCGAACGGCAACTTACATTTAGTTCAGCTCAACGCGTGAATTCAGTCTACAAATGATAACTCATTGATTGTCGATCGAAATGGCAGAAAGGACGAGCGCGGCGCTTCTGCGTTTATTCTGCGGCTGGCATATTTCCTTCCTTCTCTACAGACCCCTCTTACTGCATAAATAAGGTCAGTACTAACATGGCGTATAATTTGAATCATTTGTCCACGAACCCGCGCATCTTGATCACTGTTCTTTCACAATGCGAGTATGCTCTTTGAAGTATTTCAATACTAGTGTTATTTTCTCGGAGCGACAAATACACGCAGTGTAATGCTATAGCAGTGCTCTTAGTTTTACATCGATGATGCCAACCTGAAATCAATGACATTTGTCTTGTGCTCGCAACTTTTGGTTACGAACATTACTGCCTGTTAATAAGCATGCAGTTCTTACGCTCCCGTTGACAAAATTATCTCGCGCTTATTCAGTCGTTAGCATACATTAAGATGGTGTGCCACTACACTACATATTCAGAATTATATTTATAGTCTTGGCGCATTGGTAGCTTTGAAGCCGTTCTCTGAAACTTCGTGTTCAGCACCTGGGAAGGGAAAGTTTAATGGAAATAGAACAATTATATTACGTCCAAAAGGGAGTCCGTTGCTGAGCCTACACAGATAGCAAAATTCTTCTGGTCCATATCTGGCCCACACTTGACACGTTTGACAGGTTCATTTGGCCCACATACCGCATGGAATGATGGCACTTAGGCGCTCCGCTCCCGTTTGCCAGAACTTGGCCACAACCAAACCATCACAACGCCAGATGTCAGCCAAGAGCATATGATGCAGCAAATGTGGGCCAGTTTTGGTTCACTTACTGACTGACTATTGTCACTCTGCCAAATATTTGCTAATTGTGGGCCACATTTGTTTTGTGATATTCGGGCAAAAAAGAAAATGAATTAATCAGATGTCTTTCTATTATGCAGGAAGAATTTGATTGGCTTTTTAGGAAAAGAAATTAAATAATTGAAAGATGAAAAATAGCATTGTGATTCATCTATGCTCCTCTGCGCACTGATTCTGATTACATCAGTGGTTAATAGTTTTATGGATATGCAGTAAGCAGCCGACAATTAATTCTTCTGGCCGGGCATAAGATCAGGCACTTTGTACTATTATATCTTCATCGGATCTTTTTTCCCCGATGGGTACACTCAACAATTAATAATGGAATTTCGAAGAAACACGCCAATTAAATGCATAAATGAATAAATCGACACAAATTGCTTTTTTTAGGGCACATACAATGCAATGTAATGTTGTAAAACAAACGGCTTAGGAATTCTGGAAAGCTTGACAGGCATGTAAATGAATTGTTTCGAACAGTGATGTTCCAGCATCTGCTGCCAGATCAGCTACAGTAGCGCTACTTCAGAAGAAAGACGTTTCGGTGGACGGGAACTGATACCAGTCCATTGTCAGTCGTACATCCTCAGTTTTGAGCGCTCAGTTTGCAAAGCACGACTCCGTATTATGCACATTTACATTCGCAGATTCAATCTTGACATTTGAATTCACTTGACAATTGAAAGTTGACATTTTCAATGGTTATCTTCGTACATTTAATTCCTATTTTTGGACAGTGCACAGGTGGACAGTGTAAAATAGGCCATGGACAGCATTATTATGGACTATGTATGTGATAAAGTTGTGACATATTCAATGATTATCTTCATTTGTGTAATTGTTCTTGGGATTAGTTTGGCAGTAAGAATAATAGTTAACGGAACATTTTGTGTGAATTCCTTGTATAAAGGTGAGAAAAAAAAATATTTTTCTGCATGTTAGTAAGGATTTTACAAGGTGACTAAGGATTTTTAAGAGATAGAGTACAGGTGACGACTGTCTGGGGTGGACATGTATGTTTGATGAACATTGTTCTTAAACCTCTCAATGATTTTTTTCATGTATTTGTGGGAAAACTGATGATACTCTGCCAATCTTTGCTTCTGAAGGACTAAGCTTTTCCTGGGGAGCTGGTTTTGTACCTAATCATAATTACAATCAGCTGCAGACATCATCTGTTTCGATGACATCACTATTCAAAATTTTTTTTTTTTTTACCTCATTACCAGTCCTAAATTGCCCCCGTCCCAACTTGTTTGGAATACAATGCAGGCCAGAATGTCAGGAATGGATGTATATTTACAAAAAACCGTTGTCCAGATAAAGCACTAAATATCCCGTATGAAAAAAAATATTACTCAAAGTAAATTTAGAAATGACTGCTTTCCGTTTTAATTTCTGCTTTCTGTGCAGTCTCATCCTTTTCTGCGTTGGGGTTGTATATGCCGACAAACTAATGGAAAAAACAACATTAAGATTTTTAGAAAGATGATAGGACTTCATAAGCTGCCAGATCAGTCTAACACACCTTGGCAAGAACTACCTTTACAGGAGAGATGGAGAACCTCTGTTCCGAGAGATATTCCCTTAGAAGTTGTTTTGATGATGGTGATTGAGAGTGCTGTCAAACATGCTGCTCCAAAGTCTCTCATATGAATCCAGATGGTTTGAGATGTATTAACAGTGAAAGCTCTGGCTGTGGTTCGAATCATTTTCCGACACATAAAACAATACAGTGACCCCCTCTCACCTGTGAGGCTCGGGCCATTGCCATCCTGGAAGAGACCAGTCCCATCATGGAGGGAATGCTTCATCATAGGATATTCTGTGCAGGTGCTCACACAGAATAGCTTTCCATTGATTTGCAGCAACTATTCCATCTAAAGGAGAACCAAACCAGGTGAGAAAAAATAACATTAGCCTCAGCATTTTTGATGTTTGTCCATATGTTTATTTAGGTTTTTATTCCCTGGCATGAAATGTGACGGGGGATATTTGATTGGGGACTGTCCGTCCTTCCGTCTGTGCGTGCGTCCGTTCGTCTGTCCGGGCCACAATGGAGGCAAGATTTCTCGGAAATCTTATATCTTGGTGCGTGAAGTTTTGTATGCTTAATAAGCAACTCGTGATCTATGTTCACATCGAAAATGGATGTCAAAGCCAGTGGCGGCTCGTGAATTAGCAACAGGGGAAGCCCAAACAATCCCTTAATGTTAATGATTGTTCATAACCTGTTTTCAATCATTCATTTAAACAGTGGAGGGTCTTCGGCCGTAACAAAGTTAAGCCAAAACCTCGCCCTTCAAAGCTTAATGACTTAAACCTTTCGCAGTTTACTTTTCTTGATCAGCAGTTGCTCATACAAATTGTAAGAAGAACAGTCAGTTGAGTCAAATTTATTTTCGATAGCATTGCTATACATTGCACCACGAAATTATGAGGGGTTTTCTTTCACACATAAATTACGACATAAATTACCATAGGCCTACGCTATAAATTCCGCGCTCAAGAAGCTCACGAAACGGCATAGATGCGCAAATCTATTAGTGAGGCTCATTAAGCAATAAGCTGTGCAACATCACATTTTTTTCTTCTATATAAAGATTGTAGAAAATGGACTGTCGTGGCTTCTTGTGAAAGAAGCCTCGCAAACTAATTTATAAAGACGTGTTGATAATTTGCGTCGTCATTTGCTATCGAAAATAGATTTGATTGTCCTCCAACCAATTCGTATGAGCAACTGCTGATAAAGAAAAGTGAACTACGAAATGTTGAAGTCATTAAGCTTTGAAGGGCGAGGTTCTGGCTTCCCTTTGTTACGGCCGACAAGCCGCCGCTGGTCAAAGCATATTTTTTTTACTGAGTTATGGCCCTTGAGTTTGGCGGGGGATGGTGATGACTCTGTCATCTTGTTTCCTCTGATTTTCCACCCATCTGTACAGAAACATTCATTAACGTACCCTGACCTTCATGGTGCCAGGTCTGCTACATGAGGTTTTACTGGAAGCGTCTGCTGAAAGCACATGAATCATTTCATTTGTATGGAGACTCAAAAAAATCAGGTGAACTGAAGTCTAAAATGCTTAAGAGGTAAGAAACTTGATTTCTGGCTAACGCACTGTAGTGTCATTTCGCATTTACTGCTGCTCAATTTGCGCATTCAAAGACTTATTTTCCCTGCATTTATCTGGATAGTTTATATACTGTAGCTTTTTGATTTATGGGCCTTGATGAAGTCAGTCATTTTGTTAATGAGATAAGACATAAAATTGGGAACAGTGGAGAAATTATACCATAAGTAAGATGATGAGGTTTAGGGAGACGAGCTTCAATGAAACAAACATATCTTTTCACCGGGGAGTTATTTCCTGCAATTTGCTGGAATGCTCATCCTCTCTTTCACCTTTCACCTTCGGCACCAATGTGCTGTAGCTAATTGTAAGCGATACATAATAGCATTATTTCCTGAAGCAGCTTCCCTCGGTCTCCACTGACCCACACTGCTTGGAGAGCCAAATAAATACTGTGGATTGAACTCCAAAACCGGGAGTGCACCGACAGATCTGTGACTGACAGAAGCCCAAGACCAAGGGTGTCAGATTCTTATCAAAGATTGGGAGTGACCTTTTCAAACTAAGTTTTCACATTGTCCAAACTATCACCTCTGTCCTTGCATCAACACTTCCATTGCTAGGAATACCATTCGATTAATGAGTAGGACCTTGCTATGCACTCCCTTGATTGGCTCCCTCGGTTCCTCTTGCATGGCTTCCACAAGATGTTGGACTCATTCGTTTGAGATTCTGGTGCTTGTTTGACATGATCATCACATCCCAAAGATGCTTTATGCAATTCAGATCTGATGATTGTGGAGGCTTGTTAATACTCTGAACTCGTGGTCACTGAGTCAATTTGAGGTGATTTTTTTTTCTGTGACATTGTTAGACTTGACGTAGTCATGGGTAATTTGTAGCCATCGACAGACGGCAGGATTAGAACTCATTTGCAGACTGAGGCTCAATTCAAGGGTTTTATCAGAGATCTTGGTCACACAGTCCAGTACAATAGTACTCAGTGGTATTGCAGAACAAATGGGGTCATCCCAATCATAATCCAGAAAAAGTCCAAAGATCAATATCAGTTAGTTACACCAGGTTTTGAGGGACATGCAAAATCGCTAGTTGGTGAAGCAAGCAAAGATCATCCTAAAGGAATCAAAAATATGCAAAGGACTTGGCGGAACTGTAATTGAAAGACAAAACAAGAACTGTCACCAAAGATCTGGAGAGGAACTGAGATTCCTTGTGAGTCGGTATGAAGAATAGACATTGGCAGTTAGAAATAGACAGAGGGGGAGTATAAAGGGAGAGAAGAGGTGGATAGTGATGGGGAACAGGTGAGTGTGAGCAGAGAGAGCATGCAGGGAGGTCTGAGGTGCTCAGAGAAACAAAGGGGAGAGCGAGTGCATGAAGGCACTGACTGGCTGTACAGACATCTGTGCAAGACTCGACTTGGGCATCATGGACGGAGTCCAACAGTCAGTTAGCATGATGGACAATTTCCACGCAGTGTGGTGCTTCTGTAGTCACATGACATTCACTCAAGGAAAGCCACGCTGCGTTCACCTCTGTTGTTATTTACACAGTGGAGCCCGCTAAACAGATTGCATCTGTAGAAGGTGCAATAGAGATGCATCTAAAAATTTAAGTGCATAACTATGAACATGCTGAAAATGTTGAACATCTTTAGAAAACAGAGATGCTGTTTTTCTTCGTAAGTTTTTCAGGGTTCGGCGCCAAAGGAAAAAGGGCGATTTCACATGGTCAGCTGCACTACCGCAGTTGTCTAAATGGAATAGCGCTTGACCGTTTCTTTGACTCATTTTCGAGAGAGGTCAGAGGCACATGTGATCATCACATGAATGTCATGTGACCAGCCAATGCTCCATATTTTACCTTCAATCCAACAAAAAAGTCAAGTCATCTTAAGTCGACTACATAAGCAGAATGAGTCAACTGACGAGTGAGGCAGTGGCTAGGATTTATTGCCAAACAAATTCAAGCTTGGGGTAAGTTCAGCCACAACACAGCTGAAATATGCTTGCAACATGCGTTCTATGAGCAGTTAATTGTTTTCTGACACGTCAAAAAATTTGTCTGTATCATATGCTGTGAGCAGCATGATGATCCAATTTCAAAAGGCAGAGCTTTGAAACCAAACAATGTATGAATGTAGCTTCCCAAGTTGTCGAGCCTTACTGCTATGTTTTATCCTGGCTCCTAGTTTTATCCCTACTGCGCACAGCTCATTAATGAACCCTTTCCATGTCAAATTGGCAAATAACTGGTTAGCAAAGCTAAAAATAACTAAATAATAAGAAGATTCAAACAGTAGCTTAAGTTTAGGTAGCAAAATTAAAAGGTTCATGTTCCAATTTTATATTAGTTAGCACCAAAACTAGCTGCAAAAATCTGCAAAATGCAGACAATTCATTCAAGGAATACATGGAAGCGGGACATTGTTAAGTCTGTGTCACTGCATTGTATTAATTGTAAAAGAATTTTGAACTAGACTATTTTTGTTCAGTTAAAATGTGAATGGATACCAACCCCAAAGATAGTATTGGACCACCATTGAAAAAAATCATCACAGTGCTGTGCCCTCGTTCAGTGTGTGCTGTTCGTGACCAAAAGTGCAGAGAAGTGGTTGCTAACAAAGGCACGTATTGAAGGAGAAGGATGAACTATCTGATCCCTCATGGCAGCATGAGTCGCACACTAGCATGCTTATATTGATGGGAAATTCAAGATTGATGAGGGATTTTTGCAAATTAAAAAAATACTTCACATATATAATCAAACTATTCATTCACTACTGTGCTGTGATGAAGTTGGCAACGCCTTTACAGTGGCAGTCATGAATATACAGTCATGAATACAGTAATACTAATGATATAGTTGAACGCAGCAAGTAAAAATTAAAATTTCATTGCACTTGGAATTTCTTTGATATTTTGCTATAGTTTGTTGTATGAGTCTATATAGCATTTCGTGTAAAAAAATTACAGAGATTCATCAGTTATACAATGTATGATTCACCTATTATATTCACCTATAAAAATGTATCAGCTTGCATCCCAACATCACCGAGTGTCATGAAATGTCCATTTTCACCAGATGCATTTGCGTACAGTAGTTGGAATAGAACTCCCATTGTGGGTGTGAAGCGATACCCTTCCCTTGATTATGATAAAACACAGATGACTTTTGCGACACTTCCTATCGGTATCAGATTCCCAGAATTCAAGCCTGCCCATCCTGTATGGAGAACAAAGACCCAGTATAAAAGAAAAAAATTCCTTTGAGACTTGTGGCTTAATTACAGCCAGTACACGGGGTCATTTCAAGGTTCTATCAATACAGATTTGAGCACAAAACTGTTCACTCTCACTCTTTGTTTTTGCATGACAAGAAACTCTCACTCATTTCCCTGGGGAACTTTCCGCCCCATTCAGTTTCTTCTTGATTGGGTCTACCTGATGGGCTGCTTGGGTGAGCGCAGTAACTGTAAGCACTGCTGCACCTGTTCACAGCAGGTGGCTGAGACGCCTCTGACAGCCTGCATCGCAAACACAATTTCTGAGCCGCCCCATACCGTGGCCTTTGCTGGGAATCTGTCAAATGTGCAATGAGGGCAAAGAGGTGCATTCATCTGGAACGGAGCTCTGTAGAGGCGCCCGGTGGGAAATCTTGTTACAAAATGCCATGAGTAACAGATAAAATGGCTGGACTTCATAAATATATCACATTGCTTATGCCCTCTTTAGAATGCATCCTTTATATCAGTGTTTTGTTTCTTGTTTGTTTGCTGTACGCTCTTGTACTCACTGGTAGGACAAATTCCCTAAAATTCATCCCAGTGCATATTATATGAATTACACATATACTGTTTAAGACATGCACTATGTGATTTCATGGTCAGATGGTTATCACATAAACAAGAGCACGAATCAATGGAGTGAAGAGCAATTAACTTTGCTAGACTATTGGTATAATTACTGAGGGGAAAGAACACGGTGCGTAACTCAGTTAGGGGTTATCATGCAGTTACCGGTTTCACTGAGGTGCCAGTCACACTTCATTTGAAGTGTTGCTAATAAAGGCTTTATACAGCATGTATAATGCCTTCATAAATGAGACATAATGTCTTCATAACTCATTCATAGGTGAATATCATGCTTTGTAAAGGGTTAAATAACACATCCTTATTCAACATGTGATGCCAGATGTGACAAGGACGATGTCACTTAGTTGACAATGTCGCCCTTTATCGCATTTAGCCACTAGCTAAGCGTGTGAAACCCATTGCGGGGCTACAAATATTGATCTTTACCTGGGCCACAGGTGTAATACAAGGTGGCTGTCCTCAGGTACGTCCTCAACTCACTCACTGTCAGTTTCTCACCAAAGGAGGCGAGCGCAACTGTGGCGCATTTGTATAAGTTGTTGGATCAACGAGAGTAAACAGTGGGGAACGAAACAAACTCTTCAAATGGTTCACATAAAGAATCGATGGATATTCCCAGATTGATCAGGCACAGGAAACGTCTCAAAAAGACACTTTCCAGTCGCCCTCCTGCGTGCTGCTGCTGTATCAGCTTAGCAGGTAATGGCATTATTTGCTCCATAAAGGTCAAGTGCCTAAACATGGGGCGTTACGCTGAATAACTGAAAAAAAGAAAGTAGATTTCAAATTGTCAAATTTACATATGAGAAATATTTCTTGCATTTGTCTTGTGTGGCCATGCGCTCTCGTGTTTTTAATTGGTGTGAATGCTGGAAGTAAACGTACCATTTGTTCTTCTTTATAATAACTTTTGAGCACAGCTGTTTTTAACCCTTAGTGCACTAAATGCAGCTGTTGTTGCTCAATGATGTAAGATATCAAAATCAAAGCTGTTGAAACCCTATCATGTGGCGACTGCGGGAGCTCTTTTAAACAAATTACCACATGATAGGTTTTCAACAGTGCGAGATAATTTAATTTATAATTTCTTGAAAGTTTATTTTAGCGCTCTAAGGGTTAAATTGAAAAAAAATGCTTTTCCTTGAATTACACAAAAAGGATTTTATTCATTATAATTTGCTTTGTCTTTGAATGCTTCATTCGAATCTACATTATTTTTCAAATGATTAATTATAATGAATATGTCCTCTAAAATTCACCAACTCACAACTTACATAAGCATTATTATTACTCATTCAGAAGCCAACTTATTTTTTTCTATTTCATCAGTCACAATTTTTCAAGCAATAAAAAGTCAATTACAATTTAGTAAAATATGAACAAGGAACTCTTCAGGGCATGCTTAACAATTTATGACATAATTAACCTAAATAGGGTAAGAAATTCTGATTAACTTGAAAAATGTTAGAAAGAAAAATTGAACCACTCTATAAAATTCTTGGACTACAATTGTAGTTGGAAAAAAAACAGCATCACTGGTACTCCAGGATTGATTACGTACAGTAAATCACTGATTCCAAATATTACAAGGATAGTGTACGCGTGGTTTTACAACCTACATTCCTGAAAAAAATGGTACGGGGTATAAAATGCGGCTTTACCCAAATGTGTTGATTGTACCTTCACAGATGCAGCCCCAGATTATGACAGGCTATGGTTTTTGAACATGTTGCTGGTAACTGTCCGTCTCCTCTGTGGCTCTGAGAACAGAATGTCCATTATTTTCAGAGACAGTTTGGAAGATGGATTTGTCCAACCACAGCGCCGCCTCGTATTTGCACCATTTGAAATGAGTTAGAGCTCAGAGATTTTGCCAGCACTTCTGCATGGCGTTGATGTATGGCTTCTTCTTTAATAAGATCTTACCAAGCATTTGACGATTCCACAACAAATTTTGTTCATTACCTCAGGTCTTCTGAATGATTTATAAGCCAACATGGTTATGTCCATTGCCAGAGGTGTAAAGTCTGGGTTCAGAAAGTAAAAATCCTCCCCAGAACTTCATTCCAACCATCTGGATTTACTTCAGACAGGAGACAGAGCCAATATGAGTGATGAGCTCATTCTGTGGGAGGGAGAAAAACTTGGCAGGACTTTTACTTTCTGGCCCCTGGATTTTACACCCCTGTCCATCGCAGAAGCACGTTGATTCATAATGCTGTGCTGGTTGGCCACTGGCATCCAATATTGGTATCTGCCATTATATTTTATGCAAAAAGACTGACCCAGTCTTTCCACACTCTCCAAATTTTTCTGTGTAATTTGGAAAATCCAGAGCAAAACCCCGACATTCTGTGCAAAATCTCACACTGAGAAACACTCAACTATCTGCTCATGCAGCCTTTGGCATGAAGAGCAAACTTAGCTGGTAAACAAGTGTCTTCTCTGACTCCTCATTTTATACCCAATCATAACGCCTGTTACTGATTCACCCCCTGACCTGTGGACGTTTCTCTGAAGATTCCACAACTTTCCTGTCTTTCCATTCCCTCATGCCATCGTCAAATTTGGAATTTGCTAATATTTTCAAAAATCAATAGTTGATAAGGTTGAAACGATAATTTTTTTTTCTTTGTGTTGTTTTCAACTGAGTGTTGATGAATGAGAATTCACACATTATCCAAATCTCTTTTTATTTATATTTTACGTAGGGTCTCAACTCATGTGGAGTTGAGGTTGTAAATGAAAACTTAATTTTGAACGTGCAAAAATATTTTTGTTTGAAACTTAACTGAATTAATTTGTTTTACCTGGAGTGAAGAGAAGGTGAAGAGGGGAAATCCAGAGTTTAACACACGGTTGCCTTGATTCTTGCTTATTTTTCAGTGGATGACTCAAATTAATTAATTCAACTAAAATGACGTCTACCCCTCCAACTCTCTTTGCTGTGTTTACTTGGTCAGAACAATTCAAATGAGTTGCTCCATGCCTTGGAATCCACATTTAAAGCGCTTTCCATAAATTTCCATTCCAAATTTGTATCAGGAATTCCTCAAACATACAAATGTAATCAAATGGGGAGAAATTTACTTACCCTGTTTCAGCTAACAGTCCAATCGGAAAATGAACGTGAAATTTAAGGAGGATGTTGAAGTCAGCTGTTTCCAAACGCATTTGCTCCTTCATATCTTGCAGACTTATCATGAGGTGAATAATCTTTAAGTCAGTTGTGAGCACTGTGGCATGTAGCCCTGGGCACATCGGGCGTCTAAACATACAGGATTAATCTCTAACCGGAGCATGGACTTCACTCAAGCAGAGAGCAATGGAGCACATTCATTTGATATCACACCAAACCGGCTCATCCTCTCACAAGATTAAGAAAGTAAGTTTGCTTTTGAGGAGAGATTAAAGTACTAAGGGCTCTTCACACCAAAAGCTGGAGCTTGGTGGAAAACTTGAGGCAAAATACTTGTTTTGATTTCATGAAACCAACCTGGTGGAACCAGGTTTTCACTTCACTCCAATGAATTACTTTGCTGAGGTTTTTTTTTCAGATAATGGGCTCTTATTTTTTGGCGCAGCGCAGGGTGGCACAGCGCAGGGTGGCACAGCGTGGCACAGCCAACGCAGTGGTAATTTTGTCCGCTGCAGCCCGCGCAGCGGTAATTTCATGGGTGCAACACTGCGCAGCCACTTTGGAAATTTGGTAGATGGACGTGCACCGAGATGGGTGTGGCGGCGTAGCAGGGGGAGGTGTCACATATTCATCAAGACGCAGTGACAATTGCGTTGAAACAGTCTCCGCTGAAGTTGCACAGAAAGCTCGCCAGCTCCAACCTGGTTTACTTTCCGTGCAGTGGTAATTTGACTGACCGGCGCACAGTGTGCACACGTCACCGAAACCTCACAGGCAGGTTTCCAGAATGTCAGGCACATTTCAATGCAGTAAATACCGCAACCACTATTTAATGTAACTATCTGATTCTGGACATAAATTATAGTATCTATATCGATTGTCTTGATATCAGATTAAAGGCGGTTGGCACGAGTAATGGAAACTCGACCTGATTAATCAACGCAGCTGAATCTGTGATGCAAACTTTTAACTTCACATATTTCTCAGCCAACCACAAACTGCTTATATATATATAAAATGCTTGCATTCTATGCTCAGTAAAGCCACTTGCACACTGGACACGAAATTTTTCGCACGACTGATTACTGTCAAAGTCAATACAAAGACGCGAAAGTCGAACAGGGTTTTAATATAGCTCCGTGTCCAAAAGTCATAAAAGTTCTAATTTTTCGAGTATTCCAGGAATTATTAGACGTCCACACTTTGCCATGTTTGTGCTCGACCTTTACAAAATGCAAATTGATAGCTATCGACTTTTCTTGGTCTTTTTATTCGTCTGTTTTCTTCCTTTGAAGATACACAACAGTCTATATTCGGTCTCTCTTTAGAAAATTAGTCAGATGGATCGAACAGATTCACGCTTTATTTCCGCACCAGAGATAAAATAGTAGCCTACTTGTGTCAAAATCGCAAGCACGATCAGGACTGTCCGACGCGAAATGCAAAATACTCCATGTCCGACAGCCCGCAAAAAGTAAAAGTATTGTCATGAGACTAGATTTATAATGAAATAAAGAATAAAAATATATCACCAACAAACAGTGCATCCAAAAACGATGGCCTGCAAATAAATAAATCGCAGTGTTCATTGGATGTTATGTTTGTTGTTAAAATGTTTCTTTTTATTCTTTATTTCGTTATCAATCTGTTCTAATCGTCCTCTTTTATTGGCTGTCAGACATGGAGTATTTTGCATTTAATTTCCAACAGGCATTGTACATGATCCCGTGCCAATGTCGACTCACTTTATTGAGCAGAGCTTAAACAGGAATCTTTATTGAAATTCTCGGTACTCATCTTGAAGAACTGAGCCCTCTTATCAAAACATTCACTTTTAATATCCGAAACATTCAGTAGATTTGAAGAAATTAAAAACAATAATCGACTGTCGGACACGGAGATATATTAAAACCCTATCAGGCTTTCAGACACGAGACACTGCGTTCAATGCAATCTGTAGCGTGAAAAATTTGTTTTGCGTCCAGTGTGCAAGCGGCTTAATACTAGGCTACTATTATTGTCACTTAAGTTTTATCGTTTTTAGTGGGGGAAAGGAATACAGCCTGATTGCTATGATCTCGTACTGAGTTAAGATCACATATTGAAAATAAATATGTAACGTATCTTGCATTGTTGTCCATGCAATTAATCCCAAAATTTTCCGCAGCAACAGGGTGTAATTTTAGGAACACACTATCCATCGTTTCTCTTCCCAATGATGCAGGCAGAAGAAATAAGTGAGCAACCGTCGTATTTCGTTCCAACTTCATAAATTTGATCTGACGAAATTCCATTCAAGTTCGCTAACGGTAATAATTCTCGAATGCCCTAGCTTTTCAGCTAACTCATATTCGTAATGCTTAATATAGACATAAGCGGTGCAGAAAACATGCCTGAAGCAGCAAAGTAAAATGCAACATTAACGCATCATGCAGATATAGGACAGAGGCTTCTATATTCCAACACATTAAAGGTGAGGAGAGGAGCCCAAGTGATTGGTGAAGATTTGACTCGGCTGCGTTATACCGAAACACGCCTTCTTTTCTACTTGCGGTGACAGGAGGGACCGAGGCGAGACGGAGTACTTGCGCCAGGCTATGCCGGGCAAGAAATTGCAACAAACGCCTGAACACACCCCCCATTCGCCGCGCCTGCATCTGGTCTACGAATTTGGAGTCCATTGAGGGAATTCATGAAACAAACTTGACTGAAAAATTATTCATGTCATTAGCATACAAAATAAACGTTACCGCTTTCAGTCTTTTGAACAGAGAAAGATGAAAACTATTGAAAAAATAAAAAGACTTTTATGAAATGGACTCCGGATGGGAATAAATGGCGTCAACAGCAGCAACTAATTTTAAAAGCAAAACTAAAGCCGACCTCTGTCCTCATGTGATGAGACAGCTGAAAAAAGGATGACAGTGACGTTGGCTCCTTTAAAAATAGGGTTTACAGCACAATGTGGTTCTTGAAAACTTCAAGATGGCCGGGCTACATACACATTAAATGCCAGGTGCACAATTGCAGAAGTGGACCCATTTCAAAAACACAGAAAATAATCATAAAAAGAAGTGCATTATAGCTGACATAGTGTGAACAACTGCTATTGCAAGAGATACACAAAGCTAATGGTATGTCAGGGTGCATTCCGGATGTTGTGGGCTGTTGTAAGCCCTTGGAGAACATTTCTTGACCCCCTGAAACCCAATTCATGAAATGCAACAGAAATTTGTCAATCCCAGCGTACAGTAATGGGATCCCCTTCCCCTGTCTGCTGTTTGGGCGTGTATGGCTGCTAACTGAGCTGGTTTCCTTGAATCTATTGGTGATGAGACTTGACAAAAGCCGGAGGTTGAATTTTAATTTGTTAATGGCTATATTATGTCCTTAGATTTAGCATCATGACATGTAGGAACATGCTTTACAGTGCAGATAGATGGTTATTTGCCGCAAAAAAATGCCAGATTGTCTAGAGCCTGATTTGTGCTTGTCCTCGTATTCCAGTGGTTTCCTTCTCAGGTACCTGTTGCCTTTTTCCTGTCCGCACTCCAGCATCTCCAGCCCCCCCTGTTCTGTGTTTGCCCCCGTCCTGCTGCCTCTTGCCCACCTCCTCTCTGGCCCCCCCCCCCCCCCCCCCCCTCTGACTGATCTCCTGCTTCTGGACTCTGGTCTGTCTCCTTGACTTTGCCAGCCTGCCCTTCGTACCCCACTGAGCAGTGACCTCTGACCTCTGCCTGTACCCGGACCGCGATCTGTCTTGTGTTCATTTACCTGTTTCCCTGTGTATCACATCTTGACTGTACATTATAGTGCCATCCATGCGGAGATCAGCTCTCGTATCCTCTTCCTGGCGAGTGTGTGTAATCAGTCTATTTTTGTAAATACTTTCCCTTTCAGCTTAGTGTTATGTTGAACCGTTTCTACCTTTGTGATCCATTACAATGTCTGTGAAAGTCAATTACCATCTGTCACAATGAATTGACTTTTGGCTTTACAGCGGTGATGGATGATAAATGGGCGTCGCGTACTTCTTCTCACATATACCCCAGTGAAACAAAGTAATGAAGTTCCTTCAGTTGGAGACTAAGTTAATTAAAATTTAATTGCAATTTTACCTAGATTAGATTTTATTTAACTCTAATTATTAGGAGTTGCCAATAATTTTAACATTCTTATTTTTCAGAAAAAAAGAAATAGATTGCTAAATAAAGCACATGCACCTGACCATATTAGTCTTATTGAACTGTTGCACATGTGGTCCCTCCAATTTTCTCCGTGCTGGTAAGACCAAGTTTCTTTTTTCTACACAGTGTAGTTCAACTGGAAAATCCCTTCACACTTCAGCTGCGAAGGGCCCTGATATAATTTTACAGCTAATGGACTCGGAAATTGCATTGTACCCTGACAGACCTCAACAAGTGCTGCGAAATGAGTTAAGAATAATTCTTAGGGCCGTTAGAGGAATAGCAAAGAACACCCTATTTTTCTAATTTATTTCTGCCCTTCAGGTGCATGGATTTTACATCGCATGATATCTTGCATTACGTACCTCGCCATTAAAATGCCTGGACTGGCCAGTTCAAGTACTTTGTGGTCTAAATCCAAATCTACATGGTTTTTTTCTCAGAATCAGTGAACACTGATCACGCATGAGTGGCTCTTTTAAGTAATCTGATATATTAAAATACCTGCCATGAAGAACTAAAAATAATCTGACACTAAGTAACGCGATTCACTGTATCTCATGAATACTGAATATTACATGCAATACCTACATTATATGCAGTATCACCAATAATGAAGTTATGAATACTTATGTCAGGTCGTGCTTAATATCAGAAATGCTGTTAATTTACAGAAGACAGAGATCATGTGATTTTTTTTTTTAATTTTTGTTTTTTTTTTTTTAGCAGAGTCACTTTGTGTTAGAACCACAAGTGCACTTGTTCATTAAGCATGCTATCGAAACTTTTACATGCTCACACAATTTCAAAACAGTGTAAAATTAATTCTGAAAGGCGTCAAGACAAGTTTTCATCTTTGCTTTGTTCGTTTGTTAGCCTTTGACATCGTCACAGAGTATTCTTGGGCAGCAACATGTGCTACATCGAATTTCTGAATGTCATTAATGCTGATATGGGAAGTACATTTTTTGAAATGTAAAGGCATGTTTTCCTGCATACGTCTGATTTTATGCATGGACTGATTGTTGTGTGTATTTCTAGTTTTTTCCAGCTGAACGGACTCACTGATAATATCCTGCTAGTGCTACTTGCAACTGAGACAAATATTGTGATCATATTTATATTTCGAGAGTATTTTCATATAGAATTAGGCTGCAAATCTCAAGACCTTGCACTCAGGCCTCTTTTCGCTTGGTTATTTTCACCTCCTAATGATGGAAACTGAAAACTGCCTCGATCCGGATGAAAGCTTTGGCCAAGCAGAAGTTTAAGAGATATACATATTCTCATATTGCTTGTTTCGTCATATTGCATTATGTTATATAGCAATTTCTACAAAGAATTTATTGCAGCCTTAGCCTGCTTCAGCAGGACTAGTTAGCTGGTGGTATCTCAGTTGGTTAACTGTCAATTATTCATAACAGCTTGCTAATAATATCGAAACTCTTCCTCTGGATTTGCAGTGCATGTGCCTTGCATGAAACCATTTATTTTTACCCCTCAGCCCGACAAGGGCACGAGGGGTATTGTCGTCCCTTCGGCGGGTGGGCGTCCGGGCGGGCAGGCGGCTGCCAATATTTTCTGGGCTATTTCTCTGTAACTACTTGGGTTAGGAAGTTCATATTGCATATGTGGACTCCCCATGGGGGGTAGGTTTGCCTTTTCGAGGTTTCGTCCCAGTTTGACCTTTGACCTTGCAGCAGTGACCTTGACTTTCAAAACTTTGTCCGGGCTATTTCTCTGTAACCACTTGGGTTAAGAAGTTCATATTGCATATGTGGACACGGGTGCAACAATAACTCAGGTAGATTTGGCTCCTCCCAGTGCTTCTAATGGCATAAGCAAGAATCCACTGCACCTGAGAAAAATTAACCAATCAGAGCCAGGAAGAGTTTCTAACACAGTGTCAAAACACCTCTCATGCAAACACAATTCAGCGCCCTTCCACTGCACATGCTCTCTCCTGATCAAGACTAATGTACGCACCCAGTTCCTCACGTAGCACTGGGAACTGTGCTACAGTTTTATGACTCAAGTCATTTGAATCAGTTCCTTTAAAAGATTAGTTCATTTGACTTGTTCAGTTTGATCACTTCAGCGTCTGGGAAAAAAATGGGGTTGTAATAAGTTTTGAAGTTCCATTCTGAAAGGTTTTGGTTCTTAAACACCAAAAAATAAATCAGGGCAAATGTAAAAGCCCGAGGTTTTCTGAAGCAAAGTGACCTTCATCATTCCTAATATTAATAATAAAACAGTAGGAATGTCCAAGAGCCCATATGATCACCATGACAGCATATGAAACCCCAGCTTATTTGTAGTGAGCCCTCTGTAAGTGGAATTCAAAAGCATGCGGAGGTCAGACGGCAGGCCTCGCAAGTATAAAAATGGTTTTATGTTCTATATGCGTGCTTGATTTTTATATTGTATGCACATGATGGGGAAGAAGGTCGGAAATGTTTCTGGTATGGATGGCTTTATTCAAAGGGAGGCATTTAGATATTCGGTTTTAAGTTTGTGTTTGAGGCCTCTGAAATGTGCCATTTGATGAAAGACTCACTCATTTAAGAAACAAATTACCAAGGAAATTCACTTTTCATCCACTAAAATATATGCAGACTGGCCAATATGAGGAATGACAGGGAGAAGGATTGATCCTGACTGTGGGCCCTATTGATATTTTAAATGGGTAATACAAGTATCCCACCCCTGCAAACCTCAACGGTTTGCCATTTTGTTACGCTGAATTACTAATTTGATATAAATCTCAAAATAGTTATCAAAAGCAGCATTCTATGTTGTGATGCCATAACTCATATTGCCTGAGAATATATGATGCTGCCAAATTCACAAGGTGATGTCATTTTCATTCAAAGGTATGTCAGTTCATGTAAATCTCCATTGAAACTAAGATTACAGAGTTTGGCATATGGAAATGTAGCAGTGATGGCTGGGAAAATTAAATGTCCATCATGTGATGCTGGGATATTTAGGTGAAATGCAATGTGGATTGAATTTTTTTAGATGCAGACATGTCTATAAATATTTGGGCACTGAAAAAAATTCTTCCCACGGCGCTGCAAATTCCTGGTATGGGCTATTCCTCGAAATTTGTTGTGGACACTCACTCACTCACTCACTCACTCAGGGATGTTTCGTAGGGACGTTGCGTTTAGTGCAAGCGAATTATGCACTGTGAGTTCGCACGGAATTCATATCAGAGCTCGATTGCAGACTTTCTGTTTTAACCTCCTCAATCCGGGATTTGCAGGTTTTTTCCGTGATGTTCCGTCGGGGATATGAGACCCCTTGTGTAAGCTCATCTGATTACACATGATTTACTCCAACCCAGTTCCTCTGTACATTTTTGAATTCACAACAGTGTTAGAGAGATGCTGACCAGTATTAAAAATGCACCACCCTAATTTCATGGCCAAAATACAAATTATGCATGTTTATGATGTGTTATTGTTGTCAAAGTGTATTAAACCTCCTAAAAAGATGGCAAAATTAGGTCTTTGACAGGCGTTTATGCCATTGCAGGCCAAAAAAATCTAAAATCAAGATTTTTGTCATCAGGGCAAAATCCAGTGACATCACTTTGTTTCTCTTCACACAATCTGCTCTTTCAATAAGTGAAAAACCACTCAGTCGTTAAACATTGTCATTAGATGGCTTCCCTTATAAAAATGTACCATGCAAATACCACAGTAAAATCATGGTACACATGATATATCTATGGTAATTCTGAATTGTACCATGGTACACTCTATTGGTACCATGGTTTTTCATTGTGGCACCATGGTACTTCGTTATGGTACAACGGAAATCCTTGCTGTTACCATGGTACACCTTTCCAGTTCCACGGTACTGCCTGCCATTACCATCGTACACCCTTTCGGTACCACGGTACTCCCTGCTGCTACCATGGTACACCCTTTCGATACCACGGTACACTCAGCCATTACCTTGGTACATCCATCCACAGTCCCCCATGTTGGCATCACGGTACCCCGGCTAATATGATACTACATCCGTATGACGACACACCCTCGGGTACCAATACACCCCCTACTGGTACCAGGGTTCCTCTGTGGTACCATGGTACTCCCTTTTGCTACTACTCAAATTTTCCTGCGTAAACGGCATCACCTTAAGCAACTTTAATATATACGCAAGTCCTGTACAGAGAAAAAATGTGTAGCATGATTGATTGATTATTTAACAGCATGCTGCAGAATTTTTCACTTCCCTTATAAAAATGTACCATGCGGCACCATGGGATTTGTACCCTACTGTATCATCTGGTTTGTACCATGGGATTTATGCCACAGGGCTTTTACCACAGTACTTCCTCTAAACTGTACCATGGGACTTGTACCATGTTGTACCCTGTGATTCGCACCATGTCACCGTGGGATTTGTACCGTGCTTTACAATGTATCTTCCCAGCCGACACACGACCGACCTTCAACGTAAAAATATAGTTGAAATTATGTCAGTTGTCGTTTCAACTTTGAAACAACAATTAACTCTGATGGTTCTAAAAAGGTTAACAAAATGATCTCAAATCAACACTGAAATTTGAACAAGATTTGTTTCAACGTTGAAACAACATTGAAATAACGTTGGGTAAGAGTACCACACACAACCTCCAGCAAAATCGAAAAAAAAATCACAACTTTTTCACATTACCTTAATGTTTACATACCAACTGAAATATCCAGGTGTGGAAAAAAGGTTGCGCGCACATCCAGTTAAGAGAATTTGCACTTTAATTTGTAGAACGTCTATACATGCGACAAGCTTATAAAGGTGGCAGCACCCTAACCTTAACCCAACTCATATATCCCTATCCTTACACCTAACCCTAACCTTAACCCAACTCATAGGGAATACTATCCCTATACCTGTGCCTAAGAATAAACCAACTCAGCCACAAACAATGGTTTATTCTGCTCCAATTATTCTACCCAGGGTCAATGGATCAGCCGAGTAACCAGCATGAAACATCAAAATGGATATTCACTCGACGTCTCCTCATTGACAACAATAAATAAAAGAAAGAAAAATAAGTGACTATATATATAATGGTGTAGTGGTTAAGACCACAGTGTATGTTGTGTTTGAAATTGTTTTGTCCAAAGGCTCCCAGATTCGAATCCTGCTGCAGACACTAATGTAATGTCTAACTTAGCATGTAATCCTTTGTTCACAGCCTCATTGATGGAGGGGGGAAAAAACACATGAAAAAGACGGTCAGAAGAAGTGGGAGAGATCGTCCACAGAGTGAAAGTCACGAGGGAGGAGGACGGTGGTGGAAACTGGAATCACTGCAAAAAATGTTTTTCCTCGCACCGCATCCACCGCTTCCTTTTAAAATATTCCCCCCATCATTCTAAACCCCCTCCTCACTCATCAAAACCCCCCAAAAATATTTGTGCCCCTTTTTAAAATCATTCTGGCCAAAAAAAACCCCAAAAAAGTGGAGGTTGTGTATGGTACTAATGCCCAATGTTGAAAAAATGTTGCGAAATCAACGTTGATTCATCTTACAAAATCAAAACATAATTCAACTAGGATCCATGACATTTATTCAACAGTGAAAAAACGTGAAAATGCCAGCTGGGCTGGGATGTGTACCGTGCTCTACCATGCTATATTTGCCATACCGTACCGTGGGACATTTACCATGGTATAGATACCATGGTACATTTTTATAAGGGTAACTTATTGGATCTTATTGAAATTGACTGAGTGTGACCTTATTGATGAGCATCACTGGATGGCTGTGGATAGAGTTGCCACTGAAAACTTCTCCCGTCCGTCTGCCAAATGAGTTCTGTCCTGCCTGCCTTTAGCCATCACTAGATTGGGGGGGAAAAGGTTCAAGCAGCTATTTATTTTAGGAACTTCCATGAAGTGCAAACCTTCATGTCAGAATGCCTGTGTGAAACCTCAAGTGCCCCCATCAAAAGTGACCAGGGCTGGACAGGAGAAATATTTGCGATAATTGCGCAGAGGCCATGAGAAGTCATGGAGGTGGACGGTGGAGTGTGAGTGATGCACACCGAGTCCGACCCCGTTTCCCGTAAACAGTATTTGTGAGATTGGGTAGAGGGAGAGAGTAGTGCTGAGCCTGGGCAGCTTGATCTGTTCTCTATGTTGCCAGAAAAAGTTAATCATTCAGTTTGTATCATTTCAGGCTCTTCTGGGCGTCTCAAACTACTGCAGCCTTTCTCAAACGATGAGCGGCGGGCGAGCACCGGTCCGTGGGGTGAGACCTGCATGTCTGTGGTGAAGTGCCATGAAAAAGGACAATATTTATATATTAGAAAAGCTAAGGTTAAGTTTAGCCGGGATTCTTATGATTTTAGAGAGCTCTAGTCTGAGTAGACCAACATTATTATGGAAAGATTGTGGAATTCTGCAATCGTTTCAATTTTGGTTAACAAAGTAATCTAACTCTCATTTAAGCACCAGTCAGGTTTCTGACCCCTTGTATGGGTCTCTTAGGCATGTGCAAAAGTCAGTCCATTATTTTTCTAAGATGAAATGTTGAGATGCATTTTTCACCACATAGGTACTTGAGAGGAACGCGGTCCCAATCCTGGACTCTAATTAGGATTGGAAGCTTGTTCAAGTTAAATAAATGACAATAAAGGTTAGTGAGAGAATAGGCTGTCTATAAAGTACTGGTTGCATTCGACAAAGACAAAAGTGTCACTAATATACATATGGATTACATATACATACATAGGGATTTCAGTATGAATGCGACGTTACAATCCAAGTGTTTGCACTTGAACTAGAAGGCTTAGATATTTGCTCATTAGAAACAACTGTGAAACGAGATTCAGCCAAGCAGGGAGGGATGCAAAAGACGTAAATCAATCACAACATACTGTACAAACAAACACCTAACAGACATGCGACCTGCTGAGCTGTGAAGAGATACATGAGGGATTCCCAGATCACTCTAAACTCAACCCAACATGCTCTGCCTGCTCTTAAACTGGTACTGCATGCAAGTAAGACAGAAATGTATAATTTGTTTTTGCCTCTAATGTCTATGAACTGACTGAGGGTCGTCTCTAAAAGTGGTGTGATATATTGAGCCCGGTTCATTCTGAACTAAACACTACAGTAGGCCACCGAAATCATTAGGTTCCTTCTAAAAGTTGCATTGTGTGCCTGTTGAATAGAGGTTTGCCAAAGGGATAAGGGGTTGAATGCATTTGTAAACTGCATATTCCATATTTGATTTTCCCAAAAAAAAAAAAACTTTGTGGTGTAAACTTCCATGTTTTTGCCAAGTAAAACTATTATTACTTTACATTAAAACATCCATCCATCCATTATCCATATCGCTTCTTCCTCATTTGAATCACAGGTGAGCTGGAGCCTATCCCAGCTGGCTATGGGCGAAAGGCACACAATTCACTCACTCACTCCTTCCTGTGGGCAATTGACGGCCTGAGCACAAAAGGCAAATAAAAGTACGTTTTGATAAAATCAGTTTATTTCCAACTAAAGAAGTTAAGGAATTTTTCAAGGTAACAAATGAGTAAAAGTTTATCACAACAACAACCAACGAAAGTTCAGTCCCTCCAGGACATCGCGGGCCTTTTTGTGATTGTTGCCGCCTAAAATGCCTGATTTTGCACCAGCTTTTTCAAAAAGTTACAATGTTCCGAGAACATAATTCTAAGGCCATACAAAATTTGCGTGGATTGGTTGAATTTGCGTCAATTGTTGGATCACAACATCACAACTTGTTGGACGGACTGAAAACTACATACGGTAGAAGCAGGTGATCGAGCTTCAGCCTCCGACTTATTGTCATAGAATCAAGTTACTGACGTTAATGACGTAGCGTCATTCCAGGTGGGCCTACTCGTGCACTGTGTAGTGTACTCCATGTAGCTTATATCTAGCATTTTTGAAGAGACATGTTTATTAAAACTCACCATCCTTGTCAGGTTCATAGGAAAAGTCATTGTCTGAATCATCTACAACACCCCCTGAGTCTGCATCATCCTCACCTCCAAACAGACTGTTTATAACTTCATCGTCCCTCAGCCAGACCCTTCGCCTGGAGGCAGCCATCTTGAAATGTTAAGAGCCATCTGAACTATCTGTTTTGCCTCACAGTTTTCATAGTACTCAGTTGTGTAAGAATGTGAGAGCCCTCTTTTGGAAGCCATTGTAACTAATATCAGTTAGATGTGCCTTGCACAACAAAATCAGGACTGAATTGAATCTGATTGTGCAGCAAACTCAATTTTACCAGAAATGTCAGATGGCTGTGTCAATCTGTCTTGGACTGTGGCAGGAAACTGAAGTACCGGGAGGCAAACAATGCAAACACAGGGAGAATATCCAAACTACACACAGAAAGGCCCCAGGCTGGACTCGAACCCACATGCTACCATCCTGCCCATTTACTGTATCACATATGTATACATATTTTCATGGGTTCGTCATTATCCAGTGAAAAGAGTGATTTAGCAGGGGGTTGAAGACCTTTGCAAGGCACAGCATGCATGTCGCATTCTCATGAGGCCCAGAGCCCCACTAAAAGGTAAGATCCTAGACTCACCCCCGGAGGGAGCCTTCGTTGATTCATGTCTTTCTTTATTCTTGTGAGCTATTTAGGAGTGTATGACAATGCATAGAATGATAAATTAACATCAGGAGAAAATCCATGACTCAGTGTGTGCCTTCATGAGAACAGTGTTTTATTGACCATGAGAGCAGAGTCTAGCGGGGCAGGTTTTATGGTGAAAGACCTCATGGCGTTTCACCTCTCTGACCCGACTCCTTTGTGGTTCTCTAAAGAATAGTGCGCATTGATCTTCTCAACTTCTCGGATCATGTTTGCCTTGACCCACAAATAACTACTTTTTTTTCCATTTCCCTTGAAAACTGCCTCTTTCAAGCAAATGTGCTCAGAAATGTGGATGCGCCTCCGCAATGTTTAGAATTTAACAACTGCACCTGCAATTTTTCAAATGTAAATGTATAAAATGTGATAGTTTTTGCCCTTTATGTCTTCATTGTAACTAGACAGAACTGCACATTCGCCTCCGCATTGGCCGTCGATGTAAGCACGAAAACATCTGTTTACAGGTCTCTTTACTTCCCTGTAGAATTGCCCACCACATAATAACACAAATAAATAAGCACTGACCATTAAGCAACTGATATACATGCAGCGCATGGCTTTGCTGCCTGGACACACACAGTGGTTGGTTGATACAGTCATTGAAATCTGGGCAGCAAATCATAGTCTTGCTATTTCTAAATCCACTAACTGCAGTCACACTATTTTCTGCAGAAATCAAAAGCTCTCTCAGCTTTAACCACGAACGTCACAGATGCGTACAGAGATTTTCATTGACTGATCGTGAGCTAGAGCAGGGGATGCCTCCCTGAAATATCAGAATATGGAGGGAAACAGTAAATACTGCAAAAAAAAAAAAGATCTATATGGCTGTCATGGTTTGGAGGCTTTGTGAGCTTTCTTTGTTGCTATCGTCTGGGACAATATCGTTTTGCTCTCAATTGTATTCCTGGGCCAGCTGGCATTAACTGGGGGCATCGCCCGGATTCTGTTTAAGCCCTAGTTCCGCCTCACTTCCCTTGCTAGAGTGTCAGTGTTATGTTTGCACTTTAGCCGGTAAGGTCTTTAGTAAGAGGGTTGTTTGGGGCTTAGCTGCATATTTGTGGAGAAGTTCTAGATAGCATCCAGGTCCGTTGGAAGCGTGAGTCTCGCCCTCTTATTTTATTTGTGTGTCTCTCTCTCATCTGCGTGTTCCCCCTTTTATTCTGGCCGCTGCGTTTGGCGTCTCAACTCACCAGCTATCGCAATGACTCACTCCCCTAATGCCTTCGTATTCCGATGGTTGGAATGGTTGCTTGGTTGCTACGTTTGGACAAATAAAAACATTTGTTTTCTATTTTAATTGCTTGCTATCATGTCTTAACCAATCAGAATAAGCCATGTAGATGACCTTTACATTATCACGTGGCTTGGGTACACTCAAAAATTTTCAGATTTTTGCTCACGGTTTTTAGTGACCAAATGGCGGAAAATATATTTGACGGCGATTCAGACGCATCCGAAGGAGTCTTGCTAGAGGATTTACAGTCAACAAGAGAGGACTCTAACTGCATTTCTTCTGTTAATACAGATGATTTATTTGACTTGGGTGTATTCAAGTAAAATTGAATCCAAATGTGTAGACATTCTGGTCATGACAAAAGCCAAATAAAAGCACCGTAAATTACTTCTATGACTGGACCAACAAGAAATATGCCTTCAGAAGCAAAACTTGCTGATTTTTTTTGTAAATCTACAAATACTCTGGAGTCATGATTTCTCTTTATAAATTAAAATTATGATCAAATGCAAGTCCAATGTGTCCTTCAACCTTTCATGTAACATAATGTTGTTTACTTAGTTTTTACAGTACATACCTCTTTCTGAGGGCACCATAAACAGTAATTAACTAGCTGAAACTACTTTCGAAAGGTGGGGCCTGGTACATATTTCACACCGAGGAGCTGGAGGGTTTATGTAATAATTACCTTCGCCAAGGAGGTTATGTTTTAACCCCTATTTGTTCGTCTGTTTGTTTGTCTGTTAATTCAGGCACAGACAAGAGACTAAATTTCACTTAGTTCATGAGAGCCAACATCAAAGTCAGACAGTTCAAGTCGATAATTTGTTGTAGGATTGAATCACGTAGGCACAGAATCACTGGGCATAAAAGAAAGTCGTAAACATGCAGTTATCCAAAAACCAGATGGGCAAAATGTTGAATAAGAATGAAGGCAGAATCCAAAAACCATTCATACAGTCGGAGATGAAACCAGAGGGCACGTGGACACAAAGTGCGATTTCGTCAGCAAAGAAAGTCAGAACTCTGGGTCAGAAAACTCAAAAAAAAAAAAAAAATGTTTGTAAGTAACCAGACAAGAACAGTGACAAACTGGCTGCACAAGGGGAAAAACGGGAATTCATCTGAGGAGGAGGTGATGAGGGAAATGAGATAGAGGTGGAATGGAAGCAGGAGGGGGGGGGGGGGGGGGTGACGAAAGACAAGAGAATGAGAGACTGAGGGGACAGAGCGGGGCGGGGAGACCGGAGGAAGAGGGGAGATGGACACAGACCTGGAAAATATGGAAATAGGAATGAGAGGTTAGAGGAACAAAAAAAAAAGAAACAGAAATAAACATCTCAATACAAAAACCGAAATAAACTTTGTAAGTAAAGTAGTTTTATTAATAAATACTTGTATTTCACAAAATGAAATTGAATCAGATGATAGAGCCTTGAATAAGCCCTAATCTGAACATCATCAAGCCTGTCTGGTGTTACTGGGAGGGACAGATTTAAGGGATAAAGTTGGTCTCCAGAGGAACTGAGGCATGTCATCCTCAAAGCTTGAAACCTGCAAAAAGCCAGTTCTCTTACTAAACTATGAAACAACGGGACAATGTACATGATTTTCAGGCAATGAGAAGTCATACTAAGTATTGATTTGGTTTAGTTTCCTACAGTTTACACTTCTTTAGAGCATATTTTTTACTCAAAAAAAGCATTCATGTCTTCAGGCTTTCCATCTCTTAGGTTTGTGGGTCTGAATTACTGTACATACTTGAAAGGGTGGAAGACTTTGTACTCAGGCCAGTCTTATTGGCGCAGGCATTTGAGTAATGACAGCATTAAGAGGTGATGGTTTCTGGGCTGTACTTAAAGAACTGGAAGCAGGTTTTCAGCGAGGGAATCTCATTGATACCTTTATCCTCAGTTCGTGTCTCATTTCACTTGAGTTCACTCATTCTTGTTGGGCTTCTGCTTTGATGTTGACCTAGTTTGACAGTGTAAAATTATTAATTTTGCAGTTGACCCAGCTAAGATTTACCCACTGTGCACAGTTTCCTTCCTTCGGGACAATATTGGCCTCTCAGCAAGACATAAACTTGCACAGAGGGTTTTAAAGTCTGAATGAGGGCCATTCACTTAGTTGACAGGTGGGCTACCTGTCAACTCAGGATCTTTAAAGAAAAAAGGATCATACAGTACGTTCATCACAGCAGGAGTTTTCTCCGTTTTCACTGCATTATTGTGCGTCAACAACAGAACTTCAAATATTGTGTTCATTCAATTGCATGAGAGTGTGGTAAATGCTTTTGTCAGGTTTGACAAAGGCCAATAAAAAACAGCTGTCATGAAAAATCAACCTTGCTGTTAAGCTATGGCAAAATGAGCACATAACTGTTGAGCCAACATTTAAAGAAAAACACGATGACTGACCCTGGAAATATCAGGATCAGGGATTCTTTCCTTTTCAATGATTCCTTTAGGGAAACGAGAGGAACCGATTCATCTCCAGGGGAGGATTTTTTACCTTTTGGATCAGCTACTTGGAAATAAAGCGAACTCTCTATTTGTTAAAACTCCTCACATTTATCAATTTAGCTGTGCCTTATCTTTACAAAAATGTTACTTAAGCATTAGCTAACAGCAGCCTGAACCACATGCAGCAGGGAGAGTGATTATCTCTGCACTCACACGACTGCCAGTATACTAAAGCAACAGTCCTGCTAACGAGTGATCAAACTGGATATGGGCAATTCTGTTCGATGAACAACCGAGAGGACCAAATCCGAGTAACTGCAACTGTTATTTGTTTCAAACATTTCTTATGAGGCTTAACAACACTGAACAATCGCTAAAACCTTTTAATAATTTATAAGCAACTAAATTATTTGATACTATGTTGTATTATTAGTGACTACTACAATCATTATACAGTAATTTATTAGCTAGCTAGATAGCTCGCTAAGTAGTGATTGAGCTAACTTTACGGTCTGATGCCAGCCAAACAATTAATGGCTGTGCGAATCAGACTTGGAAATGCCTCACTCAGTTTCTGTTAAGTCCAACTTCCCGCCAAGATGCCGCATTAAGTTTAATAACAATTAACACTGAATTTTTTCAGAACTGATTTTTTACCCCTCCCAAATTTATAGCACAGCAAACCTTGAATTTTTCCATTATTAAACACTTTCTTGTAAACACCGTGCAACTAGGCCAAGGAGGGTCCTAGCTGAGGTGGAAGGTCTCAGCGTGTTTGCCTTAACAGCCAGCTAAAAGATGGTCCTCGCAGTCTCCATTATAATAATGGGGTCTGGCTGCAGCGTCAGCACTAGACCCCTGCCCCAGGCCTCACATGATGACGTCGTTCACGTTCTGCTTTTAAATGGCCTGAGACGTGCCTAGCGGATGCTGCAACCCTAATATCATAGTGGTTACAATATATCTGACTCCATATCAAATTTAAGATACAAATTTGTGTTTGCAATCTTTTGCGGTTATCATTCGTTTGCATAAATATGTTCAGATTTTAATTCGTCAATTTATTACCCAATTTGGAGCTCCGTTGTGCATCGGACTCATAACAGGTTTATACCCTACTCTGCCGGACCAAAACCATCTGAACTATCCAATCCGGCGAAAGAACTCAGAGGCTGGCAGCCTATTAAGCCAGTAATTTGACATAGCCTCGCTATGACTAGGGATTACCGGGGCCCACAGCGAGCAACTACAGAGGCATAACGGAAAAACATCGTTCAGAGGCCTTGCGTCTTTTAAGATTTCCGCCTAAAAATATAAACGGAATCTTGCTCGAAGCCAATATTAATAGCGTCATACACAGCATGGAAAATCCACCTTATAACGCAGATGCCAAGCGTGTTGATCAGGCACGCGATTACGGACTACGTTACTCGATTGGGATCCAGGAGTCCGAACCGGTAGGTATATGTTTGTTTAAAGTCAGAAAACACACAACAGATGCGGATATCAATTTATTTCGCCAGGCAGGCACAAGCTTAAATCACAAGACCTAATTACATCGTTACAGAAAAGAGAAAAGAAGTCAATTCATACCTGGCGCAGCCCAAAACTACACATATACGCAACGTATATGAGGGAAGGATGAATACAAGCTTCCTCGACTTCTCTGTTTCCCCCTCTTTTATGCCCAATCTCTAGGCTGCGTCCTATGGCGGGGTCATAGGTCGTTTTGGGTCATTTGAGCCAGGAATGCTCCCCCTTTCCGGAGGGGCTTTGGGAGGAGACATGACCACAAGGAAAACTGAAGCATAATTTTCCCTTAAAGTTACTGAAGGAGGGTATGGCACAAGTCCAATTCCTTCAAAATATTCCCTATGAGATTTCAGAAATTACGAGGATTAAAATGATACCAAACACAACCTACTTGCGTTAGAGTTGGTCATGAAACGTTCGACACAATACCGAAATACAAGAATAATCTGCATTAAGGCTATTATTCCACTCTTAACCTTCAGTATAGCAAAATACACATTATTCTGTGACATCGTGAGTGAGATTAGTGTTTTACTCAGGAAATTAAAAGTCTTTAGAAATATTTACCTAAACTGTAATGTATTGAAATTGTACGGGTGCAGTTATGTCAGAGTCCATTGGATGGCACTGTGGAGTTGTCCGGCGTGAATCTCGCTGGCCAAAGGTTTGCAGACAGCAGTTTTTGGGTAGATTCCCAGGCATCTGCATTAACCATTACCCCTGCGGCAAGATGAGATTGGTGCCAGAGAGTCTGGTTGAGTCCATTCCCATGACCCTGGGGTCATCTGCTAAATGTTGGAGCATGTATCTAAACAAGGCTCAACTGTTGGCGTAATGATGGGGCACGCATCTCAACAAGGGTTAAACTGTTGAAGTAATGATTATGGCGCCAGCTAATCCAGCCAGATAATCATCTCTGTTTTTTCCGCTTACATTCTCCTAAATGTAAAATCTCCAAGTCTGTGACCACTCTGTCTTCGAACAAAAACTGGGTGCTGGCAAGGTACTCACGTCCAGTTACCAACTGTCTTGCGTTAGGGAAATGGTTTAGCAGGAAACAATAAATTAGTGGCATGCAGCCCAGTAAAAGCTGATCAAGTGGTTAGCAGTAAGCTTCCGCAAGAACACAAAAACTCTGCAATAAGTTGATGTAAGGCACTACGTTTCCTTATGTGCATAACCGTACTGCATAGTGGACCTACCCTATTACTCAATATAAAACATTTCTTGACTCTGAAGGCCAAGTGTGAAGTGCCTCAATGTAAAAGTGAGGGCCGGGATATTTCCTAACAGAGTAGTTTTGATAGATCTTTTCTCATTCAAGTGTCTAACAGTAATGGAAAAATACTCTGCAGTATTGGCAATGACAGTATCCCAAATTCACAAATCATTTAAGATATGACTTTTAATATTTGTTGTGACAAGACAGCTGCGTTATTTATTAATGAATACTTTTGTGTTTAAATTTGACTTTCTTGACCCACAATTCTCACGTCATTGCATACTGAAAAATTGTACGAAACCCAAAACCAGTGAAGTTGGCACGTTATGTAAATCGTAGATAAAATCAGAATACAATGATCTGCAAATCCAGATTTGCACATTTTAAACTTATATTCAATTGAATACACTGCAAAGACAAGATGTTTAATGTTCAAACTGAGAAACTTTTTTTTTTTGCAAATAATCATTAACTTCGAATTTAAAGGCAGCAACAAATTGCAAAAAAGTTGGCACATGGGGCCTTTTTACCACTGTGTTACATCGCCTTTCCTTTTAACGACACTCAGTAAACGTTTGGGAACTGAGGAGACCAATTTTTGAAGCTTTTCAGGTGGAACTCTTTCCCATTCTTGCTTGATGTACAGCTTAAGTTGTTCAAGAGTCCGGGGTCTCTGTTGTCCTATTTTACGCTTCATAATGCGCAACACATTTTCAATGGGAGACAGGTCTGGACTACAGGCAGGCCAGTCTAGTACCCGCACTCTTTTACTATGGAGCCATGCTGTTGTAACACGGGCAGAATGTGGCTTGGCATTGTCTTGCTGAAATAAGCAGGTGCGTCCATGAAAAAGACGTTGCTTGGATGGCAACATATGTTGCTCCAAAACCTGTATGTACCTTTCAGCATTAATGGTGCCTTCACATATGTGTAAGTTGCCCATGCCTTGGGCACTAATACACCCCCATACCATCACAGATGCTGGCTTTTGAACTTTGCGCCACAGTCCGGATCTTTCTTTTCCTCTTTGGTCCGGAGGACACGACGTCCACAGTTTCCAAAAACAATTTGAAATGTGGACTCGTCAGACCACGGAACACTTTCCCACTTTGCATCAGTCCATCTTAGATGAGCTTAGGCCCAGCGAAGCCGGCGGCGTTTCTGGGTGCTGTTGATAAATGGCTTTCGCTTTACATTGAAGAGTTTTAACTTGCTCTTGCAGATGTAGCAACGAACTGTAGTTACTAACAGTGGTTTTCTGAAGTGTTCCTGAGCCCATGTGGTGATGTCCTTTACACACTGATGTCGGTTTTTGATGCAGTACCGCCTGAGGGATCGAAAGTCACGGGCATTCAATGTTGGCTTTCGGCCTTGTCGCTTACGTGCAGTGATTTCTCCAGATTCTCTGAACCTTTTGACGATATTACGGACCGGAGATGATGAAATCCCTAAATTTCTTGCGATAGCTCGTTGAGGAATGTGGTTTTTAAACTGTTCGACAATCAGCTCACGCATTTGTTCACTAAGTGGTGACCCTCGCCCCATCCTTGTTTGTGAATGGCTGAGCATTTCAGGGAAGCTGCTTTTATACCCAATCATGGCACCCACATGTTCCCAATTAGCCTGTGCGCCTGTGGGATGTTCCAAATAAGTGTTTGATGAGAATTCTTCAACTCTCTCAATCTTTTTTGCCACTTGTGCCAGCTTTTTTGAAACATGTTGTAGGCATCAAATTCCAAATGAGCTAATATTTGCAAAAAATTACAAAGTTTACCTGTTCGAACATTAAGTAACTTGTCTTTGCAGTGTATTCAATTGAATATAGGTTGAAAAGGATTGGCAAATCATTGTATTCTGTTTTTATTTTCCAACTTCACTGGTTTTGGGTTTTGTACTAATCAACATTAACCCAACTGCTGCAAAAAGAAATGTTTTTTTCTGTTTGTTCATATGTGCTCCTCGATATAAGTACTGTATATAACAACATATACAGTGTCTCGAAGAAGATAAAATTCTGTCTGGATAATCTCTTCAGCACTAAAACACCTCCCATCATCAAGTTTTGTTGGAGATAAGAAAAACAAAACTGGAAAATAAAATGAGTTTGTGTTTCCTTAATCTGAAAGCATGTATTCTCAGTAATGTAAGTAAGCCTATTGGCCGCGGCCCTTTGATGTCAGTGGTTCCCAGTGTTCTCCACATTTCTCCAGTATCTGTGGGAGGTTTGGGGAGAGAAGGCGCGCGGGGAAAGGCCGGTGAGGAGCGAAGAACATGACGAGGAAGGAGAATTTGTCCTTGTCGGTGCAGACTTCAACAGCTGCCTGAGGAAAGCAGTGTTTAGTGACACAAACATATGCTCACTATCTCCGCTGACCACATGTCCCATTCTTAATAGTGTCTGACAGCAAATGCATAACCTTATCAAATCACTTTTCCCCACCTGTAACTCCCCTCCGTCCTCTCTCGGCGAATCATCCCCTACCCTCCCGGCAATCCTCAGCGTGGGCTTTTAAACAACACTGCACAAAGCAAAGCAAATTATATCATTAATAATACTGCTGTGGACTGAATTGCAGAAACGAACTGAGATGCAGTGGGAAGTCTTTCATTTGCAACTCCAGCGAGAGAAAAATATATTGAATGAGATTCCAGTTATCTTGTATATGTCTCAGCTTTATAAATCTTTTTGTGATGCAAATGATGAGTGCAAAGAATCTGCCCGTCACTAACCACAATACTTTAAGACTCGCTGTTCTCAATGACCAACACAATAATGAAATTGCAATTTCAAATCATCAGGCTGCGTCATGTACCAAACACTTAACAACAATAATCACAGGGTGACGCCATGCACTTGATATCTCTTCTCTGAAATTACCCTCTGGAGGTAGGTGTAATTGCCTGCGCTAAAAAAGATTCATGTGAACAGTTACCACTGCACATACATATTTTGAACCGTTTCTGACATTTAAGTTCCGACAGTTCGGCTCAGAGCACCCCGTGTCTCATAAGTATTGCATTTATGTTCATTTGTAGATGTTAACCTGGCTCTTTGTTTGATCTCCTGTACCAGGTGTGCAACGCTGCATGCGCCGGGTGAGCAACACCGCATACCAAAATACTCCCCAGGAGGGGGAGCGAGTCTGCATACCTACGAGGCAGAGCGTTAGCCCTAATAAAATCATATTTTAGTTCTCAACATGAGATAACTGTATGACAGCTCTGAGTGTTTCTGCGCTCCAGAGTGATGTCAGATCTTTACAAAGTAGAATGGTGTTTTCACAAGCTTAATAGTCCTTCTGGTTCCTTCGTACCAATGAGTTAGCATTTCCTCTGCATGTATCAGCCTCATATCAAAGTTAATGTTCCCAGTCGACTCGTTTTAATATTGATGTGCACAATAAAGACAGCAATTGCTACAGTTATCTGTTCTCCCTCTCTCCATAATGAAATGACACCATTTGTTTCATCTCACCAAGGCACTGTTATTCCTGCAGACAGCTGGGCCTCAGCATTGGAGGTGCAGAGTGGCTCATCATCTCCCAGCATCCCACAGCAGTACGAATGAGATCAGGGTCCTTCTCTTTTTGCCGTCAGAGATTTTTAAGCCCAATTCTCATTTTCTTCTACCAAAAAAAAGAGAGACAATTTTCATGATGCAATTTCAAACATGAAGCCACAAAAATCCTTCCAACTGATATTCAACCTCCCTGGGCTGAGCAGAGGACAAATGTGATTTAATGCAGTCATTTTCAGGCACTAGTCTAATATTTCACAAAAGCCAACTGACTGTCACTTTTTCTGCTATTTTAACTGAGCAAAAAGTACATAAACAGACACTTAAATTATGCAAACTCCTGAGTGCCAATCCCATTACTATAGGAAGGGTCAAACCAAAGAGTATCAATGACTAACGTGCATTTTACTATTTTATCCATCCATTTTATATTAAAGTTCTCTAAAGTAGGACAGATGGATCTGCCATCTGGACCAAATTCACTGTTCTATGTCACTGTCACAGCAAATCTCATTGGATCTGCCGCTGTCTCTGATCTGCTGCTCTGTGCTCGATTACTTTGTGCCCAGTACTCACTTCCTGTTTTAAGCTGGTGGAGATTTGTTTGGAGCTTGGAGGAGAATTTACATTGTTTTTAAGGGTTTCTGCTGGTATTAATTCAAATCACAAGAAAGGTGAGATGGTTTTCTCCAAAGAAAAATCTTTTGTTGCAGATCGGAGCTGGAAGTATCTTCCCCACAGTTCCTCCCCCAGTAAGTCGATGTGCAAATAGCCGAGGTCGGTCACCAATAAAAGCGACAGAAGGCATATTTCGTCCTTCGTAACAGTTTGGGAGCATCATTAATCAATGCATAACTACATATCCACACTTTCATAAATACTCGGGCACAGATATTCCTTGCTTCAAAGAATCAGGCGTGACAAAGTATATCCAACAGAAACTGGACTTATTTCTGCAGAAAGAACTGAAGCATCCTGAGATGGTCACATCTGAACCAAAGAAGGAGGGGCAGTTCATACCTTATAACAACAACAGAACTTGGGTCAAAATCCAAAAGAGGGCATTTGATTTGTCCCACATGTAGAGTACATAAGAATATATTTGATTGGTTGGGTCATTTGAAAACAGGAGTTCAAAAATTGGCTGAGTAACTCCGCAGCACATTAGTTCAGAATGACCTTCAGCCAGCATTGTTGGAGAATCAAGAATAATAGTTTAGCCATTAAGATTATTTATTCAAGAGGCCAGGGGCAGCGGACGGCTCTGTTATCTCTTCCCAGAGGCCTCCAGACAGAGTCTTGGATTCTGTAGACAGACAGAAAAGAGCACAGACTCATGCGGAGACAGAGAATCCACTGGACACACCTACAAGATCAGGACACTCCAACACCTGCGAAATATACGGCCAGATCTGATGGCGCACTCTCTCTGAGCTCCGTCTTTGTCCAGTTGCTGAAGAATGAGGAGAATGCAGGCTGGGAGATGGTTCCCTTGCAGGCAATTTAACTGGCTGTTTCTACACTTTACCTATTGCCCACATACCTGCCCAAATCACTGTTATTCCCTCAATACATATGAATCAAATCTTTTGCCAGGGTTTTTGTTCTCCTCAAGTTGATGTAATTTAAAAATTTTTGTAAAAGTTGATGTCAGTGTTAAAGGAAAGGTCAGGCGGACACCAGGTGCAGGTTCCAGAAGTGTTTACTGAACACAACACAAGGAAAAAGATGGCAGACAGGCCAGAAACAAAACACCGTACACATGCACTGAACACCTGGGAGGACTAAGGTACACTGCCCAAGGCAGGGGAGAACAGAAGTACACACTCCTCGAGTGGCTCGGCCAAAAAACTGAACTAAAACTTACGGGAGCGCGGGGAGACTTAGACAAGGCGCAGACAAGACGTGGGCCCAGGAACACGAGGCTGGGGGAAAACTCAGGAAATAAAACAGCAAACAAAACAAAGTCCCGTCTGAAGGTCTCTTCGATCCTCCCTGCTTAAGAACACATGGGAGGAGGCGGGGAAACGGAGGGCAATCTACCTTGGAAACAGGAGCACATGGGATGAATAAACAAATTCACAAGGACCGGGTAACAATAATGACTCAAGACAAGACGCTGAGACAATCAAACCAGACAGTTTGGATTGAGGTTTAGATTGAGTAAAAAGCACCACGTGAACAGCAAGGGAAAGTGTAGCTTTTAACGCGGTTAATCAGGGAACGCTTAGGAAGGAATTTACAAAGCTAGAAACGCTCGCACTCGCTAATGAGTTAATTAGTTTAGTAACTACAAGACGAAATATTTACACACCCTTAAATAAGTGCTGGTTAGTACGGGTTAGTAATGACCCTATCAGAGAACACATTCACTCAGAGATTTGCGAGACCCAGAATTAAGCACAGCTGGAAGAAATGAATGAAATACCAAAGCCGAAACCGAAGGAGGAAACGTGACTGGACAACGAGACTCAGACATGCTGAAGGCTGTCATTCGACACAACAGGAATCAGGGCAGGAGGGAATCAACGGTCAGACCGTGGGAGTGAAGCTGAAACACAAATCAAGAGGCACGGAGGGAAAAACGTACCAGCGCAAATACACACACAAAGCAGAACCAGAACAGTCCGTGTCAACCTGTACTGCAACCGGGATTGGTTACGAACTTGAGCACTATTTTTGGGTTGTATCTATTAGAGTAACTAGCTAGACGGGTAGCAGGATTTTTATTCTTCTACAGTTTCTCTCACTTAAATTAACTGTCTGCTAGCAATCGCTAGGGATTTTTAAGTTGGAATCTAGGATCTTGAGTTTAGCAAGATAAACAGTGGTCAAATAAATTGTGGTCTTTGCGCTTCTGTCTCACTAACATAGATTTTTATGATTATTTTGAGTAAAATAGGGCCTCGGGGGTTAAAACATATTGTCAGGGTCTGAATCTCTACTTATTAAATATTAAATATTTTGTAAATATTTTGTGCATATTCATGTCTTTAGTGTTTTCCATGGCTCTTTGTTTGTACGCGGCATTTACTTTAGCATTTCTTTCATGAGTTCATTTGTTTTCATTTACCTGTCACTCTGCACATCTATCTGTTTCTTTCCATTGGCTCATGCACTGCCCTCCCCTCTCTGTTTGCTTAACAGCGTACCTGGTGTCTTCACTTGTTGTCACACCTCCCTGCATGCACTGCTCTCTCAGTCTCCCCTGTCCCACCTTGTAATCAGCGGGCACACGCATGCACACGCAGCAGTATTGAGTGGATCACTGTGAATGTTTTGTAAGGAGCATCAGACTGTTGCCATCAAGGGATCCACGTTATGTTGCAAAGACTTACTCTGGACAAGAGTCAGTAAATGCATTCTGTTACTCTGAGCCAGAGAAAAATCTGATATAAAATATAATGTGCACCGCAGCTCATCTGCACCATAAATCTCTAGTGACCACAACTAAAAATCTTACATGTATTTATCACTTGGTCTCTGACATATCGATCAATATTTGTTATTCATCACATGAGTAACAACTGTAGTACGTTTCCCATAGCCCAGCTCATGAAATAATTTTAATATTACCCCAGGTTCATATCACTTTTGGAAAAATTTCATTGGCTGTGAAGCTAGAAACGCTCGCACTCGCTAATGAGTTAATTAGTTTAGTAACTACAAGACGAAATATTTACACACCCTTAAATAAGTGCTGGTTAGTACGGGTTAGTAATGACCCTATCAGAGAACACATTCACTCAGAGATTTGCGAGACCCAGAATTAAGCACAGCTGGAAGAAATGAATGAAATACCACAGCCGAAACCGAAGGAGGAAACGTGACTGGACAACGAGACTCAGACATGCTGAAGGCTGTCATTCGACACAACAGGAATCAGGGCAGGAGGGAATCAACGGTCAGACCGTGGGAGTGAAGCTGAATCTGACCTTAATCAGATCACCCCTCATAAGTCATAAGTCTTGCTGGCCTCTATCCCTCAAGATATTGTTACGTTCAAGAAATAAGTCCAGCTCATCTTTTATGATGGATTCCAATATTTTGCACGCAATGCAAGTTAAACTGACTGGCCTGTAGTTTCCTTACTCAGTACGGTCCCCTTTCTTATATATTGGTATTATATTGCCCTGTTTCCAATCATTTGGTATTTCTCCAGTTTCTAAAGACTGTCTGAAGACAGCGGATAGCGGCTTAAAGATGAACTTGCTTAAACCATCCTCGTATAAAACAGAAACTCTCTCATACCGGACACCCGATTTTTCTGTAATGTTTTTCCATTAAATAAACATCGAATAGGCCTATACCAGATTTTCTATAATGGATTTTTGCTTACATCGGACAAAATGTCCAGTCCCGTCACAATGCATTTCTACTCAAAAGCACTAGTGTATATTGGACAAGCTGGTTTGCACCATGCACTTACGCAATCGCAACGGATTGAAGTTCGCTTTTCTACACTGTTATAAACTGACTGAATTTATCTGTTAAATTAACGCATTGTCTCCTTGTCATTTTAACTGTAAGTGAAGTCCTGCGAGCATTTAACTGTGATTTACACTGAACGTGCACTGAACTCTGTGGTAAACTTATTGTAAAATTTCAGTTAAAATAACTGGCAAAAAGGTGCCAGTTAAATTACCTGGCAAAAAAAGGCTTCAGTTCATTCGTTCATTATTAACACCGTATTCGTGGAAACTGCAACTGGCACGGTACTTCTACATTGATCCCAGTTGGAGCAACACACAGTATAATCCTGTTATCCACTGTGTCAGGGCAAAGACAGACTAAATGAAGACAGCAACTAGGTATGTACACTTCAGAATGAAGTTGTTCTGATCTTAATACACAAAGCATAGCTACATATGAAATTAAAGCATATACCGAACAAGATCTGAGTCAGACTCACTGACACGGCTGAAAGCAAACGCCTTTTTATTTTTAAATAGAACTGAAACGTAGGTAACTGTGCAATGTAAAGGTAAGGCAATCATAGAGCTTATTCTTTAGCTTTGCCAAATAATAGAGGTTACATTTTGTTGATTTACCAAAACTTATTCATGTCCTTTTTTAAGTAAGAAAAGATAAAAAAGAACACAGAAAACAAGTCCCTCATCTCAAAAAATTATAATTGTCGACACCCTTGTTTACTGTTTACATGTGCCTCATTGGACATTTATACATACACAAGTTGCCGGAGCTATTCTGACGTGTGTGTTTTGGTCCAGCCCACACATCGTCCACTCTAGGTTTTTTTTATATTTCTATGCGGTTAGATATTTACTTACTCTATTTTCAAACCCTCGTAGGACTCCCCCTTGTAGATCTCCATGTGTGCAACACCACAGTATACTTTCTTGGGCAGTTTTTGAGGACCAAGAATAAGCCTAACTGGCGATGAATACCGCATACCTGTCAACTCTCCCGATTTCGACAGGAGTTTAAGTGGCATACTCACGTTACCATGCTGTCATCAGCAATCATTCAGTCAATGCGTATTTAAAAGATTTTTAAGCGGAATTGAAGTTCTTGCGCCTGGAGGTTTATCACTTTCACGTGCGTTACGGTGGATTTCACCACTAGTAATATGGAAACCATGCGGCAACCTGCGGGGTTGAAAAGTGAAGCAAATACGGAAGTGCCAAAAGCTGCAGTTCCTCAAATGGCCAATTGAGGCTGACTGCAGAAAGGAGTCAATCCCCATTGACCCCCATGTTAAAAAGCCCAATTTAACAGCAAAAATAAACATGTTTACGGCCTGGTTCAAATTTTTTGTCACTTTACTGTTTACATTATACAGAGGCTTAAATTTCTGCATAATTAAGGGTGTGGCCACTTTGAGTGACAGAACCTTGAATTACGCAGCCTCTGGGCAGGAGTTGTCTCATCGGGTAATGTTGTGGCTAGGCTAGAGCACTGGCCTACACAGCCGCGGGCTGTAGAGTAGTAACACCAAGCCCTGCCGCCAACCATAGGCCTAGCCTGGCTGTCTGAGGGAGGTGGGTTACTACAGCTCAGCTAGGCTAGCCGCTAATCCTTGGCCTTTTCTCGTCGTCTGTAGACCATTATCCTACCTAGGCTCATTCGAGTCACAGAACTTGATCCATTGGCTGCGTTTCTGACTGGAGATTTTTAATCGAAAAATATGGATGATAATGTCTTTGTGTGGTTAGGAATATGTGGTCTATTTTCTAAGGTGATGAAATTGTAATGTTATTTCATATAACATTATATGTCAACACGAAGTAGAGTTAGTTCGTTCACTAGCCAACTAGCCAGATAAAGAATACAGTAATCTCCCCCAGTAAGTTTTTGGCCAAGATGTCCAGCTCTGCCAGCAGGAGTGTACGCCTGCCACAATTATTATACTGGCATGGAGAGAAATAATAGCATAACAGAAAAGTGTTTGAATTTAGTGTTAACATACTTTTGAATAAAAGCTGTCAGTCAGGGGTAGGAAAACCGTCACGGTTTCCCAACAGGTTGCCAACGTAACTGGCTAGTCAGCTACAATATTAGAACCATGATAGCACTCTACCAAATGATGGGGACCCTTAGCTGATTCACTGGAGTATTTGGAGGGCTTCACCGGAGATTGCCGTGCTTAATAGACTCACACAGCAGTATCTTATAGAACTGCATTTGCCATCAATGGATTTGTTCCATTTTCAGTGCGATGACTGATGCGGTATCAATATAAATAGAAAGGCTAGTTGGCTAGCTAGCTAGCTAATTTAACGTATCTCATGTTATTTAGAAAGCTAGCTAGCAGTCACTAAATGTGTTTCTATATTTAAGTCCATCATCCACAAGCTAGCTAACAACATTAACTTAACTAATAAGCCAGACGGAAACTGAAAAGTGTCACTAACTAGCCACATATGGGTATATTTGCTGTCTCTAAGAGTAAAGTTTTTTTTTTTCAGAAAGTAACATCAATTTTACGATGCGATAAAAAAGTTGCGTGTCGCAGTGATATTGTGAGCTTATATAAAGGTCAGCGATAAGCTGGGCAGCTGATGAAATAACCATGGAGCCTAGGAGCCCGACACCCAGATGTGTGAGCATTGATGAGCCCCCGTATGCTGGCTACAGTAACTAATTAATTCAACAAAGTCAAAATGTAGGGTGATAGTACTTCATATCAAAATGCGCGAGTGTGAGGTAGGAGAATAAAGATCCATCAGGTTAGCTCATCAGCTTACGTAATACAGTGCTATCGTTTGGTTGGTCAGGCTACCGTTAATGGGACCTGGCTAAGGTGCATACAAGAGCTCAGACGAGCACCTGCTCACGTTCTGGGGGGATACTGATATTCAGTGAACCAACTGCCGCAACTTCTCAGCTGTGTACAGCGTTACTGCCTCACGGATACGAACAACGTTTGTCTCGCAACTGCTTCACGAATATAAACAGTGTTCGACTCGCCACCGCAAGCAACTTAGCAGGATCCGTTCCTTTACTAGGACAGGTATGACCCCGCATCTCAGACTTAGCGAACCATGAAGCATCGAGCTGAGTTGGTGTTTTAGTAGAGTATGGAAGTAGAGCAAACTTGGTAGCTGCGAGCTTAGAGGGTGTGTTTCAGCAAACTGGCTCCGTTCGGCCCACCCAATTCAACACTAACCTAGTGCATTTTGTCACTGACTGAGCATCTAGAGCAACACAATTTGGCAAATACTGAACATTTGTGGACATGAGTGTAGTGTACCTGACTTTTTGTAATTTACTCCATCGAACTCCATCTCGTGAGTAGTTCGATCTCGAGTGAGCGTGCGCACGTGAGCTGTGAGGAGTAGCCTAAAATACATTGAAAACATGGAGTGGATTTCTATGGATATGGGCTTTCTCTTGTGGAACTAGAATGGATTTAATAACAAGGCAATGGAAAGAGCACTGAGACTGAGTGATATCTCTGAGATGATTGGCCGACGGTCGGCTCCACATTTCGAGAAAAATGTGGGGGGGTCCAAACAAAGGATTTTCAAAAGTGGGGGCGACCGTTCCGTAATGGCTGCGATGCTCATGGTTACCACAGATGTGGTTAATAAACAATTAATCCAAGAAAATGTGTCATTTGATTTTAAGATGAATTGTTCTTACATCATTGTAATTGAAGGGTGCAAGGTAAAAACAGAGAATGTCGGTTGTTGACATTTTGAGAAAACTCAAAATCAATTTTTAAAGACTTCTGCTGTTCAGATTGCAGTTTGATTTTGGTTTTTCCCGAAAGAGTATCCAAAGTATGATTGAAAAATATTGATATTATATTTTTCCCCATGAACTGTATTGATTTTGTAAGGTGTTATGTAACCTGAGTCTAAAATTGACTTTCCCTGTTTTTGTCTTGCACGACATGTTCTACTCAACAGCAATTCAAAATCAACATCACTTCACAAAACCCAATGTTAGTTTATTTTGAATAAATTTTTGTCAAGAAGAATAATATTTGGGAATTTGCACACACACACACACACACACACACACACACACATACACACAAAAACACCTCAAAATCCCCCCCCCCAAAAAAAACACACACTTCATTCAGTGATAAAGCAGTTAGTAAGAGGCTTTAAGATTCATCCCCCTCTTCATCATCAATGTGAGAGTAGTGAGTTTGGGGATCAGTACTTGATGTGGAAGGCGGTCATAAGTCCTGCACATCCTGTGTACAGAAACGTCTGAGCTCCTGCAGGAACTCTGCTGCTGAGGTGGGCGGAGGGGCCCTGCTGGAAGGCTGAAGTGGTGCCTGCGATGTTCTCCTTTTCCCAACAGGTTTTGTCATGACAGCACTGGCGAAGGGGCCATTCCGGCTCTTGCGGTTCTGCATCAGACGAGGGTCGTCTTTGGAGATGAGGAATTCCCACAGTGGTGGAGTTTTCACTGGGCTAGAGGCCACATTTAGTCCCTCATTACAACTGACTCCTTGTTCTGACGTTTCATGATTAATACATAAGAAAGGAGATGATGATGTACACTTGATGAAGGCAGCAATATCTAAAAATCTGTAAAAACTGACTTTCTTCGTTTTCCCCCTGCACCTTTCAGTTGTATCCCCAGATAATGAGTGGGGGGACACCATGCATCAGCGATCGTTGGGCCGCGTCCACAAGTATTTTCTTGTGAGCTCTACAGGCCACTAATTTCAAGCAATTCATTTCATATTTGATAAGGGCCTTGTGTATGGTAAGGTCACAAAGCCTAACGATTTTGGGAGTGATTACTTTAGGGGGTCTGGGAATGCACGTCGACCAGTGGGTGACCGACTGTCTAGTTTTATAGTTTATTTGAAAAAAAATTCACCAAGTGGTACTGTAAAAAAAAAAAAAAATCGACCAGTAAAGGGGTTAAATATTTGCTGTCGGCAACTTTACTTTCATTTGCTGTAGTTTAATTTTTTAAAGCTGGGTATTGACAAATAGGCCAACATACTATATTTCAGTTTAACATACTTCTGGTACAAAAAAAGGGAAATGGACTGGCAGGCTGACATTTAACAGTCCAGTGATCTGCGCTGTTAACACATAAGCCTAAGGCCCTTTTCCACCTCATGGATCTAATGTCTGAATGACTTCTCGCATGTCTAAAATACAGAATAAAATATGACCGTTCAGTTCTGAAATCTTTAAATTAATATGCCGTAGAGGTATGAAAATATTAACTGAGTTAAGATGTACTGCTCGCAGGAGGTCACACAGAGAAAGATGATGTCTTCCCCCAGCTTTCGGACTTGTAATGTCACCAAGGTACTTGGGTCTAACTCTTTGACCTAAGAATTTAACTGATGGTAGTTTGTGCCCTCGAGCATCGAATGTCGATGTCAAAGCAACAAACAATACAAGGCGGCGTAGAAAGTTTTGTCTTTAATCTGTTAAAGTTTATAACATCCCTTTGCCCTATGATTAATACATGATTGATGACTTCATCTTGCCTGTGTCTTTAATCACGTCGAGCAGAGGATGATCATAGATCCACATACTGGGATGTATAAAGGTTAAGATTATCTTAAGACTATTATCTTAATAGTTAAGCTATTTGCATTAGTTAGCTTGGACGTCCTGTTAAAATGCTGATATCCCAGTGGTTGCATGTAACTCACAGTCAATAAAACTGCATATTCGCTGATAATCGCTACTGTGCATATTCTTGACTCAAGTGTGCAGGGATGGGGGTTGATGGATTTTGGGGGAGTTGAGAATTTGTTGTCAAGGGCATTATAATCTGAGTTTGTGCAGCCTGTATCGCCCAAACTGTCCTGCATCCCGAAGGAAATCAGACCTCAGAATATTGTGCTGCAAATGACAACCTTCTCTGCCTGGAGCTCTGGTTTATGATCGCTGACTGTATACCAGTTGCTTCCACAATTTGCATCAAGATGCCCTCAACTGAAGAGGGTGGAGAGGAAAGCGGCTTGCCGATTACACAGGACATTTCCGCGATCGAGACAATTTCCATGATCATTACCAAATCCCATTAGCAGAGCACAGCACTGACGCAGGCTGAAATGATCGAGCCAGAGGGCCGATGGAGCCCAGGTTGCTTATTGCTCCTCGCTGCATCTCTAATGCTCTTCTCGGCTGATCCATCTCCTGCGATTCGCTTCCCTCTACCGCCTGGGAGCAAACAATTACAGTACCTATTGAACTGCATTAACATGAAATAATGCACCCAATACAATTACAAATTCTAATAACCCGGCCCATTCAAACGGAGGGAGAAGAGGTTGCCGCAAGGAATGGCATGATTGTTGCAAGTTGCCCTCGGATATGAACAGCTTTGATGAATGTCCGGCGAGCTAACAGTTGTCTCATTGTAAGTGTGGTGCTGAATTCTGATGGAGGCTCATCTTCAGTGGTGGATCTATGTCAGAGTACATTTGGGGCTTAGCCCAGCATACCATACAGAATAAATCCATTTTAGTGGGGAACAGGCATACTTCTTTGGGCAGCATGCCCTAATTTGGCTAATCTGTTTTAATGTGGCCACTTTTCGTGACTTTTGACAAAGAAAGAATTGTCTGACTGGTAATCCACAAAAATTAAGAATGAATAAATGAAAAGTAAATAATAAAAACTCTCAAAAACAATGAAAAGCATACAGGTTTATACAACTGTTAACATTTATTTCTTTTTTTTCTGCGAAAAGCAAAATGTTTGACACGATAAGTTTAGGACTGTTGCCCATAGAATTAAAATCTATGAGAGATCTGAAGAATTTTAAAACAGGTTTAAAGTTAATGTTTTTAACATTTATAACCTTCGCCAAGGAGGTCTGTTTGTGAACAAGATAACTCAAAAAGTAACGAACGGATTTCTCTGAGATTTTTTGGGTGGGTAGCTATTATACTCAACAAAAAAGTAAAGGAGTTTTCTCTAGAACATTTTCTCTTTCCCTGGGCTTCCCAAGATGCTGTCAAGCTGTGGTGAGAGCATGTGGTGGTCACACAAGATGCTGAAATGACTTTGGACATTGGCCATTCAACGTTTCGATGTAATGTTCTGGACGTCGTATAATTTTGGCCATCCCTGTAGATGCCCTGTTTTGGAGTAATGAAGTCATCTGATCATCTGATCTGATTTTTTGATGCTTTTTTTGTCTTGGATTAACACCAATGATGTAACAAAACTGGGGATTTACTTTTAGTTTTTACATTTCACATACTCAAGTCAAAATCGAGCGTTCCTTAACTTTTTTTGTTGAGTATATATCAGAGATGGACCGTATTTATTTCGACCACAATCGGCCCAGCAATATGGCGGCCACAGCAACTATCTTAAAATCCTATGACACACAATAACTGAACTTAGCAGTGGTTTGCACTCTCGGCTTGTCTCTAGTTGTCTATTTGTAATTATGGGTAAGTATTGGAACAACTTGACTCTGGTATTCAAATGTTTATCCATACTCCAAACATGTTTCATAATTTCTTCACGCTCAATAACTGTCCCTACTGATGCTATCCTAGCTGCAGCTGTGCTGTATGAAGACGTCGATGCCATGGCTGCGTCTCGGGCAGCTGCCCCTGGGTCATTACACACTGTTAGCATGTTAAGCCAACAAATTTACGTTTTAGCTTATGTGGTTAATTTAGCTGGCAATATTTTTATACTATGCATGTGAAATAGGCTACTGAATACTTGCAATTGTTTTGTTTGGTTATTTAACAGAGCATTTGTTATATTGATGGATACGATTCTTTATTGAATGGCCGGTGTGCTCTGCTGTTGGGTGTCAGCGCCCATGAAGGAAAGTGGGCGATACAGCTCGTCAATGAAAGGGTTTTTTTAACCTTTGGAAGCTATTGGACATTTGATGTAGTAATAAAAAGGAAAGCAGGGATTCTATGAGCGTTTTGATTCAGATTTGTTAGTATTTGTTATTCAGTTGAGTGTTGTCTAAAAATGACTAAAAACATATTTCATAACTCCTAAAGGGAAATTCTTTGGTTTGCAGCTCACTTCAGATAAAGGTTTTCTTGCACTTGTACTGTTTCAGAGCTCAGACTCAATTTAGATTAATGTCTCAGCAGAACAGGGTAAACGGAGGCTAACATGACAAGACTGACGATGGATTTGCATCAAGCTGATTTTGACAAACTTGAAGAGGTCAAAAATGTTTCAAATTGGATAGGCTGTTTAACTATCAACTTTATATTCTTGCTTTTGAAGAGGATTTTGAACCACAGAAAATTGAAGTGTGAAGATGTGGCGGTGAGAAAAAGTAAAGCCAATAAGAATTGAAAATGAAACTGATGAAGGTGTGACAGTTGATGGGTCCTGTCGCTAGAAATGCTCCCTAATAAGTACGTGCCCTGGCTACCTTGCCAACAAGCCTGGGTCTTTGGTGATGTGGTCAGCACATGTGACTTTTACCTGGGAGTCTGGAGCTCAGTCCCCCGCCCGGGCCCTCCTTCGGCCTGCTACAAAGGGATTGCTATTATTGGAGTACAAAGGAGAGCTAGTAAGGAAATCAACTGCATTCTTAGTAATAGTCCTTATGTTGGGAGATTCAAAAAGAAAGAAATTGAAACAAAAAAGCTGTGTGGCTGTGAATAGGTGGCATAATTTTAAAACATATGACAAGCAAACTGATGGAAAAGACTCTTAAAATCAAATTTGATCATATTCATGGGGCCTGTTTTTAAGTGAGTGGGTAATTGTGAGGGTGTCATCAGAAGTGTTCCTTTTTCTGTGAAACCTGACTCTTTTGGTGGAGGGAGTCTGTGGATCTCGGTGTTTGAAATGTTACAGGAATGGAGAGGAGAAAGAAGGCATGACAGCCATTCCAGAAAAGGAGTTACCAGAGAGGCTTTAATCAGATTGTTTGGTACAGGGTGAGGGCCTTTTAAAGGGCTCCACTGGTGCAACTGCTCTGAAGAATATGGGCATGTGGCGACAGTATGTAAGGAGGAGTTTCAGTGTATTAGGTGTGGTAAAGGTGGGTGCTGAATGGTGAGCTGTCAAAGGAGCAGGTTGTTTGGTACTGTGGGGGAGGGGTGATCACGGAGCAGGGCCAATCAGTGTGAGAGATAGAGATTGGAATGTGAGGTGGAATGTTGGACGCAGGCACTGAATAAAATGTCGTTTGCAGGGGCTGCTGAGGATGAGGGTGGAAAAAGCAGTTGTGAGGTAAGAACAGGTTACAGCGATGATGGCGAAAAAAAGAATATAAACGAGTGTATAAATGTGGCCAAAAGGGAGGTTGTTATTATCCGGAATGGTCATAAATTATGCGAGTGAAAAAGATACAAAAACAGAAGGGATGAGGATGGCAGCACATGCAGCCTGGGAGATTTTACGGAGAACTCAAGTGCAAGGAGATAAAACCTTTGGTATTTTGGAGAAGACAGACAGGGTTTGATGGGAGGCAGACGCTGAGAAGGTTAGACTCCCGCAGGTACTGTAAAGTCCACAGAATAGGGTGACTTTTTTGTAGAACTTTCCGCATCCAGACTCCAGCACTGTGGTGACAGTAATGCACAGTAATGCAGCAGTACGTTGGTTTGCCAAACTTCAATAAATGTGAACAGTAAAGAAAACCATTACAGCATTTCCTATTAAGTCAAATTCTTGAGAAAATGATTTTTGTTATGGTTCTGCCTCGTGTGTGCTGTTTCGTCTTTGTGCTCGTGCTTTTTCTCCCGTGCCTTACTCTCGATTTATTTTTCAGCTTTCATTCCCGCCGTCTGACGATTGATTCTCTCTTGCCCAAACCCCTGTGATGTCCTGTGACAGCCTTCAGCCATAGACTGCATAAAAAGAGGGACGCAGCACTCCGGTCTGAAAAAAGAAGCCCATGCGGAAGTACCGTAAAATCTCATTCTATTTAATGGCCTGCAGATGGCGACATCAGCGGTTGCAGAAGAAGTGCAATGCTATGGAAGTCTACGAGAAAATGACCCTACTTTCCCACCTAATTTTTCATTTAAATAATAATTTTTCCAAATTATCTTATGGTAGCTATAGCAAGTATCAAGTCTCCTTCAAAATATCATAATGTTCATTTTTGTAAATTATGGTCCCAAGTAGACTAGAATAAAGAATAAAGCCAGAATATGCTATCGCGGCATGGCTTATCCTCTTGTCCTGTCCGATATGGTCAGATCCACCTCTCACGTCCCTCCCTGGATCTTGATTCTCACTCTCGTCCAATAGAAATCACATCCGGTTTCAACATGGCACAATTCAAATTGCCAAAATCGAGTAATCGGGTAATTTTGGGTTAAAAGATTAGGTTATTGGGGGGCTTTTAAACTTTTTTTACAATGAGATTTTTTTCCTGAAATACGATAAATATATTGAACATATGAAATTTCACAGTTACTGGTAATACTACAGTAGAAGAACATCAACGAGCACAGAAAATATATAAAATATATAATGTTTTATATATACTGACCAAAACTTCCAACGCAACACATACAATTTTGAAATATTTGGTGTACATAAAATGGGATATTGGTTTTGAGCCATGATACATCAACTACAACTTAAAAGCTCTGAAAATTCTTTTGATTTTGTCATGTGGGCAGCTCGTTCCGCTTGATTGCACATTGTTTAGAGTTTTGCCTATCCCGTCAGGTTGAGTAGAACTCATTGACCAATCCTTCGAGAATTTGGTCAATAAATAGCCGTAGCAATGGGCAACTTAAATATTCCTTTGCATTATCCTGGGTCAACGTGTGACCATGTCGCGCCTCAGTCAAAATCAGCGAGAGCGAGCCGTTGGTATGCTCACTGGTGGAATGTCGCAAAGACGGGTTGCAAGCAACCTGGGCGTCCACATGTCGACCATATCACGTCTCTGGAGCCGGTATAATGAAACAGGAAGCACCAGTGATCGACCATGTGCCCCCAGACCACGTGTCACCACCCCTCAGCAGGATCGCCATATTCACCTCTAGCACCTGCGCAATCGCATCCTGCCAGCTACAGTCACTGCTGCTCAGACCAGAGGTCGTCACCAGAACTGGATTAGCGACCAAACCATACGCAACTGCCTGTGTGAGGCCGACTTGCACAATCGACGTCCCCGCCGTGGTTTGGTGTTGACTCCTGCACGTCGCCGCGTCTGTCTGTGATGGTCAAGGGCACATTTGGGCTGGAATGCTCTCAGGTGGAACAAGGTGCTCCTCTCCGGAGAATCGAGGTTCAAGTTGAGTGTGTCTGACGGAAGACTGTGTGTATGGCGTAGGCGACGGGAACGTTATACTGACGGTACCATCCTGCAGCGTGACCGCTGGGGTGGACTCAGTGTGATGGTTTGGGCTGGAATAAGCAGTAGACACAAAACAGACCTCATTTTCATCGATAGAAACCTCAGTGCGGCCCGTTACCGTGACGTCGGCCTGTCGCAGTTCCACTCGTCCATCGCCTAACACTGCAACAGGATAACGTGAGACCGCATGTCTGTCAGGACTACCTGAAGCAGAATAATGTTCAGTGTCTTGATTGGCCTGCGTATTCCCCAGATTTAATCCCTATAGAACATCTGTGGGATATTCTGGATCGCCGGGTGAGAAGGCCTGATCCAGAACCAGCCACAGTCCAACAGTTGCGTCAAGCACTCCAGGAGGAATGGGACCGCATCACACAGGCTGAAATTCGCCATTTGATTGACTCCATGCATCGCAGAATCCAGGCTGTGTGTGACGCCAGGGGAGGCCATACAAGATACTGACTTCGGTGATCCAGAATTGCGCCTTCAACTGATCCAATGAATTGGAAACCAGGAAAAATCTGTTCTTCATTCCTGACTCTAAAACTGTGTTTTTGATTTGAATCTTAATATTTGTTATGTATTGTTAAATTTATCGTAAGAAAATGACATGTGTTGCAATAAACCTGAGTGTTGCGTTGGAAGTTTTGGTCAGTGTATAAATAAAATAAATTTCTGCTGCGATCACGACAATAACCGAGTTATTACTTTCACAGCGTAAATACATTTATGAACAATTTCATTTTCCAAAAGAAACAAGGCTGAAAAGGGAAATCATGCTGAATTTTTCGCTGATGAAGCAGTCTGAATGGTTCCAGTAATCTGCCATCAGACAATGGAAAGATAGCAGCGTGGAACTCTTTATCCTGACTGATCCGATTACAGAGCCAGTGACTGGCATCCTCTGATAATGGGGACCTGTGGAAAAGTCATTTGGCCTTTGGGGTCCCATTTCATGTAGAATAAATTGGTGGGGAGATGGTATCTTATCAACTGACATGGTCTCCCTCTGTAGCCAGAGGAGATGTGTAGCTGTGATATGACAGTTTGTCTTCTCTAATGCTCTCGATCTGCGTTCCAGAATGCAGGCAATGCCAAAAACAATGAATTGGAGCATTCTGTTAAAAGATGGGAGATAAAATAATAGGTTGTCTGAGCCAGAGAGTTTAGTGGCAGGAAAGTGTTGTTGAATGTGGCTGGCATGTACCCTCAGGAGAAAAGGTACATCAAAGTGCCAAAAGCAGTATGTTTATCGCCGTGGTGGTGCCTTTTACAGTGATAACATTGTAACCTCCCAGGTGACGAATAATTCCTGAGACGCTTTTTTGCTTTTACATATAAGCACCCAGAGAACATCAATTCCCCATTCGGGGTGCATTTGCAAATGTTTTAACTTTGCAAGAGCGAGGGAATAGGAGGAGGATGTACCCGTACTAGAAGATTATTTTGCATTAGCATTTTAAACCTTATAAGAGAGGTATCTGTGTATCAGGGAGGTTTGAAAAGTGAAATCCTGGCTAGAAGGGATACAATTGCTCTTGTCAGGAGCATCAGCAATTCAGATTTTTGCTGGAGATTTGCATGCCGTTAGAGAGTGTGCTTTTACAAAAACAAACAAAAGCTAGAATTAATCATCTTCATCCTGCACCCTCATGAGTTCCAAGCATAAATAGTGAACTACAATGCCATTTCCAAAGGAGCTGGAGCAGTAAGGAAAATCTATGTGAAAAAGAAAGCACTGATTTGGAAATAGTCTTTGGCATGTGTGACACTCAAGAGTTTTTTTTTTCCGAAAATTCATTCCAAGAGAAATTTCTAAAAACTTGGGAAAGGGGTACACTTAAGTGCAGAGTGTGCTAGAATGTGAAGAAATGAGTGTTTTGAACAGCTGACATTATTATGGTATAAAAGGAGAGCCCACAAAATCTGTTGTTTACAAATTTTGCGTGCCTGATTCCAGCTGCATGATTGACTAATTCAACACTTTAAAAACAACGTAAAAACACCGCCCTCTACGGGGATAATATGATTAAAATTATGACAATTTGGAGTCATCTCTTTGTATGGGATGAGGTTGAAAATCTAAGTGCTCCTGATCTTCGATCCCTCAGATGGCATCACATTGCCATCAGAGTTTGGGGCCACTTTGAAAAACCTTTGCCAGTCAACACCGTTACTCACTGTATCCATAAATGCAGCTGAAGACTGATACTCTACTCTGAGGAAGCAATGTGTCGAAGAAGTCTGGAAATGCTCCTGTGCTGACACATCTAAAATAGACGAATACTCTGTGAAAATGTGCTGTTTTTGGAGAAAATAGTTGCTTAAAACACATATGGTAATGATAGAAGTTGTGTTCTCCAGGCCAAAGAAGAAAAGGACCATCCCAGTTGTTACCAATGTAAGTTTCAAAAGCCAGGGTAAAGGTAACATGTTCATCTGTGTTAGTACCATTGATCCTGGAGAACGTATGTAAAGTCTGGAGCAACAAATGTGGTTTGCTAAATGATAGGTCTTCAGGGACGGCCCTGCTCATTTTAACAAGGCAATGGCACTGTCCGTTCTGCATATTTTACAGTTACATAGCTTCCAAATCTGAGGGTGCAGCTGCTAGACTGGCCTACCTGCTGTCCAGATCTTTAGAATACTATTGCATATACAGTGCTGTGAAAAATTTTTTGCCAATTTCTTATAATTTTGCATTTGTCACTCTTAAATTTTTTAGATCATCAAATTAAATTTTAAATTAGCCAGAGAAAACCCAAGTAAATACAAAATGCAGTTCTTAAATGGCAATTTCATTTATTGCAGGAAAAATGTCATTCAACCCTACCTAGCTCTTTGTGACAAAGTAACTGCCCCTTAAGTTACAATTAAGTTACAAAGAATGAGTAAAACAAATTTCATTGATAATTGAGTTCAATATCACAAGATTTACCCAGGCATGATTACTGCCAGCTTAAACAGAACCATACTTACTTACCAGCTTAAACCTTACCTTACTTACCTGTCCACCTGTATGATGTAGGCAAAAAGCAGCGTATGATGCCATGATCTAAAGAAATTCAAAAACTAATGAGAAATCTCTCAGTCTAGAGATGGCTACAAAGTAATTTCTCATGGCCTGAGACTCCAGCTAACAGTGAGTGAGAGCCACTGCCTACAAACTGAGAAAATTTGGAACAGCTGTGAACTTTCCCAGGAGTAGCAGACCAACTGAAATTTCTCCAAAAGTGTGTTGATGACTCATCCAGAGGTCACAAAACAACCCAGACTAACATCTAAAGAACTTTAGGCCTCACTTGCCTCAGTCAAGGTCAGTGTTCACTATTCCAAAATATGAAAGAGACTGGGCAAAATGGTATCCATAGGAGAGCTGCAAAGCAAAAACCAGAGTTGACCAAAAGAAACACAAAGGCTCATCTCACAGAAACAAAAACTCGTATATCCACCATTCTTACGTGCAAAATTAAACATTTTTTATTTTATGTATATTTTAAATTATATGTATATATTTTTATTACTTTTAAAAAAAATTTATTTTACATTTACTTTTTATTTTTCTGTAAAGTTTATCATTTTGAAGAAGGTTTTATCAGCTGGCCGACGATCTCTGTGTGAAACCCAGCAGAGAGAAGCTAAAACTGCACGTGCTGCTTGCAGAAGCAGGCAACTGAGATTATGATGCACAGGATAGGAGAGGCCGGAGTTCAGAGTTATTGTTGACTTGAAGAATACCTAATATACATTTGTTCGTTTTTCAAATTATGTAAATGTTCTAAATAGCTTATTTTGATACTATGAATAATGAAATTAATGAAGTGTTTCTCTGTCTTTATTTAATGTCCTCAAAAGAAAATTTTGATTACAAATGCGCCCTCCTGAAACAAAGCATACATCAGATGCCTGATGGTGGGTGGCCGTTTTGGTTTTGAAGATGAGCCAAACTATACTGTCTTCGTATATCTCACCCACAAATGACCGCCTCATAATGCATGTGTGTGTGGGAGGAGAACCACTTCTATCATTACAGAAACGTGGATCAAATTCAAGGTCTGCTGGGCCCACTCAGCATTTTTAACATGCAACAGAGAACGACTGTATAGTGCCTTCTTGATTAATTGGCACCCTTGAGTTAAAAGGAGATTTTAGGTGTGCTTCAGATCACTGTCCTGCTGTGAGGTCCTGCCAAGTTTCCTGGCAGAGGCAGTTGGGTTTTCGTCTAACATCTGCTGGTGTTTGTTGGCCTCCATGATACAGTGCATCATAACCCCTAAACACCAAAGCCCCACCCCCATATTTCACATTATTATGGGTTATCAGTGCTTATGCATATGGATATCTGCCTCCAAACCTACCTGTGATGTTTGTCTCCAACCCAACATTTTTGGTTTCATCTGACCAAATAACCCAGCCTCAGTGAAAGTCCAAGTAATGGTTGGTAAACTGTCGGCGCTTTATTTTATTGTTGATTGAACATACTGTCTTTCATCTGGCAGCCCTCCCAAATAATTTGTGACAATATAGACAGTGCCGAATGGTAGTTCTGGAGATTTTAGGCTCCTGAATAATCTCAACTGACCTCCAAAATTCGCTAGCTGTGATCTTATGATTTTTTTTTTTTTTTTGCCTGTCGAACCATCCAACTTACCATGTGTGGGGTCAACGTGCTTACATCCTGTTCCACGCTGAATCTTTTTATGGAATATTTTATTTTCATTTTTTTGACCCATGTTGAACAATTTAACAAGAAACAAAACACCTAAGAAACATCATTCCTGCCCTTTCTATACAAACACAGTTAGAGAAAAAAAAGGTCAGTGCGTGAAGTTAAATGCATCACCATGTGACATCTTTAAAATAGGCTCTCTGGCTAAACACAAATGATCACGTACCCACTGCGGCGCCAGTGATGTGGCTGCATACGTTACCTACGGCTGCCAGATTTTCATGGGGGTGTTGTGTCTATTTCTTAGATCATACATGATCTTTTTCAGCAGAATACAATTTTTAATCTCCAAAGACAATCTATCGATGCAGCGAGGAGCACTGGATTTCCATGCCACTGTTATACGTTCCCTGGACATACATAAAGCAATTTCCCTAAATTTAGTTTGAGACTTGGCTGAAAATCTACTGACACTTTCAAAATCCCTGGGTAAACAAAGCTCGGGATCTAATGGGAAATAAACTCTAAAAATCTTAGTCATGGTGTCACAGAAGTCATTCCAAAAGGGTCCCACCTCAGTTTAAAGTCATTTCAGGGCCTTGGTTGGTTCACTGAAGATAATAGAACAGCATCTTGCTGGACAATTCATATATCCTCTTCAATAGATATGAAGTCCTTTTTCAAAACAGTCTTCCAGATACTAAATGCTTTGACGCCTAGTCTCCAGAATCTTGTTATTATGGGTCATAGGTATGAGTTAATTTAGTCCCAGAGGTGTTTTTAGTTACGATACCATTCACATTAAAAACAACAAAAAGCACCACCTTGTTCATCAACAGTTCATGTAAAAATCTCTCACAGTTTTATGACCTCTTTGCCAAGTCCTGTGCCGCCAAAAATGTGTCTCTTGTAGTAAAGTAGCAAAAATATACAATAGTAACACAAATCCCAAAGAAACACATAACCCACCCATCCACACACACACACACACACACACACACACCCCAAGTGCCAAACCCTGAACATTTGGCACCATCTACCCTATCAAACTGAGATGTGCACTTTGCATTTATGAAGCCTGACATGTCTAGCTAGTTGATAAACATCTGATACAGTCCAGGACTCCACAGCAAACATGAATTATCATACAAAACAGTATAATTTTATGTGAAATATGAAATTACTACAAATGTTGAAAACAGCCATCTCAAAAAAGGCGTTCACAAGAATTAATATCGGCTATCAAATGTAAGCACAGTGCTGTCATCGCTTACGTTATTCTGAACATTTTTTATAAAAGGAGTGATAACGGTTTTGAGAAAAAATGTGGTTGAAAATTGAGGGATTCATCGGGCCAAGTTGCGAAAGAGTGGTTCAGAGAGTGTGAGACATCATTTTCACACGTGGATTGGCCACCTCAGAGTCCAGACCTTAAGTCCACTGAGAATCTTTGGGATGTGCTGGAGAAGACTTATGCAGAGGTCAAACCTGTGAGGTACGGTTCAGGAACCACTCGCGAGAGACACATCCAAAAAACGTATGCCTTTAATGGAGTCCAACTCAAAACCAAAAAACACAGGAATTGCCAAGCCACAGTACAAAGTCTAAATCAGTGTTGACTAGACAGGCAAGGGTCAGGACCAGTAAGACAGATCAGCAGAGGTAAAAAAAAAAAACGATGGGCAAAAAGTCGTAGTCGATGGGCAAAGCCAAGGGTCATACACAGGGCATCCAAACACAGAACTCGTGGTCATACAAAAATGGGTTGAAATCCAGAAAGACAAAAACTATGCAAAAAGGGCAATGGCAAGAATCAAGGTCAGACAATCCAGTGGAAGAGAAACAATACTCAATGGCGTACGAGGCGCTCTGCATGAAGAAATATTGATCAACGTTCTAATAAGAGCTGTGAGTGAAAAGACTGCTAATATACACACAGGGAAGGTGACATGCTATACAGGAATCAGGTGTAGAGAATCAGACTAATTACAAAGGGAGAATCACATGAGGGATACCCTAACCACAAAAATTGGCGAAAGACAAGACACGAACGGTAATCACACAGACAGCCTATGACATTAAAACAGCTCCGGTCAAGGAGTTCTAAGTGCACAGATAATGAGTGCAGGAAAGTGATTAAGCACGTGCGAGAGATCATGCTGAAACTCAGGAGAAGACAGGGAAAGCTTAGCGAGAGGCGGAGATGAGAACAGGGCGATTGCTGGAAGGGAATTAGTATTAATTAGTAGCGGTGCAACTTTACATATTATACTAGAGTGCTCGTTAGTAAGTTAGTAATCTATATACATGGATTAGTTGTGTTAGTAGACTATGATACAAAATACAAATGTTAGTCTTGTTAGTATTCAGAACAGAAAGACAAAGGAAGTAAACGAGAATCGAAGGAATGTTTTAAACACCGGAATTCATTTAAATCACCCGAAGTCAGTGAGCACGCAGACAGGGAAGACGGACTGAACCAACTAGATCACAAGACAGGGGAGACGAGTGCAATGGAACTGAGAAATGGAATGAACTAAAAACCTGAGTGTTACAATAACCAAAAAGAATAAATAAAAGACAAAATCATCAATGTAAGATCTTGGCTAAAAAAATAATGCATCTCTGGACAGAAATAAATGTAAATTTGCATAAGTTTGTCAAAACAATGCCATGGCGCATGCGTGCCGTAATAAAAGCTGAAAGTGGTCCAACAAATATTAGAGCGTGAGACTTTTTTTTTTGGCTGGGCAGTGTATAGTTTAGAAAAGCGGACACAAAATTGGACAGAAAAAAGATACACTTGACGTTTCGCTTGTTTGTTGCCTCGGTGGTGATGCTCAGTTGCTTCTGCTTTCTCAAACATTTTTTTTCCCAGCAAAAGCTACGGTCTACAAAGCTGCTGAGGTTCACCTCCAAAATCTGAACTTCTGTAGAAATTATGGCTATATTATTGAAAAAGATAATATTTCACACATAGTGCTCCAGGTACAAATAAGGCAGTAGCTTTTAAACAATACTCAAGCTTTCATTTTCAGCTGTGACATTAGCTCTCTCGCTGCGGGGGCAAAGCCAAGGAGGATGAATGGAGGGCGGATTGCTTCTATCTGAGGGAACAGCCTTAATGAGCAGCTTTAACCCTCAGAGCGCTGAATACATTTTTCAAGGAATTAAAAATGTAATTATCCTGAGCTGTTGAAAATCTATCATGTGGCAGCCTGTTTAAAAGAGCTCCCGCTTCAGTTAAGTTCAAGTTTATCGTCATGTGCGTATTAGCACAGAGTATCACAGCAGTGAGAATTAAAGTGCCCGGCACTGTAAAACCCCAAAAAAGGCAATAACCAAAAGGCGGATATTGCCCGGGTTGAAGGCCTCACGTGTTCTTTTAGTCTAACTTTAATTAGAGCATTCTTCTGGCTGGGGTGAATCACAATATAATGGATATTTTTCACCGTCCGAGGACGGGGCATGAAAGCGCAATGGTTACGATTTATCTGACTCCATATAACAGTTAGAATACAAAATTTAGCTATATCCTCGTTAAAAATCTGACTCCAAATTAGAATTAGAATTGAAACAGCATGCGTGAATCTCAGGGCAGTTACGCACCCGAACTCTGTCTGCGAAAACCATTGTCACTAAGCAAAACACCCCCTAGGGTTAAAATAGGCGTCACTGCCTGGTCTAATTCGACAATACTTCCATTGGATAGAGGAGACTGGCACGGTAGCAACATCAGGCAAATAGCTCTGAGTATGAACGTACCACGAACCTAGGTTTATGTTTATCAAAGGGCCCCTTTGAAAGATTAACCAAAAGCTAAATCTTAAGAGCCGATAATTTCATAACCCCTTAATAGGTAGAACCCAATCTCAATCTAACTTAGAAGTATCGCTACCTACACATGTCTTGGTAGGAGTCTCCCCTTAAGTCCCAACAAGGCCAGAAAGAATATACAATGAGAACACACAGGCTGGAAAAGGAATAACAATAATTTAATTCACCAGGTAGGCACAACTTGAATCAAACAAATCAATGATAAGCCAATTACCGTTACATATAATTTAGAAGGATTTAGAGTATTTTCATACCTGGAAAAGATGAACGACCACGTGGAGTTAGCTCCACGTGGTCGGGGAGAATTCACATGCTTCCCCGCTCCGGAACAAGGTGACATGTGACTTTTCCCCACTTACCTATTCGCACGTCAGAAGTTGACCAAGAAAGGACAGGACAGGAAGAAGAGCGAAGAAAGAAACGCCCCCCCCTCAGGATCTCGTACCTTTAAAGGCTCCAAACCACACCTCCGAACAAGGTAGAGGGAAGGTTGGCCGAATCAGAGTTTTACTGGCCTAGGTGATAAGATAATTTGCACAGGGAGACTAGGGTAGTTGCTTGAATGAATCTTACAAACGAACCATAATTCCAAGGGAAATGAAACATGTTCCATTCAACTCCTTGGACTCCCCCGAGAATAAAGAGACCAAACATGATAGGAATGTGTGCTAAAATGATGCAGTTGTCATGGAAAAGCCTTAAAATGGAATATTATAGCCCAATAGTGTGATAAATATATGAGAGGTTCCTTTTAGGATATTGAACATAAACAAAATATGAATTTGATAGAGGTTTAAGTTGTTTTAAGCCAATTGAAGTAGCTGCGCTTTAACTTCAATGAAACCAGTGAATTTGAGTTCCAGATATGCTGGGCCTGCTAGACTTGATGGCTCTCACCCCCCGCCGTGGGGAACAAAGGATGCCACTCTCACCGGCAGGCTGTAAGATTGTAAAAGTTAACTGCTCGCTCTGGATTGTGTCAGATCACCCAAACATTCAGATTTTACCAGTGTAATGAGCATGTGTTCCAACAATAGGATTTTTGACCCATGTTTTGAGCTAAATCAAATATTCAGGTTCTACAGCACTCTCTCAGTGCCAGTCAATAATAATAACAATTATAAATAACATTTAAAAACACACTCAGAACAGTAAACACTTAAGATGAACCCGGCCCTCAGCCCTTTTAAACAAGTTGCCACATGATAGGTTAGCAACAGCATGTGATTTTGATATCTCACATCATTGGACAACCTATAGCATATAGATAGTTGCCTATAGCGCTATCAGGGTTAATGGTTTTAAGAAGTAATAGGGCTGATTCTGAGAGGGAGACACATTAGCCAGTTATTATCTGCAGTACAGCAGGCTCTACTGGTTTTAAGTGTTTTTCACATTGGCCTCCATAGTGCGAGAATCGTAATGGAGCTACTTAGGGCTCTTGTGAACTTATCTTGATGGTTTAGACACCCAAAGTAGTTAGTGGTAGAGCTTGAGATTTTCAGATGGTTTGTTCTGATCTGATCTCCTTTGTTTTGAAAGAATTTTCCCTGTGACACTGGAGTGGCACGTGAGTCGTGCGCAGGAAGAGCGTCACGCGGGGCCTGCTGTACTGGACGGCCGGTGACAGAACGAAATAAGCCTCTCGCTCTTCCTCGGTGCGCCTGACAGGACGCAGATTCCTCGTCACAGTGTAGAGATTACTCTGTCTCAGAGTAGTGGCATGAAGAGAAGCGCAGAGATAAGGGCAGATTTACGCTGAGAACTCCCCGATGATTAAGGCTTAGGGTGGTGGACGCCGTCTTCAGGCAGCCATTTCATCATCCCCATTTTATTTCTACGGCTGCATTAAGGAATCATCTGACACTACATTTTACTGTGTCATTCATAAAACCGAGGCCCAGCAGGAAGAGCTGACTCCTGGACACTCCAGGCACCGGGGCTGGCGAGGCAGTTTTCACTGATTGCAAAAGTGAAAGATTCACCTTAAAAGAACAGTTAATTTTTCTCTGTATCGTTGCTTCCAGGCAATGCCAAGAAATAAACAAGGGGATTTTTGCGCTAATGAGCTTTTAGCAGCACAGTTCTCAGCAGGTAAAATGGGACGGGTGAACCACTGCACCTTTACCTGGCATCTTAAAGTACATTTTTTATGTCCCTGCCATCGATTTTTGGATAATTCAACATAATTAGTTTTATCGAAGGAGCCCTTAAGACGAACCCTTATCCAGCGTAGTGCACTGTGGCCTTGAGCAGAGCAGTGCTTGGCCTTTTTAGCTGCTAATTAAACTCAATTAAACCCCAGGATTGCTGACTGTAGAAGGCTGTGTGCTTCATGGAAAAGTCGACATTCATTCCCAGCCCTCCCCATTTGGACAGATATTGACGCTCTAGTTTTCTTATAAACACAAATTTTCACTTCAGTACAGCTAAACCATTTTTGCTGTAACACTTAATGTCAAGCCCTCAAAACAGCCAACTGCCCGCAGTTCTCACTGCACAGACAGCAATTTTTAAATACAGCAAAATAAAAAAGTGTTCTTGATTTTAAGATACTTTTCCTATCATTCTTTATTGGCCAAACTGGTTTTATAAATCACCCGCATTTGATCGTTTTTTAAAGAATATGCTGGAGTGGTACAAGCACTCAAAAACTGGTATCTTCTCACTAAAATGTGATTTAAAAAAATGTTGTATGAAGGCATAGCGACATCCTCTCGCAGTGATCGCTCCCCACAGAGATTTCTGTGCGCTTGTTATTAGACCTTTGAGGGCCAATTTATCCTAATGCTGTGGTTTAATGGCGAGCAACACCATTTTATCTTACTTTAAAGCTGTCAAGCGCAATTTGACCGGAAGACGGAGTTCAAACAACCAGAGCAGCAGAAGCACTTGACTTTTAATAGGTTCCATGCTTTTCTAATGCCTTTAGATTCGACAATACCAGTCATTTCCCTGAAGGCATTTTTATGATATACCAGGTATAACAGGCTATAAAGATGAACTCGGTGTCAGTAATTATGTGGCACGACAGCCAAATCACTTTCCTACCAAGGTGAACGGTTAAAGATTTCTCTGAGTTAAAGGTGCAACATGGACAATGGCAAATAATTCAGGAGGAAAGCTCCATGACCTTTAATTTTACTGTGGAAAAGGGACAACATACAGCACCCCACATAATTATTGGCACCCCTGGTTAAGATGTGTTTTTTAGCTTCTAAAAAAATTCAGTTTTTTACTAAATAATATAGGACCACAAGGGAAAAAAAGAGGAAAATCCAACCTTTAATTCAAGTGCATTTATTCAGTGGGAAAAAAATCCCACATTAAGAAATATTTATTTTACATCAAATCATGTATGCCACAATTATTAGCACCCCTGATGTTAATACTTTGTTCAACCCACTTCAATCAGTTATAGAATTTATACCACATTCAATGAAACAAAATGCCATCCATTCATGATGTGCACTGGATTCATATTTGATTTTGATAAATGCTTTGTATTAGGAAAATGCAAAATTGGCCACTTTTGTAGTATGACATGTAAAAGAAGAAATACAAAATGCTTGGGCAATGTGTATAAGTTTTTAGTAATTCTTTCTTCATATGGGGTGTGTGGATGAACAACTAGGCTGATACCTACAGTGCCCTCCATAATTATTGGCACCCCTGGTTAAGATGTGTTCTTTAGCTTCTAATAAATTCAGTTTTTTTCTTAATAATATCGGACCACAAGGAAAACAAGAGGAAAATCCAACCTTTAATTCAAGTGCATTTATTAAGAAATAATTCTTTTACATCATCTGTGCCACAATTATTAGCACCCCTGATGTTAATACTTTGTACAACCCCCTTTTGCCAACAAAACAGCACCTAATCTTCTCCTATAATGTTTCACATGATGGGAGAATACAGAAAGAGGGATCTTTGACCATTCCTCTTTGCACAATCTCTCTAAATCATCCAGCGACCTGGGTCCTCTCCTCTGCACTCTCCTCTTCAGCTCACTCCACAGGTTTTCAATGGGGTTGAGGTCTGGGGACTGAGATGGCCATGGGAGGAGCTTGATTCTGTGTCTGAGACTGAACCATTTCTGTGTAGATTTGGCCTCATGTTTAGGGTCATTATCTTGCTGAAAGACCCAGTGACGACCCATCTTCAGCTTTCGGGCAGAGGCCACCAGATTTTTATTTAAAATGTCCTAGTATTTCAAAGTGTTCATGATGCCATGCACCCTAACAAGGTTCCCAGGGCCTCTGGAAGAGAAACAGGCCCACAGCATCACCGATCCTCCCCCATACTTCACAGTGGGCTTGGGGTGCTTTTCTGCATACTCATCTTTTGTGTTCCGCCAGACCCACTTAGAGTGTTTGTTGCCAAAAAGGTCTATCTTGGTCTCATCTGACCAAAGCACATGGTCTTAGTTGAAGTCCCAGTACCGCTTAGCGAACTCCAGACGTTTGTGTTTATGATTGTGAGTGAGAAAAGGTTTTTTCTGTGCATGCCTCCCAAACAGCTTGTTGGCATGTAAATAGGGCCTGATGGTTGTTTTGGAGACTTTGAGACTCCAAGATGCTACCATTTGTTGCAATTCTTTAACAGTGAGCTTTGGAGAACTTTTTATTTCTCTTACCATCCTCCTCACTGTGCGTGGTGGCAAAATAATCTTTGCGTCCTCGTCCAGGCTTGTTTACCACTGTTCCAGTTGTTTTAAACTTCTTAATGATTCCTCTGACAGTAGATATGAGCAGGTGCAGGCGAGTGGCTATTTTCTTGTAGCCATTGCCTGACTTCTGAAGGTCGACACACATCTGCCTTACTTGAATGGTGTGTTCATTTGTCTTTCCCATGTTGAAGAGTGGATAAGAGAAGTGGCCTCTTTGTCACGTCATATTTATACCCCAGGGAAACAGGAAGTGATGATTTACTAATTAAATGTTCCTAGATACTCTGATCAACTACAGTAAACTACTGTAGAAATGACAGACATACTTCAATTACATTTATTTCCTAAGCATTGTTAGGGGTGCCAATAATTGTGGAACAGGTGATTTTATGAAAAATAATTATTTCTTAGTCAGGGATTCTTTTTTCCCTTAAAATTCACTAGAGTTGAAGGTTACATTTCTCTACAATTTTCAGTGTGAGCGTATGCTTTTGCAATAAAAATTGAATTTATTTTAAGGCTTTTAACACATCTTAACCAGGAGTGCCAATAATTACGGAGGGCACTGTAATTTCAATGACGAGTCAATAAAAGTATTTCATGAATCACATTCAGCCCATGGGACGGTAAGGAAAATTCAAATGCAGAGAGTAATGACTTGTAAGTCCTTGACTTGTGTTAGTTGAAAACAGTGCAAAGTCGAAATATTCAATGTTTTGCCTTCTCAATTTATTTTAGAACTATGCGCATTCAAAACTTGATGCCAGGAACGCATTCAAAAATGTTGGGACAGTGATGTATTTCCCACTGTGTTACATCAACTCAGTTTTTCACCACCCATTGTAATTATTTGGGAACATACAAAACCCAAAACTAGTGAAGTTGGCAAGTTGTGTAAATCGTAAATAAAAACAGAATACAATGATTTGCAAATCCTTTTCAACCTATATTCAATTGAATACACTGCAAAGACAAGTTATTTAATGTTCGAACAGGTAAACTTTGTAATTTTTTGCAAATATTAGCTCATTTGGAATTTGATGCCTGCAACATGTTTCAAAAAAGCTGGCACAAGTGGCAAAAAAGACAGAGAGTTGAGGAAAGCTCATCAAACACTTATTTGGAACATCCCACAGGTGAACGGGCTAAATGGGAACAGGTGGGTGCCATGATTGGGTATAAAAGCAGCTTCCCTGAAATGCTCAGTCATTCACAAACAAGGATGGGGCGAGGGTCACCACTTAGTGATCAAATGCGTGAGCTGATTATCGAACATTCCTCAACGAGCTATTGCAAGAAATTTAGGGATTTCATCATCTACGGTCCGTAATATCGTCAAAAAGTTCAGAGAATCTAGAAAAATCACTGCATGTAAGCGACAAGGTCGAAAACCAACATTGAATGCCCGTGACCTTCGATCCCTCAGGCGGTACTGCATCAAAAACCGACATCGGTGTGTAAAGGACATCACCACATGGGCTCAGCAACACTTCAGAAAACCACTGTCAGTAACTACAGTTCGTCGCTACATCTGTAAGTGCAAGTTAAAACTCTACAATGCAAAGCGAAAGCCATTATTAAACAGCACTCAGAAACGCCGCCGGCTTCGCTGGGCCCAAGCTCATCTAAGATGGACTGATGCAAAGTGGAAAGGTATTCTAAGGCCTGACGAGTCCACATTTCAAATTGTTTTTGGAAACTGTGGACGTCGTGTCCTCCGGACCAAAGAGGAAAAGAACCATCTGGACTGTTATAGGCGCAAAGTTCAAAAGCCAGCATCTGTGATGGTATGGGGGTGTATTATTGCCCAAGGCATGGGCAGCTTACATGTATGTGAAGGCACCATTAATGCTGAAAGGTACATACAGGTTTTGGAGCAACATATGTTGCCATCCAAGCAAAGTCTTTTTCATGGACGCCCCTGTTTATTTCAGCAAGACAATTCCAAGCCACATTCTGAACGTGTTACAACAGCATGGCTACGTAGTAAAAGGGTACGGGTACTAGACTGGCCTGCCTGTAGTCCAGACCTGTCTCCCATTGAAAATGTGTGGCGCATTATGAAGCGTAAAATACGACAACGGAGACCCCGGACTGTTGAACAACTTAAGCTGTACATCAAGCAAGAATGGGAAAAAGTTCTACCTGAAAAGCTTCAAAAATTGGTCTTCTCAGTTCCCAAACGTTTATTGAGTGTCGTTAAAAGGAAAGGTGATGTAACACAGTGGTAAAAAGGCCCCTGTCCCAACTTTTTTTCAATGTGTTGCTGCCTTTAAATTCTAAGTTTTTATTTGCAAAAAAAAAAAAAAAGTTTACAATAAAAATAAATAAAGTTTCTCAGTTTGAACATTAAACATCTTGTCTTTGCAGTGTATTCAATTGAATATAAGTTGAAAAGGATTAGCAAATCATTGTATTCTGTTTTTATTTACGATTTATATAAGGTGCCAACTTCACTGGTTTTGAGTTTTGTACAACAGTTTCGGCCAATGTGGCCTTCGTCAGGCACCCGACGTAGGCCACATCGGCCGAAACTCTTGTACAATAAGCTGACTTAACAATGAGCTGATTTAACAGTGTGCGGAAGTTTCATTTTCTGCCAATTGTTGGCATCAAAAGATTGAAGGCCACAAGCTTACTGAACAAACTGGAGAGAGTAGCTCTCCATGGTGTCCTCGACCAGGACAGAGTGCCACTGTTTGTCTGCATTCGTAGAATGCATAAGGACAAATGGGGTTAAAAGGATAAACTCTTGGCCATATATGTCCCTTAATTTAGTTCAGTGCCACCCAGTATTCAAAACTGCAACACTGGCATCGCATTCTTCAAGAATACTGGTCATATTATGAGAACCGGCAGACACAAATGCACGTGTGTGTATATCGCTGATCACCAGATTATGAAATTATGTGGTTTTTTCGCCATGCTTTTTCAACAGATTTTGCAAGAACAATACTTGCATTCAGCTACAATGCCTGTAATCCTGCCTTTGGAGAGAGAAATACAGCCTGTTACTGTAATATGGCAAGACAGATGCTGTTGATATATTCCTATGGGGAAATAAATAAAGCAAAATAGTTGCACTGTTGAATGGCGGTTAAAGTAAAAATGTGAACTTTTGCTTGATTTATATCGTAAACTGACTTTAGGCTTTACACCGAGAAAATGAGAGTGAAAGTTTCAGAAGTGTGCTTCAGAAAACTGTCGGCTGACAACGCTCTTCTTTTTTTTTCTCTGACAGAAACCATTGAATGACAAGTTGCAGGGTCTGGAATTCAATGACAACTGAATCAATAGAATCTAAGGGGACTAGAATGCCGCAGATACCTGACTGCATGGAGGCAATCTGTGGCTCAGTGATGGGAGAGCAATTCCATCCATCAGGAGAATCTTTGATGCATTCTTTGTGATGAGAATGCCCAAGGAAGCCATGCAGACCGAGGGAACAAAAGTGATTGACGGTAATGACAACCTCCACTCTTTGAAAAAGTTCTTTTTTTTCAACAGTATGGCTCTGTGGGTGATAATTTTCATCAGAGGCCTTGTATATCCCGCACTTTTAGAGATATTGCTTCCAAATTTTATTATTGACAAGTAATGCTCCTTAAGTGAGGGAGAAGGCCTACTTATTTTGATCAAATATCATGACGTTATTTTCCAGCATTTTTAGAGATATTGCTTCCAAATTTTATTATTGATAAGTACTGCCCTCTGCATGAAGGAGAAGGCCTGCTCATTATGATCAAAAGTCATCCCATGGGTGGGTTAGGCAGGGGTAATAGTCACATCCTAAAATTGAGGGCGCTGTCAGTAGTTTTAGGGTTTTAGACTGCATTCCACGTAATACCTGATTTAACTTCAATCAATAGTGCCCTCATTACTAATATTTTGTGAACAGTATGTCTCAGCTATGGGGGGGAAACGTAAGTGTTTGTTTGGTCACTGATTTGGATATGATGTCGGTTAGCATGGCTCAGTTTTAGAAATTACTGTTATGACATAGGCTTGGTTACTAAGCTAACTAACAACCCACTCTTTTTCCCGAATGCTACGTTTGGTAAAGTTAGGTAATATGCTAACAGGTGTTGGATGGAGTGTTAGCTAACATTAGCAAACTAAAGCCCGCAGGAAGAGACAAGTGGCAGTTATTAAGCAAGCCAGCATGGTGAACAACACTTCATCTAATTGTATCTTCGAGGCTCTTCTGCCGTCTTAATGAACTTTAGCTGTTTGACAGCGCAAATTGTTCGGGGTGACGGCAAAAAATCAGCAGTTTTGAACTTTTATACCATAGATGCAGTCAGTTCTCGGATCTTGAAGTATTTTAAAATAGTTTTTGAAGCATACTGTTTACACACAGGGTGATTGAAAGTATATAGAGCCACTTCCTGGTTGAGCCTTTTACGGATTGGCTTTGGACTGAACAGGAGAGATTTTCTCTGAGTTTACATGGCCCAGAGGAGACATGGATATTCGTGTTATACATCAGACAGTCCATTCATGAGATGACTTGCAGAAAGTGAAACCAGCAAGCATGAAATGAAAAAAATATATGCACAGTATCACACATTTTGAATGACTATTGGCCAATGCAAAATCAAAAAACAACAGTGGCTTCCACTAATATCTTCAATTACAAATATTAACTAAACTCTTTTCTTGAAACAACCTTGAAAATATTATTTTAAATGAAGAATTCCAAAGACATGTGCTCCACAATTATAGAGACCTCTTGAAAATCTTGAAATCTAAGTATGTTCCCCCTCATTTATTTTAGTTTACTAACATGACTGGAAAAACTCACTGTAAATGGTTACCATTACTATCTGTTCCCCTGTATAAAGAAGTGAGGTAGAAAACATTACCTCATGGTAATATTTAATTATGAAAGTAAACGCATTTCCATGCACACGTCACAGCAAGAGCTTGGAGGATTGGGGCGAAATAGGTGCATGGCCGCTAGAAAGCCACTTGTTAGCGAGACTTATTGGGGAAAAATGACTTCAGTTTGCAAGGGGGCATGAAGATTGGACTGATGAGCAATGGGAAAAGGTCGTACTGAGTCCAGATCTTCCCTTTTCCAGAGTGATATGTATGGTAAGAAAGGAAGCCCTTCCAAGCCACAACTGTTGATTTCTTTGTTCTCCTTGAAACTAGAAAGTATTTTGATTTTTAAAAACAGATATCTTCCCCCTCCTTCCCTCAAAAAACCCTAAAAACCCACCCCTTGACCCTCCCTCTCATCACAAAGAATCCTTTTACAACCATTACATAAACTATCATTACTTGATGATCAGGGAAAGAAGTTCATTCGTCTTTCACATGGCTTCTGACAGTGTTGCAACATCACGTAGAGGTTCAAACAAGATCAAACTAGTTTGCTTTGGATTTGAACAGATGTTCAGTTGACAGATGAAAGTATTACGGCATTGATGACTGCCAAAGATGCCTTTAGTTAAGTACAGTACTTGGGAATTATTATATAACAGAATGAGAAGTGAAGACATACTCTAAAGCAGCAAAATAAACCAACCGAACTCAAGTCATGAGTCATGGTTCTCAAATATACAGGTATATGGTGAACTTTTGATGCCTATGAGGCAACTTAGAACAACTGTCCGAAAGTTTGTTGTCGATACTCAGACTACCTGTAGTCAAGGCTATTGTATAAGCATTAAAGTTGCCATGATAACTAAGAAATCAGACACACTAACTCATGTGATACTCACATAAGTTGGAAATATGGCTCATGCATTTGGCTCAACACTGCCAGTTTACTGCATTTATCAAAACAGGAGAAAATAAAGTTTCCAACAAGACTGGCCTCTATATTCAGCAATAGGTTGAGAAACCTTAGACAAAATTGTGCAGAGGATATTTTTGCTAGAGAGATGTGATCAACATGCACAATGTTAGTCCATGACATGTATAATTTCATTTGGGGGCTAAAACATGATATACAAAATAGGTAAAGTGATCTAATTTTTGGGCTTGTGGTTGTACAAATGTGTGCTAAATTTCAACATTCGACATGCTGTACTTTAAACAGAGAAACCAACGAGTTTATCATCACCATGCTGGGAGTTCTTTCAATCAGTAGATTTGCAAGTGACCAATACAAAAGCTTCCAAAAAAATCCCATTTTAACATTAGTTCTAGCAAGGTGACCTGTTACTGAAATTTGATTCAATAACGTTAGCTACCTTGCCAGGTAACCGTTTTTAGCTGGCTAGCAAGATTTGGTAAAAGTTACCAACGAAAATCGATGATTAAAAAGGTCTTAGCAGTGATGCTATATTCAAAGCGAACAACACATTAGGCTAAGTTCAGAGGAAAGAGATTGATTCACATTGCTATCTTTGGGGACCTGCTGTAGAATACTGCAAAACTTCTTAGCTTGCTAGCTGGCTAATGGGTTTTATTTTTCAGCAGTAGCACTGCTGCTAACGATGCATGGCCCTATGTTTAGAGCAATTACCCTCGACTTTCAATGTTCGTTAGACTTCCAAAATAACTATGGGTTACAAGAGAAACCATTTGCGGGAAGAAAAAAAATTGACATGTAATTTAATTTTTTGAGAGGTCCATGTCCGATCTTCTGACCAGGAGGCAGGCTAATAACCTGTGCTGTCGGCAGCTCCTAGACCGCAATCAAAATGTTGTGGCCTCACTTTTGGGGATCAATCTTTATTTACAATCAAAAATTTTGATACCATTGCACAAAACTTTTGCTTTCCGACAGTTCTAACCCTGAAAATACACGACTACGCCTCAAGCTCAATGTGCTTGTCAAGTGGCATAGAAATGTACGGAACAGTTCCAGAGTTATGCCTCGGACAGAAATTCCATGCCAACACTAGCACCAAGGCCAAGAACAATATGTCAGGCCTCTTTTTGGGGGGAAGAAATAACTAGCAGTGCAAAATGAATAAGGAAATCGAGTACTGAGATATGGAAATTTGAGATAGTCAGTTTGAAAATTGTGAAAATACATTGTAACGTTAGTATAAATTTACATCGGCTCGTCTTTTTTAAAATTGTGCACCCAATATTGCTGTTTCCTTTTCATTTGCTTGTTGAGCACAAAACAAGCAAAACTCATCTTCACTGGTGCTGCAAGTTGACTCCCTTTAGAACTTTCCTTCTTCGCTTTAAGGAACGTATCCAACATTTGAGAGAGTGACAAAATTCCGGCGTCATACTTGGTGTAAACAAATTTGATGCAAAAAAGAAAATTTGCAAATATTTTTGAATTTTATGAATTTTTTTTGCATCCGGCTTGGTGCAGAAAGTCCACAATCTCCTGCTGTGCTTTGGAAAAACACCTGCCTGTACTCTTTCTTTTGACCCAACTGGGTTTGTTTTCCATGTTTCGCTGACTGTTTTGGTGGGTTTGTTTAATGGCCATGACTGTATATTGGACACAAACACACCAGTGCTGTCAGCTTCCAGCAGACATTAAAGGGGAAGGAGAGGGTAACCTTATCTTGTCCTCTGCAAGTAATAAAGGCAAATAAATTCTAAATATAAATTTATCAAAATGAAGAAAATAAAAAATGGTATCACAGACCTCGTAGAAATAATCTTCTATCTTCATTGTTGTTACCTATAAGAGAAACTTTGCGTCGGAATTTTGCTGAGGGATTCACGCACAGACAGCAGATTCAATGAGCACGGACTTTATTAAAGAGCAGTCAAATAGTCCGAGTCGATTTCCAGCCAATTGCAGCACAGAAATACAGGGCAAAGGCGAAATCCAAAAATAGGCTGGGAGTTGAAGAGCAATGAGGCAGAATGCAAAACTGAAACACAAAAAGTTATCAAAACCCAAAAAGACAGGTGATTGATTGAAACAATAGGCAATTATACACAGATGGCAGTCCAAAAATCATACTGGTAAACAAATGAAGTCAGACGCAGGAAACCAGAAACTCTGCAAAAGACTCGTGAGACTCAGAGACAAAGCAAAGGAGGCAGAGTGGGGCAGAGGAACAGAAAAGGGGGAGAATATATCGAACAAAAGAGACAGCTGGGGTTCAGTCGGGGCTCAGCTGGGGTTCAGCAGGGGTTCAGCTGGGGTTCAGCTGGGGTTCAGTAGGGGTTCAGCTGGGGTTCAGTCGGGGCTCAGCTGGGGTTCAGCTGGGGTTCAGTTGGGGTTCAGCTGGGGTTCAGGAGGGGTTCAGCTGGGGTTCAGTAGGGGTTCAGCTGGGGTTCAGTAGGGGTTCAGCTGGGGTTCAGCAGGGGTTCAGCTGGGGTTCAGCTGGGGTTCAGGAGGGGTTCGGCTGGGGTTGAGTGGGGGTTCAGGGGTTCAGTGGGGGTTCAGCAGGGGTTCAGTAGGGGTTCAGCTGGGGTTCAGTAGGGGTTCAGTAGGGGTTCAGCTGGGGTTCAGTAGGGGTTCAGGAGGGGTTCAGCTGGGGTTCAGTAGGGGTTCAGCTGGGGTTCAGGAGGGGTTCAGTAGGGGTTCAGCTGGGGTTCAGTAGGGGTTCTGTAGGGGTTCAGCTGGGGTTCAGTAGGGGTTCAGGAGGGGTTCAGCTGGGGTTCAGTAGGGGTTCAGCTGGGGTTCAGCAGGGGTTCAGTAGGGGTTCAGCTGGGGTTCAGTAGGGGTTCAGTAGGGGTTCAGCTGGGGTTCAGTAGGGGTTCAGGAGGGGTTCAGCTGGGGTTCAGTAGGGGTTCAGCTGGGGTTCAGCAGGGGTTCAGCTGGGGTTCAGTAAGGGTTCAGCTGGGGTTCAGTAGGGGATCAGTAGGGGTTCAGGAGGGGTTCAGCTGGGGTTCAGTAGGGGATCAGTAGGGGTTCAGTAGGGGTTCAGCTGGGGTTCAGCTGGGGTTCAGGAGGGGTTCGGCTGGGGTTCAGTAGGGGTTCAGCTGGGGTTCAGTAGGGGTTCAGCAGGGGTTCAGTAGGGGTTCAGCTGGGGTTCAGTAGGGGATCAGTAGGGGTTCAGGAGGGGTTCAGCTGGGGTTCAGGAGGGGTTCAGCTGGGGTTCAGCAGGGGTTCAGTAGGGGTTCAGCTGGGGTTCAGCTGGGGTTCAGAAGGGGTTCAGGAGGGGTTCAGTAGGGGTTCAGCTGGGGTTCAGTAGGGGTTCAGCTGGGGTTCAGCTGGGGTTCAGTAGGGGTTCAGCAGGGGTTCAGCTGGGGTTCAGTAGGGGTTCAGCTGAGGTTCAGCTGGGGTTCAGTAGGGGGTTCAGCTGGGGTTCAGTAGGGGTTCAGCTGGGGTTCAGCTGGGGTTCAGCTGGGGTTCAGTAGGGGCTCAGCAGGGGTTCAGTAGGGGCTCAGCAGGGGTTCAGCAGGGGTTCAGTAGGGGTTCAGTAGGGGTTCAGCTGGGGTTCAGTAGGGGTTCAGCTGGGGTTCAGAAGGGGTACAGGAGGGGTTCAGCTGGGGTTCAGTAGGGATTCAGTAAGAGTTCAGCTGGGGTTCAGCTGGGGTTCAGTAGGGGTTCAGCAGGGGTTCAGTAGGGGTTCAGCTGGGGTTCAGTAGGGGTTCAGCTGGGGTTCAGGAAGGGTTCAGTTGGGGTCCAGTAGAGGTTCAGCTGGGGTTCAGTAGGGGTTCGGCTGGGGTTCAGTCGGGGCTCAGCAGGGGTTCAGCTGGGGATCAGTAGGGGTTCAGCTGGGGATCAGTAGGGGTTCAGCTGGGGTTCAGTAGGGGTTCAGCTGGGGTTCAGTAGGGGTTCAGCTGGGGTTCAGGAGGGGTTCAGCTGGGGTTCAGTAGGGGTTCAGCAGGGGTTCAGTAGGGGTTCAGCTGGGGTTCAGTAGGGGTTCTGTAGGGGTTCAGCTGGGGTTCAGTAGGGGTTCAGCTGGGGTTCAGGAGGGGTTCAGCTTGGGTTCAGTAGGGGTTCAGGAGGGGTTCAGCTGGGGTTCAGTTGGGGATCAGTAGGGGTTCAGTAGGGGTTCAGCTGGGGTTCAGCTGGGGTTCAGGAGGGGTTCGGCTGGGGTTCAGTAGGGGTTCAGCAGGGGTTCAGTAGGGGTTCAGCTGGGGTTCAGTAGGGGATCAGTAGGGGTTCAGGAGGGGTTCAGCTGGGGTTCAGTAGGGGTTCAGCTGGGGTTCAGTAGGGGTTCAGGAGGGGTTCAGCTGGGGTTCAGCTGGGGTTCAGTAGGGGTTCAGCTGGGGTTCAGGAGGGGTTCAGCTTGGGTTCAGGAGGGGTTCAGCTGGGGTTCAGTAGGGGATCAGTAGGGGTTCAGGAGGGGTTCAGCTGGGGTTCAGTAGGGGATCAGTAGGGGTTCAGTAGGGGTTCAGCTGGGGTTCAGTAGGGGTTCAGCTGGGGTTCAGTCGGGGTTCAGCTGGGGTTCAGTCGGGGCTCAGCTGGGGTTCAGCATGGGTTCAGCTGGGGTTCAGCTGGGGTTCAGTAGGGGTTCAGCTGGGGTTCAGCTGGGGTTCAGAAGGGGTTCAGGAGGGGTTCAGTAGGGGTTCAGCTGGGGTTCAGTAGGGGTTCAGCTGGGGTTCAGCTGGGGTTCAGTAGGGGTTCAGCAGGGGTTCAGCTGGGGTTCAGTAGGGGTTCAGCTGGGGTTCAGTAGGGGTTCAGCTGGGGTTCAGTAGGGGTTCAGCTGGGGTTCAGGAGGGGTTCAGCTGGGGATCAGTAGGGGTTCAGCTGGGGTTCAGTAGGGGCTCAGCAGGGGTTCAGTAGGGGTTCAGTAGGGGTTCAGCTGGGGTTCAGTAGGGATTCAGTAAGAGTTCAGCTGGGGTTCAGCTGGGGTTCAGTAGGGGTTCAGCAGGGGTTCAGTAGGGGTTCAGCTGGGGTTCAGTAGGGGTTCAGCTGGGGTTCAGGAAGGGTTCAGTTGGGGTTCAGTAGAGGTTCAGCTGGGGTTCAGGAGGGGTTCAGCTGGGGTTCAGGAGGGGTTCAGCTGGGGTTCAGCAGGGGTTCAGTAGGGGTTCAGCTGGGGTTCAGCTGGGGTTCAGAAGGGGTTCAGGAGGGGTTCAGTAGGGGTTCAGCTGGGGTTCAGTAGGGGTTCAGCTGGGGTTCAGCTGGGGTTCAGTAGGGGTTCAGCAGGGGTTCAGTAGGGGTTCAGTCGGGGCTCAGCTGGGGTTCAGTAGGGGTTCAGCTGGGGTTCAGTAGGGGTTCAGCTGGGGTTCAGTCGGGGCTCAGCTGGGGTTCAGCAGGGGTTCAGCAGGGGTTCAGCTGGGGTTCAGCTGGGGTTGAGGTGAGTGCAGGGAATGAAGAGGTTGGGTTACAAACAAGACAAACAATTATAAGAAACACTGACGCGGAGAGACATGAGACGTGGAGGTGAAAAGGCAAACAGGCATGTGGAGACAGAAGAAAAGTGCAGCAACAAAGAGAAATGAAATAAGGACATAAAATTTGATAAAATGCTGACATGGACACTGTTTCGCTGCGCTAATGAGCACTTAAATGTTATTTCTGTCATTTATAAAACAGTAATAATGGAATACCTTCTGTGCTCTTACTCTCCCGCTCCATTTTTAACGAAAAAAAAAAGCAGCCAGACGGGGTTAGTTTTCTTCATAATCTCACATTCATGGAATCCATTAATCCATCAATCTCTCCAGAAAAATTAACAGTGCTGAGCTTTGCCACTTAAAACATAAGGGCGTTTTAACACATCAGGGACCAGTTTATTGAGAGACAGTCACTGCCCACACCTTCATACATCCACAGGTCCACCAATCAGCACAACCTCCACTGATCCCACTGAAGGGGGCGCCCTCCCAGCCCTCTTAGTAACCATATAAAGTGTGGGCTTTCATTCTCTGGTGGGCGTTTTCCCAAACTAAGACCAACAAGGAGTGTATTCCTTCTAGAACGCACTTTGTGCTGTGAGTCCCTCTGGATAAGAGCGCCTGCTAAATGCCAGTAATGTCGTGGAAATGTAAAGAGTTTTGACTGCTGTGCCGTGAATTTGAAGGTTCACATCAGCATTTCCCATCCGAGGATCTGGCTGTCTTTTGATTCTGAAACTTTGATTTGGGCCTACCTTGGGACAATTTAAGGAGATACAAGTTTTGGATTTCTTTGATATTTCATGTCTGTTTAATTTAAGGTAGAAGACCCTCATCTGTAGGCAGATATTGTATATTCATTCAGTTGTAACTCTTATTCAATTTCCTACTTTTGAATCAGATCCCGAGTTGAGTTTTTGATTATGTTGATCCAACAGGTTGCTCTGCCTGTCAACAAATTCAACAATATAATTCTTAATTGACATCTTTGATGAAAATTAATGAATTAAATTGAATAATTTTAAGTGTTGGGATAAGTGAGGGATTTTAAGAGTTGCTGTTCTTGTGTTCAGTGAGCCAGACATCAAGCGAGGACATCTCACTGTTATGACTGCTGAATTCAGAAATTGCGCATTAATTCAATTAAACTTCACTTCTCCAACAGAGTTAATTTTCATACCGAGGTATTAATAAAAATTCAATTGCAGTAGAGTGGCACAAAGAACTGACTGAAAAAAAATCAATCAACAAGTAAAAAAGAAAACACTCTTGCCAGGTAGGGGACGTTTCAGCACTGGCAACAGGTGTCGCACCTGTGCAGATGCTTTGCTCATAACTCCAGCAGTGCTCATTCAAACAGTGATGATCAGTTCAAGCTCTTACAAGCTCTAAATCCTGCATGACCCAAGTGCTGAGCACCAAGTTCCTCCTCTCAGGAATAGCTGATATCCCCTGCTGAAAGTGGGATGGAAGGCGGGGTCGAGTTGAATATTTTAGCGTGCTAAATGCAGCTATTGTTGCTCACTGATGTGAGATAACAAAATCAAAGTTTCCGCATGATAGGTTTTCAACACCACAAGATAATTACATTAATATTTTTAAAAAAAATTAATTATTTCAGCGCCCTTAGGGTTAACTTGAAATGTAAATATCTTTCTAGTTGGGTGGGTGTTAAACTCAGTGGGCTAGCTGGTCATGGCTATTACAGGCATTTTGCCCTTGATAAAAAATGAGTCAGAGAGTAAGCAAAGACAACAAGTATGGCTCAATCTAGAGGGAGAGAAATGGATGGATTTGGTAGTGCTTTTTTTATACATGCCCATTTTCTTTTTGGGCGTTTTTGCATTATTTGACAGAACAATAGATAGACACAGGAAGCATGGGATAGAAAGAGGATGATATGCTGCAAAGGGTCTGTCCCAGATTCAGACCAAAGCTCCCGCTGTAAGGATTCAGCTTCAGCAGTAAGTGCAGTTTAACCGATAAACCACCAGGGTGCCCCCATGCCAGCCATTTTTCAAACAGGAAATATATGTCCATACGTGAGAGAGAGCCCTATTTTGAGCAGGAGGATCAGGTCATGCGTGTATTTGCACATGTTAAAGTGTAGTGTGTTCTTCAAGACTGTTTGCATAGAACTATGGCAGCTGTTTGGTTTTCCTGCAGCTTGTCTGGGTGCGTGTGTGTGTGTTAATATCTGTGAGGAGGCGTGTTTGTGTATGCATGTGATATAAAATAAATAGCCCGCAATATCAGTGAAGACAAATAAAGCATCGTCATTCATATATAGCATTGAAAATAGGATTTCTTCCAAATAGCCCTATATTGTGCCATAGAGGCCTTTGCGCCATTTGGAGTGTTCATCAGTAAGGACATAACTGAGGCTGATAAATGTGCTAATTCTGTACTGTCATGCAGATGGCAGTGAACTTGAGGATAAGAGATGATGCTAGCAGATGTATGTAATTATTACCTCCGCCAAGGAGGTTATGTTTTTGCTGGCATTGGTTTTTCTGTCTGTCTGTCTGTCTGTCTGTTTGTGTACAAGATAACTCAAAAAGTAATGAATGGATATCTCTGAAATTTTGTCGGTGGCTTGCAAATTACATCAGGGATGGACCCTACTGATTTTGACCTCGCATGGTCAAACAATATGGCCGCCAGCAGCCATCTTGAAATCCTAACAGATGCTATAGCTGAACTTCACTTCCAGTGATATAACTCAAATTTCATGGGATGATTGGTCTCGCATCAGGGACGGAGCTTATCCTTAAATTTCTTATGAGCCATGTTCACTCAGCAGGATTTCGATTGTGCTGCCTGAGTGGAGGTTTGCAGTCTCTGAGTGCCTCTAGTATTGTTAGTAAAGCTGTATTACCACCAGTACTAAGTTCATTTACATGTGGTAACACTGTGCACTACATTAATTTTCTGTTTTCTCTTCTGTTTCCATTTTCTAATTCTATTTTACTATTTAAAATGGGCAAAACTTTTTTTCATTGCAGAGGCCCACACAGCACATTGATTCTCTCAGTCCAGCCTTGCCCTGGTCTCGCTTTCTCTCTCAAACTAATTGACAACAGTCCCACCTGTGCATTGCCCCGCCTCTCTGTGAGTCAAGATATGGATTATGCCCGGGAGGAGGAATTGCTTCCGGATTTTTCCCACAGAAAAGATGGCTGGCCGAATTTCTGAATAGATAGAATGAATCATAAGTTCACAAGTGATTAGTATTATGAACATCACCCAACAAATTTGTTAAAAACTGATTCAAGTTAACTCTGATAAGTTTGTCTGGCTTTGTTCTGAACAAAACTCTTGGGCAGTCAACTTTTCAAATAAGTAATTAGCAAGAATTTTAGGAGCCCCAATAAGTTAGGACCGATAGATGTACGTTTGCATTGGGATGCAGCTGGGTTATCAAGGCTAGGATGCTGAAATGTCATGCCATTTTTTTCTTTTCATTAAAATTCCCTTGCCTTGATAGATATGCCTACTAGATCTTGAATTATGGGTAGGCTTTGTACAAAACCATTTATCTTTTCAGATAAGCAGATTGAACATAAGTAGCAGCTAATTCTGGAGCGCTATCCTTAAACTTCTTCATGTGAGGAGTGTCTGACCTGCAAGTGTAGTTCTTCAACACTGTTATGTATGAATATTATGTACATGTATGCATATTATGTATTATTGTGTATCATTTGTAAATGGAGATTTTTTACATGCTGTTTTTGCTGCCTTGCTGGTCAGCTATTTATTTTGTTCTTCAGCACCCTCTGGTGGTGTGTCTGTAGCAAAACCTGATCTGATGCAATATCACTTCTTTGTGATGAAATAGACTGGTGATTTCTAGAAGTTTCTGGCATCCTCTTACCCATGAATCCTGTAGATCTTTCCAGAATGTTGCTGGTCTATATAAATGCTGTGATTTTGGTCAGAAGAGGCAGAGTTTTTGTTTTGGCAACAGAGTTACATTGTGGCATTAGTGTCTTATTATAAGATTAAAAAAACCTCCACAAATAATCCACTGTTTAATCAGTGAAGAATAAATTTGTTGAGTTGTTATTGCTGGTTTTCTTTGTTGTGATTTTCAAGTCATAACAAACACGGCAGCACAATTATATTGAGAAACACAAATTGCAAAAACACTGTAATGTGAAAAAAATGCCACTAGATGGCAGTATTGACTTTTTTTTGTTAAGCCAGTCTGGAGCAAGGCTTTGGGCATGTCCTGGGCATGTCTGAGACGGGAAGTCCCAGAGATTTGAAAAAAGGCTAAAAGGTGGGAAGGGTCTGCAAAAGAGTATATAAGGAGAGAAATTGAGATAGTGAAGTAGCAGGAGAAATTGCAAGGAGAAGGATACATGTGACCAGACCTGTCACTCTTTTCAAGACTGTGAAGCTTTCTCTGGATTTTTGCCTGTTGGAGCATTTTCCTCACCCAGAACATCACCAAGCAACCCAACCAAAGGGACTTTGGATCTTGGTCAGTTTTTGTTTGTTTAATTAAATCTGTTAAAGTTTTGTTAAAATTTTGTCTGTCATCCCTTGCTGTCTTATATTTCATAACAAATTGGGGCCATAACAACACAAACTGCGTAGTTTCAATATAGCCTGTACCGGTGGTTCCCAAACTGGTTTTTGTTACAGCCACACCTGCAATTGCTGTTCATTTTTCTTAATTAGTTGATTTTCATGCTCAGTGGAACTGTTTGCCCTCTTAAAACACCTCTTGACAAACATAGCAATGCAATCCATGGAGAATAAAAGCCCAGTGCTCATATTCAGACAGTGTTGCAATATTCTAAATAATATTACAAAAAGACATTTTCAAAGACAGTAGTGAATCAATAAGCTGCTGATTTGATTTCTAAACAGAGGGGTTTAAGCCCTTGAAAAAATTCACATGGAAATGAAACAAAACAGGTTGGAGTAATGATAGTTTGTTTTGTCTTTACATTCTTAATTATCATCTTATGCTTAGCTGCAGTGACCACTTGTCATCAATTACACCAATTATAAGCCGACTTATTCTTGAATTTCACGTCAATTTGTGGTTGAAAATAACACCAGCACATATAATGTGTGGTCCCCCTGGTCGCTATCCTTGGGCCTTCTCATTTCACAGGGCATTGGATTATTTTCTGCATAATGCCCAGCTCATAAAATAAGATGTACTTTTATGGGGTGCCCACTTTGCAGTAAGTGGGCTGGGGTGCACCACTGAATACATTATTTTCGGTTATCTGGCTCAAAATGCTAGTAAAGCAGCACTGTATATTTTTCCGTTTTTTGACTCAGTGTAGCAATTAAGCACTCATTGTATATGTTTCTTGGTTATTTGGCTCAAAGTAAAACATATAGTGTGCTCAGTTGCTTTCTTACGTATTTTATACAAAATGATGGAATGTGTTGTATATATTGTTCAGTTATTTGTCACACCATTCTTACTAAGTAAACTAATTGCTGTGGAGCACCTTATATGGTGTTATTAAATATTCAATAATGAAATTATTTCTCAAATAATCAATTTAACAAAGTGTAGGCGCGCCTCCTAGAGTGTCAACTCGCACAAACCTCTCTCTCCATCTGGCCACCCCTCCTCACCACCACAAATAGAATTTAATTCTGCAGGAAACAATGACCCCAGTTTGAGAATCTACAAAATATTGCTTCCACCGTTGGTCCGATAAGCTGAACAACTTGTTTTCCAGCTATTTTTTGACTTAAGATTTATTGGCCATCAGCGGGAGTCCTCCAGTGCCTCTGATCTGTCAAAAGATGTAGGTCTGCTGACAACAAGCAAGATTATCAGTACAGCTGGGTTTCTGATATCTTGGACCCTACCAGCGCTGGCTCAGTACATTCACAAGCTTTGCAGTTTCATCGTCTGTGAGAAGTTTATTTTTGTTCATCGGGATGAGGGAATTCTACAGGAAAAAAATTCAACGTTAAACACTCTGATGGGATTTGCGCCTGAACAGTCCCTTCCAAACACCCCCTCGACCCCACTGAGCTTCTGTTCACGGTGGCTGTTGCTAAGGCCTGGGACAATTTGTCTCGCTGAGAGACTGTTACCTTGAGTCTTGATTTGTCCATCTCTTTGTGTAAGTCTACACAGTTATTCTTGTAGTAGATCACCAAGCAGTGAAATCAAAAAACAGATCATCGTCATTGTTTATCACACAAGGTCATCCGTATATTACTGATTTGGATGGGATCTACATTCTTCAGTCAAGGCCCGGCACCAGCATGTTTGCGTGGGCGTGTAATTTCTAGTTTATAGAGCAATTATTGCAAAATAAAAAAAAAAGTAAGTCAGTGTCGTGGTCCTTTCCAATCAAAGATTAAGTGCCCATCCTTCACAGTCTGAGCGCACAGTTTAATGGGCAGCACTCAAGTCAGTGACGTGGTCCGATGCAAATTAGTTTCACGGTGGAAATGTTAAGAACGAACCAAGGCAGAAGGTTTGAAAGGACAAGATCCATTAATGTGTGAGCTTATCATGGACATTCCAAACAATGGACCAATCAGAATTTCGTCACACCCAATGGCAGATTTTAAATTTAACCTTGGATTTAGCGAGACATCAAACAGACACATTTACCTCTGCAAGAGCCTGGAAATGCCCAGGCTTGCATATAGTTGAACATGTTTGTTTTTGTTTCTAATTTTTAAATTTATCTTAATTTATTTTCATTTTTCCTTTTAACCTTTTTGTACATTCATAAAGTGATAGGTGAACATTTATGGAAATGTGGCTACTGCATTTTAAAAGTACATATGGAACTAAGTTAAAACGTCTTAAAATTATGACCTTGTGAAGTGGGGGGAATGAGTGGGACTCAATATGCACACAGTTTCCCGACACAAAGTCAGAACCACAAAGATTCCAACCACTAGAATCTCCTACGCGACGGACTAGAGGGGAAAACCCTGTAAATAAAAATTAAGTGGCTAAACACTCCTACAAGAAGGTATCCCAACTAAAGAAAAATATACATGACTTCAAAAGAGACAGGGAACCGAACGGAGGCTTGAGGAGTGCAGCTCAACGCTTCAATATAACAGGCAGTGCTACTAATCAAGAGAGCGACGCTAAATGAAACAGTAATCCCTCCAGGTGAAAAACTCACGGGAACGCAAGAGCTAAATAAGAGTTTAGAGAAAGAATACTCAGCGGATTTAATCGCAACTTCTTTTCTAGTTCTCTTTCTCACACCACAAGCGGTACCGGCGCGCAAGTATAGAAGATTCTAACGCGAGGGAAACTCTGCACCTGCATCTCTTAAATAAACCACTCACAGGTGCAACCAATTAACAATCAGGCTCCTAGGAACCAGTGCTTCCACTAACCAAACAAAAAACGAGTAGCTGATTAGCACAAAAGGCGTCGATAGCACAACGGCGATATTATCAGTATAAAACGAGCCAAATTAAAAGGAATACACAACGACAACATGCATTCACCCCCCAGAGGATAATACCCGTTCACGTAAGATAACTCCATATGGGAAAAAATAGAGTAAAACCAAACTCAGGTCCTCCCATGGGGAAGAGAATTCAGAGTAAGACTTGCAACATGACAGACATTTGAGGGAGGCTCTCTTTTAATCATATCCTATATAAAAATAAAATGTCATCCACGGTGAATCCTTTGGATCATGGACTTTTTTGATGAACCTTGCATTGTGTTGTTCATACCTTCTACCAACAAGTAATAATTCCATACAGCCCTGCTCGGCTATTCTTGCTGCAGCAAGTTAATTTCGTCCGTAAATGGCAGTAGCTCATCTGAGCCACGTAGATTCTTTACCCACGATTCCTCCTGGAATGACCTTGACCAGGCCATGTCGCTATGGGCTGCACATTGTCTACGGAAGTTCTGTCGCAGTCTGAAGACTCATCTGTCCAGGTGATCTAGGTCTCTGTCTCCCATTCTTCGTCCAAACAAGACCCCCCCCAAAAAAAAAAAGTCTGTCCCTGAATCTTAGCATTTCTTCCTTAGTACTGTTTTTTTTTTTTTTTTAATAATTGCTAACTTTAGTTTATTTATTTGCCTGTCTGTTTACCCTACTTGCATAGAACTGACATATGCCAACTAAGTAGTCTAGGTGTTACTTGTTCATGACAAAGCTGATTGCAATATAAAACATAAGCAATATAAATTGCACTTTGTCTGATTTATCGTAAAGCCATTTCAATGACCTTATACTACGCACTCCCTACTGCTGTGCATCACTTTAGATCAAAGAGTCTGCCAAATAAAGGCAATGTAATGTCATGTAATGTTAAATGTTCAGATTAAGGCAGTATTAGATGTACAAAGCTTGGGGCTTGAATAAATCAAATCCAGTTCAGACTGCTTCCGTGGCTATAAATGTAGAAGCTCAATATTTTGGTTCAATAGTTGTCAAGAGGTACACCATCACATCCAATGTCCTGTTTCGTCATGAATATCTGACTCCTCAATGATGTTTATCAATGTCATGCATCTTACAGCACGTAACGAATACATAGATAATCTAAGGGCTGTATTGTAACTGCCTGACTTCAGTACATTTCAAAAATATGACAAAACCTCTGTCAAGGGAACAGTTAAGGTTCTTGTGAGTCTTACACTGACTGACATAACAAGACCAAAATATTTCCGCACCCAAGATTTCGAGCTTTAGAATGGATTTATTTCCATTTTGTAGTTTCACGGGTGTTTCACACTTCAAACCACCTTTAAAACGCGCTGCTGCCAAGCTAGAAGTCACTGTTGCGCACGCGAAGCAAATGTGGCTCGGAACTTGCCAAACTAAATTTTTGAACAGGACAAAAGAATAACAAAATCACAGGATATAAGGCAGGAATTTTATTTGCATCACGTCAGGGAATCACTAGTCTTTTTAAAGTCCTTTTATTTGGTGATATACTGTCCGGCGTGATCTAGTGCTGGTGTTTATTTAATCTCTTGGCAGGGTTTTCCAAAGCCAAGACAAGGCTCAGCAGTCAGACTTCCTGCCTGAACACTTGATAATTGTTGCAACCTGAGCTAACGTTCAAACTGCCGATTAATCATCTGACAACTGCTCCTCAGTGGAAGAATAACAATGACTATCAACAAATATCATTATGAAGTGTGAACTACTTCAATGACCCTTGTGGACACAGTTTGAGGATGGGCTGGATAACCACACCTGTGAGCCCATCGGCTCACTGCTACATTAACATGGCATCGCTTTGAAACACGGCCAAATGTTTCTTAGGACGATTAGTTTAGCGCGCAGTTAATGAATATGAAGAGTCAGCGGTGTCTTTGACTTGGCACTGCTCAGTATGCCTCAGCATCATGGAAATGTGACCAAACATTCAAATGAAATGTTTTGTCTTTGTGTTCAGAATTATGTGCCACAGTATGACGTGCTGTGAAAAAGTATTTTGTCCCCTGCCCAATTTCTTTCTCTTTTTTTTTTTGTATATTTGTCACACAAAAATGTGGCAGATCATCAAAAAGATTTTAAAATTTAACAAAAATAACCCAGATAAATGCAAAAATCCAATGATTCAATTTATGGAAGGAGGAAAGCAACCCTACCTGGCCCTATGTGGAAAAGTAATTTCCCTCTGAATCACTGAACAATTCTCATCGATTATTGTGTTCACTTTCACCAGATACACACAGGTGTGATTACTGCCAGCACTGTTGGATTTAAATAGAACCTGTTTGGCATTATAAAGTCGATAAAATGCGGCACATGATGCCGAGATCTCAAGAAAAGTGAGAAGAGATGAGAAACAAAGGTTTTGACATCTTTCAGTCTGGAAAGGATTACAAAGCCATTTTTAAGGCTCTGAGACTCCACTGAACTATGGTGAGAGCCATTATCTACAAAGACTGCAAACTTGGATCGGTCTTGAACCTTCCCTGGAGTGGTCAGCCTGCCAAAATTCCTCCAAGAGCACATCACAGCTCATTCAGAGGGTCATGAAAAAATCCAGCATGAGATTTAAAGAACTGCTGGTCTCGCTTGCCTCAGTTAAGGTCAATGTTCACAGTTCCACCACAAGAAAGAGATTCGGCAAAAATGGAATCCATGGGAATGCCATAAGGCAAAGTCTACTGCTGACCCAGAAGAACACAAAGGATCGTCTTACATTTGAAAAAAAGAAAACAGCGTGATAACCTCATTACTTCTGGAACAATATTCTGTGGATTGGTGAGTCAAAAGTGGATTTTTTTTAAAAATATGGGTTGTGTTACTTCTTACAAAAAGCTAACACAGAATTCTGCAGTAAGAACATCAGACCAACTGTCAAACACTGTGGTGATAATATGATGTTGCTTTGTTACTTCAGGACCTGGGTGACTCACCGTAATTGAAGCAACCAATAATTTGCTGTCTACCAGAAAATCCTGAAGGAGAATGTCTGCCCGACAGTTTGTGACCTCAAGCTCAAGCACGGTTGAGTTACGCAGCAGGACAATGAACCGAGACACATTAGCAAGTTTACCTCTGAATGGCTCTAAAGAAACAAAATGAAGGTCTTCGATCTGAATCCAGTTGATTTCACTTCTCTTTGTAATGCCATTAAAAAAATATCCAATTAATAATTTTATTGGAAAACAATAGAAATATATTAAGTTCATATTAATTTATGATTTGCTTTTGATATTCAACATCTAGTAGTCTGACATGTTAACAGGATAAACACCTGTTGGCTGCGAGAGAATACAATGACCTGAATAAAATATCCCCAGACAATGACATCAGTCTAGAACCAGGGCTGTTATACAAGTTGGAAACATTTTTTTCTTTCTAGAAACATCTTCCATTTGCATTTTCACTGTCTGTCAGGACTCAGGAGAATGCACTGAGTTGCAAAGAATAACATTTTTTGACAATCTGGTATGCTTTCTTGCCAAAATTTCCAATGGCTCATTTTATCTTGAGAGAAAAATTGCCTAATGTAAAAACGACTTGGATAGTCAATCCATAATTAGCACTTTGATGTGTATTAATTTATTGGTTTACCTTTGCAATCACTAATTTATTTTGGCATTCGACTTTCAGATAGGAACAATGCTCTCTGTGGGTGTTTGAAAGGCGATGGTCCAAGAGTCTGGAGGCAAAGTATATGAAGGAGTGCCAACTCACAAAATATTGAATATTAATTTGCCTTATATAACATGAAAATATGTAAATGATTAGATTCTATTTGAATCTGTTGTTCCTTCTCTCGCTCTAGATAAGCAAAAATGAGTATGCTATGACTGCAACAAACCAACCATAGGGCACATCAAGTAGCTTGCCATACAAACAGTTATACAGAGCGTAAACAGAGACCACATTAATAACAAAACAGCCAGGGTGGAACTCAGGGCTACTTCACAAGTCTGTGAACCGTTCTAAGAGAGCACCGCAGAGGGACTGCTTCTGTGCTCGTGTGCTCGTTTTGTACTGGAGGAAAAATCTCCTGATATTCCGTTTCCCTGCAGTGCAGTCCCTCATTGGTCAAAATGAAAAGTTATGTTAATGACCTTAAAGCAGAGTAATGAAGCAAACTGGGGAAACACCAAATGGTGAATAATGTCATGGAGCCCAGTTTGATTGAATGAAACCCTAGTGCAGTGTGCTGGCCAATTTGGCTGCTGAAAGTAGGTGGATAATAAATGGCTTAATTCAGTCAAGCACTGGTGCATAGAAAGCCTCTGATTCACCGAGATTAAGAAACACCCCGCCTCAGTGCCTCAGTTCTCATTTACCATGAATGTGCAAGAAAAAAGGCGGTTACTCTAGTTGGCTTGTGTTTCTAGCCTTCTGTAGTTCAGTTTGGGGTTTTAAATGGCATTTGTACAGTCTTGTGCACATTAATTTGGTAAAGCAGCGGTAAAAACCAACAACAAAGGTTTTCAGGCTTTTTATTACTTTAATAGCATCTACATTCAGCACTCAGTACGACATGTGTCCTCCACCGTTCTTGATAAGCTTCTTCCACCAATTTTGGCATGGAGCTGACCAGGTTTTTGTAGGTTGACTTGATTTCTTCATGATTCCACACCTGGACACCTGCAGCGATGACTTTGGCTTTAGTGCTGCAGCCGTGACCTGATGATGCACCAGATATTCTCAATGGGACTGAGGTCAGGTGATTTACCAGGCCAGTCCAACACGGTTACAGTACTGCGCTGATAATGCAGTCGCGTTAGTTGCAATAAACAAGTCAAGGAATAAATGAAACGCGGGTAAAAGGTACCATTCAGTGATCTTTGAGGTGGTTTTGTAAAACGTCCATCACTTGGCACTGGTATTTGCTCTCCATGACAGGCACCTTTATCCAATTAATTTCCATAAGACTGTTAGATTTGAACAATTACCAAGGCCATTGTTCCTTTTGTTTACCATTTGGTTTTATGCATATGGTATAAATAGTTGTACCCCAGTTCTATAGTCCCCTTCACAATTATTGGCGCCCCTAGACAGAATGGGTAAAAATCGTATAATTATATTGACCTTTCGGGGACTGAGCTTGGTCTCACACTGATAAAAATCGCAAAACCGGACCTCAATTTAATTTAGGTAACTTTATAATGAGAAAAAGATCCTCTGTCAGGAAATAAAAATTTTTTGTAACAAAACCTAGCACCCTTGCATTTAATATACATTGTAAAATGTGCCAGTTAAAAGAGCACTGAATCTTCTTGGTCATACTGTAAAAATTAGAGAAAAAGATCAAATGATATGCTTAGGTAATGCTCAACTGAAGCATGATTCATGATGATTGAATTCATGAATTAAACTAATTTAATAGCTTATTTTCAGTGTCTAAAATGAATTTTGTACTTAAAATTTGGGCATCTGAATTTGGCCCATCGAATTTGAACCACATGAATATTTATTATTGGAATTTTTTGAGCTGAATTCTGGAAATAAAAATAAAAGCAAAAAAATTCAATGCTACAAATTCAAGGACTTTTAAATGTCAAAATCTGGTGTGACAGATATGCGTCCATGTGTTTTTGGCATCATCCTGGGACACAGTGTCATGTACAGTGTTAAGCCTTTGAGCGCTGAATACATTTTCAAGGAATTAAAAATTATCCTGAGCTGATGAAAATCTGTCATGTGGCAACTTGTTTAAAAGAGATCCACAGGGGAGATCAGATGCTGTTGAAAATCAATCAGATGGTGTTGAAGTTGCCACATGATAACTTTTCAACAGCGTCCGATTGATCGTTGTCCATTGCTAACCTAACGTCTGGCTACTATAGGGGAGCTGAAGGGAGGCGAGCAAAGCGTTCAAGAGCCACATTAATGTTGCTTCCTTTAGATTCTCACAGACGATCAGACCCGATACCTCAACAAATGAATCAGTACTCAGGCTGTATAAGCAATGAACTGTAACTTACCTTTTAACTTACTTAACTTTAACTTTACATTAACTTAACTTACTTACCTTTTCTTAAGTTAATTTACAGTCCGTTCACCCATCAGCAATATAAAGCAATTACTGAATGTACAAAAACTGAACTTTGCGCCTTTAATACTTTTTGTATGATAATGGCTCTGAGTAATTTCTTCGAGTGTGTAATGAGTCTGGAGAAGACATTGCAAGGAATTTAGGCCCATTCCTCCATGCAGAATCTCTCCAGATCTTTCTAATTCATGGGTCCTCATTAATAGACTCTTCTCTTCAGCGCTCCCCAGAATATTCTTTTAGGAATAGACCTGGAGCGGCCATGGCAAAACCTTGATTGTGTCATCAGTGAAGCATTTATGTGTTAATTTTGATGCATTCTTTGCATCAGTGTCCTGTGGGAAGACCCAACCAGGGCCCAGCTTAAAGGAGCCGTGTCATGATTACTGCACATGCTGAGAGCCTACATCCTAACGAAGTGAGTCTGCTTCACTGTCATTATCTGATTTCATCCCTGCCAATCCATCTTTGTTTTGCATTGTATTTATGCATTTTAGTTACTCTGGCATTATGCTCTTTATATTTAGGAGCTTTCTATAGAAAATCAAAGATTCAAAGTGCCATTTTGGGGCTTTAGCTGAAGGATACAAAGAATTTAAACCAGTTTGCAATCGCCAATAATCATAGAAGAAAAATACCCTCTTCTTCTATGATTATTCGCAGTAGATAAACCAGTTTAAATAATTTGTATGTTTCAGTTAAAGCCCCAAAATAGTGCTTTGAATTTCCGTATAATCACAATTATAAGTTGGATTATACATCAATCAGATTTATCTTATCTAAGTTTCAATCAGTATCAATGATTGTGGCACACAAGTTTTGGGGAAAATATTTATTGCATGGTAAGAATATTTTTCCTTAAATCGTTTTCTGTAAATTCAGGGTTACGTTCTTGTTAATATTTTGTATAATCAATTGGGAGGATTAACAGCTACCACAATGATTTCATAGCCTCTTTAAGCAGTATCTTCCAGGAGTGCTGATGTTATTAGAGGACACTGTATTATAACAGTGCAAAGCCCTGAAATAATAATCAAACAACACTGTGATATCATGTCATCTTTTAGAACACCTCTGGCTGAAGAATAAAATATTTTTGCAGCTTTCCTCAAACACTTTTAAAATAACAAATCTTTCTCTTTTCACGTCTCCTCGGCCAGTGTTCAGTACATTTCCACAGATCGAACCAATTGAATTTGCTTTAGAGAGCAGCCACCGGATGCACCTCATATTTCAATGATACAAAATAAAAACGAAGCAGCTTCATTTGGCTAGTTTGTTTATAACTGACTTTATTACTTTGTAAGTTTATTAGTCTGTTGGCAAACTGGAGTAAAAAAAACATATACATTTTATTTTATCTAAATATTTAATACATACTGGATAACTTCCACAATAGAAACAGGAGCATATTTTACAATTAATATTACAAGTGTATTATAAATATGTTGAATGTACAGCATGTACAGTTGCCCGTACTGTGGCAAGTCGTGTTTGTTGCTGAAGACGTCATTAATATTGTGCATTCAAGTACAAGGTCATTGATTCATTAGAGTCCTGGCACTAGTTACCAGGTCACAAAGCCATTATAGAAGACACTCGGCCTCTCGAATCTCCTTAAATAATAATCTATGAACTAAATGAGTAGCGGAGGGGTGCTTATGTAGAAGTGAGCCAAGGCTGCCTGGTCAGGCCCACTGCCATGAAACCCATAGCGTCCAATAATGGAGCACGACCTCCCCAGCTGAAGCAAACTCGCCTGGCTTGCAAGCGAGATTTTTATGATCTAGGCTTAGTGGTCAATTACTTTTATAGTCCACCAGGCAAATGTTGACATGTTTAGACGTAGAAAATAAATACATCTCTAATCAAAATGGGGGGGGGAAAGATACATTAACCCTTTCAGCGCCGTGGGCACCTATCGTTGCCCAATGATATAAGATATCAAAATCAGATGCTGTTGAAAACCTATCATGTGGCAACTGGATAAAAGACCTCCCGCAGTTGCCACATAATAGGTTTTCAACAGCTCAGGATAAATACATTTATTTATTCCTTGAAAATGTATTCAGCGCTCAAAGGGTCAAATAGCTTGTTAGTGTGTTGCATTTTGTTAATTTTAAAGCATGTACAAAGTAAAACCCGCATCAGCAAAACTGCATTGTCCTCAAGTATGTCTCGATCTAGATGAGCAGTAAAGATACATAGGACATAATACATTGCATTGATTCGTCGGGTCATAAGTATGTGCATCGTCTCACATGTTCATATACTGTTTCAGCATTTGATTTGCGTCTGCGCTTTGGGTCAGGGGTACCGAATCTTATCCAGATTGAGATGCCAGTGGGTGCAGGTTTTCATTTCAGTTATGTAGTTGAACACCTGATTGCACAAATCAGCCCAACAGTTACTGCTGGAGTTCTTGATTAGAAGAATCAGGTGTGTAACAGCCTGGTTTGAATGAAAGCTGCACCCATACCAGCCCTTTCTGGAGAAGAGTAAGTCTCCCTGGCCTCGGTACATGCATGATGGTCCTATCAATGCAAACAGCAAACAGAGAAAAAGTTGATCTTCTTTATCCAATTGCACAAAAAGTATATGAAAATACTGCATGTATGCCAAAAATGCTGGGTAATGAAAAAACTTCCTCAGAGTATGTGGTTAACATGATCTGCACAAAAATTCTGAAACAAGTTTTAAAAAATCAAAGTGCGGTTGTCAGCATAGTTTCAATGTAATAACATTCATTTCGGCTATGTCAGTTATTCAGAAGAGGGGTTGGAGAGGGTAGAGGGTTGGATGTGGGGGCAGCATGGCGGGAATCAGTCCTGAGCGAGGCAGCGCGTGGAAGGTCATGGCCACAGGGTGCAGGCCGGCTGGGGCCACAACAGAGAGTTCAGGTGGGGGGATGAAGGTAGGGGGTCCTGGGGCGCATATCTCCGTTGCCATGGGTGGAGGCGTGATGGGGAAGACTTGGGAGAAAAGGGGAGACTGGGGCTGCAGAAGGGTGGTGTGGTGCTGGAGGATGGTGTGGTGAATGGTGATGGAGGTGGTCGACATGGGAGGGGGAAGATGGACGTGGTGCAGAATTGGGGAGTGGACCGGAATGGGCGGACCAGATAGAACCGGTTTCAGTTTGCCGCGAAATCGAGCACGTGGCCGCAGCGCTCGCCTGTGGGTCTGGGCCTGAGGGAGGCAGTGTTTGTCCGTTGTGTCTGAGGGATGCTGGAAACCTTGTGGACTCGAGCAAAAGGCCCCACCTGGATTCTCCATCATGAAAACTTCATGGCTAATTCTCTCTTCCTGACCTTTGAAACAAAGGGGCCTTTTGGGAGGCTGGCACTGGTGAAATGATTTTCCATGGCTCATACTTTCTGAACTCTGCAGCATAGCTACCCTCACCTCTGGTTGCCAACCACTGGCTTTAGTAGGAGGCTCATCATGTTCCTGCTGGTTACTTGTGGCTGCATTAGGTTCATTGTTTTTAAAAGGGCTGGCACTCCTGACGTCATTCTTAGGGCTCATATTCCCTGTTAGATTGAGGTCTCCTGGGACTGTACATTGATAAGGACTTGAACTCGGAGCTGCAAGCTTGATCTGAGTGCCAGATGGACAACTTGATGACTCAGAACATCTGTCTGTTGGGAGACCCTGTGTCAAGGAATTAAGCAAATGGGTGTCATGACCCATATCAGAATGTAAGTCTTTGTTGGGCCAACTTTGCTTTTCATTCACGTCTTTTTCTGGTGCATTAGTCTGAGTCTTCTGAAGCTTGGGACTTTGAATCGCAGAACTTAGTGAGATACTTTCTGCTGGCACTTTTGGCATGTGTTTCTCCTTACTGGCTGCCCCCCAGTCAGTAATTGGCCTATGATTAGCCAAGGAAGCCCTCTGTCTTTTCCTAATCCTCTCCAGCCTGCAACATATCCTAGAATCACTCTCAAAACTGTCCACTTTGGAGAACAACTCAAGGCTCCTCGATCCGCCCACTAAACAGAGACGATCTGTTGGGGGTTGACACCTGTCCTCTTCCTCATCACTGCTAATACTGTGTTTCCTCTTCAGGGAATTTTGGCATAAATTCTGGCCACAGGGTGGGGGCTGCACCTCCAGTGTACTGTGTTTCTCTGGCGGAGGAGTGGGGAGGCAGTGTGGGCAGCTTTCGCTGATATCTGCTTGCTTCTCTGATACATCTCGCTGGTGTACAGTACCGCAGTCCAGCATTTCTCCTTCACTGCAGTGATCCACACGGTATGAAGGTTGGCAGCCCACTGTGCCTTTTACTGCACTGGCACCGCTGCACCTCCCCCGTCCAGTGCTGTCTACTCTGCTGACATCACCACTGCTTTCTTCTTGATTTTGAGATGATTCCTTGGACTCATCCAATGGTGGTGATTGTTGCAAAATGTTGCTGCAAAATTCTCCGTCAGAGTCGTCCCAGCACTCAGACCGTCTGTTTAGATTAGAAGTAAATTTCTCAGCTTCTCTCTTATTCCTGTCATGTTCCCTGTACAGCTGCCTCTTGCTCGTCCTCTGTCTCCTTTTGTGGCTCCGGTAGTTTCGCCCGTGTCTGCCCCATAATTTGCCTGTAGACTTTTTGTTAGTTTGTCCGTCTTCTTTCATCCCTTTTTGCTTCGTAAAACATTTTTTTGTTTGATTGTCGTCCCTTTTCAGCGGCCTCAGACAGCCTGTCTCGTTAGTTCCATAATGGTCATCCTTCACTACTATGGGTGCAGTGAGATCCTGATGGCCTTGCGAACCTGGAAAATGGGAGCCTATCTGAGCAAGACCACTGTCTAACGTACGCGCTGGTTCCTTGATGTACTCACCAGAGCTTTGGGAGGCTTCTGGTTTGGCAGACTCCATGTTGTCATGGGCTTCTTGAAGTGGAGCCATGTGGTTTGGATCATTTTCCTTGACCCAGGTAGTCCTTTGTTCAGTTTGCATTCTGGATGCCCGGAAGTCGAAGTATAGCGGGTTACAGCTGAAGGACAGAGATGGTACAGCCCTGGTGAAGGACAGCATCTCAGAGGGCCACTGCAAAGCAGTGCTCCCATCCTTATTTAACACCGAACAGAACGGTTGGCTGGGTTTTTCGAAAGTAAGTGGGGCTCCAGAAGCTAAGTCCGCCACTTTCTGCTCACAGGATGCAGTGGCAGCTGTGGTCTCATTTGGGGACGAGGAATCAGTAATTATGGACTGGCTTTGTTCCACGGCACCTTTGTCCAATTTTGACTCACTACTGATGTCCTGTACTGTTTCACTTTTCCTCTCTATGTTTTCACATCTGAGTGAACTCTGTGAGTCTTCCATGTGTAGCACGATACCTGCATCCTTTATGTGGAAGGGGAAAGTGGATGGGCCGATGCAGGGGCTCGACACATCCGCAGAGTAAACAAGCAAGGCACACAAATCAGAGGTCAGATCTGGGCTGGCTTGATTTGAGGACACCTCAGAAGTTATGTGAGTCTCTGAACGGATCTTTTCCTGGCTGATCAAGTCCATGTTTGTGTCCCCACTATAAATCGCCTCCCCATAATTTAGTGCATTTCCTACAGCAGGAGTGGAGAGAAGACTGAACTTATCAGCGGCTGCTCGGAGCCTCTGCTTGGAGCTCAGCGCTGCCAAACCGTCCTCCATGTTCTCACAAAACACTGGAGCCGATGCCTCCAGTCGGATGGATGCCCTCTTCGGAAGGGAGATGGAAAAAGCTATTTTTTGCCTGTGCATTTGTTTCTTTAGCTTGCCAGGATAGGGCCACTGGACCAGCTTGTTACTGTTGGTATTCCAGGCATTTTTTTGGGCCCCAGTGTTCTGTGCTGCGACCAGCTGAGACCCCACTACGTTGCCTTCACAGCAGGCCTCTCTTGAGCCACCCTCCACCGCCACTGTGGTTGATCTAAACTTGGGTCCGCTGCCAGGGGCGCTGCAACACATGACACAAAAGACTCAATAGGCTTCAAAATACTTAACATATCAACATGCAACATACCCACAGGGTCCACCGCATACTGCAGGCGAATACATCACTGCTTAGCAGTATTGATTTAGCAATGTGGGCCCTTGCAAGAAACAGGAAACACACTTGGAAAAAAACTTATCTTTTAGACCATTGCTGCCTAATTATATCCCCAAATGGCGTTCTGGGAGATATTATGTTTTTGGTCCGGCCGCCGCCGCTGCCACCGCCGCCGCACTACGTGTTAGCGCGATAAGTTCAGTAATATTTCAATTACAAATTCCAAATTTTGCACATAAGTAAGTATCATAAAGAGGAAGAACTGACTCGATTTTGGACAATTTACTATTTCCAGATTGGCCACCAGGGGCCAAAAACTGGAAAAATCACAGTTTTTATCATATCTCAGGAAATATTTGTCAGATTGACCTCAAATCAAATGCAAATGAAAGGTCATGACCTGAGGATGTGTCTGACGATACCTGTTTGGTTCAAAATTTTGACACAAGGTGGAGCTTTGTCACATAAAATTCACCATTTTTGCTATATCTTTGGAACTATTTCTCCAATTGACATGAAACTATGTGCAACTGCAAGGTCATGACCTCACAACGTGTCACATGATGACATCATACCTGTATGTTTCAATATTTTGCCACCAGGTGGCGCTTTGTGATGGAAAATTACCATTTTGGCCCTATCTTCAGAACCATTTGACCGATTGACCTGAAATTAAGTTCTAATGAAAGTCTATTCAAGGATTGGGGAATTGGAGGATTTGGGGCATTCCAGGATATACCCCCAGCCGTCACCTCCGATGGTGTAAGCCTAGTTAATGACTTTATTATTAATGGGCGCAAACTGGTTTTTCATTGGTTTTCACTTCTTTTGGTGTATCTTTTCTCCTGTTTGCTGTGTTTTGAGAACATATGTACAGATGGGAAAAATGACTTGACGGCTTAATCTGTGTTTCCTTGAGCCACAAACCCCTGATCAGATAACAGGCAACATCAGAAGCGCTTCCTGCAACAGAATAACACAAATTTGTGTAAAACGATACCGGGTGGGGGCGCCCTAATAGCTCATCGGGCTACATTACACTTGCTGTTAAAATGGCAAAGTACTCTTTCCTGTACCACCCGCCCACCCCAAAAAAGGACTTAGATTAGATTTCTTGTCTCACCTAGGTTCCTCAAAAAATATCCCCACATCACATGACTGGCCGTTGACCAGCAATACGGTAAAAGCCGTGTGAGAAACAGTCTAACAGTGTGAAGAAAAACACTTCTTTAAATGCAAAATGTAATTTAGGTATGTGAGTCCTCAGATGGCACTGCACTGAGAATCAATCTGCGCTTCAGAAGAATTGTGGGTCACACTGTAGATGAAGTGTCGCTCATAAAGGCTTTATACAGCATGTATAATGCCTTCATAAATGAGACATAATGTCTTCATAAATGATGCAGAAGTGTCTACTGCTAGAATTCATAAAGCCAAAATACCCACACTTCAGGTTTGGACAGATGCAGCAGTAGACATTTCTAGTCACATGAACCCACAGACTTGAGAGTTAGATCTCATTAAAAAAAAACCTGTATACATCGTAAGCTGATATAAGTGTAATTATCAGGAATGTATAGAGATATGCTGTAATTGCTGTGGAATAACTGTGCAAAGTCTTCTGTTACTGAGGCCGCTGGGGAGGGTGGGGTGGGATGTTCAGTGTTTTTGTTTCAAATAAAATAAAAAAATGGATTAAAATAAATAAATAAATGATGCAGAAGCAAATGTCATGCTTTGTAAAAGGTGAAATAATTCATCCTAATTCAGCATGTGATGTCAGATGTGACAATGACAGTGTAACTTAGCTGACAATGTCACCCTTAATGACATTTAGCCACTAGCTAAGTAACATTCTCAGTTCTATCACATCTGGCATCAGATACTGAAAAAGGATGTGTTATTTTACTTTTTACAAAGCATGACATTCATTCAATCATTTATGTCTCAGTTATGACGGCATTATACATGCTGTATAAAGCCTTTATGAGCAACACTTCATCTAAAGTGTGACTGAATTGTGTCAGTGAACACAGGTCATCATGGTATAATCCCAAGAAAGTCAGGACTCCGCGATGCAAAGAGGACGTTATATATCAATACCATCCAGAAGCACCTCTGACTTCTGACTGACGCGAAATGGAGAGGAGTGCCGCGGCGCGATATGTACATCTTTGTCATTGCTTTAAGAGATGATGTCGGTCGCGTTCTCAGGCCAAAGAGGAGGATGACCATCCCGACTGCTGTCAACAACATGATCAAAAGGCAGCATCTGTCAGAGTCTGGTACTGATTTACTGCTCTCGGCACGGGCAACTCGCGCATCTGTGAACGAGGCATTGGTGCAGAAGGCCAGACACGCATTTTGGAACAACATGTGCTGCCTTCAGATGTCATGTTTTTCAGGGATGCCTCCAACTTGTTCCAGTAGAATAACGCAGAGCTACACTCTGCATGTATTAAAACAGAGTGGCTTTGTATTCTGTAAGTTTAGACAGCAGATTCGCCTGCCTGCAGCGTGGAACCGCCTCCCATCGAAAATCTGCAGAGGATAATGACGCGGGAAATGCTACGGAGGACTCAAACTATTAACCGATGGAAGTCCTTTTTAACGAGGACAAATTCCGCTTTCAAAACTGCAACAGCAAGTGTCTTCAGTTTCAAAATGACAATTGAGTGTAATTAGAAGGAGAGGTGATTACACTGAGGTGAAAATGCAAATGTCCAAACATTATTGGAATGTGTCTCAAATATCATATTTCATATAGCTGTTATTTTTAAAAAAAAGAAATTTGATGAGTAAACACATTACTTATTTAGCACTTTTATCAATTCAGGTTAAAAGGCATTTTCAAATTATTGCATGCGGTTTATATTTATCTTTATCACATTGTCCTAATTTTTCTGCAAATGAGATTGTAACTATACACATCAACCTGGCATCCAGTTCGGGATGCAATTTCAATTTTATTTGACTAGAAATCAATATTGGTAAGTAAATTTAATTTATCTAAGTAATTTTCCACTATGGGAAGGTCTGCGCAACAATAGGGTTGGGGACCAGAACAAAGGTCAACATATTACATCTTTCAAAAATAATCAACTTCGTACAAGATCAGTCAGAACAACACGTTATTTGTATTTGTGGCGGATTCTACCATGAATGAAATGAACACAATTTGATTAATTCGATCTCGTGCTGTTCCCTGTTGATTAGACGGCGGTTACAGGAGGACACCCACCACTGCACTTCTCTGCGTTGCTCTGCCAGCTCGTGTAAGCGTTTAAGGGCTCTCTCCTGCTTTCGCTCATCCTTTCTCAATTTCGAAGCCACATTCCGGGCGAACTCCCTCTGCTTCAACTCTTTAAGCCTCTGAGAAAAAAAACACACACAAACACACACCTGGTTTTCTGGTTCTCATTCCATTTACATTGGTTTTGGTGTCTCCCTAAAACCAGAAAAATAGTGCTTTTCACACGAAAATATACATTTGCAACACTTGAGTCCCACATATTTATCATTTCACTGACATGAGAAGGAATATTTAAGAGACTTTCACCTTTTCACTTCACTTCAACTGAGGCTGGATGGTAAGAGTCAGTCTTAGATCATGATAATGAAATCTTACAATCAAACTTATGCTGAGTTGAATGAGACCAATGTCTCCCACAGTTGGAGTCAAATACTAAGAGCACTTGCAGAGTTTATATGAGATAATTGATTATTTTTTCTCATTTTGTGTATGGCTCATTTTATTTGATTATTTAATTGATAATACTATGCAAGTATGGCAGCTTATTTCTAATCAGTTGTGCTGATATTAAGTTTTTTGTTGTCCTTAGCTCTGTAAAGTTCTACACATAGTGTAAAAAAGCACAAGCTTAGTTTATACATCAATAATAAACCATAAAAAATAGCTCAAATATCAAAGAAATCATTTGCCTTCAAGAGTAACTTTGCCATTGAGGATTAAAAACAATAGGACATGTGTATAAGTAACTATCAATGAGAGAGGCTGCTGAAATGGACAGTGAGCGGCTGGAGGGCGGCTTCATCACTGGAGAATTTTATTATTTTGGTCAAATCAAACAAACAGCATATGATAAATATTAAAAATTACATGATGTTATACAGCTTGCAGAAGAAAAAAGTTTATGAGAGCAAAAGACACCAGTGGTGAATAAACTAAGGAAAGAATATTGACACCCATTACACAACTAAAAAAAAGTTCCCTGTAAGGATGTTAAGGGGTGGAAGGAATAGATGTAAACCTAAATTCACAATTACGTGCTGCAAAAGGATATTTTCAGGGTGACACCATTCCAACTAGTTACGAGTCAACCCACAGTGACTGTTAAGTAAATACTACTCAGGGAATACAGACCATTTTCCAAAATTCCCCTTTCACTGGCTTGATTATCATTAGACACTCCTTGTTCCTTATTTGGCAAGGATTATTAACAGCAGTGTGCAAGGACTTTTGACATACACGTGCTGTCCTTGATTAGCAATGAATTCTGAAGTCTGTATGACAAAATAATCAGAAAATTTCCTAATAGCTTTTCTGGGCCTTAATGATAATAATTTTGATTAATAACACTGCTTGAGTTTTTCTCTGAAGCGAGAGTAGATTGGGTATTTGACATTCAGTGATTAGAAATCTCTTCAGAAGTGAAGGAGGTAATGAAGGTGTTTACATACTAATGTTCTGCTTCATCAAACATGATTTCCACATAAATTAAAAATAGTTCCACATGAAGTTGTTCATTCGCATGAAATTGTCCAATTCATCTGAAATTAGTCTGGCTGATGATCATTTATATTTGACTTCCAGCCCTGACTGTATTTATCTACTGTATGTATATTCAGAATCTCAAATCGAAACATCACACATCCCTCCATCACCACACTGACTAAAGATTTATGGTGAAACTGATTGGATAAAACTTTAGAAAATATGCTGAGTAAGCTGCAGAAAAAAAAGGAAAAAATAAATAAAAACTTTCTTCATGTCTGAATCCTGCACAACGCTTACAACTGTAGCTTTGTAAAAGGAAAACAATGAATATGAAATACTATTATATTCTGTGTAATCCTGTCATGAACGGAGTGAGTGACAGAGGTAAATGCAACACCAGGAGTGTGAACACACACTCTTTATTAAGTTGATACAGTCTGATATCGGCCACTAACAAACACGACAACGGAGGGCGGATAAGATGTGGTCAACGTGAGACAGAGGGGAGGCAGTGGCTAACTGCATGCGCCGATGGGCAAGGCGTGGCCTAGAATCTGGCCTAGAGTCGCCCTAAGGTCAATCGGAAGGAAATGACTGACGCATGAGAAAGGAATATAGACACTAACAAGGAAGCCAACAACAAGGCAAATAATAACAGGAGCCCAGGACAGAAGCGACTGGAGGCTAAAGGGAAACGGTTTTGAGCGCAAGAAAAGAGCAGCTCAGGAGCACATCTGACAATCCGGCGCTGGAGCCGACGAAGACAGGAACTTAAATACACAGACGAGTGGCAACGAGGAGCAGGTTAGAGTAAAGCAGTGGTTCTCAGACTCAGTCCTGGCGCGCCAGTGTGTTTGATTGTATTTGTTCCGACCACAGTTGCAATATTAGGACTTAAACGAGCTGTCGATTTGCCTTAATTAGGCGCATTCATGTTTAGAGCAGTTATTTGTCCTCTTAAGCCACATTTGACAAATCTGCACACGCCATGAAGAATTTAAATTTCATATCCACAATGAGATATGTTAGAAACCAGTGTCAAAAACTGCAAAGGGAAACAATTTGACCGAACGTAAACAATAAACAATTTGACCGAACGTAAACAATCAATAGGTTCCTAGTTGGTGAAACTGTCAACACATGGTTGCAAAAACCAACAATTTATTTTGCAAACAGTAAAGTCACACCTGTTTGGTTTCATGTTCATTTTACTAAGTTCAGGCAAATTATTTTGAAAGAGTTCAAAACAACTGTGTTCAGCAACCCAATTAGGAGGTTACTGATTTTCTCAGAGTCTAATTTGATCTGTTTAGAAATGTTTTCTACCTGCAAATCCTCACAATATGGAAAAATAAGCCAAACATGTTTAAGGGTTTTTATTCTCATGGCACAGTGGATACGTCCATAAAAATGCAGCTAAAGGTGGTAAATAACTGCGCTAAACATGGATTGCAGCTAATGAAGACAAATCAGCGCCTTGTTAAAATCCTAAGATTGCAGTTGTGGTTGTAACAAAACCAGCATCACAGTGGGGGGTCAGGAACGAGTTTGAGAACCACTGGAGTAAAGGGAGAGACATGCTCCGCACGACAGGCGAGATAACAAGACATTTATTGAATAATGAAAATCAATAACAGAGACACGACTGAAACTGATGCAGACGGGCAGATTGTCGGAAAAACAAACACACAGGCCAGGGATGTGACAAATCCTACCTTTAAATGTCCCCAAAACAGCGGTTCTACAGTTAGTTTCACTGGCAATCATAACAAGTTGTGAAGACGGATACAGCATTGACATGATTTATTACAAATTCGCCTCCTCTTTTTCATAATTGAATTTTAATCACATTTATTCATTTGCTGAAGGACAAAATACTGAGGGCTTCACTGACTGTGGTCCTAGAGCACAAATTAACATCACCAAAGACATGGAATCCATAAAGTTCAGGGGAACTCTGAAAATTTCTTGTCTCTGGTAGCAAGCTAACACACAATAATTATAATAATCGAAGGATTTTTCAACAGTACAATGACCAGAAATATGTGTCGAAAACCGTTCACATACGAGTGAAGAGAAAACAGCTTGGCTACGGCCATCTCAGTCTCTGGAGTTAAATCCACCCAAAAATCTGTGGTGAGAAGCAGCGCGAGCCGTCCATGGGGCAAAGCCGAGGATATCAGTGACTGAGAGAAGGAGGCATGAGGACCGTGAACATTTTCACTGTCCTCATCATGAAGTACAGAAGACGACACGCAGCTCTCATCTTTACCGGTGTAGTTTGCGCATTGTGCTTCACCAAGGGTGCTAATAATTTGACATCAACGTTTTACTTTAAATAAGATGACTTTATGAGAAACATTGAAACATGAGAATACATGTAATGAAATGTAATGCACAGATGTGCCAAAACATGAGAACCACTCACAGATGAATAAATAAAGTGGATTGATTCTTGAAACGATGGACCGTGTCAAGATCTGTAGACCTTGCAGTTGAACGACCCTGTGAAAGACCCTGTCTCAGGTTAGCTCAGCTTAAACAGCGTTCCCAGCTTCAGTCATGCTGGACATGGAGCGAACTCGTTTTCTTCAGCGGCCAATTTATTTTTCTGACGAAAATATTACCTCATTTCTGAAAAAGTTGGGATTATGTGGAAAATGTAATTTAAAAAAACAAAGATGGATAATGTTTTTGTCTTATGTACTTATTTTTTGGAAATAAAAACTCAATTTGAGTTGAGTGCAACACATTCCAGAAAAGTTGGGACAAGCGTGTGTTTGCCCCTGTGTTGCATCACCTTTCCTTTCAACAACCTTCAAAAGCTGCTTTCACGCCGAATCAGGGGCTGCAACAGAATCCTGTTCCCCCATCCCCAAGCTGCAGGATCAGGAACAGCAGGGGATGGTAACGAAACACACAGCCGCCTCGCCACAGCCACAGTCACACTGCGGGGGCTAAACAGGTAAGCTGGAGGTCGGACCAGATGACGCCCACAGACGGAAAAATCAAATATTGCTACTTGTGCTATAATCAGCAGGGTTGTAGTAACACCTCCTCCTCGCTGCACAATCCTGCGGTAATCACTACTCTGCCTGATTTGGTGTGAATGCAGCATATGTAAAGATTTGGGGGACAAAGGATGTTGCCTTTTCCTGTTTTGAAGGATATTTTCCCATTCTTTCTTGATATCCAGACTGTTCAGAATTTTGTTGTTCTACTTTGTGCTTCTTACACCATCATATATTTTCAACAGGAAACAGGTCTGGACTGCAGGTTGGCCTCTTATGCCCCCTTGGATGCCATGCTGCTGTCACATGTGCAGAAGATGGCCAACCAGTGCCTTATCAAAATACGCATGGCCGTACCTAGAAAGATGTCACCAAGAAGAAAGTAGCTTCAAAATGAATGAAGCAGCAGTGGTGCCAACACAGACATTCAAGTTCACCTGCTATAGCCAGTAATGGACCCATGAAAGATGCTGGCTTTTGAAATTTGTGTCGGTAATAACCAGGAGGGTCCTTGTCTTTCTTGAGCATGTAAACATAACGTCCAATATTCCCAATTTGGAATTTTGGCTGGTCCTTCAACAAAATCAACATTTACAGTATCAGTCCATTTCAGACGAGCACAAGCACTAAGAAGACTGCAGCATTACTGGTCCTTTTTGAAACATGGCGTCCTTGATGGTTGGTGCATCTTCACTTAGAGATTTATGAACGTAATGATGAGTGGTGGTTATTGACCAAGGGTTTCAAAATGAGTCCAGGCCAATGTTGTAATCTTCAACACAAAAGCTTGTAAGTTTTTCAATGCAAAATCATTTGATGGATTGAAGATCAGGGGCCCTCAGTGCTGATATTTAATCTCAGCCTTTTAAAGAAGATATTTCTCCAGACTCACCTAAATTCTTAATAAGTTTTTCTTAGGTTTTTGTTGTTGTTGTTGGACTCTACGGTGGTCCATTAATGTATGAAAGTGATACATCATGCTAGACGAACCGCTCTATCACAATTTGTGCCTGATGAATCTTGGCACTGTAATATAATTTTGCCATCAGGGATTAAAAAGCCCATTGATGGGTTACATGCCCTTCAGTCAGGTAGTCTGATGAATTCATTTTATTGCTGCAGAACACTGATGAATCTAGACCTGACTAACTGAAGAAACCCCAGATCATAACACTGCCTCCAGAGGCCTGTACAGTGGGGCACTATGCATGACGGGTGCATCGCTTCATGGGCTTCCTTTCTTACCCTGATGTGCCCATCACTGTGGCATGGGGTAAATATGGACTCATTAGACCACGTGACCTTTTTTATTGCTCCTTAGTCCAATCCTCACAGTTTTCTTCAAATTAAATAGCTAAATATATTCACAGAAAATGTTAGCTGGCAACATTTAATGTTTAAAGCCTGTGAACTTGACTGTCTTTACCTGATTCAAGATTCAGCTTAACCTTAGAGCCCATAGTTAGTCAATTAGTATGGTTTAAAATAATGCTAATCGACGTGGCTGACTTTTATTAGCTAATTCTGCTAAGCTGAATGACTAGCTACGGGCCTAAGGCACAAGCATTGCGTTAGCTCCCCAAGTTTTTGTCTTCCACCACTTGTATGTGAACAGTTGCCCCTTTCACGATTGGTCTCAAAACTTAGTGAACTCTACAGATAACTGGTAGATTACCTTATCAAATCAAATATAAAGAGTACCAAAAAAACATAAACAACGTCTAAACATCCAGTGATTCCAAATTGGAACATCATATAATTAGGAAATAACTCCTAAATTAAATGATTCATATTATTTTACAAATTTCATCTATTCAGTTGTCCTGAGTGTATAGTATAAATACTTTTTTTAGCATCCGCAAAATATTACATATTCACAACAGCACGCCCATGGTGTACAACACATTGGTTGGTTTGCATAGACCAGAACTACTCCCCTTTTGATGTAAAAGATGGAGATTAGCCGAAAACTTTTATCCTTATTCCAACAGACAGTGGTCAAACTACAAAATAATGAATGTGCAAGTACAATGGAGTATAAAGAACAGTGCAAGAAAATGACTTTGCCTTCATCCACAAGACGTCCCCAAATTGACGGTCTCCCATGTCACGTGGCCCGAGAGGCCACTTTCAGCACAACCTCTGCAGTCCCGAGGATGTGGCAACACACTCATTCATCTTGCATTGTTCTGCACTAATTCTTCATAGTCTTTGTCTTCAGGTTTGGTTTACATGTCATGTCAGTCCTATGTTTTCACTCACCTTAAAAAGAAAAGCCTGAACATTACCTGTGTGTGGGCGTGATCATACGAGTTGATATGGTTGTCAAACTCCTGGTGTTTGTAGTACTGTTTGTCGCACAGTTCGCAGTAGAAGTTGGCCTTCAGGTCCTCGAGGGCTTTGGTCATGGTCTTTTCCTTCCCTGCGTAATCCTGAATTGCAGAAAAGTTTTGAAGTCAGTGAGGAACATTAAAGTTTTACCTTTTGAAAACACTGCACTTAGTTCATATACAACTCAGAACTTTTGGTTAATCAGAGAGGCCCTCCAATTGGGCTCCTCGTCATATCTGAAAGCAGTGCCTTGACTTCAGAATACCTCAGCTCTGAAATACTGGTCCATGCTGCCTTTAGATCCTTGTATTTTCACCCACTGCTAAGTGACCCCACAACTGGAATTTCTATTGTGCCACAAAATATTTTCATTCCAATATCAGAACCTTGAGATTCCGATACCAATCCTATACAACACCAACCCTTCTAACAACTATTACACGGCTAATAAGCCATTGGTATGTCTGTGCTTTGATTAATATCGCAAGCTAGATAAAGTAACGTTTAAACTGCAAAACAAATATTCAATTCCCCTAAAGAAGAAATGCATAGCTCGCAACATAATGCAGGCTATACTTGTGCAATAGCCACTGCTACAACTTTTGCATCGCCATCTTCATCATTCAAACATTAACCTTTAGAGTGTTAAATGCAACTATAGTTGTTCAATGATGTAAAGTATCACATTCAAAGCTGTTGAAAACCTATCATGTTCCGACTTGTTTAAAAGAGCTCCCACAGGTTTTCAACTGCTCCGGATAGGTTTTCAACAGCCAAGATAATTTAATTAATCTTTTTTTAATGTATTCCAGCGTTCTAAAGATTAAACTGAATGCATCGGTGTAACTTGGGCTTCCATTTTGTGCAAAATTTTAAACCAGAGCTTTAAAGATGAAAAAACTGTAATTCCAGCATCAATATAAGTCAAAAAAGACAGTCAAACTGGAATTAAATTTAAACAGTGAGTAAAAACATTAAAATAAATTGCATCCCAATTATAAAATGTACAGTGCAACACAGGGGGTTCATGAACCATTCTGAAGCATTTTCTTGCGCTGCAGGCTGAGAGGACAAGGGTTTGAATTTTAAGGCTGAAAGGTCAACATGTGTTTGTCTGTGGTGCCAATTAAATGGTAAATGGACTCCAAATATACAGCACTTTTCTCAGCACCTGACACAAAGCGCTTTACAATTACGCCTCAAATTCACCCTGATCGCAGAGGCTGCCGTGCAAAGCAGTAACATGCTCATCAGGAGTAGTGCTGGGTTTGGTGTCAGGAGTAGTGCTGGGTTTGGTATCAGGAGTAGTGCTGGGTTTGGTGTCAGGAGTAGTGCTGGGTTTGGTGTCAGGAGTAGTGCTGGGTTTGGTGTCAGGAGTAGTGCTGGGTTTGGTGTCAGGAGTAGTGCTGGGTTTGGTATCAGGAGTACTGCTGGGTTGGTGTCAGGAGTAGTGCTGGGTTTGGTGTCAGGAGTAGTGCTGGGTTTGGTATCAGGAGTAGTGCTGAGTTTGGTGTCAGGAGTAGTGCTGGGTTTGGTGTCAGGAGTAGTGCTGGGTTTGTTGTCAGGAGTAGTGCTGGGTTTGGTGTCAGGAGTAGTGCTGGGTTTGGTATCAGGAGTAGTGCTGGGTTTGGTGTCAGGAGTAGTGCTGGGTTTGGTGTCAGGAGTAGTGCTGGGTTTGGTGTCAGGAGTAGTGCTGGGTTTGGTATCAAGAGTACTGCTGGGTTTGGTGTCAGGAGTAGTGCTGGGTTTGGTGTCAGGAGTAGTGCTGGGTTTGGTGTCAGGAGTAGTGCTGGGTTTGGTGTCAGGAGTAGTGCTGGGTTTGGTATCAGGAGTAGTGCTGGGTTTGGTGTCAGGAGTAGTGCTGGGCTTGGTGTCAGGAGTAGTGCTGGGTTTGGTGTCAGGAGTAGTGCTGGGTTTGGTGTCAGGAGTAGTGCTGGGTTTGGTGTCAGGAGTAGTGCTGGGTTTGGTGTCAGGAGTAATGCTGGGTTTGGTATCAGGAGTAGTGCTGGGTTTGGTGTCCTGCTTTGATTTCCATACCATCCCTTCAACTTCCTGAGCCACCGGTGCTTGCAAAGAGAATGAAGGTCAAATAAGTTTCATCACAGAGGTTCACTTATCAGGGATTTTCTAACAAACAAAACATAACAGCGTGCCCTTCTCCCAATTTACACAGGCTTAAGATGTCAGAATCCCATAAAAATGTGTATAATCCCAAGAGATTTTGAATATCCAACAAAAATCATCTTTTAAACTAGCTATGCTGACAGGTTGTAACAAACTGCACAAGAGGGACCCAAAAACCATTGTGTAGTGAAGCCCTTGCTATCTGACCGACCCCCAGTTTACACCAGGTGTGTGTTTGGTCCATCTGTGCAGCTGATTTTAAATTTCTTTTAGTCAATGAGTGTGTTTACACCAGATCTGCGCATTGCATTTCTCATCCATCCCAGCTCCGGCAAAACACTGCCGCGCTCAGCAGATATGCAAGATTTTTATTTTCGCCGGATGCCGCAGCACAAACGCAGCACTTCAGCGCAGCAGATCAATCGATACACAGACGTAAAATTTTAAACGTGGTTAATTTTCAAAATCTGTGTTGGCGCCAGTTTGTACTGTGGGCTGGGACAGCAACCGAAGTAAGAAAATATATGTAGGCTAAACTTTATCGACAGAACACTTTCCAAACAAATGACACACCCAACAAAAACAGGAAATTAAGGACATTTATGAATAGATGGGCTACTTATCCATGGTAGAAGCAAAAAATCTCGAAAAATAAACAAATTGAAGCAAGTCAATCATTCCTCAACCCTTTCGGTAAAGAACAAAGGCTGTTGCCTGTTTGTCGTTACACTCAGTTCAACATGTATCATTTATCTCTGGCGATCGCGCGCGATTTTGTAATCATCACGAGATCTCGTCAGGCTCGCTCATTGGTCTCGCACCTGTAGTCGTTCGGCACTGTTACACATCAAAGACGCAGTCAGTGTAAATTGTGTCAGTGTAAACAGACAGCAATGCACGCGGCACGGCAGAGACGGACCGAACACGTATCTGGCGTAAATCCCCGGTTAGCCTCTCTGGGGTAGTCTGTACACCCAGTGATGTTACTGACCTGTTCCAAATTAACCTAAATAGCTGTGAGATGCTCTGCCATGTGTGGCTTTTTTAGCGCTTCGCGCTAAACGCGCGGCGGGGGATATAGTATTCAGCTCTGTCCGTACATCCGTCCGTCCCGAACATAGTCAGCACGATATCTCAAGAAGGAGTCAACCTATTTCAATTATTTTTGGCACCAACCCTCCTACTGGGAATGCGCAGACGCCAGTCGGTTTTGGTGACCAAACGGTGGGGAATATAGTCACTTTAGTGACAAACTCTTGTTTTTTTTTGCACCATGCAACTTTTCCAGACTTTGCTGCCTGTCCTAACTTTTTTGAAACACGCAGTTAGCATCAAATTCAAACTGAGCAGATATTTTTCGAAAAGCAATAGTATTTCTCACTTTCACTGAATGTTGTTTTATGTTTGTTTTTTAATTTTCAATTAAATATAGGGTTTAAATAATTCGCAAATCATTTTATTCTGTTTTTATTTACGTTTCGCTGTGCATCCCAACTAGGATTGTGAATGAAGCATGAAGTGGCGCCCCCCAGCTGCAGTGTGAGGGACTGGAAGCACGAGACCCGGACTGACAGACAGAGGTGTGGACACACCTGAATCACCAGACCCCTGATTTTTGCTGATCTGTCTCTCCCACTGATTCTCATGTGAGATGCAGTGCTCATGTCCTCCGGCTCTCTGCACAGGTTTGTTTGCTGTCAGTGTGTGGGAGGGGCTCTGCAGTATTTCACTGTAAGACATTCATAAAGAAATCAGGGCTTGTGAATTTTTGTCCCAAGAGATTTATCTGTACACATATATTATTCATGATATTTTGATTTCCAGTGTATTTATACTGTGCCTCTGAACACTGAATCTTCATTATAGCGTTTGCTTTGAAACCGCCCAACAAAACCCCACCCCCTCCAGCTGAACCCAGCTGGTTCAATTGTGCTCCAATTTTATTTTATTTTTTTATTATCAAATATTGATCTACACCAAACTGGGTATGAGAATATTTTTACCAGAGGCAGATCACATTTCAAATAGCTTTTTTTTTTTAAACTTGTGAGATATTCCAGATTCAAAGGACAGCCTTAACATAAAGACATGCTGATCCAATCACTTGAAAGGACCACCTTTGAAATACATTAAAGGGCTGTGGGAATATGGCCACACTCATTCAGATCCGTTTACAGTTATCTTTTGTTTTCCTTTACTCCCACGGCATGCAAACTGTCACCATGGTCATTGTGTATCAAAGTGAGGTCAGTCCCTCGCTCGCTCACTCACTCACTCACTCACTCACTCACTCACTCACTCACTCACTCACTCACTCACTCACACACAACGAGGTTAAGTGGGGACTCTTAGTGGGGACTCTTCGTGGGATGCACGCATGCGCATTATGCATTCTGGGTCTGCTCTGTGTCATGCTTGTTGAGGATAAAACCTTCGTTATGTGTGATGTCAGGACAGATTGAGTGAATTGAATGATGACTGCCGTGACGTTGGCCCAATCCCAGTCTCCACACTACAACTTTAAGCCTTAAACCCTCAGGGTTTCTGCTGATGTCAGCAGGTAAGTAATGTCTGCCTGCAGGGCGCCAAAGAAGCCAAGGACACTAAATGTATAAATGGGAATGGGGCAGCATTTTGCCATATATCACATTGCCTTGACAACTCCAAAACTTATAATGTACAATTGTGGGTTTTGGATTTTTTAAAAGTTTTATTTTTTTACTTTCTTCACAGCCAAGGAAGAACAAATGGCAATGACTACATGATTTGAGCTCTTGCCATACAGAGTGGATGAGAGGTCATGGGCAAATAATCAGTTTACTAACTTTTGCCAATACAACATGATTATGCAAAAATGGAAAGAAATGGTTGATGAATGAGCTTTATTCGGAATATAAGTTCGCATTCCTCTCATTTTATGTGTTAGGGAAGTCAGTAAGTCACTCCTTCCATGTTCCATGTTTGTTTACTTGATTACATTTTATTTTTTCGCTTCTGGGCTTCTCCAGGTGGCCTTGTGTTTTAACAGCAACAGTAATTGTGGGTAATTCCCATGGGCAGACTCCACAGAAATGCAGACACATGGAAATTGTTCCTAAAGGGCTCAAAATAACTGTTAGAGAGCCCTCTAGCACTTGACGATTTGATGGTGGAACAGCTGTAATCCCTCACGGACTTTGAGGGATCGCACCTCGAAGTCTGTGAATCTTGATAGTCGCGATTGGGCTACTGACTGACTGAAGCAAACCATCCTGAAACCGACCAGACCTCTTTCAAACCCGAGGCGAACCCTTTCAACCACCGTCTTTTAATCAATAACTGTCAATTCATTATGTAAGCCATTGATTAAATTAAGTTCTCAACTTATTATAATTAATTTTTATGCAACCTGAAAGAATTTAACCCGCAACTATTTAAGCCCATCATGATGCTACGCTTGTACATGCAGCAACATAGCCGAGCAAAGGTGTCAAAACAAAAGTTTTCCTTCAGATGAGTCTTTGAAAACTTTTACATTAATTATATAATGTACCGCTCATGATTCACAAGAGCACATGACCATTAAAATTGAATTTCTGATCAGGGTACGGATTTTTACGGATCAAAGGCAATCAGACAGTTGGTTGCCCAGCTGACCCAAGTCCTATATACAAAATCATTCCCTTAATTTATTTAACAAGTAAGCAGACAAAATTTCTAGTGTTGATGGCAAGTTTGGCATTTGTGTTTGGAGAATTTGAAAAGAGTTACTCAGGAATTGCTCAGCACAATTGGCAGGGGGCGGTAGACACAGGAAATTAATTACTGTTTACTGAAAACCCACTTTTCTGAGATCAAAATATACAACAAACATAAAGCATATTTATAATACTTGTTTTTTGTGTTATTCAGTTTTTCCAGTAATAAACTGAATGGGTTTTTGAAATCAGGCCTAATAAATATATAGTGCTAACTTATTGACGGATTTCTCTGAAACTAAATACAACAAATGACGCACAATAAAACCAAATGTTTAAGTTCTGAACACATGCTAAACACTTTTCTGTAACACTTTTTAAACATTGTCACTGTGTTCAGATTCAGTTTCAAAGTGTATTCAACAAATCTGCAAAACCTTGATTGCAACTTCCAATAAACATCAGTGTTTTATGAGAACACCTATTTAGAAAAATAATCACCAGGCAATTTAGCTTTTACCCGCTGGTGTTTAGATCATTAACATGTCACATGTCCCACAGTTTTACAGGGTGTGGCACTGAGGGACCTATTAGGACAGAGATCATCAGCTTGGTTCTTAAGGGCTAAGAAGTGCTGATCCTCAGCATTACCCTTACCTAACGGTCAGGTGTAAAGACAGGCCAATCAGAGGCACTGTTCGTTATGTTCATTGGGTATTTGCCAGGTAAAAGAGGGAAACTGGGCTAGATTTGGATCTGTAGGCTGGATTTTGGAACTACTGGCCCAGGAGGACCCAGTTTTGAACATTTCCAGACTCTCGTAACAGCCGCGGAAGTGGCGATGCCAAATAAATCTGCCGATTGGCACAAAGAAATCTATGCTCCCCTGGCACCCCTGCTGTGCCACTGTTACAATATGATTGTTTCATGAATATCTTTTATGTTATGATGATAGTATTAACGACATTTATGGAGAGCTTCGGAATTTCACCATGTTTGTAAAATAAATTTTATAATTATTCAAATAATCAACCTTTAAAACCTCATTTCTATGAGAGCAAGAATGACAAGTGACATACTGAATCATCAGTATTTCTGTTTACTTATAAAAGCACATTTCCGCAGTCCTTATTATAGATCTGCTTTAATAAGCTTTAATATAGGCATCTTAATGATGCCATAATTGCAATTGAAGCACCTATTATTAAAACCCCATAAGTCACACTTGACTTGACTTGTGGGGTCTTAGTAATCAGTGCTTCAATTTTATCTTGAATGTGTAACTGTACATTGAATATTCATAATGAGGTTTATGTCATAGAATTATTAAAAAGATGGGAGTTCCAGTATTTGAAATGGAGGTTTGAGCCCCTGTGTGATGTGAATATAGGCCACTAGATGGTTGTATTTACCTTTTTTTGTTAAGCCCAGACTGGAGCTAGGTTTGGACACGTTCTGGGCATGTCTGGGGCAAGTCCCAGAAAATTTTAAAAAAGAGGTCTAAATGTGGGTGGGGTCTGCAAAAGAGTATATAAAGGGGAGAATTGACACAGTAAAGTAGTAGGAGAAATTGCAAGGAGAAGGATACATGTGACCAGACCTGCCATTTCTGTTCAAGACCTGTGAAGCTTTTAGTGGATTTTTGCCTGTGTTGGAGCATTCTCCTCACCCAGGACATCACCAAGCAACCCCCCAAAGGGACTGTAAATATTTCTGTTTATGTATACAATCAATCTTGGTCTGTAGAGTAGAGTAGTTTGTTGTTAGTTACCTTTGTTTAATTAAATGTTTTAGTTTTAAAATTTTTGTCTGTCATCCTTTGCTGTCATAAATGTCACAACAAATTGGGGCCATAACACCTGTCACACTGTGACGACTTCGGAGGGCGAATTCCTGCGAACTAGAAAAAGTAAAAAAATCTTGGCAATTCGCATTGGGCTCGTGGTGGATTCTTCCTAATTCGCCGGCATTCTTGGCCAGTCTCAGAGGGGCTACGACTGTTTTGAAATGTACAAAACATTTGCGGTCCAAGCACGATTTATTTTTCATCGTACTGCAGTCCTACTGCATTCTTGAAGCCAGTCATGGCGATTTGCATATATTTTTGAACATTCTTAGGGGGTCGTAGTGAGGCGTTGGAGCAAGAATGACCACGACCAATCACAACAATTTGACGGTTGGATTTTGAAGTTGGCGCATGTTGTAGGTGAACCTACGAAGAAGGAAGAATAGGCACGTATGTTATACGCCTGCCCTACGTACTCACTACATATGCACCACGAATGGTCAAATTGTGAGACTTCAGTTGCGTTGAGATTTTGACAAATGTAAACCCATGTGTGGATGAAACCTGTGTCGCTGAACCCCCTGAAACCCGTGTCACTGAACCCACTGAAACCCGTGTCACTGAACCCCCTGAAACCCATGTCACTGAACCCCCTGAAACCCGTGTCACTGAACCCCCTGAAACCCATGTCACTGAACCCCCTGAAACCCGTATTGCTGAACCCCCTGAAACCCGTGTCACTGAACCCGCTGAAACCCGAGTCACTGAACCCCCTGAAAAGCGTGTCAATGAACCCCCTGAAACCCGTGTTTCAAGGTCAAGGTCATCACAAATGTCAAAATGTTTTTTTGCGATTATTTTCTTCAAATTCATCAATTGGCTTCCAAAGCCTACATGTGCATCTTTAAATTCTGCTCCCAACCATATGCTACATGACGGGGTAGCTTTGATAGGCTCCGTAGCGGTTGTGGGTTAAATTTCAAGGGAGTCAAGGTTATTGGTGAAAATAATCAATTTCCCATTGTAACTCAAAAATGGTTGCAGATAGATAGATGTTTATTATTATGACCTCATAGGAACTCCTGCGTGGGTTTTTATTTGACACCATGATTTTTGACCTTGAGTGACCTTGAAAGGCCAAACTGACGGTCATGGATTTTCAAAGGACAACAAGTTGAAAACAGTTAAGGTCACACTTGCTATATTGAGTCGGTATGAAAAGCATTAAAATAAGTGCTGGTGGGCAAGGCTTGTTTTGCCTGGCAATACTTGTTATGATTTTATTCTGAAACAAATCAAGCAATTTTGAAGACCTTTACAGCCTCACTGCCCACTCGAGTTGTCGGTGTATTAGCCAAATTTCCGGGGAAAACACTGGAAGACAGTTCTATTCATTCAAGTTCTGTGTCTGTGATGTTTGATGAGCTCCATGAGTTCTGACTCTTTGAAACACACATTGATGTTTAATGCAGTCACTAATGAGGATAGGAAAGTGGCTCATCACTCCATGATCCAATAAACAATAAATGCTATTAAAATTAAATTGACCATTCATTCTACTAATTAGTCTTGGCCAGTGAGGGAATCAATTTTTGGTTCCTAATAAAGCGAAGCAAACTGTTAGAGTATTTGTTAGAGTATTGGAGCTTCATAAGGTGAGATTACCGAAGGCATTTCATAAATCTGATGGCACATTACCGCATCTAGGTTTGGCTGACTGCAGTATTTATTTTCTAGACATGCCAGCTCCTGGCAGACGCCATGTTCAGTTTCCACAGTCACACCAGGTGCTTCTCAACACTCTTTGGCCAGAAATGTGGTGTCTCCGCTCCTTTAATTCTCTCCCTGTTCTCTGGCCTCATTTTTCAGTGCCCTGTTTTCTCATGAGGCATTTTTACTCATTTAGCTGGGTTTTCTTCACATAAGCGGTGCATACGTTCAGCACGTCTGATTGGCCGGATCATTTTCTCTATAGTGGGGGTGGAGTCAGTGTCAAATGACAAGGAAACTTTGTTACATTGTATTTTACTGCCAACAATATGTCTATTAATCATTTAAATCAAAAGAATTGTACTGTCGCTGAAATAAGCCAGTCGGTAGATTGGCGTACTCAATGTCATTTAAGCATTAGGTTTTGCTGGGGATCCTGTCGGTGCCCCCCACTGAGTTGTTCTACAGTTCTACACTTCAAGCAGATCCAAAATTTGCAGTCAAAATAATGAAAACTGACACTGTCCAAATACTTATGGCCCTAACTGTAGGTGTTGGACAGCCTTTTTCCCCTCAATGAACGCCACGATCATTTTATGTTGAGTTTTCCCATATGCTCCTTATATTACATTTTTTAGGAAGATCTGAAACCACTGAGTGTTAAAATATGCAGAAGCACAGGAGTGGAGGGTAAATACTGGCTCAAGCCACTGTACACACTGAAGTTATACAGTGTGTTGGGCTGAAGGTAGACGCACAGCAAAATACATCAATAAATATATTAATGTATGTAATTAAATTATAAAACAAAGAATATACAGACCACATCAGCAGGGCATGACTTATTCCACGGCCTCGTGGCAATTGCCGTGGTTGCTCTCCTGTGTGGCCGTGATGACCGACTACCCAAATGGTCAGTTTGGCTTGTCCTTTTTTCAAGTGGCCGTGGTGCCCAAAAATTACCCTAAGTGACGATTTTCGACTCGGCTCCGGTCATCTCGCTCTGCTGGACTTCTGAGCACTTTGTGAAACTAACGACACGCCCACGCACTCATGAATACGGCGAGGTTGTGTGAGGTTGGTATCCAACAATCATGCCTCCTTCTGGCTTGAGAAAAATCAGCTCACATTATGTTTTAAGCACAAGCAATTAAATACTGCCGGTGTCAAGTATAGTTGTGTTTTTGGGTTGGGTGAAAACGGTGGCTGTGTAACTTTCCTCGACAGAAACTAAACTTTGAGAGCGAGCTGGAGAGAGCATTCGCTAACAACGTTAGCCTGTGCAGAGCGTCCAGTGTCGTGCCAGACTGCTCAGCAGTAGCAGTCCATCGGCAGTAACAAAGGCCATCCTCAACTTTCAATGCTTGATCACCAAAACCTCTCGCAGTTTACTTTTCCCAGTTACCTACAGTTGCTCAGACTAATTTGTAGAATGACAGCATTTAATTTATTTGCATTTATTTAATCTATGTTATACATTCCACCGTAAAATTGAAGCGTTTTCTTCCACACATAAATGAAAACGTAAAATATCAATATGTCTTCATAATTTTGTCGTTCATGAGGCTTGTGAAACAGCAAAGATTTGCTTAAGTTATTTTGCCAGACTCATTAAGTAATAAGCCCCGAGAATCCATTCTATATTCTGAACGTAGTCATAGCTAAAGGGCATTGTCTGGCATGATGCACAGCTGAGTGACCACTGTAAGGATGGCAAAAATAAATGCTGCGAAGTCAACGAAAGTTTTGGATTTTTGCATTTATGTTATCATCCTTACAATACCAATTATATAAATGATGGCAATAGGCATTCACTTTTTCGTTATCATCATTCGATATCATTCGTTATCATATATTGGTCATATATTGGTCTTGATTAGTCTGTCCATAAATTGCGGCAAGTTAAATTGTTTTCTTATTTAACTTCAAGCAATTTATCGACAGAAAAATCAAGACCAATCTAGAAGTGGAAACTCCATTTATTTTTGGTAGATTGTTTGTTAGACTGTTTAACATTAATTGCAATGTTTCTCCTTAGTTTTGACTGATTATACATGTTTTTTGGGATTCATTGTGGATGAATTGCCTTGGTCATGTGATGTTATGCTGTTATGGAAACACCATTGCAAGGTGATGACATCATAATAGTGCATAGTTCACTTTGGCTGTGTGACTGAGTCATTGCCATGTGACATTTGTTAAGGAAACACTATAGCAACGTGATGACATCATGATGGTGCACTTGATGACATCATAATGGTGCATTGTTCACTTTGGGTCACGTGACCCAGAGTCATTTCCAGGCCATTGTTCACTCTAATAAGGTCATGTGACATCTTGCTCTCTTGTTCCCAGTGCAAGCAACGAGATTTATAAGGTAGCAACGTGATTCTCAGTCAATTTTATCAAAAACCACTTATTTCTCAAAAAGTATTGGTCCTATCAACTTGCCGTTTTTGCGAGGGTTTTCATTGACCCAAAATATATAATTACACTCAATGGCAAACATCAGCTCCGCACGGTTTTCCACTGATTGGCCGGACACGCACGCACGCACACACACAGAGTCCACTTTGCTTTTATGATAACAATTTAAAAAATTAATAAAATATTGGTTTTCAATGCACTCCTAATTATTGATTTATACTGTTTTATCTACATACAATGTCATTATCACTTATTTTTCTTGAAAATTACTTTGGTTTTGGCCTTTGGTGCCCTACATTTTGGCTGTGATGCCCTAATTTTAAAAGGCCAAGTGGCTTTGCCCTAAAAATAACTAAATTTGAGGCCTGCATCAATTACTAATGTGTTATAGAAAGCAATGGCTCCAAAGTTAAAGAAGGCAATAAAACAAGAGCAAAAAAAAAGAAAAGAAAATCTGCCAGCTGAGTCTGCAGGAAGCTGCAGGAAGTGACAGAGAGAAATGTCGGCCGTGTCTGAGACATGCAGTGGGGCTTCCCTTCTTGAATTTTGAAAGTTCACTCATAGAGGTTCCTGAGCCACTGACTGACAGTTACTGACAGAGGGCACATTGTTCAGATCGGCTTGAAACTCTTTCCACGGTAGAGCACATTATAATTGCCTTGGTGTGCCGTCGCCGCCGCGCAATCTGTCGTGCAGCAGGTGGCAGCTGAGAACAGTGGGTGTGCGCCACAGCACACCGCGAGCTTGAAGGACATATGCTCTGGACTGCAAACAGGAATGTATAGGCATTCTTTCACAACATTGTCTTGTTTCTTCTCATTTCTGTTTAGGACACTGTTCCCAGTCATAATTATTTACCAAGATTTCCATTCTTACCATCTGCGGCTGAGGTATTTCAGTAAAATATTAGGGAGGGAAATACACTGATGAGCCAAACTATTATGACCAGCCACAGATGAAGAAAATACCACTGACTATCTCATGGCAACGGTGCATGTTAATGTCCGTGAATGAGCTTAAATGGTAGGCGAACAGTCAGCTCTCGAAGTCCACGTGTTGGATGCGGGAGAAATGGGACCTGAGCTACTTTGACCTGGGCCAGTTTGCAGCTGTGAAACGGATTGCGGGGTGCTCCTGGTCAGTAGTGGTGAGGACCGACACCCCCAAATCAGAGAGAGTTGAGACAGTTTAGAAAATACTGATAAAAACAGGGAGCAGTGATTTCTAAACTCAATTTAAATTGAATTTCACTGCAGCCATTATGAAGCCAGGATTTACAATGTTTTGTCTGGTCAACTTCATTTTTCTTTGTTATTAAACATCCAGTCCTGCCTTTCAGGCCTGCAATGCATTTCAATAAAAAATTGGGACGGGGCAATTTAGAGCAAGTGATGAGGAAAAAAATTGAATAATGATGTGGCTAAAAAACGCTGATGTCAGTAAATGCTTGTAATCATGATTTGCGTACGAAAGCTGCATGCAGGAAAGGCTTTGTCCTTCAGGAGCAAAGATGGGACAATAATCACCAACTTTCCAGCAAACGCATGAGATAACCCTTGAAATTAACCCTTAGAACACTGAAATAAATTTGAAAAATATAAATTTAATCATGTTGTGCTGTACAAATCATGTTGCAACTTGTTGCCACAAGGCATGTTTTCAACAGCTTTGATTTTGATATCATACATCATTGAGCGACAACAGCTGCATTTAGCTCTCTAAGGGTTAAAAAAATGCTCAAAAAAGAAGGCTATAAAGGAATGTCGATATTTCACCCTCTAAGATCAATAACATAATGAAAATATTCGGAATCTGGATGAATTTCTGGTGCAATGGTGAAATCATAAACTGAATACCTCTTAGCTCTCTACACTCAGATAGCACTGCATCATGAACCGTTATTTATCTGTAAGTGATGCAACCACATGGGCTCAGGATTACTTTGAACATCCTTTTGTAACCCTTTCAGCGCCATGGGCACTGATATCAAAATCAAACGCTGTTGAAAACCTACCATGTGGCAACTTGTTTAAAAGAGCTCCCTGTGCTAAAAGGGTGTACAGAACAGAGTACAGAGTGCTAAGAGAGTACAGAACAGCCATCGACTTTTCTGGGCTCAGAGGCATCTGAGATGAGCCATCGCACATTGGAAACATATTGAGGTGAAACATCAATATTTTTGGTCTTTTTTTTTTTTGGATGAAATAGATTTTATGTGCTCCAGACCAAAGAAAAAGAGCAGACTGTTTTGAGAAACAAGTCCAAAAGCCATGCTCTGTCATGGTATGAGGTTGTGTTAATGTCCTTGGCAAGGGCAAGTAGCACTTTTGTGACGGCAGCATTAATGCTGAAAAGTACACTATTTTAAAGCAACACAATGCTCATAAGATGACATATATTCCAGCTGGCACTGGCACGGTTGCATTGGGGTTAAAACAATTAAGTTGTAACTTGACACAAGACATTTTCTTCTGTCTGGTATTGATTTATGCGGCGCTTAACTTCGTTTCTAGTGTCTTTTTTCAAGGGTCTTTGAGAAAGTTTTAATGATATTCCCAGCAGCAGATTGCTTTTGTTATTAAATGAGAAAATGAGCCCTCAAGAATTAACCAGAATGAAATATTACCAGAAAAAAAACAGAATATACAATTGAAAACATCAAAATCTTCAATATTGATTTTAAGCCATTCAGTACCTTACAGACAATATTCCACCCATTGATAGTGCAATCCTAATGCATTAACAGCTGACATCTTCATATATTGTTCAGTTATACATTGCACCTCATTATTTATCAATGCACAGGAGATTACTCCAGAACCCTGCATTTCTTTGTCCAAAGAATTTTATGAAGAGAGTCCTAAGTGTTACAGCACAGCTGAGAGTGCAGTGCCCACAGGCCTATGGTTGCTTGAGGCTAATAAATAGGATCTCTAGACCCCTCCCCAATTTATCAGCCAATCCAACAGCCTATTGTCTATAACTGTGTAAACCTGATCAAGGGAACTATGCTATTGGTTATACTGGGCATAAGAACTCATTTTTTGCACTAAAAGGCAGACATTGTGCTTGATATGACTTATTAGCCTGTTGGTGACACTAGACTTCATTAAACTGATGTATGCCTCAGAAACAATTTAGGAGCACTGCAAGGCTCACAGATTACGACATTTTGTGCCGAAAACAATTAATGTGAGATTAAAGAGCTGAGTTTCTTAAGTAAAAACAGCAATGTGTGAGTGACAATCCGGAGGATGATTTCGTCCCGTGTTATTGGTGCGTTTCATAAACAAATTGCAATTGCAAGCCATAAATTCATGTCACATGCAGGATCATGTCAGGCAGTCATTTTATAGTCCTGCGAAAAGTATTACCCCCGGATCCCCACACCTCTCATTACTGCCACAGCAGTGTGTGTGAAATTATATATACACATACACACAGGTGTACACACACTCATATACAATATATATTGAGATACAACCCTTGAGATACAATTTTGGTATCACACACGTGATACAGCTTTCTTGTGTCAAGGGGATGAATAATTTTTTAGCAAGTATGCTAATGCATTTGGCCCGTAAAGTAATAAGTTACACATGTAACGGTCATTGTAGATGCTCAGATTTATTAATTTAACGGCAAAAAGCATTAGCATGCTAGCTAGTGAATTAGTCATCCCATTGACTTCAAAAGACTGGCAACCGAAAAATAATGTTAATGCTATTTTTCTATTTTCCAAATAATACAACACTGATATTTATGGGAAAAATAGGATCTCAAATAAATTTTGGTAACTTGAGCGGTAATTTTTCATTTACTCCTTGCCCAACGATGTAAACTGGTTTCCCAAGCGCCAATAATGATAGATGAAGTTCTTCTGTGATTATTGGCGGTCGGCAAACCAGCTTACATTCCTTGTATCCTTCGGCTAAAGCGCTAAAATAGTGCTTTGAATCCTCAAATTTCTGTAGAAAGCTCCTTCATATAAAAAGCATAATGCCTGCATGACTAAAACACATAATTAAAATTCAAAATAAAGACAGAATTGCAAGTATGGAATCAGATTATGACTTCAGCCAAGCAGATTCACTCCCTCAGGATGTAAGTTCTGGAGCGCGTTTCCCAAAAGCATAGTTGCTAACTAAGTTAGCAACTTACATAGTTCGTCCATTCACAGTCAATGGCCCAACTACGTAAGTTAGCATCTGTGATTTTGGGAAACGCACCCCTGAGCATGCACTGAAATCGTGACACAGCTCCCTTCAGAGTTTATATTCAGATTTGGAAGGCTTCAGTGATGTCAAATTGGATTATAGTCCTGGAGGTGAAGACTTTGGTCTTCGTGAGGAGAGAGAGTACGAAGGACTACAGCACTATAAATGTTAACCTTCAAATGGCTCGAGGTAATGGGGGCACAACGGGATCCACAGGAGTCAATAAATGTAATTATTTATTTATATATAATTAGTAGAACAGATCAAAATGATCATGCAGAATTATTTGGAGACCTCCATCCTTGATAACCAAGTCCTTGACCCCATCAAAATATACATTTATAGCCTTAATCAAAATGTTAAAGTCACGGTGTTCATTCACTTCTCATTGTAATTTGCTGCATATAGCAAATGCGTGCCCTGGACAAGTGCTCCAGGATCATAATAATCCAAAAAACTGGATTTTGAATAATCGTTAAAATTAAAAGTGCCTCGACAAAGATGTGGTTCTCTATCAATGAAATGTTTATCACCAACATAACCTTGGAAAACCATTTAATTGATCCATGAGATAAAATTAAATTGTGAAATAGGGTTTACAGGCCCTTAAAACCGATACAAGCCACTCATTTGGAGGTCTGCAGATACAGTAAAACTCGCCTAAACCGTCTTCGTATAAAAAACGGAAACTCACTCATACCGGATAACAGCTCAAGTCCCAATTTTGCTGTTAAGTTTTTCCAGTAACCCTTAAATGCCCAACTATAGTAAAAGTTGAAAGAAAAATCTATGTATTCTGTATATATATCCTGGGGAGAGGCTAGTAATAACCCAATAGCAATTTTTAATCTTTGGTGACCTTTGACCTCATTTTAGTTTTGTGACATATATGTCACTCTAAGTTTATAGGATATAAAGAGAACTTTTGTCCATCAATGTTTTGGGAGTTGACATATAGCTGGAGTATTAGGCATAGCTTATTTTTCATTAATTTACCTGTTTGTCTACTTTATCCAGTGCTGACTGGGTGCTGATCTATCGTGTGGATTCCACTATGGGGGCGGCCATATTGGAAAGGTTAGCTGGTGCAGCCAGTGTAGTGTCAGTTCCACTTTTATGCGGCAGATGGCAGCACTGATGGTCTAAATATTTCACTATGGGCATTAGGTTGCAAAATTTATGTGGTTTTGACAACCCCCAAAATCGTTTGACAAATTTGTCACAGGTGGCATTTAAGGGTTAAATTAACATTGAATATACCGGATTTTATATGGCGAATTTTCGCTTACATTGGACAAAATATCCAGTCCTGTCGCCATGCATTTCCATTAAAAAGCACTCGTGAATACTGGCCAAGCTGGTTTGCACCATGCTCATGCGCAGTTGCTACAGAGCAATGAAGTTCGGCTTTCTTCTTCATGGAAACTGAAACTGACGAGGTTTCCATCCCAGTTGGAGCAACACGCAATATCATCCTCACTGTTATAAACTCGCACATTTTTTACCAATCAGCCTAATTTAACAGGCACCTTTTTTTGTCAGTTATTTTAATGGTAATTTTACAATCAGTTTATAACAGAGGCTTAGTGAATGTTAACTGTAAACCACAGATAAAAGCACGCCGGACTCGAATTACAGTTGAAATAACAAGGAGACAAAGCGTTGATTAAACTGTTAGATTCAGCCAATTTATAATGTGCTGTTATCCATTGTGTCGGGGCAAAGACGGACTAAGTGAAGACAACAAGTAGGTATGAACACTTCAGAACGAAGTTGTTCCGATCTTAATACACAAAGCATACATATAAATTCATACAAGTATATAACGGATATAATCTGTTATACGCATATTGTGGATATAATCTGCCTTATGCATTATGTATTTTGCCTATAAGGGACTAAATGTGCTGGTCCAATTGAATCCATCATATGCGAGCTTTACTCGAAATATATATATATATTTTTTTTTCAGCGATGTCAGCTATGTGCCTGACATTTACAATTATGATGCATGGAAGAGTCAATGTGTGATGCAACTTGGACTTTGGACACAAATGTAGCAGTTAATTTCCTTTGTGCATGGGCAATATGTTTGTTTGTCAGTATAACTTGACACTACCTTCAGTTAAACCAAATTCGGTGCACTTCCTATGGATGGCAGAAACGAATTAAAAATACATGTTGATGAATACAGCTGGTGCACATAGTTCAGTGGACCAGACCAGCATAACTGATCAGACTCTGCACTGATGGCGAGACTTCGACGAACATTTGAGGGAACAGTGGTGCTTCCTGACTTAATGTAGGCTGGAGGATCGCCAGAATATTTGCAGAGTTGAACGATGGGTAGAGAACATCCTGCCCTGAATCGGGTTGATGGGGAAACGATCCTCTGACAGTCTTGCGCCGGTCGTGTGCACCAGAAGACGTTCCTTTGTAGAGATGAGTGAGATGACAAATCCACGGAATGCTAGAACTATTTGAAACAAAATTACCATATGACATGGCACGGAACTAAGAAGAAGTTACGTCAACACGGCAACGAGACTGTAATGGAAGAGGTGGTACAGGCTTTTATAGGGGACGAGCAGAGGGGGAGTCGTTCTGCTCCTAAATATCTGTTATTTACCACCATTTTACAGTATATATCATTTCCCAAGATGGATTAACAGAGTGAATTCAATTAGAAAACAACCTCCAAACCCAAAACCTACTCTGGTAACTTTTTGAGCTGAAATAAAGCTACAAGAAAACAGTAAATCATAAAATCATCCCAAAAAACATCTTTCCTTTTTCACTGAAAATGTGCGAACAATCTTTGTTTCAGGAAACTGAAGAAAAATATGAGAGATTCAGAGAACAGAAGAAAAATACAATGGATCAGATATGTCAGGATGCGCGACATGAAACTTAACACCAGAACTGCAATGGCGAAGCCCAAACAGATGCTGAGAAAAACTTTAATCCCAGCAAACAATACTGAAGCAATAGCACTGCCACTGAGGGAGTTATTTCCTTAGTACAGCCATCTGTTCTCCCTCCTCTGCACTGCAGGGGGGGTTGAAAATCATGCAGGACCCAGTTCAAGACTCAAAGATACTCACTGGTGTTACCAAATCACTGTCACGGAGCCATTGGGGGGTACACTAACCATCACTGCATCTTGGACACTACCACCAATCACTACATTTCACAGCATTTACACACAATTCTGTCAAAGAAACAAACTCAAAGAAAACATAGGATGTTAACATTTCATTTCAGCCCATGATCCTTTCAATTTTTTATTAAGATTAAAATACAAAAAAAAAGAAAAGGTCAAACAGACTTGCAGTTAATTTGAAAATATATCCACAGCCTAATTTATTTTAGGTCATGAGATTCAGAAGCCTGGTAATACTAGACTCTGCCACTTCGCTTTGCATCGTACACAGAGTCTGGCAGTCGTGATTGACAAGCGTTTACTTCCTGGTGGGTGGGCACTTGTCTGAAGTTTAAAATCATTGGTGTACCCGTAAACCAATCACTAACGTTTTGTGATGTCGTGTGTTATGTGCCGGCTCAGCCGCCTAGTACTTTCACTGTAAACACAGTCCTTCATACCAAATTCTGCGGCTTGCCATTTGACCTGCCCAGTTTCTCAGCCAATAACGGCAAAAGCTGATAAATTAAACCTTTCCCGAAACCTCTAGGGAGTAGGGCTACACCGTCGTTTCCATTCGAAAAACTAACCAAACATTCATCTTGTTGTGGCTTTAAGTCACTGATTTTTTATCCAAGATTTTCTCCCGAGTATCTATGTCGCCATTGTAGATTTAGGAGACTACAATTTCAAACTGGGTGCAGCGGCTACTTCATGGCTCTCGGCCACGCCTACTGTTTGTTGGTTGGTCAAGGACAGCCGGGGTCTTCACTGCTGAGCTGAGCCAGGCAGAGCTCTTTGTGATCAGACGAAGTGGTGAAGTGAAATGAAATTGAGCGGAAGTACGTAGGCTGGCGGAGTCAGGCTAGAGATTTACACCACAGTATTGGAAGTGTCAATGCTCCATGGAATAATGTTTTTGTTGGATGTCCATATTTTTCTAATTCAGGAAACTCCTTCTGGCACTGATTGGTTCATTCTTCTCGAGCGCAGTGGATTCTTGCCAATGCTCTTAGAAGCACTGGGAGAAGCTATACAAAAAAATATACAAAACAAGGGTGTCAAACTGGTCCGTTAATGGGTCAAGGGGCAGCAGGTTTTCAATCCAACCAAGCAGAATTCCAATAGTTAACCTGATTCCAATAGTTAACTGTACAGGCTGGGATCAGTTGATTAAGTTAGTTGCATAAGATGAGCTTGTGCTCAGTTGGATTGAAGACCTGCAGCCCCTTAGTCCTTCTACTGACCAGTTTGACACCCATGGAATGGAGTGACAATTTCACAAAGGTTATTTGTATAAAAGTTATCTACTGCAGCTTTAAATTCAGAGCAGTGATATACGGTATATATATATATATATATATATATACACACATACATATGGCAAACTACGGCTGCATTTTGTTGGAGGGTGACACATCATTGCAGAAAACAAGAGTTACGTTGTCATAAATTTCTTTTTGCTGTGAAAATTTCTTACCTCGGACAGTTGTGACTAAAAAATTGAAGTCTGGGCACATATGAAACCATAATTTAGACTAGCTGATTCAACACATTTTTGGAGCGCATTCATAAAAAGTCCAACGATGTGAAAATAGCCTGACCGGGAAGTGTGAAAATAATTTATCACTGTGGATCAATTATATTGAGCAATTTTAAGTATTCAAAAAGAAGATCTGCTGGGGGCGCCTGTAGTTTCTTCTCCCCATAGACTCCTCCCTCCCGTTCCCCGTAATGACTACACATGACAACAAACGGGGTGACGCGGGAAAAGGTTCGATGATAAACAGCACGTATAGGCATCATATGTAGTCCTTAAGGGGAAAGAATTAAATCTGGTGTTTAAAAGCGGTTCTGAAACTCCTGAGCGGCGGCGTGCGGTCACATGTTCCCAGAGGCTTCAGTGACCTCACCCTTTACCGCTTGATTGTCCTCAACGTCAAAAGTCTTTCTCCACCAAAACTGCAATCAATATGCATGAAAATAAATTAACAGTGTCTGCTGGCAAAGATCTAAAATCCCTGAGTAAAGAAAGTCGCCACATTAAAAGATGTGACCGCAGTAAGGCAATGACATTTGAGGTGTGGCCTTTCTTGATAAATGAGCTGTAACTCTTAAATAATGTCCAATCATCACCAAACTTGAGATCCCTCAGCTACAGGCTACCAGACTCAAGAACTTTGAAATCGCAGAGCCATCCATAGGTGGTGCTATGGCAAATGGTCATAACGCCTAACCTAAGTTGATAAACTTTAAATTTTGCATGCTGCATGGTGGACAATGTTGCTATGGGTACTGTTACAGCCTCTAGGCCTGAAGACTAATTATCTGTTTAATTGGCTGTTGGGTTCAGGAGAGTGGCTCATTAGGAGTGATGGCTGACACCTGGGTTGGCGGGTCTGCGCTTCTGTATCACAATGCCGGAGCATCATCTGGCTCTCTGCTCTTGGTTACTTGGTTGGTTTGGATTTTGTTTGATTTGTTTTTTGGTTTATTTTTCCAGTGCTTTTTCAAACTGACTGCACTCTTCATTAATTTGTCTTTACTTCAAAGAGTTATGCATAGGCTCCACCTTTAGTCCTTCCTGGAAGACGGTTTGTGCCAGTTTTACGTCTTTAGCGACTCTGCTGGCTGAGCTTTTGAAAGCTGACGTTAAATATGTTTGGTGTCCAAGTTGTCAACAGGCATTTGACCAAGTGAAGAGCCTGTTGCTTTCAGATCCTCTGCTTGCAGTCCCGGGCTGTATCTGCCTTTACAGTAGCTAGTTGATGTCAGTGATGTCAGGCTTCGAGCGGTTTTGTTACAGGGGGACAAAAATGGGGTATAAGGATCAGCTGGCGACTTCTCTAATATATAAAATGTTCTACATGCTTTACATTGTTGTAAAAGAAAGAAGCCCAGGCTGTTTTTTAGGCCCTCTAATATTTTGATGTATGTGTTCTAGTTTGTTAATATATACCAATCATAACCCATTCACTTTTTTTCCATTCTCTTCAAATCCAAATCAAAGGTTGATGCAGTGCCCCTTGTTTTTTTCAATCCTGTTTGGTTATGCCTCATTTAGGGCAAAGAAAAAATATATGCACCATCATGAGCAGCTTTGGTGTAAAATGCCATTTGATGGATACAGTTTGCCAATCAACCCTTTATATTTTTACTATCCCAGTTTTACTGTACTCTTCAAGCAATTCTTACCTTCCTGCGATGTTGCACAGCACTCAGTAAAAATTTGAACATGAACAACTCCGCCTCCCTCCAAAGTCCCACCCTCTTCCGCCTGATTGACAGACTTTTACAAAAAATATATAAATGATATGGTAGTTCATCAGACTAAAAAGGTAATTAAACGTTACGAGGGCATTTTATTTCATACCACATATAGAATTGAATGTTATTTCATTACTGTTGGTTAGTTTTCACTTACCGGTGCCTCTGAATCTGACTCCATTGACCCGTTTCACTCGCGCTGATCACTTCCTCGCTCCGCACGTAATATTTTTTTCGTAGGAGAGTGAAACGGGTCAATGGAGTCAGATGAGGCGCGTGACTCGCAAGCGGTGACAGCGGGAGTCAACTGGAAGGGGCGCTGCGACAGATGACAGACAGGAAGCTCGACAAATCATTTTATTGGGACAGAAGAAAATGATTGGTCAGACTTTTATCAGAAATATATGAGAGTTTTACAAAAGAAAAGTGTAAAAATGCCATAAAAGGTAAGAATTGCTTTAAAAGTGCTTCCTCTTGTCCCAAAGTTCCTGCGTCAGGAAAAGTGGGAGGGGGAGGTGGTATTGGACAGTGATGGGGTAATAAAGGGTTGTTCATCTAAATGATTTGATTTAATTGGATGTTTGCAAACATTAGGGCAATAACTGTTTTACTCGTACGCGTCTGTCTTGTTTGGCCTTTTGTCATTTGATGTGGCCACTTTGAGTTTCTACTAACTGTCTTTTTCTAGCCAATTGTGTTGAAATCTCCAAGCAATATAGTTTCGTCTTAATGCTGATGAAAGGACACATTGCAAGAGGGAGAGCTGTACTAGATCACAATGTTAAGATTTCATCTTATGTGATTAACAAGTATTTAAGAGCAGACATTCTAAATCAAATGTTGCCATTTTATTTCAGAGCACTTGAAGGTGTGTCTGATACATATTAGGACTTCCCACTTCTTTCCCCATTGAATAATCTAAATATTTAAATGATCTCCAAAAATTCCCTTCAGTTCCGATTTTATGTCTCAAATTACCTTTGCACCCCAGGCAGTCAAAAGTGAAGTTGGTTTACAGTCCCAAATGAAGATGACTCTATTTCTGTAGTTGAGTGAAGACAACCATCAGTCCGAACACTTGACATTTCACTTGTAAGGACTCAGATGTGCATCTTCACTCAGCAGTAGTAGGAGCAGTTCTGTGCCTAAGGCTGCTTTCACACTGGATCCAAAAGGAATTTTTCGCACGACAGATTACATTCAGGGTCAATTCAAAGAGGCGAATACACGCAAAACTGTAATCTGTTCTGCGAAAAATTCCTTTCCGTCCAGTGTGAAAGCATCTTAAGACGGGAGGTGTGCTATCTCCTCTATGTCGGCCTTCACCTGTTGAACCATGCTGACTAACTGTTGCCAACAGGTAGAGGAAACTGTAAAGTATCCATGGCCAAAAAATGTTCTGCTGTGTTCAGCCCAGAAATTTTGGCAGAGGTATTCAATATTTGATCCTCTCCCACAATGCGGCTTTGTCCCAGTAGGATGAACTAAAGCCAAGTTTTAACCGCATCTTCACTTCATCTCCTTTGGAAGTCCATACAAAGAGAATTTACAGAAAACAGCATCTTACCAGCATGGCGATACGCACTTACCAAACTCTGCTCGGCCTCCGTTCTACCTCCCTTTATTCGAAGGCACGCCAAACTAGCCGCAGCTGAGGCATAATGCAAATATTTTACATCATTGGTGTAGACATATAACAGAAGATCAGGCTGAACTCTAAAATCTCTGTGAGTTCAGGGGCTGTGCTTTCTGTCTGAGATGTTTGCAGATGTTTTACACGCACAAAAACTATATGTCATGCAAAAAAGGAGAAAAACTGAAGAAGGATATGACCCTTTTAAATTCAATTTTCTCTGTTTTAACTCTTCAAGTGCTAAATTATTTTTTATGAAACACCAGCACACGGAACACTTCAGCGCTGAGTCAATCAGATCAGAATTTCTTGCTCCTCAAAGCCAAAAATATCTGTTTCAATTTCTACACATTCAGCATTTTCATCATTAAGCACACCACCATCACTTGACCTGCTCTCTAACGCCAGCATTTAGAAAAAATGAGTGGTCAAAATCCACAGAAGAAGAATATTGTAATGATTCATTCATGGGATGATAATGCAGAAAGAAACTGTCAAAGAGCTCACACTAGGGCCCCTAGCAACCGATTCCCAACGTGGCTGCGCAAATACTAACCTGACTGGTACAGTGAAACACACCAAACCCCCAAAACACCTTTTGCCGTGACTAACAGTTGTGGCTGGAAACTTCCTCGCGGCAATAGCCGCGATCAGCAGCCGTTATGATTATTGTTATCGCGGTTATAGTTGTGACTAGTGCTTAAAGGGTTAATTTTGGGGGCATTGTTCAATTTAAAACTCCAGAGTATGTTTTGCCTTATGAGTTGGAAAAATATGCAATCACATATTTTCAGAAATGTTTATACATTTTAATACCTTTTTATTAATGTAAAAAAAACCCCACGATGAACAATTTCCTCTGCCGTGTCAGTTCGAGTTCTGCAGAGCTGGCGACTCAAAGAATTGTCTGTTTGGCTACATTCAGTGTGATCACCTCATTTAAAGCGGCAAAACAACCAAAGGGACTATCCGGCTGTTTTGCCAGAAGTTTTGTGATTACCAAATAAAAAAGAAACTGTCGAGGTGCTGTAAGTAGAGCTTCACACAAGGGCCTAATTGGTAGTCTTGCAGATCATTTGACTGCAGGGAACAGAGCAATTGGCTCAGCGCTGTTACTCTTGTCACATCGCGGAGGATAAATGAGACGGCTTGACGGCTGCCGCCGCCGCAGATGAACTACTGGAGGGAAATGTGGAGGTGGTCCTGAGGTCTATTCATCTGGGAGCCGAGGCTCGTGTTCTGCATGGCTGTGTTCAAAACCAGGAGTGTAATTCACTCTCACGTTTCGCTGCCTCATTTCGAGTTCCGTCGCCCGAGGCCCGCTTTCTGAAGAGAACATGAAGTGGCCGTGGCAGAATTAAAAGCGGGATAGAGGTTAAAACAGACAGGGGCTCAGCTAATAGCTGCCTTGTCATGCTATATGCTCACTGCGCCGATGGATTCAGCGCGAAGCTGAGAGAAATGAAGCAATCATAACGACGGTGCTCACGAAATCTAAAATCACAAAACTTGTATTTCTCACAAGCCCAGTAATGCGAGGCCAATTGCTGCCATCAGAGAGAATGAAAGAGAAAAAGAAAGATGGACCAGCGATAGGCAGATTGTGCCTGGTAGCTGGTAGCCCTGTCAGTGAAGTGGATTTATCTGACAATGTTTTTTTTTTTTTTTTCAAAAGGTTGCCCTCCCGTTGTGAGCGAAGTGGTGAAGCGGTAATTATGATCAGCAATCAACTGAGGTTATGATGGGAACAGCGGTAATTTTTTTTTCTTTAAATACATGACACAGGAGCTCAGAAAATCAGCAGAAGCAGGCAGTAATTATGGAGACATCCTTCAGTCTGATGAGACCGAGCTCAAATTGCTCTTCCCAGCGCAAAAAAAAAAAAAAAACTCGACAAGGCTCCCCTGAAAATAAATTTACTACAGATCTCCAAATACACCCACATCTGGGTGAACAAAGGAAGGATTCTAATGTGGAAGCTCACAGAAGAAACCTTGCACAAAAAAAATGGGAAAGACATGAGTTTAAACACAATTCGGTCCACCGGTCTCCAAGTTGCAGCCTTAAGCTTTTGAAAGTAAGAATGAGGTCCAAATACAAATAATTAAGGGAAGGGGGAGGGTATTGATAATTTGTGGAAGATCTCTCTGTGCCACAGGCAAAGACAGTTTCTCGAAGCTCTCCAACCTCGGTGTGCTACAGAAAAATATTTATGAGTAACTTAATTGCGGATGTTTGAATTTGTAATTTAAATGTCATTAACGGTATTCTGCTTCACAATAAATTTGCTTTTCCAGTTCTCAGCGCTGATGATATCAAGAAAACAGGGGTATGGTTAAGCTATTTACAGGACACTTTATTTTCATAATAGATGATCCTGTTCACAATTAGCATGCGGGTAATTTCAAACAGAAATCTCTCTCCCCTTGGAGGAAGTTGGATTTAATTATTACCGCTTTTCTGCCTCAGCCGTTCCTGTCTTTGCCGTACGTGTAAAATTCAAATCCTATTAACTGAAATAACATTTTAAATACTGCAGTGTGCCGCACTACAAGGGCATAAAAGCTATCTGTAATAACATATTTAAGAGATAGACAAAGATTATCATGAAAAGGTCCATTTTTTTTTCTTTCAGACATCTAAATGAGCCCATACATGATCGTATCGTCTATCGTAGATAATGTCAGTGAGGCAATGCGTACTTCGGTTATTCTTTGCCGGTGGGGGGAAATATTTTACCAATACTAAAGAAAAATAATATTACTCTCGTTAATGGGTCAAAATCCCTTTACTGCCATATAAATTGTACAATGTAATCTCATTAAGTGTGACGTCCAATGTCCCTTCCCGTTATTCTGTCAGTCATTAAGTCAAACGTGGAAGTGATTTATTTCTGGAAATTAATTTTATTTTACAAGTCAGCCAATACACAATTTTACTTCATCTGTAGCAAAATAATTGCTTCAGCCTGGTTTAAAAAAAACCCATCTGCTAGTATTCTGCCACGAAATGCATTAGATTCTGAGAGATGAGTCAAAACAGTGATGGGTTACACAGGACTCAAAATGATGAGCAAAATGGTACTTCACAATAATGTTACCAGCTTGGCAGCTATTACAACTGCAATCGGATGTAAACTCTGACAAACCGTGTAAAAAAAAACTGCTCAAAAGTCAAAGTGAAAATTACAATGAAAGATGACTTAGTCACTTGTCTGTTCATTGACATAATGAGGTGTGAAAAATTGTGGATACTGCTTGTAAGGCCTCTCTGAATTTCAATTTTCTTTACAGCATTTCTGCAGCTGCTGCATAATTTCATTTTATCATCTGTCTCAAGTGAGCTGAAATGCATGCTTAAAAGCTCAATTTTATGGTTTAATAGCAATAAAAAAGAAAAATTAACTTCAGCTCCCCGAGTTGCTATTGACCTTTGCCTCGTAGTCACCACTCAAGAGAACAATGGCACCGGACATGTGGATCAATTTTTTTCTTTTTCCAGAACCTGAGGGCCTGCCTGTGTTGGCCACTGTTCATTACTGACTGGCTAACCTTGTTAAAATACACATGAATGAGAAGGCTGTTGCAGTACGCATATACGCGTGCAGCCAGAGTCGCTGAGAGAGAGCCCTGCCTCGTCCGTAGACAGGGATGGACTGAAAAAGTTCAACGCCTGCTTTCATCACCAACTGTCAAATGGCTGTTGGAGCAATAGTTGCAGAAATAAATTTGCATTCCAGTGCTCTGTAACTGACAATAATGGATTTTTCCATGGGTTTTGCAGCAACAACTGTGATCAAATACTTCTGCTAATTGGGGATCAGTCTCTCACGTCACTGTGGAGCGTACTCCCCCACTCAAAAAAAAAAAAAGAAAAGAAAAAATTGCAAGGTTTTCCAGCCCATTCCCTGGCTTTTATTTTATTCCCTTTGAAAAATTCTGCTTTTAGTGGGAGTCCCTTTACCGGTAATGTGCTGTCCTGTGATTGGCCACCAAACAAAGCAAGAACTTACTGAGGCAAAAAAAGACTATTCGGACGCAGTTTGAAAGGTTAAGCAAGACTGTAGAAGCCAGTGCATAGGTAATCTGTTTCTGTCGTAGAGACCTAGGGGAATTTCCAATCATGCGTTTCAAATGCTGAGATGGAAAAGGGGTTTCTAACGGCTAAGTTGGAGCATCTTTAAAATCAACATTCTTTGAGCAGTTAAACAGTGGAGATGACTGTACAGATGGTCTGAACTGGGGAAAAAGTACTTTCCACAATAGTGCTCTTTAATTGCAGCAAATATGGTATGATATCAGCAGTCTGGGCAGGGGAAGTGTTGATGCCTAGTCTAGGAAATGGTCATGAAGTAGTTTGGGCTCCAAAGATTTTTTAAAGTAATGTTTCTTAATCACACAGTCCAGACAACTCAGGAAGGTACTCGCAAGTAAACATAAGTAGCTTGATCGTTGGTGGGAGATGCCTGGAGCAAATGTTTTTAATCACCAGGAATGAAGATCACGGCTCAAACATCTCTGATATTATGCTGATCCCTAGCAGGGACAATGCAGTCTTGGTCAGTTCCCTTGGCTGCACCTCTCTTTTTCCCCACAAAGGCTGCTTTGTTGAAGGAGCCAACGCTATTAAACAATTGGCTGCTCCTTAGAATTTAGCTGTATGATGTAAATTGGAGGAGATTGGGTCATTTTTCCTAGTAATTAAAGCTGTTCTATGGATTGTCACTTATTAGACACACTGCAATTACCGCTCTGATTGAGATTAAAAAATATTTCAGAAAACTTCAACTGTCACCATAAACCTCTCCAATTCTTTATACGCTAATGTCTTAAGCATCACAGTGTGATAAATTATTGAGTGGGCGGATAGAGGTCCTTCAGCAGTGATGAAAGACTATAGTCAGTGGTCCGTCATCTGCAAACTACCATTAAACAAATTTTGATTGGACTCCAAGTCAGGGCCGCTCATGTTAATCCGTGGCCGTGAGAGAGGCCCTTAAGTGGCAGCCATGAAAAAACAGACATCTGCTCAAGTCAGCTTGGCAACCCAACGCAAGCACCTGCATTTTATTGCGGTTAAAAAATAAAATCCATTTTATAATTATACGCAAATCTAATCCGAGGGAACAACTTGCCTTCTGGCAGACCGTTTTGAAGTGAAGCGGTGAGAGTCTCCAACCACTCCACGAAATCCATTACAATCAAAATGACGTTCATTAGAATTTACAACTGTCTTGTTTGCCTACCGTAAGCCTGTTTGTCGAGCGCGCTCCTATCATCCAGATTAAATACCACTAAGGGAAATTCAATTTAGGCGACACGCTTTTATACGGTGAGATCAAAGGAAATATTTTGCCGGTGTTACATTCTCAGCGAGAGACGGGCGACAGCAGCTCAAACGAGGCTCAGAAGATAAGTCCCGAGGACAGCGGGAGTCACGTGTCAGAACCCATAAACGCCTCTGTGTCGAACCCACACGGAACGCAGGCTGCCGTTTGGGGTCCTGTCAGGAGCGATTAGCAGCAGCATGGCCGCTCTTCGTGGGCTAGCAGACCCCGTGATGGGCGCACATCTGGGGAAGGATCTATCTGGGGATATTAGCTCGTCTGCGCTCACATATGGCACATGTGCTCTCGTCCCCGGCTGCGGGTCTTTCGCCAGCCCCAGGATAAAGGAGAGAGAGAGAGAGAGAGAGAGAGAGAGAGAGAGAGAGAGAGAGAGAGAGCGCTTCAGTCAGCCAAGCCGTGGTGCAGCACATGAATGCTGAATATTTTGCAAATCAGCATTCCCCCATCCTCCAGCGGGATAACCCAGCTGAGCCCCTATACCCTGCGCCCCGACTGCTCGCGGCACATTGCTGATTGATTACCTCCACTCGCATGTTGAGTCCTGGGGTAATGATACACCCGTGCATGTGTCCCTTGTGTTTTTGTGTGCATGCCAGTGGGCGGGAGTATTTTGCTAGATGGATCCGTCAAGGGGTCGTGGGACGATCTGTTAAAAGCATCGGCCTGCCACACTTTAAGGCAACTGCTTTCGTTGAAGCCTCTGGTTCATGCTGAAATGTTAGAGCCAAGTTACCAGCTGCAATCACCAACCATGAAAAATAGGTTCGTTATTCAGACAGGCAAAGTGGGACGATGGATAGGTAAGATCCATCCAGAGCTGAAATGCGCCAAAATCAGGATACAGCTGGAGTTTGGGCAAATTGCCCAAATATCTGCTGTTGCAGGAGTTCCAGACCTGCACTCAAGCGCCGGCAGAAGAGTGAGATCCTGCAGAATCTCAGACGAGACCCGGAGACAAAGACAGGCTCCACGTGTGTAGAGCGTGCTGAGGCAAGTTGTGTGTCACCTGGGCTGATATGCGGACATTTAGGGAGGCTTTTTCATTTAAGACCTTGCGACTGGCAGGGACGCATTGTAAATAAATAAACATTAGTTCAGCGCTGCCACAGCTGACTTATTTTACTTAATTTGAGATTTATTTAAGCAGGAGGCCTGACTGAGACATGTCAAGAAAGAAGTACAAAAAGTAATTCAATAAACAAAACTGGCATCACTTAAAATTGTAGCCAATTCCTGGTATTCGGGACATGGCAATAAAATGCAGTCCTACTTATTCTAACCAGAGGAACAGAAACCAACTTGCCATGCAAGCAGTGTGGCAAGATATGGCTTGATTTGAAATAAAACACATTTGTAACACATGATTTAGTGCCAGGTATTACAACCCTCGCCCTTCTCGCATGTTTTAGCTACTCAGTGAGTTGATACAGTTTTCGGGTGCATATGAGCTTGGGTTTGAACTTTCAAGGTCACTAAAAGTCAAAGGTCATAATGTCATTTTGTCGCCATACCACCAGTTACCATATGTGATCAACAGTAACCAAGTGGCCATGCACAGAGGTGTATGAGATATAGCCTTCTGAAATCTTGTGACCTTTGGTTTCACCTTTCAAGGTCACTTAAGGTCAAAGACCATTGTGTCATTTTAATTTCCATGTCTGATTTCCTATGTGTAGCTTTTGAGATACAGTGTGAATTAGGCTATTCAGATCAAAGACCTTGACCCCCCTGACCTTTGACCCCTAACGGTCTTTGAAACTATGCACTTTTCACAATAGCTATGATACGACTACTTTACACTTGAAAAGGGAAACTTCTGGCGTTATTTTGGTATAAATCAGACCATTTTTGACAGAGTTATGAGCAAAAAATTATTCTTATCTTTTCATTGACTTTTCACCTTGACCTTGACCCAATTTGTTCCAAAATTAAATGACATCTATTACGGGTCATGGTCCAACTATTGGCCAAATTTGGTATAAGGCAGTGTTTTTCTTGTTATCTTGCTAAAAAACAAAGAAACGAACCAACAAATAATTGCACCAACCAAGGTGATGACAACACCCTTTCCCTACCCCTTCAGTGGGGGTGGGGTAACAAATAAATACAATAGTAATCTTGTCAATATTTTAAAGACTTGTCAGCTTAGCATTAAAAAAATAGGACCAAGGGTCCTGTAGCTTACTGGCAAACAATTGTGATGATACAAGTTATGAACATTTCATGTGAACTTTGACCTTCGAATTATTGAAGGTCAGTGTCAAGGTCACTAAATAAAAGTTCACATACTTTTATATGACCCCCTGTACGCAATCCTAAGCTCTGAAGCAGTTTTGGTGATACAAGTCATTGAAAATTCAATATGTCAATTGTGACCTTTAAAGGTCACAGAGGGTCAAGTTGAGGTCAGCAAACGGACTTCATATATGACTTTCTAAATGTCTCTAATCAAAACTTGGCTCCATCTGTCACCATTTTGGTGATAAAAGTCAGGGTAATTTCACTGCCGAGTTTGACCCTCAAAGGTCACTGACAGTCAAGTTGAATGCCACCAAATGAAAGTTCCTATGCGACTTCCTCGATGTCTGTAACACAAAACTTGGCTCCATCTGTGACCATTTTAGTGACACAAGTCATTGAATTTTCGCTAGGTCACATCTGACCTTTGAAGGTCAATACAAAGGTCACCAAATGAAAGTTCATATGTGACTTCCTATATGTCTCTAATACAAACCTTGGCTCCATCTGGGACCATTTTGGCAATACAAGTCATTGTAATTGTATTAGGTCAAGTTTGACTTTCAAAGATCACCAACAGTCAAGTTGATTGTTCATGTGAAACTTCCCTTAAATCTGTGATATAAACTTGGGCTCCATCTGTGACTTTTTTAGTGATTAAAGTCAATGAATTTTCACTAAGTCAAGTTTGACCTTCGAGGGTCAATATGAAGGTCACCAAATGAAAATTCATATGATTTCCTATACGTCTCCAGTACAAACCTATTCCCTACATGTAACAATTTTGCTGCTGTAGTTAATTGAAATTTCACAGTTAAGTTTGACCTTCGAAGGTCATTGAAGGTCAAGTTCAAGGCCACCAGATGAAAGATCATATATGATTTCCTGTTCAATACACATGTTCCCAATCTTCAATATTTTCAAGCCTAGAAGCCTTTGAAAATTGTAATATTTTGCTTGACCTCTAGTTTGACCTTTCCAGGTCAACTTTAACACCTCCAAAATATAGGTCACATATAACTTCCTATATGTTAATGATACAAACTTAATCTCTATCTGCAACCATTTACCTTCCACTGGCAATTTTGCCCATTCTCTTTAAGATACAAGTACAGCGCCCCCACTAGACTGACTTCCATCGATTCAATCAAAATGGCACTCGCGCTGCATAAAGTGTATCAAGGTGAGTTGATTGCCAGATTTAGAAAAAAAAAGTTATCCGACAGTTTTTGAGAAATAATTTTTTGAAATTTCAAGTCATATTTTTTTTGACAATAGTTTTTTATTGATTTTTTTCAATAGTAACATACAAAAAATAACAAGGCTCATCAAGACAGGCATACAATAGAGGTCATTATAAAAATAAAGATGGAATATCTCATCATGGCATAACGGGAAAAGGGTTTTCCTTACAATACACAAAATGGCACAACCTTCCACACACAGACGGCCCCCAACCGACACAGAACGACCAAATAATGGCAAAATTAAACAGATCTGTCAACTACACGTCTGCCAGAAAAGCATCACTCTCCAGAAAGTCCATAAATGCACCCCAAATCTTTACAGAGGTGTTGTACTTCCTTCCATCCATCCATCCATTTTCAACCGCTTATCCGGGGCCGGGTCGCGGGGGCAGCAGTCTAAGTAGGGATACCCAGACTTCCCTCTCCCCGGACACTTCCTCCATTTCTTCCGGGGGTATCCCGAGGTGTTCCCAGGCCAGCCGAGAGACATAGTCCCTCCAGCGTGTCCTGGGTCTTCCCCGAGGCCTCCTCCCGGTGGGGCATGCCCGGAACACCTTCCCAGGAAGGCGTCCAGGGGGCATCCGATAAAGATGCCCGAGCCACCTCAGCTGGCCCCTCTCGACGTGGAGGAGCAGCGGCTCTACTCTGAGCTCCTCCCGGGTGACAGAGCTCCTCACCCTATCCCTAAGGGAGCGGCCCACCACCCTGCGGAGGAAACCCATTTCAGCCGCTTGTACCCGAGATCTCGTTCTTTCGGTCATGACCCAGAGTTCATGGCCATAGTACTTCCTTTTAACTGTATATGTCAGCCTTTCCAAGGCAAGGCATTTCAGGAGTCCTTCTACCCAGCTTCGCTTGGTCTGACAACAGATTTCCCTGACAGTGCAATTTTAAGCTTAGCTTCAAGAGGACAGTGCTTGACCATATTCTTTCTGGTATTGTACTGTAAGTGTGCAATCTATTGGGGAACACCCAAGGTAATTGGTAAAATTAGACACAATTGTAATTATCTCCTTCCAGAACTCTTTGATAACAGTATGTTCCCAGAAGCAATGTAACAAGGTACCTATATGTATATTTGTATTGACGTAGTTTGAACCTTGTATTAATTGTTTGTATTTGAATTGGTAAACATGTATCCTGCCACTCCTCAACAGAGATGTCTTCCTTAAGATCTGAGCACCATGCTAATCTTTTATCCTCAGATGATTCTTTTGTGGCATTTATTATAGTCTGATAGAATTGTGATATTAATCCAGTTGTTCCATTTTAGCTCAGAGCTGTCTTCTCCAATGAGTTCAGGGGTGGGAGATACACCGATTTCTGTGTCTTTGTTATGACGCTTCTGACCTGGAAGTCCTATCTTTTAACATTGGTAATCTTCCTAGACCTCAAGTTTGACCTTTTAAAGTCATCTGAGGTTACACAGCCAAATTACAGGTCAAATATGACTTCCTATATGTCGATAATACGAACTTATTCTCTATCTGCAACCATTTGGCCTCCACAGGCCATCTTGCATATTCATAAAGGACAGCGCCCCCAATAGACTCACTTCCGCCGATTCAATCAAAATGGCGCTCGCACTGTACATTGACGATACCAAGGTAAGTTGATTGCCTGATTTAGAAAAAAATTTAACACGCAGTTTTTGAGAAATATATATATTTTTCATTTCTCAGTCCTATCTTTAACACTGGGGCCAAAATTTCAAGGGCCAATAAAACAAACAAAAATAATTCAATCAAAAATCCGCAAAACGTCTGGCGACATGGTCTAGTAGTATGTTATGGCAAATTTATACAAAAATTTATTAAAAAATGTTCCAGACGACAGACGCCGCACGAAGACAATAGCTTACACAGCTAAAAATGACTGGATGTGGGGCAGTGCTGGAAAGCTGCTACAAACCATCCTGCTGGAAACCAGTTTTCTGCCCTCTTTAACATCAGAATTTCATATGAAAACTAGTGAGCATAAAATCAATGTTACTGCACCAACCTTAGTGCAACCCAGGACCAGGAGAGCCTGGCTATTGTGTCTTTTAAGCGTATTCATGTCACATGACCGGGGGATAGTTTTCAGTATTCATGGAATATGAACTGAAGTGGAGACGTCGAGTCTCGATACGAAATCCAATGAGTTTTGAGCTGATTGACTGAGGCTTTACCAAGGAAGGTATCAAACAGGATAAATATCATCCCCTGAGAAACTACTCAGTCACAGGCAAAAATCTGCTCTCCACTTTCATTTAGACAGTTCTACAACTGCACAGAGGAGTGACGCGAGAGAAACTTGGATGTCGTGACCCTGAAAATGTCCCTTGCTCGGTGGTAAAATATTAATGAAGCAGACATCTTAAAGGACAGTCTGGTTTAAGGTGCCACACGGGCACAGAGAGCAACCTAAAGCAGCCTGATTTTCTGCCTAATTTAACATGTGCTCTCTGGCTGAGGATAAGAGTTAGAGAAATATAGTGACACCGGGATTATCAGCTGACGCTGCCAATTTTTTAAGAGGTCAGCGGGGCCATGGCTGCCATACTATTCATAGAAAATCTGTCCAAATGCAGTGCCCATTTTTATTATTTCTACATTGTGCCAGTATGAATAATAAAGCTCTATACTGTTCTCATATTATTGGGTTTTTATGATGGCTGCATTAGCTCATTGTATCCGGGCATGGCCATTTCACTAGTTTTATGAACGCTGCGTACTTGCAGCTGCCAGAAGAATGGCAATTCCTTTTTGCCTTTATGGACTGCATATTGTTTTGTTATTAGGTATATACAAATACTTATTCGCATCAGTAAGCATAGTTTCATGCCTAAAAACATTGGTCTTAGTTCATATGTTGACAATGAGCTTTTATTAAATGCTCCAAGTCATTTAGATCTTGAACAAATAAAAGCTTTTTATGGCATTACTTCTACTTCCTTCATAGTCCTTTGCTACTGAATGGCTGATCTAATTATCTTGCAAGCTGCTACCTTGAACAATACGGCAATATAATCTACCACACTCAGTGTTTTCAAAGAAAATACAAATGTTCAAAATCTATTGGACAAAAATCAGTCTTTTGCATGTCATATCACGAGTTGACAGACCTTGTGCGTGCAAAGTGGTGAGCCAAGGTGCCAAATAATGTGAGGGTTTGAAGACATGGATGGGGACAGGCTCCTACTGACTGCTGATCTCCATGTCTCACTTATCCCCCTGATATTCAGGACCCCCAGTCTGATGGCACAGACTTCAGTTTGCTTGTGTTATGCTTACGGTTGCTGCTTATTTGTATTTAGCATGGGGGGCTGTTCTCTGATCGTTTCTACCTACAGTTCGTTGGGATGTGTAAATACTCCCCGGAGATGACAACTGTCTCCTGCCCCATTGTGCTCCGTCCGTCTCCAACACCATTCGTCTCAAAGTTCTGCCTTTTTACTTTATCATTATCTAAGATCTTTGCAAGAGGGGTTTTCCTCTGCACTGCAGACACCGTGGACCACGGAAGGGGGGGGCAGGGTTTGTCCAGGTAACTTTTGGAGTGTGAGATAATATTTTATGAATAAAAGCCTTCATTGCGTCTGTGTCATTGACCTGTTGAAAAACTACATCTTCTGTACTCATTTGTTGTCTGTTGTCTGTCATCCAAAAACAACCCGTGACCTCTGGTGGTCACAAATATTCTTCAGTTTTGAAAAAAAACTTGGTTTGCAACATCTTTAGCTCACAAACTACTTTGTAATTGAATTTCAGCCCTGCACCCCCAAAATGAAAAATAATGCAAACTCATCCTCACAGTTTCAGTGTTGGCAATACATGGCAATGAAATCGCATGGAAATGGAAAATACGGCACAATTAAAATAATGATCCGCTTATCCTGTCTGCGTCATATACAGCCTTTGTGATTGATGTGCAGAATAAAAGAAAATTGATGTATAGAATCATTCGCTAAATAGCAAAATGATGAAGCGATAAGAGTATTTTGCCGAAGGTATCTTTTCTGAATTCTGTTATTTGCATTCAAAAATGGGTTGGATCAAAACATACAAGGCATGGTTTCTTTACACATTAGATTAACCCCCCAAGAACGAGATTCTAATTAAAGCAATACACTTACATTAAAGATTTGAGGGGACTGAAGTGCTGAGAGTATCTTTGGTTTTCACTGTCTATTTTGTGTCTTTTTTCTGGAGGGCTCACAGGTGATGGAAAAAATTAATGCAGAAATTTGGAAAGGGAGTTCTCTACGCAATCGCAATGATAAAATAGTTTTTATATTAATATTAATTACAAGATTTTGATAGTTGCCTGACAACAGTTATACAGTAATACAGAAGTTATTGAGCATATTTTCTTATTCGGAAAGCAGCGCGGCACTTCTGTATTCACCTTCATTTGCGTTTGTCTGGCTTTATGTTGTTGCTATGAGGTTAGACAATTTTTTTGATATCAGTATATAATGACATAAAATATCCTGGTTTCTTCTTTACCTGATATGTCTGGCTGATAGCAGATCATGTTTTATTGGAGATACGATTCATGCAGTATCTGTGCCATCATTTCAGAACTCCCATCTTTGGAATTGTTCTAGCGCACCACCTCCTCATGAATATTCAATATGCAGTAAAGTGCTCCAGGAACAATTACAATTACGGCATCATTTAGAACCCCTGCATCTGAGGTTACTGCTCCACTGCAGCAGGGGGTTAAATGGCTTTGCTCCGAAACACAAAGCTGACATGCTCTTGAGGCATGAGCCTACTTAATCCCCCAGGTCCTCCGGCAGCTGTCTCCTGAAGGTCCCCTGGGTCAGGATGCAGACTTATGGAAAGGTTGCTTTCTCCTATCATGGACCCAGACAGACTATGGTCCAACCTGCTTTAGTCTCTGAAATCTGCTGAGAGTATAGATATATTTTACAGCATTTTAGAGTTCCACCATTTTACTCGGGGTCACAGTTAATTTTATTCAATCTCAATGATTCTCACGTCATAATTATTCTCTTGGAGAGTCCTTCTTCATTGGTCTCATGTTCTTGTCTTTTAACATGCATTTGAAGTCCTGAATTTCATATGATTATATGTTGAGAGGCTTTTTTTAAAGATTCAAGCAGTGGGTGATATATAACCATTCCAGATTGATCTGAATTTTTTTTGGTGTAATGGCTATGTGCTGACAGAAAAATTAAAAATTTATCGGTCTTTAAACGTAACAGCTTTTTTTCTTGGGGCCTCTCGTAGGGTCGTTTTCCTGAGGGCCAAAATTGGACTTCTTAAAAAAATTGCTTACTGAAGTCGTAATATCTCAGTGCCCCAATGACTGTCGAGCTTTGTTTGAAATTAATGTTTGTATATTCTTGTGCTTTCATTTACCGTGTGGTGCAAAAGTATTGGCCCCCGTTCTGATTTCTTCTATTTTTGCCTATTTTTGGTATTAAAGTGTTTCAGATCATCCAACTAATTTTGAGATAAAACAAAGACAATGTGAGTAAAAACAAAATGCAGCTTTTAAACGATTTCATTTACTGAAGGTAAGGCGTTATTCAAAACCTATATCACCCACGAGAAAAAGAATAGTCCCACTAAACCTGAAAACTGGTTCTGCCACCCTTGGCAGCAGCCACTGCAATTAAACGTTCCTGATGACTGGCAGCGAGTCATTTACATCGCTGGGAAGGAGTTTTGGCCCACTGTTTTCATGATTGTTTTAACTGAGCCACACTGGAGGGATGCCTTAGCATCTCAATAGGATTTAAGTCAGGATTTTGACTGGGACACTGCAAAACATTCTTCTTGTTTCTTCTGAGCAACTGAGATCACTAACTGATGGCCGAACCTCCTTCAGGATATTGGGGAACAGTGCAGAATTAATATGTCCTTTTTGCGAAATACTCTGTTAGTTTTGCACCAGATGTAACAGCACCCATATCTTCCAAAAAGTTCAAGTTTTTACTCATCAGCCCAAAGCGTATTACTGCACAAGTCTTGGGTGTCATCAAGATACTTTCTGGTAAATGTAAGAAAAGCCTTTATGTTCTTTTTGTTCAGCAGCAGTTATTGCCTTGCACTGGGTTCTTATATCTCTCTCCAGTAGAAATCCGCCTGAATCTTGAAAAATTGGCAGTTAAGCACTTTCAGCTGCTTCTGTTGCATTAATTGTGCTGTACAGATAAAGCCTGATTGATTAATAGATCGATAATCCTCTCATTGGCACAGGCCAGTGGTTTACAGTATCTATGGATCTGTAGCTACTAGCTGCGAACCTATTTAGGCATTTTAAAAACATTAACGAATAGGGCTTGAGAAGAGCCACTGGCTTTAGCCAAGTATGCACTGTCTTGCTTGTTTAAGAACACTCGGTTTTTTCCACAAGCTAGCAGACGATGCCAAATTGTGGACAGGCTGTATTTTAGTTTGCTGTAATCACTGTTTTTACTCCTTGATAATCAGGGCACTTTGACGGTCTTGTGGCTTTAGTTAATGTTTGTTTCTGATCAGCATTTTTAATTTACTCCTCTTTCGTTGTCCTCATTTCCCCTTGTTGACATTTAGTTTTAAATGCTTGCAAAGAGATTGGAGTAATGAGTTTGCAGAGCAAAGCACATAAACTGGGTTCCCAGGAAAAATATGCTTTCATGCAGCATTCACTGCAATGTGTGCCATTATCACGGCTGGCCTACAAGTCTAAATGCACTGCCCGAGGTCTGGTCATAAAACATTATTCTATATAGCAGGAAGGAATATTTATCTGTGCATAGTAGATGTGTGAATAGTGAGTCTTCGCCAGACTCCAAGTCAATAATAGAGACTGATCTCTTCCTTACAGCCCTGATTGTGAGATGGATACACTTTCAGGCGTTCTCATACTTGAGTCCTTAGGTTTGTTTAAAATTAACTGGAGCATTTCCCATGAAAGCTATGTTTGTTTAAGCTGGTTTGATTGCCGACATCAAACTTGGTTATGGACCAAAACAAGCATGCTGGGTCTACGTCGAAGGGGTGGTCTCGGTACATTTCCAAATTAACTTCAGCGGTCTACTTATTCTGAGAAAGCAATCTGACCTACCAGACCAAAGAGCCAAATCAAATCCATAATGGGAATTGTATGAAATAAATTATGGCTCAAACTGTAGCTAAGCTATCTAAGAGGCTGCACAAATCGAAGGTTAATGCAGAGCACTGGTTAGGTACAATGTCTCATAGATATCTCGTACACAATGACACCAGTTGCTGACACACTTAAAAACACACAGATTAATAAACTAATCAGTGAGCTGCGCAAAGAGAAATATTCTCATCGCAGAACAATGTCAGTACATCAAAGCTTGCGATTAACATCGCAATAGCAGAAGCTTGGGGAATGAGATATGCCATTAGTTTGACGGGACTTTACTTGTCATCAAACGTGTGGACAAATGTTGATGCCATAGCGATGTAATGGAAGCCACCTGTTCTAATGCTCATACCACTGAAACCTAAGCCCCTGCAGTTGACTCCGATGTTCATACCAAGTCTCTCGTTTTCCTGTTATTGTCTTTAGTCATCACGCTAATGTGCCACAGATGCAACAGTATATATTTTAGGCTACTCTTCGGCTAGTCATGCATGACACACATTTGTTGGCCGCGAAACGAGGGCAGCAGCACGACACATTGAAACAAAGCTGCTGGAGTAAATCTGATACATATTCTATATGTTTCTCTGCTCCCATTAATGCCTACATGGCTGGTCCAGAACATAAATTTAGGCACAAACATTCTGACCAATGAGGTGATGGTCTACTCCTGTGGCGTTCTATAGTGATTTTGGTCCACTTTGAAAAGTTGCCGTGAGAAACTAACCCAACTACAGGGAAAATGCAACATTGTAACGACCCTGATGCAGAACAAACCGCCGGTGTTCGAACAGTTTGTGCGGCCAGCTCTGGATGACTTACCAGTAGCTGATGCTATCGAACTAGTCTGATACACTGAGCTTTTCGTACGAGAGTAGTAATTTTCATTATAGGCTTGGAATAAATAAAAATTACAATTCAACTTTCATAAATTTGATAGCTCGGGCTCACAAATTCAAGATGCTATGCATCCCACAAATGTCAGCGATATATTATTTGGGAAATGGAGGAATAGAGTTTACATTAGCTTCCAGTTTGCAGTCTACTGTGGTCAAAGCGATGAATAATTGGCTAGCTAACATTGCCAATGCTTTTCACCATGACATGACTAAATTCTAGCATCTAAGACAACAGTTACATATGTAACTTAGTACGCTAATTCTTTTGGTCAGTAAAGTAATAACTAACAAATGATTCATCCCATTGAATAAACTGCCACCTAGAAGTTAATGCCAGTGATAGTGAACAGTTACCAGCAGAATTGGTAAAGTATCGTATGCGAACACATTAGTTGACGTTTGTCACTGAATGGAATCCGACCATATATATATATATATATATATATATATATATATATATATATATATATATATAATATATATATATACTGTGTGTGTGTGTGTGTGTGTGTGTATATATATATATATATATATATATTCACACAAGCGCGCCCGCGCGCACACACACACACGCACACACGCATCTCTTGGCTACTAAAGTCATTACATTGATGCTGCAGATTCTAGAGTAATTTGTAGAGTAATCAAATGTCGTCCCTACTGGAGGTATACATAATTTGCATAATGACACTATTTCAAATATAAATGATTCTCACGAAGAGGAAGCCATCTTTGTGGTGTGACCCATCCACCAGGCCCAATTTAATAACCGATCGGAGAACACGCTCATAAATATGTTTAAAAAAAAAACATAGTACAATCACCGCTGTCTTAAAGGTTTTAAATGATATAATTCAAGCCTTGGATAAGAAACAGCACTGCTTAGCTTTATTTTTAGACTTGTCCAAGGCTTTTGATACGGTGGACTATGCGGTACTGAAAGACAGACTGATCAATATTGGTCTATCATCACACCTAGTCAGTTGGTTCGAAAATTATCTGTCAGACAGAAGCCAACGTGTTAAAATGGATAATTAAAGATCTGATTTTATGGCCACATGCAATGGAGTTCCTCAGGGGTCTATTCTCGGCCCTATTCTTTTTTCTATTTATGTTAATGAATTGGGCAAGAGAGTGTCAAATACACATCTTCATTTCTATGCTGACGATACTATTTTATATACATGTGCAGCCTCCATAGATCAAGCCGTAGATGAGCTTCAAACTGCTTTTAATATCATTCAGGATGATTTGAGCAACTTAAAACTAGTTCTGAATGCCGACAAGACCAAGCTAATGGTTTTTGATAGAGTCAAAACGCAGGTATTGAAGCAAAACATTGTTACTTCGCAAAATAAGCCAATAGAGCAGGTAAGCACTTATAAGTACTTGGGATTTTATTTGGATGGACATTGTCTTTTGTAGGTCATGTTGAAAGGCTTGTTCAAAAACTGAAAATTAAATTAGGTTTCTTTTATAGAAACAAAGCGTGTTTTTCATTGCATGCCAGAAAACGGCTTGTAATGGCTACATTTCTTTCTGTTATTGATTATGGAGATATAATTTATATGCATGCAAGTAAGTCCTGCTTGCACATGTTGGACAGTGTTTACCATGCAGCTCTAAGGTTCATGACGGACTCTAATTATCAGACACATCACTGTACCCTATACCAGAAAGCTGGACTGCCCTCCTTGTTAGCCCGCCGACAATTTCATTGGTGGACAATGATCTATAAAGCTGTAGGGGGTCACCTTCCATCCTATTTATATTCCATGCTTGAGCGGACCACCACAAATACTTATGCACTGAGATCACGTGAACTTATTTTATTTAATGTTCCTAAAACGCGTACTGCTTTTGGTGAAAAGGCTTTTAGCTATGCTGCTCCTTCAGCTTGGAAGAAGCTACAAGAGAAAATCCAGCTTAAAACTCTGGTTTCTTTAGAAAGGTTTAAATTTCTTATTGCGAACACATTGGACACTGTATGCACTTGTTTTTCATCCTAAATGGTCTGTATCTTGTTTGTCTGAATGATACACTTGTAATTCTTGTTTTTTACACTGTTGAAGCCATTTTTGGCCAGGACTCCCTTGCAAAAGAGATGTAAATCTCAATGGGACCATTTTCCTGGTAAAATAAAGGTTAAATAAATAAAAAAATAAATAAATATGTTGAGTCACAATAAAATGTCTTCTTGTCATCATACTATGACAAGATGAGGGTACAAAGTGGGTACAGTTAAGCCCCTTCTGATTCTTGATAAGGCTGGACTGTGTGATAATGGATAAATTTGCCTCTTATCAAACTCTCTGCTTTTCCTGATCTGCTTGAACTCTGTTGCCTGCTTGCTTCCCATGGAATTACTTGATGAAAGAAAATAAAACACCTTCAACCAAAATAAGATTGGTTATCATCTTATATTCTTTCATTATGATAGATATGAGGCTGTGAAACAGTGGAAAGGTGTGGATAGATTTGCCGCATAGATTTTACCAGAAAGACATTCCCTCACAGAGCGGCGCCATTCCGAATTTGTTAAGATATTTGGCAAATAATGCCCATCACAACTGGTCCACCGGGAGGCGCTAAAAGTATGATAAATGAGCGTGAGGGCAGACAAGGTGATTCTTAATGGAAAGGCCAGTCGGTGGAGACAATACTAGCCCTGTTACCAGTCTGGCAGAACGAATTCCCATCACAAAAAAATGAGATCAATACTCATTGTACCCTCCTTCCTCTTCCACAGTCATTTGTCTTTTAAACAGAATGCTGTCACTTTCAGTAGGTCAAAAGCGATGAGAGGCTGACTCCCTAAATCCCAAGGATGTCTTAGTGCTTTTGTTATCACTGTGGGTTATATTTAAACAGTAAATTATGGCTTTTTTTCTATCCCAGTGGAAAGAAGCTGAGCGATAGTATTGTCCCCTGAAAATCTATCAACTGGAAGAGGATTGCGTTCCCCTCACACATAAAGGGAAACGACATAATGCACATTGCTTAGATATAGCACTGCAAACAGGTCCAGGCGTCTGAATTGATAGGTTTTTGGCTTGAGGCTATTTCACGCAAAGCCCATTTCCTTTTGCTGATAGTACGCTTTCAGCTAATACCTCAAGAAGTGCACAATGAATATCTTAGGAATTCCACATTGAGCTCAACAGATTGGCAAATTTTTGTCTTTGCTGACCTGACAGTCGACTGCTTCCATGGTATGGTATGTACTGTTGCGTTAGCAAACTCGACCTGGTAATTTTCAGCTTGTGTTGGGCAAATAGCTTTACGGTGCTATTAATTTTTTAGAGAACTGTTTGGCTAGACCTGCTTGAAGTAAACAGGCCTTTAATCAGCAATGAGCTAAGTGTTTCCTCCGAAAACCTAGACACCAAATGTCATGAATAGCAGAGAGAGAGAGAGAGAGAGAGAGAGAGAGAGAGAGAGAGAGAGAGAGAGAGAGAACAGCAGTACCTAGCCAAGTCATGGCTCTGAATGTCAAAATCAACAGTAAGACTTGGATAAATAACACATTGTGCCTTCCGTTACGGGACCATCCTGTATTTATTAACTAAGTGAAACATTAACTGAAGAGTTAAGTCCCCAGTTCAGATAACAGGGCTTAGCAGGAGACAGGACTGGACCACACAATTTTGGGGAAGCAGAGAGCCTTTGATAAGCCTTCAACAGCAAAGAGAACATAATTATGTGAACAGTTTGGTGCTCAGTAGTTGCTGCTCCTCATTAATCAGATTCCTGCCGAGGTTTAATGTCTAGGGGCTTGTTTCACAAAAGGCAGCGGCGAGGATTTTCACTTGCATGTTGCAAAATCTTGGCCGAATGTGTTTCTCAAGGTCTATCACTCGAAAATGGGAGCTGGGACTGCAACATCTGGAAATCCCTAACGCAGCCATTTGTTATATTTGCAAATAAAGCCCAAAATATAATATAAATATATCCTTCCCTCTGAATTGTGCCGGACAAAAGGAGGCAGAGCCGTCTGACTCCAATCTGCAGTATGATGCAGTAAAGCTTAGCAAGACATCTGAACACGGGGGTGCAGTACCAGGGGCAAGTTATAAGATTTGAAAAATATTATAATAATGGATGCCCTGGGCTGATTGGAGGCCTGTGTGAAATATTTTCACAGGGCTTTAAATTACACACCCAGGATGTTGCATATTTCTTTATGGCGAATTGTAGGTTGTTATATCAGAGCAGCTGGAAAGGAAATTGCAACAACGGCAGCCGCAAACAGGACGATGGTGAAATCAGATCAATTCTGATTTGAGCTGAAAGGGCTCCTCTCTTTTTGACACCAGCTTGTACAAACCTTGCATACACAAATGCATGTGTCAAATTGCGACTTGTCAGTGAGCTTCCTATCTGGAATAACTAGATGAAATCATCTTTCCGAGGTCTATTAGTTTGACTCGGGTAACAGATGGAACGCATTATTATTATCATTAGTATTATTATTATTATTATTATCTGCTTTTCTCTTATTTTTGTTTTTCATCACTCCATCCTCCATTTAACTTCATTGATTTACAAAGTCTTGCAACTTTCCAACTAGACCCTTCAAATTTGCTTCACACTTAAGACTTTCCAAAAGGATGGATGTTGATGTTTCTATTCCCCACCGTACTCATACCTGCTGATGCTCAGAGTATTCTTGTCCTTTTTTCATCACTCCATCCCACATTTTGCCAAAATGGACAATGCCTGGTCTTTTATTACTTGATTTGATTCAATTGTCACAGAGTTAGGGATTGGGTCATTGGACTTAGGACAAGATCATATGTTAGATGATAAAGCCCACCCCCTTTCCTGATTAGTCGGTATTTACTCCACCCAGTATATCCTATCATCCACCTTGAAAAAGCCTTGCAACCACCTTCTATACCCTTGCAACCACCAAGAAACACCCATGGAACCATCCTGTGCACCCCAGCAACTGCCTTGAAACATTGCAAGTAACCACCTAAAAACAATCCAGAAATCAATGTTTAAGCCATAGCAACCACCGAGAAACACCATAAGAACTACCTTATACATCTTAGCAACCTCCTTGAAACAGCCGAGCAAGCAGCTTGTACACCTTAGCAACCACCGTGTGCATCATATTAACCTCCTAGAAACACCCCAGCAACCAACCTGTACACTCGAGACACCACCTAGAAGCAGCAAAGGAACCAAATTTTACAGCCTAACAACCACCACGGAACACCCAATAAACCACCATGTGTATCTTAGCAACCACCTGCAACCAGCCAAGCGACCACATTGTACACCCTAGAACCCACCATGAAACAGCCTAGCAACCACCCTGTAAATGCTAGCAACCAGTTAGAAGCAGCCTAGCAAGCACCTTATACACCCAAGCAACCACCTAGAAGCAACTTAGAAACCACCCTGTACACCTAAGCAACTGCCTATAAACAGCCTAACAACCACATAGAGGTAGCTTAGTAACCACCCTGTAAACCCTAGCAACTATCATGTATGTCTTAGGACTCACTGTGTATACTCAAGCAACCACATAAAAACAACCAAGCAGCCATCTTGCACACCCTAGCAACCACCCTGTATACACTGACAATTGCGAAGTAACAACCTAAGCAACTAGCAGCTACCTGAAAACACTATGTAAACCCTAGCAACTGCTATGTAAACCCTAGCAAACACCTCACCAACCATCCTCTATGCCCTTGCAACCACTGTTTACACCATAGAAACCACCAAAAACAGCATATTAACCATCTAGAAACAGCTTAGCAATCACACTGTGCATCCTTGCAACCACACAGAAGCAGCCCCGCAACCAATCTGTACACCTAAGAAATCATCTAGAAGCAGCCTTGGTACCCCAAAAAACACCCTAGCATCTATCTATCTATCTATCTATCTATCTATCTATCTATCTATCTATCTATCTATCTATCTATCTATATGTCTGTCAGCTGTCATTTCCATATTATTAGAAACAATACAAAGTTCCTTTTATACTTCTGAATAATAAAAAAAAAACAGTTTCCATCTCATATTCAGACCTGCGGTACATTAAAACCTACCAGGTTATTTTGATATTGTTTCTTTCAATGTCCAGGCGCTTTCTTTACAAGCAGGTTTACTGTATGTCAGCAGCAGGTTTTATAGTCTTGGAGTTGATTTTCAGTGTAACCATCCCTCAAAGATGTACGGAATTATTGCAGCTTACAAAGAACACTGGCCCACGTAAATTCCCATATCATACCAGGGTTTGTCTGGCGATATATCAGATGCTGAACAAAGAAAATAAATTTCCGTATGTCAGGGTGGAGATTAGTCATTTCCAGCACCCATTGAGGTGATCCTGAGCAGCAGATCAAACCACCTTTTATGCTCTTCCGTCAGTGGTACAGGAACACACTAATCGCACATTAATTATTAAGAGGAAGGAGCACTAACTCATTACTGGGCACTGCAGATAAGGAGAAACCGCTACAGAAAAGCAGAGATGCTATCAAAGCCCTACGCACTCCACCCTGGAGAATCACAGAAAATCCTATGAATAAATTGGTTTAATCCAAAACTAATCGTCTCAGCACTACAAAGCATGCCGTCTAATTATGGCATGAAAGGTCCCCCCCCAGACTGACCGAAATTCTTAAAATAATTTAGGTTTCAAGCTGAGGACAGTCATAAGAAAAGTTCCAGCAGATTTTAATCTGGTCAGCAGTGCAAAGTCATTGCGATAATGCTGGTAGACCTGAGGGACAAAAAACACAAAATGTCCCTTCCGGAAAAATCCCTTGGCATGCTTAATATGACATATAGCTCAACAAATTAATAAGCTTGACAGTACTTAGGGAAAAGAAGCTAATGAATTTGATTAGTTGAGCATCTTGATGACACTGCAGATGATGAGGGTGGAGCAAAAAGGAAATGGTTCAAGAGAGGGAGGGAGGAGGCAGGAAGTAATTACTGTACTGTAAATACTGTTCTACAGGAGTCTCTCTCTCTCTCTCTCTCTCTCTCTCTCTCTCTCTCCCTCCATCATGCCCTCCAACACTGTGTGTGTGGAGCTGCTCACAATCAAACCATAAATCCAGGACATTCCTGTGCCAATCCAGCCTGGTTGTCCATATAAAGCACAATCAGTTACACTGAAATGAAAAATAATAAAAAAATTATCATCAGTATTGTTTGTGTTAGACGTGAAACAGTTAAGGCATAGATGGTAACGCCTTTCGGTGCACACACTGCACTGATACAAGGGGCCATGTCACACAAACACAAGTCAGCGCAAAGAAACTCATGATCATGACACACAAACACACACTAGATTTTAGACCTGCAGTAAGATTTTTTTTTCTCATTACTTGTATATGAGTTCTTCTATTTACATAAGCACACACGCCTAATCAGCTGACCATGCATATTTCTGAAGATTCTTCCACTGCTATTACTGCTTCAGTTTCAACTAGCGACTAAATGAGAGGCGAGAGAAAGATAAATTCCTGGGATCTACTAGGCTGAGGGCCGGAAAAATCAATGTTTTATCAATGCGAGCATAATAATGAAGGCGCTGCAGGCTTGGCCCTACAAATCACCAGCAGGTTTAGCTCCTTTGATGCTCATGTTACCCAGGGCCCTTCGCGAGGAAATAAATGAAGAACTAACCCAAAGATGTAGACAGAAACTCCGGTTCTTAATTAAGTCAAATGTGGATTGAATTATAGAATCTGTTTGCACCTCTGCAACAATAAAAACCTGAGAACAATTCTGAAAATTTGCCTGCCTTTGGGGATAAATTGTGGATGCGTGAAATGGGTATGAATTGTTATTTACATTTCCTCAAAAATAAATAGGTGGTCGAACAGTGATCTACTGGGCCTGCCGATTTACAGATTAACGACTCGCCAATTTAATCTATTTTCCTGCCCCCCCCCCCGCATGACCACTGAGAGGCTTAAAGAATCAACAAAACAAAATAAAATCAGAACATCAGCTGTGATAATCGGATCATGGGTACAAGATTACAGGGTTACTGAAAGGTACGCAAACAGGGTGCAGCCTGGACTGGCAGTGACAGAGAGAGATATGAGGAAATATGCCTTCAGATAATAAGAAAATCTCCCAAATATCCAAACTCAGCAAGCTGAAAAAGCCAATGGACCCACACTGTTACCAAAGTAGCATAGACAGCATCTGGTAAGTAGACAAGCAGGTGCACTCTCAGAAATAGGGGTACAGCAGGAGTCCATTTATGTTCCCCAAGGTACATTCAGCACTTATGTTCCCTTTAGGGCTAATTATAGGACCTCAAGGTACCTGTGTGAACCTCTGTAGGGTCTAAAGGGTAATTTAATGTTCCAAAACAAATGAAAATCCAATCTAAGGTACAACAGCAGTACCTTTCAGGGTACTGCCCCAGTGAAAAGCCTTGGTTGTACCCTCAAAGGTACTGCTGTTGTTCCTTAGAAGTGGATTTTTATTTGTTTTGGAACATAAAAGTACCTTTTAGACCCTACAAAGGTTCACACAGGTACCTTGAGTTGCAATAATTAGCCCTAAAGCAGAGGTGGGCAGCGAGGGCCATATCTGTCCCTGGTTTTCACACCAACGTCTGGCCTTTAATTAGTTGATTGTCTCAATTAGCCAAACCATTTATGAAATCTGACGTTTCATGTGCATTTCTTCAAATTATCATGAAACTACAAAGACTAGTCTTGTCTCCCTTCATAAAACATTTTCCTTTGATCGTATCATTGCGAAAATCTGTATATATGTGCATGCAATCAATTAACTCAATTAGTCAGGGTAATTTATAGGAATAAAAACATACACATCTGCATACACACCGGCCCTCCAGGACCGTGATTGCCCACCCCTGCCCTAAAGGGAACATAAGTGCAGAATGTACCTTGGGAAACAGAAATGGACTCCTGCTGTACCCCGATTTCTGAGAGTGCGTGTGTCTGACTTTTCGGGGTGCGGTACCAGCTGCACTTACCAACAGGGCACCCCTGTCGAAGAGTGCACTCGCACACAAACTTAAGCTCACAGACTCCCGTTCTTTCCCTCTAGTACCCAGTGTAGGACACAGGCTAAACAACGCAAACATTTACATTGCTGCATCTCATAAACACTCTGATATTCCAGCTAGATTCAGCTGAGTAAATATTTTTTCTCTGTTTTTTTTTTCTCTCATGTGCAGTAAGCCTAGCTTTTCTACCCGAGATTATGAGAGACTCTGGTTCAGAGGCGTTCAGAAGCACCACAGCATGAAATTGGTCCAATTAGAGCCACTCCAAGTGATGCGGGGAGGTGAACACCGCAGGGGTTTAATGCTTGTATAAATGTTAGAAGTATTATCACAGATTGTAGGGTCAGGAGACACTGCAGTGCTTTATATCTCTTACACGACCATCCCCAACGTTGCATAGCTTAATGAAATATCCGCAGGATCACAGACGCATACGAAGGCCGTGCGGGCGCAGCTATCAGCCATCAAACTAGTCGCTGGGTTGGCGAGTGAACTCTTCTGCAGCGTTTCATATATTAGCTTTCTTTGTTTACTCAACTGCATCACAAAAATTCTGCTCTCTGGTATCTAGAGATGAAAAATTTCCCTGCAGTTATTTTCTCATGAACAGTTGAAACCTAAGGACAAATAACCTCAAAGTATCATCCTTGCCTCGTTCAATATTATTCTCAATCAACAGGAACTCAATACTGTGGGCCCCCGAACAAAGGATCATGGAGCCCACCTAATGATAAAACTGGGGTGAGTGTACTCACCGATTCTGACCCAAAGCAAATATCAGCTTCGGGATATAAAGGCAGACGGAGCCGACTCTGCTTGGAAGAGGGGGTTTACATATATCTGTCCAAATGTCAGGAAGGTCAGTGCACTTCTTTACCGGTCTAACCCACGGGGACCGCATTCTCTTGCGTCCTCCAATTTTTGTTTGCCATTATCATCTTACCATGTCAGTGCATTACAAACCACTGAGGTGGCAGCAGTAACCGCAGCCTTAACCAGCCAGCTCCCCTAATGCGTAATTTTGTGTACACACCAAAATATATCCATCTTTGACCGAAGTGCAACATTTTTTCAGAACACTTCCAATGGCGTGATGAAAGTGAATCTCCCAATGGGACAGTGACAGGTTTGAACTGACTGCTCTTTCAAAATGAGTCAGTTGTGAAAAGGTCTCTTCAGTCTCAAACATGAAAAACAACACAAACACTAATAATATATGAAGAGTTGAGATGCAAAACCCACGAAGTCCAGTCAACCTCCTTTTTTTTTAAATTTAGTTTTTTTTTTACTCAGTATATTATGCTGATTTAAAAAAAAAACGCAATTTAAAACAAAAGCGGTTGAGTGGACTTTGTGGGTTTTGCATTCCAACTCTTCATATGCAGATATATACAGGCGTGGAGAAATTATCACTTTTTTTCGAGCTCAGTATCCGAAGCACAATTACAAAATAATTTATGCTGGTGATTTCTGTTAATTTTAATGCTAATCAGCAGTGTTCGTCTGCATAAAAGATGTCAACCCAGCACCACTTTATTTATTTATTTTCATTCATTTTACCTCCATTTAAACTGGGAAACCCATTAAGACCCAGGTTTGCGATTATGCCCTGGTGACAGTCATAATCACATCATCAAAAAACATAAACAATGTACAGTAATATAAAAAATACAATCCTCATACATTTAATACATTGAACTGTTAATTTTATTGCAACATAATTTAAAACACACAGGCCTCAAATTCCAAATTTTTTTATCACATTTTGGAATTTCTCCAAAGAGATTGAGGCATCCAGTTTTAAAGTCTCTTGAAAACTACTCCATGCCCCTGAAACTCAGGAAATAAACACAGTTTTTCAAGCTCGGTGTCGACTTGAGGGCCCTCAGGAACTAACCAATCTTGAGACCTTGCCTGGTAATGACAAGAGCGGCGTGTGATGAAGGATGTTAGGTAATTGGTAATGTCTGTAAGATGGGCTTATAAACAAATGTCAGCCAGTGCTGCATTCCCCTATTGTCTAGGGACAGCCAGCCCATTACAGAGTAAGATGATGCATTTGAAAATGATGCCCAGTAATAAAGCTGTGGTCCGTGATGGACAGTGTCAATCTGTTTCAAGGTGGTAGGCGCGGCGAGCTTATAGCACCATTATCAAGTACTGACAGAAAAGTTGACTGAACTAAAAGCTTCAAATTATCACCTGAGAAACATGATCTGTTTCCATAAGAAAAACTCCAGTTTTTTTTGTTAGTGCATCATTGGTTGATCGAAAATTATTTTGCCCCCCCCCCCCCTCCCATTTAAAAAATACTCACGGGATCAAATTTTGTTAGTTTGTGCATACTAATGCACCCACTGGCAGCAATATACTGCTAAAATATGAGGGCATCCCAAAGGTTTATGTATTAGGAAAAGATTTGCATAAATTATTTGATTGTGTCTCTGTCTCAAGCAAAATAAATAGCCAAACATACAATAGCTTACCTAAATCTTACACTACAGATGAGCGGGCTAACCATTAAATGAAAATACACGTAAACAACTGTTGTTAATCTTATTAACATTTATTATGACCCACAACAATGTCAAAGAATATATAAAACGCTTCATGATTTATTAGCTAATTAATTACACAATAGTATGTTGTATTGTTGCTCATATTACTTTTTATTTTATTAGCTAGCTAGCCTAGGGTCAGATGAGCTATCACTAGCAATACAATAACGGCTGCACAAATCACAGACATGGAAATCTCAACGACTAACTAGCTTGGTTTCTGTGCGGCCTAACATCCCATGTAGTTCCCCTTCAGACAACTGTTTTTCCACTTTGAGTTTTTCGAAGAAGAACCCATATTTGGCACTTTCAGACCCGTCCCAATTTAATAAGAAATTTCAGATATTTTTTCATCATTTAAGGCATTTGTGTACATCTAAGATCTCCAAATCAGTGTGTACTTGAACTTTGATAGCACTGTGGCATGCCCAGGTAACATTAATGGTCGGTTAATGTCAGCGTACCAACAGCCACTTGCTGTCTGTGGTTTTTCAACTGTTTTACTGCTGCAGATCGCATGAGAACACAAAAATAAGAATCTAATTTGGGCAGCTTAACCCTAGCTGCCTCTTCTTCTCAACTTTCTCTTTTCTTTTATTCTTGTGTTCATTCTTTGATGCCTGCATTTTCAGTGGAATCACAGAGAAAGGCTGGCTTATCAAAATAACCTACAAGGATAATTGATTTGTCATCATATTTTCAATAAATCTCTACAAAAGGAAGGAGGAAGAGGAAAATTTTCCATAGTATTGACAGAAAATATGCAGCGAAACCACCATCCATTTCAATCAAAAAAATTTGATTATTTAGGTCTAATGTAGGCCTTAACATTTTCACATGGATATTAAACAGAGACTGATTAAGAACTTAATGCTTGTTCCCATGAAGCTAATTTGTTTGGCTTGGATGCTGTTTGTAATAAAGGATATTTTACTAGGTATTGTTTAATGTAAAACAATCTCACTTTGATTTTAAAAATGACTCTGCAATGGGAAGACCTCATTGACTTTGGGCTGGAACAGTGATATCTCCACCATCTCCAACAGGCTCCCATCACCCGCAGGCCTGGGTTTAACAACACTCCAAGTATTTGTGCTACAGTCCCAAGGTTCTTATAGACTAGTACTTGCTCAGTTTCAGAGCCATCTAAAGAGCAGATTTTCATTTACTTTCCCTCAATGAATGAGATCTAGAGATCTGTATACAATTTGTTTTTGCTGCATTTAAAACAAGTTTAAGGAAGGTATCAAAAGCTGTCTGTGAGACAGGTTGGTTCACCCAATGAAGAAGCAGAAGTATAAAGCACTGGATCATGATCATAAAAATGTACCTTTAACCTATTTTCAAAGACCAAGTTATTAATGTACTTATAATTAAGTTTAAAAAAAGTATGTCCTAAAATTGAGCCCTGTGGCACACCCGTAGTGACGAGAAGTGGATTGAGTATAGTCAAAAACAATTGCTGGTTTTCAATGAAGTGACACAGACCTTGAAAATGTTTGCTATCCATCATGATTGTGCCCCTCTAGCGTGAATAATCAGTCGTCACTTACAAAATGTAAAGTCAGTTCTCAATATTGTGGTCAACTCTGGGAGCAAAAGAAGTAAACAAGAAATAAACTTCGGTTCTATAACGAAGATTATGAATGATCAAGAGCTAGAATTAACAAGGGAGAGAAGAAATCAATGGACTTCAGTAAAGTCGATGCTGAAGCTGTGCAAATTCTTACAAGAAAGTTTTTCACAGTTATCAAGTCATTTTAAGGAAGTCCGCTGCCATGTAGGATGAGCAAAATATTGATGAAACACTGAATACTGAGAAATTGTTTTTGACTGAGCTATATTTTAATTGATCTTTCCAGGCACTGAAGCCTCAAATCCAGAAACTTCTCAGTTGTAGCTACAATTCCAAAGTTTAGTGGCTGCTAAACAGATCGGTCATTTAACTCCTGACTAGTTTGTATAATTTATATAATATTATCTTATATAAATTATAATATAATTATATATTATTATATATATAATTTTGGCCTCAAACATGAAAAACAAACAAATCAAGCACAAGGTAATTGTTTAATTGTTTACTGGCTCACCTGGGTGAATACTCTTTCCTGATTGGTTGGCAGGCATGAAATAAAACCGTGGAACCAGATAGGTAGTTCAGCTACAGTGGTTTCAACGTTCAAAATTCATCCACAAGCCAACCTGTGACGTTAGAGCACTGGCATTTGGCTGGGCATAACAGACGCCTACTAATTTATCTCCAGTAATTTTGGTGACGTCAGATAAGTTGCGTCCCGTGGGGCGGTTAACAATAGGTACTCCATCGATAATGACCGTAAATATTAAAGCAACGAAGTAATCATACTTTATTCATTTAACAATAGTAATGTAATGGTGATGGAAGTTTGGAGACCAAACGCAACGACTATCCAGAGCAAAAAGCTGGCGATAGAGAGAAGCCCGAACAGAAGGGAAATAGAAAAATAAAACCCTCACAGCTCAGTTATCCAGTTTAGCCATCAAGAGGCTGGTGCTGAGGGAGGCGAGAGTCCGCAGACAGGGTGGAAGAAAACTAGCTTTGCTCGAAGCAAAATAACGGCGGAAGAAAAGGAGACGAACTAGAAAGAAACTTCTGAAAGTTCTTTCTCAGATTACTCTAAATGTAAACGCAAAATAGTACACAAAATTCCTAGAGTAGTTCTTTCCTGGCTTTCGTGAACTCTAAAGATCAATGTCGTCCCCAACACAGAGGAAGCCCTACACAAAACACAGAGTTTCCAAAAACCATGACAAGTCATAGTGTACAGTCACAAAGGGAGCTAACGTGTCCACTTCATGTATCGGCAACTGTTTGCTAGCTATGTGCTACGACAACAGACTGATTTCAGCTCACTGGCTCTGGTAACCATCATAAGTTCATAGTAACTGCGGGTAATAAGTTAACTACAGTCTGCATAATCGCGCATAATGTTGTTGTAATGCATTATCTCAGTTTCACCTGGAATCTGTTACCAAATCATTGGCCAGTAAAAGGATGTTAGCATCAGTGGCATCTATAGAACAGATAACTCATGGGGCCCAAACCATACCTTTATGTCAATGATTATTCCTGGTTTATACTCACTGATTTTCCATTATTAACACGTTTTCCAATTATGACGATAATCCTCTGGTATTCGAAGTTACGGTTTCTCTCTCCATGTGATCTATTGATGACTCAATAATGGGTGAAATTCAGATCAGAAAAATTTATTTAGGCTACTCAAAAATAAGCCAATGCTTTGTGAAAGTTAAACTGCTTTGAAACGTCTGCGCTACCGTTTCCATACATCAAGTGATTTAACTTTCGTTTTTTGATCCTTTTGTTTGAATGAAATAAAAGACCATTTAGGCTCGCAAGGAGGTTTCATGTCGCGATTGCAACTATTAACGCAAATTCAACAAATCCACACAAATTTTTTGCGGACAAAAAAATATATCAAGACATTGCAACTTTCATTGCCAGTTTATGAGAAAGTACCGCAAAATCAGGCAAAAAATCAATAAAACAATAAAAAAGCCAGGAAAATCCTGGAAGGATTGTCAATTATGAGAATAATTAAGTGCAAGTAATAATTTTTTTAAAGGGATGCTCTGGGCCCCACCAATCTTCAGTCCTAGAGACACCCCTGGTTAGCGAGCGTGAAAAATTATTTCTCCATGAAGGTAAGCTGAACTAAGGGGGTGTGGCTCAGGGAGCAGTTTCAGGAGAGGTATTTGTCACAGGTGTAGCGTGTTGACTAATTACCCTCCCCTTTTTATCTGCAGTAGCGTGCTGGAGTCTGTGTGCCACACACCACCTACAAGCCTGGAAGCTTCCAGAGCGCGGGCTCAGGGAAGAAAGAACAAACCCATAAGCTGCCCATAAACTCGATGCCAAAGAAAGATCTACTGTATACAAGGCTTAGATACGCAGCATCATGGAGTCTGCTTCTGTCTGCTGGATGGGTGCTTCTACCACCTCACTTAAGCTTCTACACTCCATCCAGAGAAAAGCGCTACACATCACTGGTGTGAACAAACAACAGGCCAGACTTGAACTTACAGTAACATACCATCCCTTCACCATAGACGTCAGGTGGCACCACAGCTTTGCTCGACAAGATGCACACTAACTTGTGTCCTACAGACCTGAAGAGGGTGCAACCCCAGCCATATACCATCAGTCGCACAACCTGCACCAACCTAGCCATGCCAAGTCATGCACTAGAGGAACCAGTATCAAGAACCCACTCCACAGGCAGGACATTTATTCGCACAGCAGTTTGCACCTGGAATGAGCTTCCTGCCAGCAATGTGGGAAACATCACGGACAACGGCCAGCAGTCCTTCAAAACAAGAGCTCATAAATACTTTCTACAGTGATATCAGTGATACTCTTGGAAGCTGTGAGCCACTGATTGGGCACTGACTTCGTGTACTCCTATAGTGCTTACCATTAAGATCAGTGGCTAATGCTCACAATCGCATATTGCAACCAAAAAAAAAAAACCCTGAAGCGCCTGATAGCGTTGCCTTACCTTGTGTGTGTCACAGAGATTTAATAACCAGAGAAATTGCTCTTTGTGCAGCTGTTTTTACTGAGAGAACCCACCAAGAAACAAGGGACTTTGTCGCACATGGCTAATTGAAGCACTGATTACTAAAACCCCACAAGTCAAGTCAAGTCAAGTGTGACTTATGGGGTTTTAGTAATAGGTGCTTCAATTGTTGAAATTTAGGGTTTCAGTTACAGTTAGGCTTTGGTTCGGGTCAGGCATAGTTTGGCGATGGTTATGGTTCAGCCAAGGCTGTGTAGAATCAATAAGAGTTCATACAATGTTCTTGCAAGTACAGCCATGCGAATGTGTTTGTGTGTGTGTGTGTGTGTGTGTGTGTGTGTGTGTGTGTGCGTGTGCGTGTTTGTGTGTGCATGCATGTGTATGTGTAATATTTCATATTATTAGGCCCTGGTAATACATCCATGCAGACAGCCATTTCCTGTGAAGAAGAGGAGAGGTTTGGTTTTTTTTTTTCTGAATAAGAACTGCAGTTGGCAGGGGCCTCTAATCAGCCCAAAAAACCGCTTTAATTACTGAGAAAATTTGCACGATCTCCGGTAATTTGCATCATACAGCAAAGTTCTAAAAGGTAACACTTGTTTAATTGCTCCTGCTCTTCAACAAAAGCGGCTTTTGTGGGGAAAAAGACACACAACCAACAGTACTTACACAACCAACAGTACTTACACAACCAACAGTACTTACACAACCAACAGTACTTACACAACCAACAGTCCTTACACAACCAACAGTACTTACACAACCAACAGTACTTACACAACCAACAGTACTTACACAAGACCGCTGTGTTGGGTGAAGTGCTTAAAACATTTTAAACGTCCTCACATTCATTGTCAGTTGGGACTAAAGAGGGAATGCAAATAAGATTATTCTTACTGGCAAGCTGCAAGACTTCCGGATATCCTGCATATGTTCCTAAAGTCTGCCCTTAAACCATCAGTGTTGATCAAGTTCCCAACAGACCCTGATAAAGTCACACAGAACCTTCACATGAAACATAAGTACGGTTAAGTGTGAGTACATTCAAACGATTGAAAAACAGGCCGTGGACTGTACGCATCCTGAAAACATTTCTTGATTGATTATGTCTGAGCATTAAGTGGACAATCTCTGGGGAACAGACTCGACTTCTATCAAAAGCATATTTCAGATCAGTACGGTAATTGCATTTCATTCAGACAATAGTATAATACCTGTGTTACTTAGTGGTGGGTTTTTAAAAGCCTAATTGTCGTCCTTTGTAGTTTTAAATTGGTATGGACTTTCCAATTCACAGCAAAAAAAGGCTGTGTTATCAAGGAGAACAACACCAGAAATTGATTTATTTTTTATTTACCTTTGGCAACAACAATGATGCACCATATATTTCTCCCATTGTTTTTCTTGACTCTGCTGAAATTTTCCACAGGGAGAACAGAAGTAGGTCATTAGGATTATTTTTGAAATTCATATATTTCTTTTCTACACTACATGAGGCTGGGGGATGAGGCTGTGCACCTGAGCGACAGGAAGTACCTGCTCTGATGTGTCCTTTTGTTTAAGTGCAGGACCTCTTGTTCTTCATTTTGAACTGTTTCTCAGCTCATCTCCAGTGACCTCTCTGCTGCGTGGCGCAGGTCACATGGTGGCCGTCCACTGCATAGTCAAACATCGAGCAACCCTATTTTTTACATAAAATTCTGCATTAGTTGTTGACTTACACAGGTTTGCGCCTTTATTTCCCCAGCAACGTCAAAATGAATGTGCGGAAGCAGCGATTTCAGTTTTGTCTGTTGGTTCCAAGAAGGTCCATTGAGCTCCAAAAATTTTACTGATGATGCCTAGAATGTGCCCTCATACCACAGGCATGTCCACATACCTCAGTATGTGCCCAGAAAGTCAAGTATGCTGCCATTTTAACACTGGGTTAATAGATGAGGACCAGTATACACTGGTGTTACAAACTGATTCAAATATTTACATTGGTTTGGTCCCTTTCTAACAATTAAGGAGAAAGTTGTTGGTTATTACGTCAACCAAATGGTAAGTGAAAGTGAGGTGAAGATAGAGCTGCACTGAATGTTATTTTCATTCAAACCTTCTGATCAGTCGGGCGCAGAGGTTCAGCACACAGACGAGGGCTGTAACATATGCAACAGTCTCACAAACTAAATTATTGTAGCCAGATGAATGAAAATATTTAGCCTAATTTAGTAAAAAAAAAAGCAAGTGAACCATAAAAACAGGGCAGTGAAAAAATTTAAATGCCCAAAAATGAGAGATGGAAATTCAAATAATACATTTAAGCAACAACCTTGCAAACTATACTAGGAAAAGTACTTGATAAATTCCATTGATTTCCAACCTATTCTTAAAGTCTGTTTTCTATGATTTCAAGAAATATGGATGAACTTCAGGTGGTGCCAGATTAACAGGTAAAGGCTGCACCATGTATTTTGAAGACCAGCACATGTCCAAAAGCTTGTTGATTTGCAGGGAGCATTTGGGAGGGGGAGAGCAATGCCATCAGATATACTGCTCAGTTGTGATTGGTTGAAGGACATTCTTAGGGTGTGTATTATTCTCTGATAACTCCACACCTATAAAGTAGTTCCAAACATATCATTCTTCTGACACCATGTAATAATTTGCCAGGGTTTCAATCTAAGCTAAATTTAGCTGACACTTTGAGTCATGAGGCTGCTAACTCTGGAAGTGAAGGCTAAAACTGACAATGACAACATTTTTTGAGTTTTGAGTTCAGCTATAAATCTGGAATTTGCAGAGAAGGGTTATCATGACGAATGGGAGAAACAAAAGGCCAAAACCTTGGGAGTGAAGCTGCACTGGTGTCAAACTAGTAACCACAGCTCTTTCATAGCTACAGAACAGAATAAAGACTGCCCTCCTGCATGCATAAATGTAACTTTCGGATGAAAAGGGGAAAATTGAGTCTTTATCTAAGAATATTTCTGTGTTAACAATGGTATCAGTGCAATAAACAACTTTGTGCCGTTCAAAAATAATTGCTCACTTAAGCGGTCAACAGCAGTCCAGTTCGTGTCTGTACACATACATACACATAAACATACACAGACACACCACGCACATCATAAATATTTGGACTGTGGCACAATTTTAATTGATTACTTAGCTTTGTAAGCCGCCACAATGGATTGGAAAAGAAGCAATCAATGTGTGCTTGAAGCGCTGACTTTTTCAAAATTCAGTTCAAGTGTTTTGTGCAAATGACTGTATGCACCATATGGAGAGTTCACCCATTTTATGCCCAGCTCCCTCAATTTTAGATGCTTCAAAAGTAGTCGGACAAACTGACAATCACCATTTAAACTGTCGTTTTTAATACATGGTGGCAAACCCTTTGCCATTAATGATTACCTGAAGTCTAAAGTATACACACACACACGCACACGCACACATACAACATACATACACACAAGCACACTTCAATACACACACACGCACACACACGCACGCACACATACATACACACACGCACACTTAAATACACACACGCGCACACGCACGCACACACACATGCACACGCACATGCACACGTACACATAAATACACACAGGCACACTAACATACACACACGCACACACACGCGCACACACACACACGCACACGTACATACACACACGCACACATAAACACACACGCACACGCACACTTACATACACACACGCACACTTACATACACACACGCACGCACACACACATGCACACGAACATGCACACGTACACATACATACACACACGCACACTAACATACACACACGCACACACACGCGCACATGCACACACACGCGCACACGCACGCACACACACACACGCACACGTACATACACACACGCACACATAAACACACACGCACACGCACACTTACATACACACATGCACACAGACAGCCTCGCGTGACAAGCTAAACAAAAAAACCTACATAAATGCGTGACAAATGCTGGTGCTTTTTTCATGTTCCTCTAGTGGTTTGGATCAGAAGGGTCTTTACTCATCACTGCATTCAGTTATCCTGTGTCAGGGCCTGTATATCCTATGGTGAAGAGTTCTGACCATGATGGGACGGGCCTCTTCCAGGAAGGCGATGGCCCGAGCCCCACAGGGCACAAGGGGTCACTGAATGCTTTCATGAGTGTGAAAAATTAAAACGGTCCCAAGCTTATACCACCATTTGCACAGCAAATTGTACAAACAGAACAATTATTATTAATTACTATTTAAGCAGTGAATCCTTGTCTCCAAGACATGACTTTGAAAATGACTTAAAATTATGACTCAGTGTATTCTGTTATATTTCTCGTTCATGCTTACTTTATTTGGCTTACATGGACAAGCTACCACTGGCGCTGACACATATGGATATACCTCTACTGCATGCACAAATACTCGGCTAATGGCGATCGTCAAATCAAACAGAAGCTCTCTGACGGCTATTAAATTATATTTGAAAAAATTCCAGCGCCATGCCAGAAGTACTGATAACTCACGTCTTCATAAAATATGTACGGCATTAACTGTGATGAATACGCCAGTTTGTTATAGTGGATATTTAATTCGGTCAACAGAAAAAAAATGGCCTGTTACAGGCCCTTAACCTGTTTGGATGGCAGATGTCCAGATCAATACAGAAGAAAGAAATCGCATCATAGGGCACTTTAAATATTAACAAACCTGAATGAAGACTTCAAAAGCTTCCTTCAGTGAGAGAGAGGAGGGCCTGCTGGCTTTCGCCAGTTCAGCTTTGAAAAGAAAGGTGAGCCTAATGTGACCCTCAAACGGAGTGAAATGCGAGGCAACGTCACGTAATTAGAGCAGGCGTCAGGCAGCCCGTGCTCTCTGCAGGCAGGACTGTGCTTCTCTCGAAATTAATTGATTCATACAGCAGTCAAAAAGCTGTCACTGTCCTTTTTAAAATTCCTCTGGTTGGTATGAAGTGGGAGGCTGTGAACGCCCACGCGCTCCACACGCATCAGTATGGCGCTCCGCCGAGCATGTTACCAAGGAGCTGTTCGCCGCATCCAAAGCTCTCCTCAACAAGCAATGTGATGCGCATCATCTCTGTTCCTTCTCAAGGGTGTGTCATCTGTCTTTCAGCTCTTAAGGGTTTTTACTGTGGTATCGCCAGACAAAAGCATTTCTCACACAAAACAGGCAAGTACTTCGGAGTGGATGTCAGGAAACTTGCCGAATACAGAATCCGGAGGAAGAGAGCTGTGGCGCTGCAGGACAATGTCAGTCTGGGGACCCGGAGCGTACGTGGAAAATAATTATAACTCAATCAGAAAAATTCCTTAATAGTTACAATTATTTACCGCAGAAATGCATCATCTGTGATAATTAAATGATTTCAGGGGAAAATGTAATGATGGTGACCAACATACCGATAAAATGCAACATCTTATCTTTCAGTTGCTTTTTTACGACGTGACTGTCAGTAAAATGATTATTTATTCCTTTGCCTGTAATCTGCATTAGCTGTGTGGCACTGATAATAATATCCTTTTTTTTAACTTTGGTTTTTAAAGCATTTTTTTTTTTTTTTGAGTGACCATACAGGGAGTCAGGGCAAGGAGCGAGAGAGAGAGAGAGAGAGAGAGAGAGAGATCAGCTGCCACATTCAAACCCCTGATGTCGAGACATAAAATGAGTGCGATAGTCCTCTACACGCAGCACCACTGAGACACCCATGATTGCAAGTTAAAAAATAAAAAAAACTTAGCCAATTTGCCTGTTCCAAAATACCTAGAATAATTTCTGAAACAATCAAAATTTTGATCTACCTCTAGCTTTAAAGACAATTTGTACAGATGCACAATACATGCATGTACAGTATAAAGAATTGACATTGTGTCACTAAACCTGAAAGGGAATTGATTTCTTTCAAGGAAGGAAATTGGTGGTTTTGCATTGAAAGAATAATGAATGGCTGCTGCTGTGATCAGCTCTCACATTCCACTGCAGACACAGATTGCCATATCAAAAACAGACCAAATCCTTATACAGTATTAATCCTCCTTCATTTCCAGAAGCCTAACAGATGATGGCGAAGGCAGAGATTTTCATTGTGACAGTGTGAATCACCCCTGTGTTTTCCTTTTGCAGTGATCACACAATTGTTAAGAAATCATGATCAGAACTGCCTGCACAGGTGTAATAACACCAGGCGCTGAAACTACAGGAGGCACAAGAAACCCCTTTGAAAGCATGAGCTGCTTTGACTGGTATTCAGTCATTTCACATGACCAACAATTTTTCTAATCATTTGAAATATCCATCAGAAATTAAAAACACAGTTTCCTTCTTAATGCAATGTTGCGGAAATTAAATTGTAAATTCAATACATTTTTATTCAATTTATTCAAGAAAATAAACTGCTCTGATATATGTCACATTTGCTTTTAGCGCATCATGTAATGAAGGCTCCCTAACCTGCGCGTCATGATTGGTTTTTTTTTACCTCAATTTAAACAAACAAGTATCCACAATTGAATACTGTTGATTTAAATGCAATTTTGCTCCAAAATTATGAGTTTTACTTCTCATCTGACTTTAGTAAGGAGAATTGGCCACACCTGATTGTGTGTTTTGTTTGACATTATTTTAACTTTAAAAAATGATTGAGAACAGGCCCAGACAATTACTCTTTCTGCTTTCAACCCATGAGCCACCGCTAAATAGCAGATTCAATATTTCAAAGGAACCGTTCTTTATTTGTGGAGTAATTGTGTTGAACAACTCTGTTGTGCTCTGATTTTTACCCAGCAATCCTGCTTGTACACAACAAATTCAAACAGGGTTCAAGATGAGCTAGTGTGTTGAAAGTTCTATTTATGGCTGCAATATTTGGCAGCACTTTATATTATAGTGCAGCAATGCTCAATGAATCATTAATACAGCTTTAATGCACGGTTAAGTATGCTATGCTTACTTTATCTGCAATGATAAAAAGATGGCCTGAGTGAGAAAAATCTCATAAAAGTTATTCAATAGTGCATACAGTATAGCGCAGAGTGAAGAAATGTTTTCTGATTGCAGGTTACCCATTCCTCCTAAACTTCTGAGCAAAAAAGGCTTAGATCAGGTTGTGTGAGGCAAAATGCAGTATGAAAATGTCAAAGCCACTCTGATCTGCACAAAAACATGTTACTTTTAGGAAATTAAAGAATTAGCAAGCCTCTAAAAACCAGTTGTCGACAGCTTCAAGAATAATAGATGACAAATGAAGTTAGTTAACTTACTTAACAACTCGAAGAGGCAACCATGGGGTCCTACCTGAATGTTCACGAGTTTCACATCCCTCCTAAATGTATTCACCTCCCCACATTTGCCTGCCTGTACTGTTCACCTTGATAGAGGTTTAACCCTTTGAGCGCCGTATACATTTTCAAGGAATTAAAAATGTAGTTATCCTGAGCTGTTGAAAAGCTATCATGTGGCAACTTGTTTAAAAGAGCTCACCTGCGGGAGCTCTTTGGCACAAGTTGCCACATGATAGTTTTTCAACAGCATTTGACTTTGATATCTTACATCATTGGGCAACTATAGTTGCCCACGGTGCTGAAAGGGTTAAGCCTTTGACGGTCAGAGGACGTTTCATGCAGGAGCTGACGGAGAGGTTAGCAACTGCGGGCAGATTGAGCTTAAAGGATTTGAGCAGTTTGCATGCAGATTTAAGAGTGATCCTCAGCCAGATTACGCACATGTTTACGCACCATATCAATAAAGTTGGTCCTGAGAAGGGACACACGTGTTTACAGATGCTGACATGAGCCATTGGTGTAAAAAATAGGAATAATGGCCCTGTAGCTCACTGGCCCAATAATTCAACCCATTGTTCAGCATTTTTGAGAAGGCAGACATTGTCCCAAGAAAGCTTCATACCAAATTTGGATTAAATCTGGCCAGAAGTTTTGGACAATTTTGAAAGTTGTCGGATGGAAAAAAAAAAAAAAACACTAAAAAAATTCATAAAAATGAAAAATAATATCTTTCATAAAACTGTGAACGATCTTGGTAGACATTGTTCCAGGGAAGGTCCAAACCCAAATTTGAGGTAAATTGGGCTAGTAGTTGCAGAGAAGATAAATTTTAAAGATCTTGCTAACGGATGATGATCACGACTACAATGATGGACACCGCCTGATCACAAGGGCTCACTGCCTATCGACCACTGAGCGAAAAACAAGAATCACATCAATGAATAGAGGAGATGTATTTGAAGTATACATCATAATTTTTAAATTTTCTATATCACAATGTAATAACCCTAAATGAAAAATGTGAAAAAGTCAAAACTGGGGAACACTTGGGGATTCTTTACAGTAATTGGTTTTATCATAACACCTGGTGCTAATTTCCCTTATTATTTGGCCAACACTATTTATTTGGCAACACCTGTAATAATTTTGCAAGATGGCCAGCTGCTCCAAGGTGACTTAGACCCTACAACAGCAAGATGTTCTGAAGAAGGTCAAAGGGACGACCCTTCAGCCACTGTTAGTGCAGCTGGTCTTTCCAAGAGTGTGATCTCTAGGACATGCTTTACAGTTACACTAATTCAGTAAAGTCCCAGTAAATGCTGGCTGTCCACACAAGACTAGTGCAGTGGAGAATAGGATGATATGGAGACTCCCAAAGGCAATTCAGTTCTACTCTACCACTGGACTTCCGCTTCGATTTAGTCCTGAAAAAGGCTGGATTTTGCCTTGGCAACGTGTCTCGTCGTCTTGAGAGAATTTGGACTAAACGGCCACTTCAAAGGAACTAAGCCTCTCATCAACAGAAAGAATTACAGGGATGGACTAATCTCTGTTGTGGAGCATGTATGGATGGAGACAAGGTCCAATGTTCACTTGAGTGATTAGACCGAGTGTGATTTAGAGGTGTCAGGGTGGGAATCATTATGTTTGGCATTAACTGCCGAAGAACTACACCCGAAGCGAGTGAAGTCTGTCAACTTTGAAGGCGGAAGCCGATGTTTATGGGATGTTTTGTGCAGTAGGGGTCAGGCTTCTTATTCAGCCACTTGCCAAAGTAAATGCTAATGTTCCTAAACTTCCTTCAGCTCATCAAAACTTCCTTCTTCTCAGCGAACCTCTCCCAATCAACAGGCAATTTTTATGTAAGACAATTCTTCATGTCACTATACAAATGCTTAAAGCACATCCTCGAAGGCGAGAACTTCATCAAAATAATGGAAAGGCCACGTCAGAGTCCTGATCCGAGCCTAATTGTGAGTCTTTGGAAAACCATTGCGGACAAAGTTTTGGTTAAGAAACCAAATCAGTTGTTACACTCTTCTGGTATATTCCAGAGTTTGACAAGATCAAACAGCCAGTGTGAGAAGCTGGTAACATCCTGCGGGTGCAGATGTGCTGAAGTCATTAAACACAATTACCTCCATACTTAGTGCTCATTTATCAAAGCTGTTACCTTCAAAAATTTTATTTGTAAGATTCTTTTAAACATCTTTAGAATCGCCTTGGTTATTTTGAAAAACATGCTAGTAGGACAGTAGAATATCCATGGCTAATATCACTCCAAATTTTGAGAGATGAGTGTCACCAATATTTGAGCAAAAAAATCAAGTATTATACTCATAAATATTGATATTTCCTACTCAAATATTGACTTTTACAGTATATCCAAAAAAGCTGTAGACACAAAGTGATTGAGTGATTCAGGTGAAATGTTGTCCCATTCTTTCTGCAAACAAGTCCTCAAATGTGCAGCAGACTGCAGGCAGGCCAGTACAGCGCCCACGACCAGGCCTGTATAATGCGAGTTGAATGTGGATTTGCATTGTCTAATTGCAATATGCATGGGCATCCCTGGAAAAGATGTCTTCATAAAGTCAGCATATTTTGCTCCAAAATCTAAGCGCAAAGATATTTTCTACTGTTTCTATAACAACCTCAATGCCCTTCTATTGGATTAAAATCACCTTGGCGAAATTTTACGGTGCAGCTCGATGCCAGCATTGCATTGTTGTGTGCACCCCTCTATAAATGTGTGAAAATTTCTTTTTATTTAGAAATATCTCAATTGAAATTCAATATCTCCCAAAACAAGACCTCTTCTTCTTCTGCAGTGCTTTTGCTCTTCAAAAGCTGTACACATTATTGAATTCAAATTTCGACGAACAAATGAAAGAATTTCCCAAAGACTTACCATGGCAAGGAGATAGGTTACTTAAGAAATCAGACCAGCATCTCTAAGTGTGACTCCTTTCAGGTTTAAAAGGAGCAATGAGACCAGCTGGAGAGCATTATTTCCAGTGCCACTGGGCCGCAAGCGATTCTCAGTCGCACTGCGATTCCGTCAGTGTTGAATTCTGAAGTTAGATACAGTGAAGCAACTTCAAAACCATGTCACAGTCCAGCCACTTTTGTAAGCGGGAACAGTTATCCGAAGTAAAGCGTCATAGTCTTTGTTATATGTTAGTAAAATTATTGCAGCTGCTGAGGTTACTATAATGACTGTTACGTTAGGCTTTGTAACTCTTATGTGCAATATTGCCACTGTTTGTTTTGACTTTCTATTGACTTCAATGGCGTAAAAGCATTCCCTTTTTATAATTTGTTTGTGCATTTCAATGATGTGTTACTGCTCTGCCTCTGTTCAATGACTGTTTAGGTAACATTGCCTAAAACCAAAAAGCTTCATTTTTAACATTGTGAGAATTATTAAGAGCCTACAACCTACTGTGAATAGCTAACTTAATGTGTGACATTCCGGCTTGCTAAATGGATAATGTCCACCAAATTGCTCAGTAATACTAACAAGTTAGCATTAATGATTAAATTTAACGAGTTGACTTGAGAACTTCATGTGGCTTTAAATTGCTAGTTGTTGATTTCATGATAACATTAGTTAAAATAGCCCACTGCTTTTTCATGAAACCTCCTGAAACTCAGAAAATTAGTCACAAAGTAGCATGTATCATCTGAAATGCGTGTAAGTATGAAAAGCTAAGAGAGAATGGAAATCAAGTTAGTTTAATCTATTTAAAGTCAAATATATACTCGTAGAGTAAATTCTAAAATGTATTACCAGTTTAAGATATTCAATCCAGGCGCATTGTAGTCCCAGATTTTGCACTTTCATAAAGCCAGAGATCCTTTTATTTATTCATTTATTTTCAATTTTCCGGTAATACTTGGCCAAAGTAGGCCCACTTAGAGTTACTAAACTGGAATTAATAATTGATAGATTCCGTATTATGGTGTGTTGAGTGTTGAGAGTATATTGGTATTGGTGCCAAAAGGACATGAATCTAATTTTAAACACTTATTTCTGTGTTTTATATTTACTAAATTACATCCTACACATTGATGCAGAGCTGGATTGAGTTCAGATGGGGCTGATTTCATAATATTCCACTATTTTGGGCTTTTGGCAAATGCAACCGTTTTGCTTAAAGTTTTGGGTTTTTGTGATTTTTTTTTTCCTGCTTCTTTGTGATTTTAATGTGTCATATTTGCCTATTCTTGTAGATTTTGATTTTTGATAATTGCTGGCATTGTAGAATAACAAAATAATAATAATTAGTGGAAGTATTTCTTGTTATTATTCTGTATGTGTGCATGTGGGTGGGTTGCTGGTATTAAAAAATTAAATTACACTACTTTTATTATTTCGTGTTCACCAAATGTCATAGTAATAAAGACGCAAATGTTTAATTCTATGGAATTTTATGGTAAACCCTGAAAACAATTGTATTTTCTTAAAAACCAGTGAGGGGGAAAAAAAGTCACACCTAATCAGAGAGAATCCACCATTATTTTGAATGATTTCAGTATTATTTTTTTTCTATTGAACAATAACCCATTCAGCACGCCAGGTCTCATGTGTAAGGTACAGCGTGTGCAAGATTTTATTTTGCAATTTCAACTGAGTGCTATATGTGCGTGAGATGCTGAATGTCCATAATCCCATGATACAGTGTAATTTCAGTATTAACCCGTTGAGCGCCAAATACATTTTCAAGGAATTAAAAATGTAGTTATCCTGAGTTGCTGAAAACCTATCATGTGACAGCTTGTTTAAAAGAGCCCAGGGAGCTGTCTTCATGGGGTGGGGAGAAAGGGATTTGGGGAGGGGGGGGGGGGGGGGGGGTGCTTTCACCTCTGGCAAAGTACAGAATATTGGCACATTTATCAGATACAGAGTAGCTTTGGTTTGGGGAATTTTTACAGAAGAATCTTGTTTTAATAGAACATGTCAGGAATGGAAGTCTGAACAGGATCTCTGAATTAGCCTTTAAATCAAATTCACCACCTTTGGAAACATGCATCATTTTTATTAGGGTAGTTTTTCCACATTAATTTGATGCAGTTTTCAGATTAAAATGTCCAGGATTTTAATACCATGGACCTCATGAGGACATTTATGTTTTGTTTGATTCAATTTTTCTGGACGATGTCTTTCCAGTGACTTCGCATTCATGACTTCGTAATTTTGCAATGGTCCATCAATAAATTTCTGTCAATGAAATTATCGTAAAAAGCGCAAAATCGTGCCTTATTGGCCATTACTCAATCAACTGGAAAGTGAGATGTTTTCCAGTATATTGCTGAGCTTGATAAAGATTTGCAGGCAACTTCAAACACACCTCTGTCTTTATACAGACTCTTTTCTAAGTCTGAGGATCCGAATGCAGAGGTTTCTTGAATCTCTTGGAGCTGAATTTGAATGAAAACATACAAACCCAACCAGTCAAAAAATATTACGCATTTACAATTTTCATGCAGTAAAAGGTAGAAAAAAGAAATATAACACATTTAAAAATTCTAAATCTTTGAAAAATAGCCAAGCTTTGCCTTTATAACTTCGTAAGTTCAAAGCAGATTTTTTCAAACAAAGTTTGGCTCTCAAGGGTACATCACTACTGTTAAAGTCCCCAAACTTTATTTTTCACTGTGCTGGTCCAAACTATCCTGATTTTATTTCCTAAATTGGAAATGGAAGCAATTAGTTTACCTCTTTATGGTATAATAATACTCATTCTTTAAATATAGCTTTCTATTGCTTCCAGAATTTAGATAACCATCCTTCATATTATAAGATCATTTCTGTGTAATCACCACTCAAGTTTAACCTTGTGCCATTCAAGGATATTGAAATAGGCTTAAACTGCTCATGACTTAAGTCTTCAAAAAGCCTTGTCTGGTGTTTAGCATGAGTACACATTCACTTTTTTGTCTCAACAAATTCAAGGAACTGCAACATCTTGTATTGCAAACGACACCACACTGCATGGCTATGATAATGAAATAGCCATTTACTCTCAGCTATGACACAATTATTTAGGAGAGAATATTCACTGCCTGAAATATTTTGGAAGACTATTTTTTGACAATTTCATAACAGATCGCTTAAATTAGTATAATTGCTTTCAGGACGATTTATACCAAATGCTGGAGACACACGGACATTAATAATTCAAAAGGAGTGTGCTTTTTGAGATAAAAAGGCCAGCAGGTAACTGTTTATTTAGCGTGATTACATGAAACAATCCAGTTTACTTCGCCTGATCACCAACCAATCACTGATTCACTCCATCGCCAAGAACAATTGGTAGTATAATTAGAATTATTATTTATTGCATCACAAAGTTGTGACACATTTTCCTGTTCTCATGAATGATAACATTAAATGTCAATATATTTTTGCGAAAAAAGTCAGAAAGGTAGCTCATCAGGCTTTTCATGAGTAAAGCCATTTTGCACCAGCGTTTGGTGTGGTTTCACGCTCCTTAGTTGTTTTCTAGTTTAAATGTTCACTTTTAAATGTTCAAACATTTTGACTATATTTAAGTGGCATAATAAAAATAATTGCACGGGACAGGGAATTCAGAGAGTCGTATTTTCGTCCTGATGGATCAGAATTTTGCCATCCTTACAATATCAGGTATTATGTGTAAGTGTTGCTTACAGGTAATCTCATTGTAGTTTCTTAATCATAATTGGATTAATTCTGGTTTTTATTATTCAGTTAATAAATTGCTTAATTGTTAATCAAGCAATGTAATTGGGAACATGTGACAGGTTATCATGCATTGAAATGTGAAACCACAGCTGGTCTGTCATACCTTTCACAGCGCATTACCGTAAGACAGTAAACAACGCCACATCTGCACTTTGATTGGAACCTTCCTGATTGAAAAAAATGACTCATGCGTTGAATACTCAGGGAAGAGGAATTTTTTATTCCTTGTTTATGGGGTAAGACAAATTACTTGCTTTGGTCATTTCATTTTGATATTTATCATTATTTGTATTCCGCTCAACTAATGGTCGATTCTTATGTCGTTGGTTTAGCAGCTACCAATGGGCATAGAGATGTCCTCATATGAGGATCTTTTACCATTAGTTCTATGACTCAGAAAGACAGAATGATGAAAGGCTCTAAAGAATGTCTGCAACATCACAGTTTCAATGAGTAAAGCACAGCAAATAGGCGAAGCTTTGAAATTTCATTGGTTAATTGATGGTCGTGCATTTAAAATGCTGGCGGTTCATTTTGATTTGCTCCCAAGTGATATGCACACAGACTGCTTCCTCGTTAATTACAGAGCACAGAAAATGACCAGAGGCAAATTTAAGAAGTGTAGACATTGTTAATTTTGTCATTAATTGGGACCAAATTTATCACAGAGGTCCTAAACTCACTGTGATTCAGGGGCACCGCAAGAGGATTGTTTTGATTATTTTATTTTTCAAGCGGAGCACATCTGCGCAGTAATCTCGATCACAGATCACGAAGCCTCTGTCTGTCCCACCGCCAGGGAATAGCAGAGGGCGAGCTTTAGCTGACTTCTATGGCATTAGAGCCTCAGGTTCACTCCACAAACTCAGCATTCCTCCTACAGCTGCACCTGCATTTAACACCTTTGGGGCCAAATTCTGAAGCGCTAGCTACAAAACTGAGGGAGTCGGGGAGAAGAACTGGAGATCATCATTGAACCCTTTCTGCAAGAACACCCGTCTTGTGTGTTCTCTACTACATTCATATACAATCAAACAAACAAGCTCTCATGCATAAGTTGCGACACCAATAAAATGAAACACTACTTTGCTACCAAGGAAGGGAATTCCTTTGAATTGTTTTGAACCATTAGTCAAATGTCATGCAACAGCACTGAGTATTTTCTCTCATGGCGGTTGAAAGTAAAAACTAATTCTCCCTGACAGCTTGGAATACTTGCAAATATAAATCACATTTTTTATCAATATCGATGTGGGTGGTGGTCATTGCAATGACTGTGGACTTCAGCCTTCTGTAGTATAAATAAGAAACTGCTGGAAAACCTAATTCTACTTCTACTTTTGAAAGCAAACTGCCACATTTCCAGATTAGTGTGGTAGATTTTTCTGACCTGGCATGTCAGAATATTAGATTATACGAAAAGGGGAGGCAATTTTTTCTTTTTTTCCCCGTGCACCTTAATTTTAGACATCACCGGGCTAGAATAGCGGGTCAGCTGATGCAAAGACAAACCTTCCCCCCCGACCAGCATCTCCTCACCCCTCCCCCTGCCCTGTTGCACATCGGGGAGGCTGCTAAGTGTCCTCGGAGTGACAAAAAAAAAACCCCGCAGTGACCCCACTTCCATTTAATGGCACGCCTGCTTGCTTCCGCGTTCAGTGACGGAATGAGACATTTCTGCCCGAAAGAGCCACTTACTTCTCTCTCGCAAAACTTTATCTCACTGTTTTATTTGAGACGTTTTGAACTACAGGACTTGGTACATCCAGCGTGTCAGGCGAATTGACGCTCATGTCGCAACTAAAGGGAATGAAGTTAGTGTTGGCAGGGATTGCGCACCAGAGCGTGACTCTGAAGAGAAATCGATGAGGACTGCGGCGATGACCCTCGCGATATGCATATTCACAGGAGCCCAGGAGAAAAATACCCCTCAAGCTCCATCACTCAATCAGTCTGACAGGGGCTGGGGACTATTGCAAAGCAGGACAATTTTGCAGCCCCCTCCACACAAGTATTACGTTTTTTTTTCCTTCATTTTTTGCGTGACTGACGCTGTAAGATCAGTCACAGAGACAGTACCGCCAACACCTTCTCCTGTCAGAGTCCATGTATTGCAGTGTGGATTTAACTCATCTTGTCTCTGCTTACATATTGATTTTGAACTGTACTGCTTGCAGAAAGAAGGCAAATTAGAACAACCATTTTAACAATCATTTAGCTACAAATGATACGCAAGGGAATGGGCGGACTACGTTTTGTTAGTGTACGATTGAAGAACCTAGTGCTAAAAGTACTGAAGTCATATTTTCACTTTCATGAAGTAAGGATGGGACAGATGTCTTGCATATTTACAGAAAAGTCCACCGCTTCGATTTTTACAACATGGACATTTTGTGATTTAAGCACTTTTAGCGCTGGGGTCTGTGATTTAACCCTTTCAGCGCCGTGGACAACTATAGTTGCCCAATGATGTAAGATATCAAAGTCAGATGCTGTTGAAAACCTGACCTACAGGGGAGCTCTTTCAAACAAGTTGCCACATGACAGGTTTTCAACAGCTCAGGATAACTACATTTTTAATTTCTTAAGTATGTATATGGGGCTCAAAGGGTTAAAATGATTTCCACAGCCGCAAAACTGGTTGAACTCTGGGCGGTTCACTGAAGTAGGCATGAGGGGGTTTCCACGCAGAGCCAGGGTAAGCATTACTCCATACCAGTGTGTTTGAGTGGATCTCCTCACTTCCTGTGGCCGTAACATCAGCTTTGCGTCTGTAATTTCCGTCCGGGACATTCAGCAGCTTCACGATATGAAATTAAATCTTGTGCTAATGATTACCGTTTGAGACCTGTACTGTGGCTCAGTGCCAGCAAAGTTTCCCTGTTTCTCTTGATCTGCCGGCCCGTCGCAGTCGGGCTGTCGAGGCCTCAGGCGATATTCTTTTGTTTAGATTAAACAGCACAGTCCCGCCCTAATCCTGCACTCCAAGAGCAGACGGGCCACGAGAGCCTGCCTTTTGATGGCCACCATTTGTCGGTCACTGCCGGGATGTCGAAAGACTGACCAAACCCCCCCCCACAGCCTTCATCACTTGATGCTCTGCAGATTTAGAAACAGGCCCTGTTCTGTGGATCTAGCATCTACTTGGATTTCATTTCAATCCCATTTTCGAACTCCTGAGGCTACTAAAGATCAGCTCCGTGTGACCTGGATGAGGTGCTTCTTAGCCCTGGTGAGATAACCTGCAGGGTGGGACATGTCCTGGAACAAGGCTGGTCTCTACTGATCAGCTAACGACGTACCTTTTTTCCGATCAGTAGGTTTCAGCAGTCAGTGCTAAGTCAAGTGTGCTGAATCACAGTGAGTCCGTGAGGAGGGGAGAGCGAGCCTCTAATTACACGGGAGATGTTTCTCCGAGTGTCTCTATCATCACGAAAATGAGTGGGCCATTCCTCGGGCTGACCGCCGGAGCGCACTTCCAGCGTCCGCCTGCCTCACGCCCTCTCCTGAAGCCTGGGCCCAGACGACACTCTCAAAAAACAACAAACCTTACACTGCGTAACGATTTTCTTCCTTTGCAAGGCTCCCTGCACTCGGAGCCAAACGGCAGTGCATAAACAAGTGAAGAGAGAGAGAGCGAGCGAGAGAGGAGCATAACTCTTGCAGAGCAGCGCGCGCTCCGATTTGCTGAGCTCGGTGCTCGGCCAGATTTACAGCTGCAATATACGACGGCGGCAATGGGGATGTATATTTACCGCTGCCGCACGCAATGGCAGGTGGAACACCCCCCCACTGATGCTCTTAGCCCCTATAATTCTAGATTAAATGACCAGAGGTCCGCGGCAGTCGTGAAATGCACTGAAGCCATTGAGAGAGAAAGCTAGATTGAGTTGGATAATTACACCGAGCTCAAAAGCTTAGGGGGGGGGGATTGGAAGCCCAGTGTCTTCCTGTTGACTGGGAACAATCTGTTGCTGCTACAGCACCGTGCCATCCAGCACTCCCGGTGTTTCGCTCTTATACCGGGAGAAAAACCGGTGGCTCATCGTTCATTTACACCGCCGCATCGTCTGAATGTGGAATCATTTAGCAATGAGAAGCAATTCTCATTTAATGCCTGACTCCGCCGTCGGCGTAGCGCCCTGCTTGCGGTGATATACGGCGCGGGGCAAAGAAAAGCAATTAGTGAAGGCGTGAATTTTAATCGCTCTTTAAAGACGCACGAGCGATGCTCCAGGAGCGAAGCACAGAGTTGTGGAATAAACCGCTTTTATTTTGCCCGGCTCCGCGTTGTTGGACAATTCGAAAAAAGCAACCTTGTTTTTTATTTATTTTCACTAAACTAAACAATTTGTCTATTATTTATATATATATATATATATATATATATATATATATATATATATATATATATATATGCTCACATGCAGAAATTGTTTTGCTGTACATGTAAAGTTGTTGATGCGCTATATGTTTCGTTGATTCTGGCTTCGAGAGATGACCGTGATGTTCAACCCAACTGTGGGGCTGAACCTCCTCTGGAACTATCAGAGCGATAACCCTGGATGACGCTTACGGATGTCACTGTTAGGATTAAATTCATCCCGCATCCATCTGTCAGGCTCTATGACACGGTCATTGGTCAGAACATTTCTTATCCTTCCCATCTGTGAAGCTCCTGACCTGATCGTCACAATGAATATTAAAACAAACTAACGCATGAAATCTGCAGGCACCATCTCATTATCATCACATATTATCGCACTGGTATTTTAGCACTCACATGCATACGCTGCTACAGACATGTGCTCACCAAGCAACACAGGCCATTCACACACACTCATCCACGAGCACGCACACTGACGCATTCACAACACCATACACTCATGGAAACTTAGCTCTACTTCACGAGTCACGTAGAACTTCCGAGAATTGGCACGCTAAAACTGTTTCATCCCTCGCAAATCCGCATACTTTTCCCACCACATACAGGAGGTTGAGGCACAGAGACAGTTCACAATACATGTTAAAGGTAAGTCAGGAGTAGTTACCAAGTTCTTGCTTCCGTTCTTGCCGAGCGGGCCTCGAAAAACTCCCTTGATGTTCCGAAAGTGACCATTGCTGAGGTGCGTGGAGCTGATGACGATGTAGTAACAAGCCATGGGGAGATCGGCTGCTTCCTGGCGCAGAGAGCGCGCAGTCAGGACGGGATACAGCAAACTTTGTTCCGAGCTTAAAGGCAGAGGGAAGGTCCTCAACTCTGCTTATCAATGGGACTGAACTCCCTCTTCAGTGGCGAAAGCCATGGGTCAGTCCTCCAACTCAATCAGTGAGGAGTCCCTCTCATTTCAACAGAGGGAGGGGTAGGGGGGAGGGCTGCAGCCTCTGAGCATGTGGCTCATCACGGGGGGGGGGAAGCCTGAGCGGCGTTGGGCTCGGGGGCTTCGTGTGGCTTCGTCGCTCCTCCCTCCGATGTGCTCGGCGCGGTCCCTGGCGTCGCACTCACTCCTCGCTGCCGCTCACTCCGCTCTGCCTTGAGCAGCGGTTCTCCAGCTCTCTCGGAGGCTGTCGTCAGCGAAAGAAGGGAACGAGGGGGCGCTCGCTGAGGTGGACATGCTGTTATAGCGCTCCCTGCGTTTGCCGGTCCACTGCGCGGAGCCAATGACAGCGAGCGGCTGATCTGATGGCGAGGGCAGGCGAGAGAAGAGCATCTGTCACATGCCGCCTTCTCCAGATCCACTGAGTCAGCCACTGCTCCTCAGCCAACCAGGAGGCAGCAGCTCCGCTCTCTGTCTCTCTCCCTCTCGCTCTCTGTTTATTCTCTAACTCTCTCCTCCCCTGCTTCTGCCTCTCTTCAAGACTCTGTGGCAGAGCTGCTCTCTGAATCACGTCAGTAGCAGGTACAGTGAAACAGTTTGCGGCGCGTTTCAGATCGCGGGCTCGATCTCTGGAGACACTGCCTGCTCCCTCTCACTCGCCTTTAACGCGCTGACATGTTGCTGAGGGGGGGGGTTCTGCGCTGGAAATCGCTCGAACTGCACTGCGCGGCAGTGTGGGCGTGTGTGCTCCTGTATGTGTGAGTTCACGTTTGCGCTCACATTTGTACACACGCAGTGATTTAAAAGGCTGTTAAACTAAATTATTAAGTCCATAAGCCCGTTTCAGCAGCCGAACATGAATACTTTGGTGCGAAAGTCTTGATAGGGAAGCAAAGTTGAGTAATCGCTGGTCTGCGCTCCAGAACTGCGCCCATCAGTCTGCCACAGTGCTCAGAGAGGAGTGTGGAGAACAAACAACGCAGTGGTGCGAGGCGGTTCTGAGTAAGCGCTAGAGAAATGCCCTCGACGCACTCGCTGGGTCCGGGAAACAGCAGAGAGCAAGCCCCCCAGGATGAAAAGAAAGCAATAATGCCTCGTAACCAAGCAACACAATTTCCAAATCAATTGCAGGGGAGGGTCAGTAGGAAGAAGTCAGGAGAGAAATATTCTCTCCTCTTACATCTGTATTAGCAACGTAGCATAGGGGTGATGTGTCTTCACAGATGGCTGTAATATAAACTTAACACCCCCACCCACACGTTACGGCTACTTCCTTCCCCATCAGACACGGAAATTATGCCCATTCCATTGTGATTTATTTAGAACACGATTCAAAAACTCTGAAAACAAGAGCACCCGCTCAGAAACAACACCCAGATGAATGAACCTGTATTATTAGGAGGGAAATGGAAAACAAGGAAGACTGTGTACATACCTGCGGAAGGGAAGGATAACTGTCGTATTCTGGAGTGAATCTCCACTGACACCTCAAATTTCAAAAGTGTTGTTTCTGAATTACCTCCGCCAAGGAGGTTACGTTTTTGCCTGGGTTTGTTTGTTTGTTTGTTTGTCTGTTGGTTTCCAAAATAACTCAAAAAGTTATGGACAGATTTTGATGAAATTTTCAGGGATTGTACAGATTGGTATAAGGAAGAAATTATAAGATTTTGGAAGTGATCCGGGTCACCGTCTGGATCCAGGAATTTTTAAAAGGATTCTTTAACATTGGGAGATAGGGCCATTTTTGACATTTATGCATATAACTCCACCAAAAATGGTCAGGGCACTTGGAAAAAAAATACAGGACAAGTTTCGAGCATGTTCTACAATATATCAAAGACTGATCCTGAAAATGGAATAATTCTGGATACCATGATACTATTATCCAGAATACGAAAGTAGGGGACCTTCGGAACTTTCATTATAGGAAGAGAACAAATGAAGCTACAAACATGCGACAAACACCATTATATAGCCAAGATATTGCAGAATTAGAAAGGTGTCACCGGATTTACTGTATCTTCAAAAGCCAGGGAACTAGATCCAGAAGAAAACCACCATTACGGAAAATTTGATTTTCGCGAATAACTACTGAAATAATATTGATATTATTATGAATTCAGTTGCTGATGGTATGTTTTCTTGGTCAGGAAATCTGAAAAAATAGATGAAATAAATGTAGGACTAATATTTATGTGTAAATCACAACATGAGGAGAAATGTTGCATCATAAGAAAAAAAAACAAATGAAGCTAGAAACATGCGACAGATATCTTTAAACAGCCAAGACGCTGTGGAACTAATATTGATATAGCATTATGAATCAAATTGCCATGTTTTCATGGTCAAGGAATCTAAAAATGAAGATAAAATAAATGTAAGACTAATATCTATGGTAGAATTTGCAATATGGAGGGAAATGTTGTGCTTGGCGGAGGTCTGCGCTCTCCGAGCGCTTTTCTAGTTTGATTATCAGTCACACTGTCGCTTTTCTGATTTATTCTGAGGTCACAGCAAACACAGTTGTTGTAAATATGAAATACATACTAAAAATAGCCATCCTGAAGGGGAAAAAATATTTACTATTAATATACATTCACGGACAAATTCACTTCAGATTAAACAGACATGTCTGGATGCAGTGTATGGGGGTCATTAAAATGCTAAATTCTCTCTAATAGTATAAACAGAAAATATCCATTATATTGTACACTAGTCCACAGTAAACAGAAGGCCATCCATCTTTGTAAAAAAAGACAGGTCATTCGAGAGTGGGTTGTCATCTATTGTGCCCGTCGAACTGTTTCGGGGTGTTTTCTGGTGTTTCTTGTGCTCTATGTCTGATCTGGTAATGAGTTTATGTCATTGATTAATCATTCTGTTATCTCAGTGCAGTCCTCGCGTTCTTTTCCCACACTCGTTTCCTGTCTAACACATTGTCTCAGTGTTATTAGGTTTCCCAACTTTCTGTGTCCAGGGCCAGATCGTCTTGGCTTTTCTCTCGCCGCTCTGCTTGCAGCCTGTTCCTGCCTCATACGTGTGTCTGTCATTATCTCAGCAGTCCTGCCCTGGCCCTGGGTTCCCATCGTCCTCTCTCCTGCGCCCCCTGTTCTTGCCCTCAGTATCCCTGCTTCCTCCTGGATTTACCCCCGAGGCTTTGACCCCTGCTTATACCACAGGCCGCGCTGCACGCCCTCCAGATCCTGACTGCCACCGACCGACCTCTGCTTGTCCCTGGACCACGACCTGCCTGCCTGCATTACTCTGTTTGCTGCACGCGGTACATCGGACTGTCGACCTGAATATAGATCTGGTTTTTGCTTTCCCTCAGTCTGGCGATTGATTCTTTCTGCCTCCACATTCATGGTCCTGCGTAATAAGCACACCGATCGTATGACTGAAACTGAGCCGTACTCCAGCATGCGTGCACTGCTTTAGTGCTTCTCTGTGTATAGACATAATCCAGAGAAGCATTCTACCCAGTTTGAAGGACATTTATTGCTTCTAAACTATAGGTACAGTATCAAGAAACTGGTCAGCAAAATACCTGAGAATAAATCATGGAGATCAGCTGAACCCCACCAAGAGAAATAAACAAGGGAGTTTAATTTGGAGTTTGAGGTCAAAAGAGAGCATGCACCATCAAAAAAGAGAGCATGCACCATCACATCACCACATAAGAAAACACCAGACTAGTGACATGAGATCACTGCTTCCATCGCAGTCGAGATGGAGGTATCCAGCGTCGTCCCACAGACAAACCTCCTCTTTGACTGTTATTTACTTCCATGTGCAAATATCTGTTCAATTGCAGGTAGGGATTATTGATTGGCAAAAATAAAATAATCCTTTAAATGAATAATAATGGCTTCCCAAATAATAAAAACATGACTACATTTACATATTATCGCTCCCCAGGTTTCAACCTAGTATTTGCCAGAGCCTGTGATGAGCTGCTGTGGACTGGAGTTGTCATGGCTACAGTTGTGTGTGTGGAGAAACTCAGCCTTAAATACATCAGCTATCAGTGAAAATGTTGGTACCTGTACAGGAAATCATAGAATCCAGGTTGAAGTATGGAGGACGCAGAGAGGGGCACTCTGTCTAAATAAATAAATGCTGTACCGAGTCGGTCCTCATGCTACACTCTCTAACTAAGACTGTACTGAGAATATGGCTGAAATAAGTAAAACTCACTTCTCTTATAAAATCCCAGCGTAGGTACATGGGCCAGTAGCAATGACTTCTGCTACCCACACAGAGCAGATGCAGACGTAATTGTGCGCAATTAAAGCAAGTCTTATTCAGTCATGTTGCTGCAGAAACTCATCAGCGCAGCTGTTTCTTTCATTACATATTTCTCACTGTAAAGTGTGCAGGCTGGATCTTACCCTTCCATAGTCCAAGAAGCAGTGTAAAGTTATCAATTTATTTGGTATGTTTCCACGACAGACTAAATACTGAAACCAGCATGCAGTAAAAATGTGCAAAAAATGTGTTCTATGCTAAATGGTTCTACGCTATGCATTGTTGTTCACAGTCAGGGGCCGAATCAACATCTCAGTTCTCCAAAGATGCTCATTAAATGCACAGAATAAATTAGTGGTGTGTGGTCTTCATTAGAGGGAAAGTGAACAATAACATGTTGATGTTCTGCAACAGAATGTCGACAGTATTTCTCCTAGATCAGTGCGACGTTTTCATTTTCCTTTATTTAATGGTGTTTAATTTGTTACTTCCTTTCACAACGCTGTTGATTTCAACCCTAAAATCATGAGATTAATGGATCGGGCCGGATAAATAAAATGTATCTCATCAGCAATATGATCATAACAAATCCTATTTTTGACACAGTTAATCTACAGTGCAGCTTTATTTCATCAAAAAAAAATGTAATTGTGCTTTGGGGTTACATATAATTTGAAAGGAACATTTTCTGCTTTAATGTCCTCTCATGTTCTCTAAACTTATAGGTTTAAAGCAGCACAGACCGTAATTTTTTAACAGAAACAGAGACAACTTAAACAGAAATAAAATGTACAGAGTACCAGTCTGAGAGAGAGGCTTTCTGTATCATATTTGCATATCAGTGCTCTCACAGGTATGGAAACTGACAATTTGGAGATTTTTTATAAAATGAGCATCTTACTAAGATTCTTAAATATAAGCAAACTAGGATGCTTGAAAATCTTGATAAAGTCCTCTAAGATCTTAGTTATAATTGTAAAAGATCTTGATAAAATCCCTTTAAGGATGTTTGTGAATGCACATGTGGTTACTACAATTCCATTTTCTCCTCTGTGATAACAGGGCAGGCATTTTGAGCCAATCCACCATGTTAAGTGGATTAAAACAGCGTATTTCGAAGACTGCTATCAAAGAACATTACATCTGAGGAGGCTATAGAGATTAGCATGAGAGACATTCACATAAACTGCCTGGGAACAGTTGTGGTCTGTTGGCGGCATCAAAGCCCTTCCGTAACCTCACCTTACAATGCTGAGAGCAATATTTTCACAACTTTCAATGCAGGGCTTAGTATGCAGTTACCCTTGTGTACAATATGTTTTGCAATTGGCTGACCAAGATTCCATTCTTCTGTGACAAAGAGGAGGTCTCTGAAATTTACCTCCCTATTCACTTGCATTGGAGTATTCCATAATTTAGATTTGTAAAATTTGCATATTTCAAAGTACCAGTCCAATACAGTGTTGGTTATGTGATTTTTTTTGCCCCCTGTTAAATTATTATGAAAATTTGTTTCCTTTCTTTGGTCCTGTGTTTATTTTGCTGTGTTATACTAAATTGTGCTGACAGTAGCTACCTAATCTCACCCCGGAACTGTAGAGTTTGTTTACTCCGAAACAGTACTGCTCCAGGGAGCAGGTCAAACCAAGGGGTGAACGTCCAGTGGCGCAATGAAGCTATGATTGAGGTCAAAGGACTTCCTGTGTGAAAGATCGGATCTACTTGTGTTTAAAACAGTTTACCAAGCAGAAAACTCGCAGAGACAGATCTTATTGTGTGTATTAATATCAAAAAGGAAGCCTAATGTTTAGTGTCCAGAAGTGCTTTTGACTTCTCTAGGCGTGGAGGTATCTGCGATTGACCATTATACAGCACAAACACGTAATGCAGTCTCAAGTTTTCCTGAGCTGTTTTTATTGAAAAGTGACAGGCTTGAGTGGAACTAGGTAGAGAAAGAGAAAGTGGGCTACAATCACTAATAGCTAAACGAGGCTTGACAGGCAACTCTGGCTAAACTTGATCCACTGTGTGGTTTCACAGTTGGGAATCTTATTAGTGTAAATGAGTTTTGGATTCTTTGACTTGATCATTGTCTATCCCGACAACCAACAACATTTGGGCATTTTTATTTCGGATGGCGGGCCAAAAAGACAAGAGGGTACTGTCAAGGATTGTTTTCCTCTTTAGTGAGAGCTGAAGTCATTTGTAAGAAGTTTGAAGAGTTTGACTTCCTTTGATTAAAATCAGTGGCCAACATGCTGATTGGCTAGTCAGTACGCAACATGCCAACATGCTAGTCACAAGCTGTGTTTCCATTGAACTGTATCGCAAATAAGGTTACCAGACGTCCCAGTTTTTCCGGGACAGTCCCGGTTTTGAGTTGCGTGTCCCAAGTCCCGACAAAAGCCTGTTGGGACGCTAAAATGTCCCGGTTTCCAATAACCAGTATGAAATGTCCCCTGCTGTCAGTGATTACATAGCCAACGTGGTCTTATTATAGCCCAATCATTAACTAAAGAACACATAAAAAGAATAAAGCATCCTGCATATGATTTCAACAATGTGTCTGTGTGTGTGCGTGAGTGCGAGTGTGTTTGTGTGTGTGTGTGTCAGCATAGCGATGGCTAGGCCACACACATAGGCTACACCAGCAATGTTACATATATTGTGTACAAATAACACAAGTAATACCTAACACATAATAAGGCCTTTAAATCAACAGTGTTGTAGTGCACCATCTAACCTTTAGAGTGGCATTCATGCCTCATTTATCCTCATGAGTGTGAAGTTTTAAACGAAGATGTTATTGATAAGTCCCACTCAATGGGCATCAAACAGGGAGAAAAAACTAAATCATCTTTAATTGGCAAAGCACACAGTCCACTTTCTTTGGCTCACCATCCAGTTCAATTTTCCAGCTTAAAGAGTCTAGCCTGGTTAGACAAGCTGGCACAAGTAAATTATTAACAGCATACCAAACATTTTAATCATACGTCATAAGATCATGTCTCCGGTAATTTACATTCATTTTGCTCACCGTCCGTCAGCAGCAAATCGGTCTCATTCCAGCCAAACCAGATATCTTCACTTGGGTCAGCATGGACTGTCGAGTAGCGAGACGTACAGTTACACTCATTTAACTGAGCATCGTGGCTCGTTCACATGAACTAAACATGAGCTTCGCTCACCATTTCCTTGAATGGTTGAAATTGAAACTAACTTCCAGGGTTCGTGTTTCCGATTGACATGACTTGAACAGGGTCCGCTGTCTGCGTCCTGCTTCCACAGGTGGTATTAATGTGTCACGATGCTTTGTTTAAAAAAAAAAAAGTTCAGAAGGTATAATATCCAAACTTTTTTCTGCTTCAAGCGAATTCATAAAAATAAAGATATCCAAGACAAAACACATTCAATGTCTTTTCATATTTTCTCTTAAATGTGTTAATAGGCCTACCAAAAACATACATGATTTTTCCCCAATAGGCAATGTTGTGAGCAGTAGTCCTACATGCTGAAATTGAGCCTAATATCTGCACCTATGACCACACATGCACGCGCACAACGGTCATGTGCAAAGTGTCCCAGTTGTAGTTTCTGGAAATCTGAACAACCTAATAGTAAATCTTAAGCGCATTGTCGTAACTGCGACAGAAGAAATTTTGATCCACTTCAGTTATGCGCTTATGTTTCATGAATTAAGCCACAGGTGCCAGTTGGTGATGCTAATTCTCGAGTCAGTTGCCATTGTCTCTGCAGAAGAAGACAGTGCCCGCGACGACGTCAATAAGCATGACGAACGAAAAGGAAAACATACAGAAAAGCTGGTGGAGAAAAATAATGAAAGTAATCATTTTAGCTAGTTAGCTAGTTCGCTGTTACAAAGTCTTTAATGTTACAGCTAGCACACCAATGTAGCGAGCTAGCTAGCTTGTTAAAAAGGTTATAGTTCACTTCTACTGTATTAACCATTAGCTAGCTAATATTGTGTCAAACTTTTTAATGTTACAGCAAACACACCAGTGTAGATGCATGCAGCCATTGGGGGATCAGATTTCACATGACACTGGCACCTCATCGCCCTCCCCAGATGCGAATCTTGGGAACATAAGCAAGCAAAAATGATGCGGTTAGTAAATGTCATCATTTATTCACAAAACTTGTTTGCTTACCCGTTTCCACTGCTCTAAAGCACATCTATCTTTAGCAATACAAGAAATTTTCCACCCCTTTCTTGCGCATGAAAAATGTATGTGCTATACCAAGTTGACGCACATTTTGGCTGTTTCCGTTCAGGTTTTTTGAAGCGCAAATTCAAAATACGCATTGAAATGGGTGGATGGAAGCACGGATGGAAGCACGACTACATTTGGGTCATAATTTGTGATTCGTGTGTGTAACTTCAGTGTCGTACGTCGGTACCTCAGACTTTGTAAAACCTCAGTGTTCAAAATATTCCCCCATAAAGTTTAATTAAACATACCCAAAATATTTCTATGGCCACAAAACTTTTTACATATGTTCAAATTACATCTCTGTGTACTTCATTTTTTTAAAAATTTGTCATCACTGAATTTCCTGGCACTTAGTTTTCTCTTGATTGTTTTAAAATTATTTCCATGTTAATGGGGTTAAATTTTGATAGTTATGAATAATGTAACATAAAAAAAATTTATTAATTAGCACAGCCTCACCGGGGATAACAGGTGGTAATTCCTATTTGTTAAAATTTGTTGGTTCATCGCTCTGTTGCGAACACTTTTGGCGGGCTAGGCACATGTATTTGTACAAACGAAATTGTACATTGACTACGTGATCCTCCGATGGCACAGGCAATGTGTAATTGGAGGCAAAACTGCAAGGAAGTGAGGGCTTGGAGTCACGTGAGTCGGAGGAATCACGTGCCACACCATCTTCCTCTGAGTCAATGGAAGCAGGTCGCCAAACAGAGGGATAAACATTTCAGCTGTGTTTGGGGAGGGGAAAAAAGGGGGGAATGAAATAAAGAAATAAATTGAACTGGCATGCATTGTGATTGATTCTGTGAACCCCAGCCAAAAAATCCAATAGGATTTCAATGGAAAAAAGTCCTACAGGAATCCTGTCAGGCTTTGGAACCAAAATCCTATATGAATTCAGTTGAATATTTTACAGGAATTCCTGAAGGAATCTTAAAAGAATCCAATTGAATGGTTTAATGGGATTCATGAATTGTAAAATATAAATCCTTTTAAATGATTCCCACTGGATATCTGTTGGAGTCGTATTATAGTTTTTTTGTCTGATTCCTTTTGGATTCCTAAAAGAGGAATGTTTGATGCATTATTAGATAAATAAACACTCAATAAAAGGTAAATTATAATTCATAATATTTATTTAATGTTCAGCAATATGGCTTCATCAGACATTTCGGTGAAATAGCTTGCTTTTCTAATCCAGTGTTTGTACCGGATCGTATCAGGACACAGACGATAAGAAACAGCACTAAAGGTCTCTAAAGTACAGATCCTTTGTCCTATTTTACCCACAACCCCAACATTAAAATGGAATCACATTTGTAACATACACAACTAGGGGTATGCGACATAGTCTGAAAGCAAAATCACAATATTTCTGGGTAATTTGTTTTTGTAGTAACAATATTCAAGATAATATGAAATTTTGTGATTGCATCATTTGGTTGCTTTTGGGTCTTACATCACTAGTCACAGCTGCTAAACTCTCCCCATCTAGAGATTAACAAGTTTTTAAGAGCTAGCACAAGTGTTTTTACATCAGGTGGCAAATTAGTTGTGTTTCCTCCTGAAACATTCATTTGGATATTTTGCAGGGGACAGCAGTTTGCTGACCTCTGACCTCTTATAGCCGGTGCCGTAATGGTAAAACAATAAGTGAGAGCATTATGGCCGTAGAGTCAGAAATCCCCCAGAATATTTTGAAATTAGGATGCCGGGGAGAGGCTCTTTGAAATATTTGGGGAATATTTTAAACCTGAATATCAATTAATCTGAGCTTCTATAATGGCACTTTCATTCAGTTAAGCTGTGCAACGATTGAATTACCAGTTAAATATTCATGGTTTTTTTCCTAAATGAGCCGTCTCCCATTCAGTTCTTTTTAGGTAAGATGTTGTGCCTCTAATATATAATATCCAGCAGCTTGATACTTTAATCAACCCAATAATATTTAAAATAATTAATTTAAGCTCTTCTTTCATATCATCAGGCAAGTAAGAAGACCTCTTTTTCTGGAAAAATCCCTTGTCTCTGATCATTTGCACTTGGCAAACTTTGTGGAACAAACTTTTTCTCATCATCAATTAAATATAAGGTTTAAGTGATTTGTACAAACCCCAATGCCAATGAAGTTGGGACATTGAGTAAAACGTGATTAAAAACAGAATACAATGTTTTGCAAACCCAATTCAACCAATTCAATTGAGTACACTACAAAGACAATATATTAAATGTTCAAACTGATAAACTTTATTGTTTTTTTGGAAATAATCACTAATATTGAATTTGATGCCTGCAACACGTTCCAAAAAAGCTGGGATAGGGGTATGTTTATCACTCTGTTACATCACCTTTCCTTTTATCAGCACTTACTCAAGCATTTGGGAACTGAGGACGCTTCATTGTAGAAGCTTAGTAGGGTGAATTCTTTCCCATTCTTGCTTGAAGTATGACCTCAGTTGCTCAACGGTCCCGGGTCTCTGTTTTCGTATTTTTCGCTTCTTAATGCGCCACTCCTTTTCAGTGGGGGACAGGGCTGGACTGCAGGCAGGCCAGTCTATCATCTGCACTTTTTTACTATGAAGCCACATTGTTGTAACACGCGCAAAATGTGGCTTAGCATCTTCTTGCTGAAATAAACAGGGTCGTCCCTGAAAAAGACATCGTTTAGATAGCAGCTCCTAAATATATATGTATCTTTCAGCCTTAATTGCGCCTTCACAGATATGTAAAGCTGGTGCCTCCATTCTCGGAGAAGGAGGTTGATAAGTTTTTACAATGCTTCGAGGAGGTAGCTAAGAGTTGTCAGTGGCAAAAGGAACACTGGCCTCTGATGTTGCAAACTGTCCTCAAGAGTAAAGCTCAACAAGCCTTTTCGGCTTTGTCTGCAGATGAGTCTGATTATGAGGTTGTCAAAAAGGTTATTTTGACAGCTTATGAGTAAATTCCAGAGGCTTACCAACAAAAATTCAGAGGTCTGAAGAAATCTGACAATCAGACTTACGTGGAATTTGCTAAGGAGAAGAAGGTTTGCTTTGAGCGCTGGTGTACTTCTACGGTGGTCAAGGATGAATTCAACTCACTTAAAGAATGGTATTAGTTCAAGAATTCAAGAACTGTGTTAAGGATGATATTAAGACCTACCTTAATGAGAAGCAAGCACTGAATTTGCATTCAGCTGCCAAATTTGCAGATGAATATGTTCTCACACATAAGTCCACATTTCAGTCTAGCAGTAACAATAGATGGTTCCAATTTCAGATGAAAGGTAACGGTGATACCCAAGATTCCTCACCCAAAGACAAAGACAAATCTGGTGATGGTGCTCAGAAATTCAGTCACAGGTCTGATCAAAGTGAAAAAGCTGACGGTGACAAAAGTGGTCTAGTTTGCAATTATTGCAAGAAATCTGGTCATGTTGCAACTAACTGTTAGTTCCTTAAAGCTAAGAAAGAAAAAGAAAAGGATACCAAAGCCAATGCCTTTGTGAAAACAAGGTTAGAAACCCCTGTAGTAGATGACCGATCTGCTAAATTGCCTGTTCCTTGTGGGGCTAAGAAGCCTGATACTGATGACTTTGTGAGGGAGAAATTTCTTCCATTTGTGTCAGAGGGATTTGTGGCTCTGAATGAGCATTCTCCTCCTGTACCAATATATATCCTGAGGGATACCGGAGCTTCTCAGTCACTTTTGTTGATGGACTCCTTGGAGTTACGTGATGAGACCGCTTCAGGGGATTTCATACTTGTACAAGGTATTGAAGGGAGGACTGTATCTGTACCCCTGCGCTCTATATTCTTGAAGTCAGATTTAGTTACAGGACAGGTAAAGGAGGGACTTATGTCAAGTCTACCTATCAAGGGTGTTTCTTTGTTGCTAGGCAATGACCTGGCTGGGGGCAAGGTAGTTCCCCCTGTTCATCTTACTTCACAGCCAAGCACTGAAGATGGTGATGAAGACCTATCTTTGTATCCTTCCTGTGCAGTGACTCGTGCTATGGCCAAGAAGGCTAAAGAAGAAGATGTTGTGGTGCCGTCCAGCACATTGAATAGTCATGACTAAGGTGGTTCGCCTCATGACTCTGTTCAGCCTACTAAGGTTTCTCCGTTTGAGGACTTATCAGACACTTTTATCAGTTCTCTATTCAGCCAGTCAGATGGGTCTGGTGATTCTGATGTGTCTGGAGACTTGTCTCTGTCCAGAAAGCGGTTGATTCAGGAGCAAACCAATGATCCTGAAATTTGTGTACTAAAGAAGAAAGCCCTTCCTGATGAAGAAATAGACGCAGTTCCAGTTGGGTATTATCTCAAGGATGGAGTGTTGATGCGAAAGTGGCGCCCTGCTGATATCCCTGCCAATGCAGATTAGGCAGTGGTCAGACAAATTGTTGTTCCGAAGGTCTACAGGAATGAGATCTTAACAATGGCTCATAGTTTGCCTTTAGGAGGTCATCTTGGTGTTAACAGGACTGTTGACAAGATCATGAAACACTTCTTCTGGCCTTGACTTCGGAAAGATGTTCCCAACTTTTTCAAAACCTGTCACACTTGTCAGGTAGTTGGAAAACACCAGTTAGACCCACCTGTAGTTCCATTGCAGCCAATCCCAGCATTTGGGGAGCCATTCTCTAAGGTCATTGTTGATTGTGTGTTGTGTTCTGGCCTTTGGCCAGGACAGCATTTATGGTTTCAACAGTTTCATGTACCAGGATTTCATAGTTCATTTTTCATATCACAGTTTTAACAGTTTCTCGTATTAGGATTACACATTTCACAGTTTATAGTTATTGTCCATGTTTTTACTTTTCCATGTTTTGCTTTTTGCCAGGTCTGCCAAGCCACTCCACCACTTGTCAGCGTTCCGCCCCGTGCCTTCGTTGTTGCACATTTCTGAGCTCTGGTTGGCTTTGGTATTTCCCTCTTCCTTCTGTGCTGTGCTGATTCGGGGCTGTCTAAGCTTAATTGACAATTAACTGTTTTTAAGTTACTAACATTTACTAACATTCACTGGGTGGTGTAATTCTTAGATAGGCACATTACTAATATTACTAATTTAGACAGGGAGTTTATTGTCATGATTCCTGCTTTGCTATTTCAAGATCTTGCTGTGCTTTTCTGTTCTAAACATTCATGCTGCTTTCAAACTGCATACTTAATTGGTACTTAAGCTGAGCCGCTCATTCTCTTAATGAGCAAGTCTTGTCCACCAATCTCTGTCCATGTCTTGATCTTGCCATGCCTCTTGTTTCTCCTTCTCCAGGTGTTGCCCCTCATGTTCTGATTTCTTACCCTTTATCTGGATGCGGTGGAAGTTGGCTGGCAGACAGTGTCTCAAGTTTTGTTGCCAAGTTTCTGCTCAAGTCTCATAGGTCTTGTTTCCTTGTATATAGTATTTTGTTTTCCAAGCCAAGTCTTGTCATTGATATCTTTAGTCTTCATTTCTGTTTATGGTAATCTTGCCTGGAGTTTCCAGTGCCTTTTGTTTTTGTCGTTTTTTGCTCTTTAGTTTTTAGCTCCGTGATGCTCTCCTTAGTTTGTCTTTTGCAACCCTTTGGGCCAAGTTTTTTGTTGGCCCTCGTGCCTGTTTGCTTTTGTTTTAATAAATTCCCTTTTCCCTTCCACCTCGCATCTGGTGTCTCTCTAATCACGCATCATTGTGTTTGTTTATTACCCAAGACTAGATCTGGAAATCAGTATTTGTTGACAATCATGTGTGCGTCTACCAGATTCCCTGAAGCCATACCTCTACTCAACATCAAGGCAACTGCAATCTCAAAGGCTTTGATAAAGTACTTCCCTTTGTTTAGTCTTCCCTGGGAAATTTAGTCAGACTAAGGTAGCAATTTCACTTCCAGATTGTTTCAGCAAGTTGTGTATGAACTAGGTGCAAAACAGATTCTTTCTAGTGCCTATCATCCAGAAAGTCAGGGTGCCTTAGAGTGTTTTCATTCCACTCTCAAGACAATGATGAGGACTTATTGTTATGACCATGAGAAAGACTGGGATGAAGGTGTTCATTTGCTGTTGTTTGCAGCTAGAGAAGCAGCGCAGGAGTCTACTGGATTCAGTTCGTTTGAGCTAGTGTTTGGCCATGAAGTGAGAGGACCTTTGCTATTGTTGAGTGAACAATGGCATGAGAAAGAACCGTATATCAGTCTGTTAGACTATGTTAGCAAGTTCAAGGAAAGACTGCGTGCAGCTTGTGACCTAGCCAAAGAGAACTTGAAATCAAGTCAGGGAAAAATGAAAACTTAGTGTGATCATAAGGCTAGAAGCCGTGAGTTTAAACCAGGAGACAAGGTTCTTGTGTTTCCCTTGCAGTCCAATCCATTGCAGGCTAGATTTCATGGTCCTTATGAAATTCTAAAACTCAATGATCTCAATTACATTATGAAGACTCCAGATAGGAGAAAGCCAAAACAGTTGTGTCATATTAACATGCTAAAGCCTTATCATGACAGAAATGCTAGGGTTGCAGCTGTCACTTCAGATTCTCCTATGGTCGAGACGTGTGACGATGAGGGGGGGTTTCAAGATGATGAACCAAGAATTAAAGCTGAAGTTCTTTCATGTAAATTGTCAAACACTGAAGTGTTGCAAAATCTTGATGTAAAACTCCAGCACTTAGAACCCTCACAGAGAGATCAGTTTGAGAGGTTGATCAAGAATTATAAAGATCTATTTCCTGATGTTCCAAAGAGAGTTTCTATGGCCTCATGTTGTTGTTGGTGACGCCAAACCAATAAAACAGCATCCGTACCGAATGAATCTTGAAAAGAGAAAGATTGCTGAGAAAGAGGTTGAGTACATGTTACAACATGATATATAGTCAGACCCTCTGACTCAGATTGGAGTTCACCCTGTGTGCTAGTTCCAAAACCTGGAGGAAGTACTAGATTCTGTACAGATTATCGCAAAGTCAATGCTGTAACTAGAACTGATGTGTTTCCAACAGTGGATGTTGGGTAGCCTAGCTTGCGGACTCGTTTTGATCGTGAAGAATTAGTCCGCTTGCCTGTAGCATCTAAGGAATATCTACTCTATCGTTGTGGATTATCGTGGAAAAAATTCCAGATGAGGTGGCTGACATGGATTTTATCGGTTTACAAGAAAAGGTAGGATGTGCATATAATTGTTTGAGGGCCTGATGACAGGCAGGCTAGCCGACAGGGAGGTGTGTGAGTGAGACGTAGGCGAGCCTGCACTGACTATCACTGACCATAACTTCAGGGCTGTACAGTGGCAATGCTTTGATGTGCGATGATGTGTCTTAACTCAACGTCAGCGTCCCGAAACAAAGGCTAAGCACAGCATCTGCAGTTACGGTGTTCCGTCATGGTTTCTGGTGGGATTTTCAGAGTTACTGTTGACGCAGACCTTAATTTTTTCAAATAAACAATGAAATTGACGTTAAATATTCATCCACATGATAAAGGAGGTCTTCAATACCCCCAAAATGACAATAACTAATTTTCGACCAAATGTGATGTTACAGTGTTTTGCCTTTGAATGGCAGCATAGAACCTGCGGCCATGCTGCTGACCTGAACCAGTCCTGCATGAACATCCAACCGCAGTACACGCAGGCATTTTGTTCTCTCTTGGCCTTCAAACAGCCTTCTTGAATATTTTCACGATTAGTCGGGTCAGTTTGTGACTAAAAATGTCCTGTGGCACAGAAAAATGGTGACAACAGTGAGTAATTTAACAACTATCCCAATGCTTGTGCAGTCTCACTCGCCATGTATACCTTCAACTGTGTGCACCCATGAAAGGTCAGAGCATCTCCGCAAGGATTCTTCTGATCGGTTGAAATATTTTCAATGGCGGCATCTACGAAATTGTCAATTCTGCTTCAGCACCGACTTTCAGAGATGGTTACCTTAGTTGTTTGAGCTTTACATGTTCAAACATTCGCATGAATCTTTAGTTTATGACATGATCTATCTTACTGTATTTTGAAATTCTTTAAATATCTTGTCTTTGTAGTGTTGAGAGTAGGTTGTAAAGGATTTGCAAATCATTGTTACTTACTTACTTACTCTCCTCATCCCATGACATACAGACATAAGGCTGTGATCAGTCTTCTCCACTGGGGCCTGTCCTGTGCCAAAGACTGAGCTGCATCCCAGGTGATCCCCATTTCCTCCAGGTCTCTGGCCACAGTGCGTCTCCAGGTGGTTTTAGGGCGTCCTTGTTTCCTCTACCCCTCTGGGGCCCAACTCAGGGCAACTGTGGGGATTCAGTCATCTGACATCCTTGGAACACGGCCTCGCCATCTTATTCTTCTGATGGATATTTCATTGGACAAGTTTCTTGTGTTTGTTTTTCTGTGCAGTTCTTCGTAGGTGATTTTGTTTGGCCAGAAGATATTACATATTCTACACAGGCAACTGCTGTGAAATACATCGATCTTCTTCATGTCTGTCTTGATAACTCTCCACCATTCAGAAACATAGAGAAGGACGGATTGACTGTTGCTCTTGTAAAGTCTGATCTTTGTTTTGAGACTGAACTGTTTAGATATCCAGATTGCACAAAGTCGGCTAAAGGAACCTCTGGCTTTGGCAAGCCTGAATGTCCTTTTGTGCTCCATTGTTGGTACTCATGACACTGCCGAGGCGTGTAAAGTCTTCAACACCCTCCAGAGGCTCTCCGTCAATGCTAATTGGGGGCAAATCATTGTATTCAGTTTTTATTCACATTTTACACAACGTCCTAACTTTATTGGGATTGGGGTTCTTCAATCATTGCCTTTTGTTTTTATTTATATTGTACATGGGGTACTAACTTTTCTGGAAACTGAGTTATAGGACAGACCTCTGGACCCTGACATCATATCATTATTCTAATCTTTATTATTTTAAATTTTATTTCCTCATCACTGAATGGCTCCAGCACATATTTTTCTGGAGTGCATTGCAGGCCGAAATGGCAGGACTTGATGTATATTCAAAAGTGAAATGACAATGATCAGATAAAAACATAAAATATTTTGTTTTTACTGTCTGCAATGAAAATACAAGTCAAAGTAAATTTTGGAATCACTGCTCTCTGTTTTTATGTGAATCGTCCACACTGTCCCAGCTTTTTCAGAGTCGTAAATCACTCTTTCACTTTCACTCGCTATTTGTTATCTGTGATGCAAACATTCATCTGTTTAAAACGTATTTTAAGCAGCAAACAACGGTTTGTACAATTAGTGCACAGAAAGTCAAAATCTGGAATGTGTGATTGTTTGGGGGTGACGCCCTGTTCCTCAGCGCCTCCTCATTCACAGTCATCACAGCTGCGGAGCCGAATGTTTCCTCCGCTTCATACCAAATGCACTCATGAAATCACCTTGTTCTTAAAACAATAATCAGTCTTCCGGGACCATTATTCGCTGGTTTTCGGCCGCCTGTATGAAGGATTCAGGTATTACAGGAGCGCAGTGAATTAGCATTACTGATGTTCAATGTACTGTCCAGGGAGAAAGAACATTAGGGTCAGATTTTAAACCAAGAACTAGATTGTAATGTCAGCATTACAAAACATGGTGTCTTCAGTTTGATATATACTGAGTACGCCATTGATATGATACAGCATATACAGGGAATATTTTAAAATAGGCCTTTTTCCCATTACAGTGGGCAAAGGAAAGACAATTGCGAATAAAGATAAATGTCTGAGACAAACATTTTCATCAAGTTTTACATTCAGCATCTTTTTGGGTTTAGTGCTCCAGTTTCCCTCTCCATTTGTGCTTCCTTACTGATTTCCTACCGGACTGAATAAGTCACTGCACTGCTGTCTGTCTGGATAGCTTACATCAATCAATATGCCAGCATTTAGCTTTTTTATCCAGTATATATTATACATTTGGCAAATGGAAATAAACCCAGATTAACCAATTATCTAAATGGACAGGTCCATTCGGTAAGCTCCCACTTATTGGAAAGTTGTAATTCTTAAACTAATTTTATGGCCACCACATAAATGGACTACTGTGTTACACTCACCTCAACAATTCAGTAAAAGAACTGTAATCACTTTAGCCTTTCGAAAATTATTGATCAGGATATTCTCTCTGTGCAACTCCTTTCAGAAAAAGATTTCCTTGGATCTGTGTGCTGTTGTTCACTTTGTGTTATTTTTCTGACCCCGTAACGCCTTTGTTTCATTGAAGTGGTTCATCTGTGCTGTTTCAATGGTACATATTAAGGTGGTTGCTAAAAATACTCCAACATGCAACACAAAGCTTTCCCTCGTGGCCTGTAGCAATGATAGAATATTCTTGCTAAGAATAACAATCTCCGCTGCTGAGAGGCTGGCATGCAGAGCGGCCTGGTATGTTGATTGCGTGAATACAAGCTCTGGGCATCGAACTGGTTGTAGTTTTGTTATGGCCCTTTCAACTTCATCCTGCAGAATAGTCCAATCATAGTTGGTACTAGTTGTGACTTGTTTTTTTTCTCAGCAATCTTCTGATTAATATTGACGGTCACAATTCATGCTCAGATACAGTCCGGTGCTTTGGCCCTGTCTTAGTCTTAGACTAAAATGGCGCTGACAGTGATGAGAAGGTGTTATCCTTCTCTGAGATATCTTTTTTTTTATAATCTTCTCCTGTTCTTCCCCCTGCTTGCATGCATGAATGTCTTTGCATGTTTGTAGTCATCGCTGCATCGTCAATTCAGGAGACAGGGTAATTGTGCGCCCTCCATTGAAACACATTATGTTGAGAATCACTTCTTTATCGTGCAACCCTCCAGCTAACCTGACGGCAGCACTGACTGGGATGAGTGTTCATGTGCAGTATGTGCAGGTGCACTGTGGGTACCCGACAGGCCAGCTGCTTGTGCTCATGTGACATGGGTGTTCTCAGACTGAAACCCAAAGGTTAGCGGCCGAGGGACTCCAGTTAATTTGACAAATTAAAACATATTCATGCACCGTGCTATTTGTTTAGTCCACACAAATTCAGCTGGTATTAAAATAAGAAATTAATCTTGAGCTTTCTCTTAGATCTGATGATAGATGTGATTAGACTACTATTTCAAATACCAGTACACAAAAATATTTAGAGGGATCCCCTAGTCCTTGGGGGAACATTTGCTCAAAAGCTTGTTTTTGCACAGTTATGAGAAAATGACAAAAAAAAGAGAGAAAACAAACATTTTAAAAGTCTTAAAATCTCCTGAGAGGAGTGAAATTATCCCCATTTCTGGGCCGAAATTAAAACTGCCTTTTTGTGAGGCACTTAAATGATGACGTGGATAGAGGGACTTTTGCGTTGACCTTCACCCAATACAGTAATGGAGTAGTTTGTCTCTATTTCTTCCTTTAACGGCAGTATTAATGAAATAGTCCACAATGGCACTTGCTCAGATTGTGCAGGAGCGCAGCCCTACTTGTTTGAGCCGTACGATATATCAATTGTTGATCAGATCAGATACAGACTCAACAAATGAGTCCAAACATTAACAACTACAGAGATTACAAAATACTGACTGGTAAGATATCAATCAGCAGCATGTCTTAAGTCTGTTCATTTTAATTCCACAAATAAATCTCATTCACGATTAAATAAGGTAATCGTAGCGATGAAGTTTCGCTGTGAGGCGGGCACAATGCTTATTATTGTTATTTCTTGATTAGTGTGCTACTCAATTTCTTTGAGAATCTCCTGGGAGATTTCATGTCAGTATCTGACATCTGCGTTTCATGTTTTTCACATTATTTCTTTCATGTGTCTATTGCATCTCTGTTGTTCATTGTTTTCCCCTTTGTATTGTCACACCCACTCAGTTTTTCATGATTCTGTGCGTCTCCACTGACTCCGATACTCGCCCTCCCTGCTCTGGTTGTTGTCAGGTTAATCCCCTTGTTTATAACCTCGCCCTTCGCCACGTTCCCAGCGCTCCTAAATTCACCTCCAGATTCCTTTTAGTTTACCTTTATAAACCCCGATTTGTTAGTTTATTTTGCTGTTTCTATATGCCTTGCACTGCAAGCCTGTTCCTGATTTCTGAGAGCTTTTCTGGGCTTTATTTTCTGGTTTTCGAAATTGCCTGCCCCCTCTGTGTTTTGTGACTTACTGGTGACAAATACAGGTTGTCTTGTTTAATATGATTGGCTCTCCCGGTGTTTCGGCAGTCTTCCTGTGCTGTGTGGCTTCTGACTTGAGACTTTTGCACTGAAAACGATTTGGCTTTATGATCTTGTACTGCATTCTTCCTGAGTGGCTCTGAACAAGATTATATGACCTCAAGAAAGCTCCTTAAACATCTGACCCTGATCTGCCGCCTTGAGTTCTGCTTTGAAGTTAAGTCAGTAATTATATCCCTGAAATACGAGTTTCAGGGATATCATGGTCTTGCCCCACCCGCCACCGCCGTGTCCACAGATTTTAGCCGTTAGCACGATAACTCACAATACTTTACATTGGCCTCTCAGTTTTTGCAAATGGGTATTGGTAGAGAGGATGTACGGATTAGATTTTGGGCAAGTACGCACTCCTAGGTGTGCCACCAGGTGGCGCTATATATTGAAAAAAACTTGTTTTTTAACCATATCTCTGGAACAATTACTTACACAGACCTCAAATTTGGTAGATATGGTAGAGAGGATGAACTGATTAGATTTGGGGCAAGTATGCACGCCTACGTTTGCCACCGATTGGTGCTATATATTGAAAAAAATCAGTTTTTTAACCATATCTCTGGAACAATTACTTACACAGACCTCAAATTTGCCTCATATTGTAGGTCTAGTAAAGGGGAATCTAATATAGGGGGCTTCAACGATTGGGGAATTTCGAGGATATACCCCTTGCTGTCGGCCGCCGACAGCGTAGGCCTAGTTTTTAAAAATGCTTTGCGGTCATAGTGTTTGTTTATGTAAACATCTACAATGACTTCATAATTTTTGGCATAAATGTGGAAACTGCTAACTGCTGAATCTTGCATCTGCGATTTGGAAATGGACTGTATTGTTGCAAAAACAGAACAAAGCAGTCAATTTCTTGTGCTTTCATTTTTTAACTCATTGATCTGGCAATGAGCAATTGTGGGCCTAAACACTTTTTAGGGAACAGAGCAGTGCAAAGTCTAGACTTTGTAGCCTTGCGATATGGAGATCTTCAATCCACAGGTGAAGACTTGATGACGTGATGAGTTTTAGAACATCCACCTGCTGGACTGCAAAACACCATCGTTAAATGTAAGCCTAAAAATGGAGCATAAACCCAAAGAGCTCAGTTAGAATTGAGTGATAAGAAACTTTGCCCATTTGTTGGAAAATGGAGACTGATTAAACTTTATGCTTTATTAAAATCTTTAAACAAGGTCATAATCTATCTAAAAATGTTTTAGGCATTAGCGTATTCCTTTTACATGCTTTAACTTACATTAGCATTTTTAGCATTACTCGAGTATTGCTAGCTTTCCAGGTTTGAATAACACAATTTGATAAATCTCCCAGAAATATAGATGGGTTTGCATTTATGTATTAGGCTCTGTTCCTATGATTAGTCTTCAATCATTTGCATTAATTCAGCACCCAGGTGATCTGACAAAAACATGCCAGTGGGTTATCCAGGTTCCCCACAAAAGTGACAGACAATATCGCTCTCTCTCTCTCTCTCTCCCTGACCAAACCTTACCACAACCTTTTCCTTAACATGTACACAGACTATTTTAGGATGGGTCCAGCAACCAGATTTCAGAGGACCATTTGCAACAATGTCCATACGTTGTCTTTGATTTTACTCCCTTGGCTATTGTACAATAAACCATAACTCTTAAGAGGAGTCGTCTGCCAGTTCTACATCATCTTGTATTTTATTCTGCAGGAAACGGCAAAATAACCCTAACACGGCATTAAACAGGGCCGAGAAATACAAATCTGTTTTCTCAAAAAAACAAAGATAAGACTGGAGGTGTAGTACTGCCTGCGGAAGGCTGAGGCAATTACCAGCAGAATGAGGGTAAATACAGGCAATCAGGGAACATGAGAAAAGGCTCTTAATGCTGGATTCCAACAGGGAAACAGCTGTGTCAGGCTTTAGAAGTCATTCCTCAGACTACTCCTCCCCTGCTCATCCAGATATAATCATTTTCATCCACAGATACAAACTACATTAGCATATATATTGTCCTACTGCTCTGTGCAGCTGCGGAGAGCCAACATGGACGCTTTTGCTGAAGATATCATTTTTCCTCCCAATGCAAAGAGCAGATCAGCCTGCAGCGGAGAGGCTCAGTGCACTGGAAATAAGAGGCACTGGTGTAAGAGGTTGCAGTGAGAAAGTATTCACCTCCTTCTTGATTTCTTCTGTTTCTGCTAATTTGTCATGTTTAAATGTTTCGGATCATTGAACTAATTTTAAAATAAGACAAAGACAATGCGTGTTTACTAAAAATGCACCTTTTAAATAATCATTTTCTTTATTGAAGGATAAGACTTATTCAATACCTACAGTGTATCATCCAAGTGAAAAAGTAATTGACCCCCTCAACCTATTAACTGGGTAACTTGGCGGTAACAACAGCAATCAAGCATTTGCAATAACTGGCAATCAGTGTTTTACATGAATGTGGAGGAATTTGGGCCTACTGTTCCGTTCAGAATTGTTTTAATTCAGCCACGTTGGAGGACTTTCGGGCCTGAACTGCCCGGCGTTACCCTCATTATCCTCAGTGAGGCTGGACCAACTGCTGCATGCCAACCTCGGGGCATAGCGGTAATGATGTGGCGGAAATCCGAACATCTGATCACAGGGCTCCGCGACAAGCATTTTAGGTTGAGAGCCACTCGGCAACCTGCTGACTTTCAGCTTTAATTTGAGTGTAATTACATCCAAATCGGGCGACAATTTAGGAAATTGAGCACTTATTGCCACTCCTCTGCTCTCTCTCTAAAAGAGCCAAAGTAACTGAACAATTGTCTCCAGAACTGCTCCAAAGCGAAGCGTCTGTTATTCCTTCATTTGTAAGGAGGGTAGTTGCACCTACAGTTGCTGTGGCATTTCAAATTTTGCATGTATATGACATGAAAATTTGTTTCATTTATATTAGGAGAGTGAAATCTGTCACCACTTGCCATCCCGGCAGCAATAATCCCAACAGCCCATTCACAATGTTCTTGCGTTAGCCGTGGCATGTTAATAAAGGAAGCAAATTCACTTTTCACAATTTGCTTGTGCTAATCACATTAAAGATTTTCTAATAATTACGCACACACTTAGCTGCCAGTCGGTCTTGTAATAGCTTTTGTTTCTTTTTTTGCTCAGTTTATTAAGCATATCACTGTGGACCAGGAACACCTTGGGGGTCTGGGGAATGCTTGGATGTCAAATGGTCCCCTCTGGTAACCTTTCTGAATAAAATTAAATTGACAGACTTTGAACTTGATTAACTAACCAGTGGCCTGCGGCTCATCACCGATAATGCAATTCCTATTCAACAGATCACACTCTTCATAAATAAAGACAGTTCCTTGTTATTTTTTGAAAGTGCATCTCACCGTTTTCACAGTCATGAAATTCATTTTAATTTAAAAATTTATTGGTTTTAGTTTTAAAGAGTACAAAGTTTTATAAGGCAACAAGAGAGCACTTTTTTCCACACAAGACACACTGAACGATTACTCCCGCCCAATGGTAAAACTAAATAAATATAATCTACACAGAAGAAAATGAACACGGAAAGTAAATATAAATCCGACAGAAAAACATGTTAACAATGTAATGGGTGATTCAATAGTTGTTATTTAAGAAAGGGTCCAAAATATCATTGAAACTTTATCCGTGAGCCACAGGGTCACCAACCCTGTTACTGGAGAACTGGCACCCTGTACGTTTTCTACCTCATATCCAGCACACCTGATTCAACTAATTAGCTACTTAACAAGATCATGAGCTGGACAATTAAGTAGCCAATGAGCTGAATCAGGTGTGTTGAATTAGGATTGGAGCAAAGACCTACAGGATGGTAGCTCTCCAGGAACAGGGCGGGTGACCCCTGCACTAGGTCACAGCCTCCTGAGGGATGAGTTCTATTCTACCTTGTAACCTCAGTGAGGACTTGAGAGGTTTGTCAGATATCGACTGTGAGGTACTTGTAAGATGCACCTTCTGCCACCGAATGTAAGAACATCGAGTAGTTTCAACGCATGCATGAGGTACAGGACTCAGAGCAAAATGTAATCCAGGAATACAAGGCAAAGGCTTAACCCTTTAAACCCTAGCCAGTTTTTTAGACCTCCGCATTAAAAAATTGCAAATCCAAATTTAAAAGGGCATATCTCTGCAGCCATAATTTTGGTCTCAAAATGAAGGGGACACTTGTGAGACTTGTTCAGCTATATAAATACTTTTGAAAATTTTTTTTACGTCTGTTGTTGCTCTTCTTTTGCTGATATCTTGCAGATGCTTTAGAACAGAGTAAAGACCTGCATATCACTGGAATCTTTTGAGTCTCTGGTTTCATTTGAGCTGTTGGTTGTGCTTGTGGCAGAAAGCAGCGCAGTGATAGTCGAAATTGTGCCGAGTGGGTTAACTAGGTGGTGCTGTAGGGATTTTGGTGTTTGGTCATTTGTTTTGTTGGGGTTGGAATTGTTTGGTGTATGCAAAAATGCTCATATATTCTTGTAGCTGTTATATATTCTTGTTTTCTGTTTAATTTGATGTATAGTATGAATATACTGTGACATGACTAATGCTTCATTTTTTGCTGTTTCTTCTGATGTGTCCTCAGTTTAAAGGGTTAAGATCTACATTTTTACAAAACATTTCAGAATTTTTTTTCACAAAATTTTTCCCCAGAAATTTTAGGTAAAAGGACTATCAAAAATACAATGGAATATGAGCCCTCAGAACCTTATATTTTTACAATATTTGGGAAGTATAGAGTTTAACCTATTTTGTAGCACTGGTGTAATCTGCAGCTTATGAATAATTATGAATTGCAGCCCCTTGACATTGTTGTTGGACAAACAACCAGATGAGCCAAACCAAACGTCTCTGCACTCGTTATCTGAGATGTGTTTGTCTACATCAGCCTCCCACAGAAATTTAATGTGACCCACGCCCTCTACTGGGGGGGACAGAGCACAGAAAAACGTTGTAGTCAATAATGTAGGCTCAGGGGCTTGCAAGAGAATCCACCCAGGTGTAAACTTGCTTTAGATAAGACAAAGCTACGGATTAGCGGATACCTAAAAGGTGTCTTGTGGGGAAGGCCATACTGCTCCTTGAACTGGTTAGAAGTTTTAACAGTACCATTAGCAAGTCCTTTTTAGTTAGATACTCTTCCAAGACCACAAAAGAAACGTACGGTCCTCGAGATCAGGGGAAAATCCAGATTGAATGGGAGAGAATCCTCCAGTCTATATCATAATTCCCCTTACCCTTAAGGTGTTCTTAAGGAAAAAAATGATCTTAGCTTTGTAAGAATATTTCAAACAGGAAGTGGATCTTGCTGAGCGACCTCCAGGTTAAGCCTTGTGGACTGAGAGTAATTTCTATGTTTCCTGACTCTGTCAGAAGCCCTGTCTGTGTCCAGAGAGACTACGACTGCCTTTGCTTTCAAATTTGCACTATTCTGAATAAGATTCAGATGTTCAATTGTGAAAGTAAGAGCATATCCACGTGCACAATCCAACAAGATTCTGCTGAATTGGGACTAAATAGCTATGTGGTCACAAGAATGCCATGTTACTGAGAGTAATTGGGGGGAAAAATGACGTAATTTGCTTGTCTTTTCAGTGCGGCTTTTGTCATCTGATCATGCCAGTTTACATTTACAGTCAAATCTCTCTGCTCCAAGATCGGCTCAAATTGGGATCTAATCAACCCGACCACGTGCCGAGGTTGCCTGGCTCACATTGAGTTCAGATGTCAATGTGGTGCGGACAGTATCTGGGCACAAACAGGACAATTTACCAAACGTAGGTCTTGCGTCATCTTCCCATAATACAGGAATTCCTCTCCTGAGTGGTAAAATGAAGGGAAGTGATTGAAAGATGGAGAAAAACAGGGGCTGGTGCACAGTTGAGGCTTCCTGGCGCATTGCATTGTTGTTCGGCACCATTATGTAAGTTAGGCCTGACAGCAGTGTCAGAAAGAAGCAATGTTCGCGAAAATCACCGATCCCTCCATTACTGAGAAGACAATGGTGGAGTTAATCGGTTCTGTCCCCTCAACAAACTGCGTCTCAGACTGGCCCTGCCACCAGAACAAAATAAACTAAATATTAAGCAGGGTTTTTTTGGACTATTAGCCTTATTGGATTTACTTGTTTCGTTGAATATATTCAATCATTATCTGTTCAGGCTGGTCACGTTGAAGTGTCAAGCGCGGACTCACACATGTGAACACAGCGGAGTTTTGATCTAATGCAGCCAATAAAAAAAGTCGCTGAGCACAGACATGTGTAAAAAGACACGTGTATTCATGGCCAAAGACTGCACTGTGGAGCAATGGAAAAATGATGAGTCCAGATTTACCCTGTTCCAGAGCGATTGATGCATTAAGAAAGGAAGCCCATGCTATATCTCTGGAACAATTTACACAGACCTCAAATTTGCCTCATATTGTAGGTCTGGTACAGGGGAATCTAATATAGGGGGCTTTGAGGATTGGGGGATTTCAGGGATATACCCCTTGCTGTCCGCCGATGACGGCGCAGGCCTAGTTTTCTATTATATATATTTTATAAGTTTCTATCACCAAATAACTTTCAGTAATTTTTCAGTTTAGTTTGGAGACTGAATGCATTGGTACCACACTCATTTTAAGTATTAGTAAAATGAAAGATAAAATAATAATATCCACTTCCATTTGATGCATAAGTTTATATTATGTGTCAAAACAATTGCTTGGTAACAGAACATTGTATTATTTACAACCAAAGTAAAAAAAAAATCTCTCAATTTTCAGCTGCTTGGGGATGTAGAAGGGAAGCATATATTTAGGTTCACAGATCATCAGTAGCACTGAGTACCACCCTCAGATATAGGGCACCTCTGGTTGATGATTTCGGAAATGCATTGTTTTACCTTCCGATACATTTTCTGTTTCTCAGTACTTCTTTGCTAAACAACTTCAGTGTTGAATATCCATAAAAATTCTTTGTATTTGGCACTTTCTTCATCCTAAAATTAAAAAATTTGAACAGAAATAGGTTTTAATCCCAAATGGTATACTGAGGGACTTTAGTTCTGCATATATTATTGACAGTGTAACATCAGACCTGACAATATTGGACTTATATTGGCACCTTGATAATCCTGGAGGAATTTATCTTGTTTGGCTAACACTTTTTACTGAATGTGCAATAAAACCAACTTTTTCTTAAATCAATTTATTCTGTTCTGAAACTATTGTTGGGTCAGAAAACATACTGTAAATAAAATATGCAGACCAATTGTTCTTCAGTATAGAAGTGTCTTACTTCTTTAGAGGAGCAATATGTAAGAAATGTACACTGCCCGGCCAAAAAAAAGTCACCGTTTGGAAGTTAATGAACAAATTCTAAAATTGGATCATTATTGCGGTTATTAATATGTTTCAGATGGCAATAATCATTTTAACCCTGACTGATGAAGTGCGTCGCTATTCATTTCTTACAAAATCATGTCGGAAAACACATTCCCTGATGGTGGAAAAGATGTTACAGTATTTCAGAACGGGCAAGTTATTGGCCTGTATTTAGCAAAGAAAACCATGAATGACAAAACCAAGCAGGAGGAATCATTTTCACAAACAAATTTTCCACCACAAAGTCCTGACCTTTAACATAATAAAAGTTATTGGGATGTACTCATGACCACCGAGTGGTTCAACCATTATGTCGAGAAGACAAGATCTTGGACAAAAATCATGGCATTTCTGATCGAAAAGAAATGTTCTGGCATTGTTTTGACAACTATATGCAATGACAAGACGAATATGCACTGTAATCAAAGCTACAGGGGTTCCAACTAAATATTTGAGTGTGCGACTTTTTTTTTTGGCCGGGCAGTGTATGTTGATTAATCATGAAATGGCCCTGATATATCACCAGACGTGAAGGAATGATGTTAATTTCAAATACTTATATCACTGACAACAGTTGTCCAGCCAGAATATTCTCATTACATAACTGAAGTTGCAGCCCACAACTAATGTTAATGTTTTCATTTTGTGTTTTGGCCTGTTGCGCCGCCCTCCAACTATCTCCTAAGTCAGCAGCATTTCGGCATCCAGGTTGCCAGTTACCACTGAGCTGCAGCTACCAGCGTTTTGGAGTGCAAATGTCTGACGTTACTAAACCTAAAAGGCCTCATTATGATTTCGAAACACGTCGTGACAAAGTCAGAAACAAAACAAGGATCTGTATAGGACATGCCTTTGACAGATGGTGACGGCAGAAAGCAGAGAAGAATTTGAAGACCGACGCCGAAGTTGCTTATTTTCTCCTGGGCAGCTAAGATTCAGCTTAGTTTGGCTAACTTAATTCTATGTAATGTAGGCACGGATATTTCAAATATTCTCTACAGTCGAATAACGTTATGTATGTTCATTCGTGGTACGTTAGTGCGTATGCAGGTGGCCGTGGGTCATCGAACTGATTAGGTTACAAATTGTTTGAGAAATAAAAATTGTGGCTCTTCATTGCTAACATGAGCAATGCATTATTAGTCCGTTTCTCTGGCATTATGCTGAGACGCTGTGGAAACCGCTCCAACATTAGCACAGCTATTATGGCAATATGAAATGTAATTGAGACAGTACATTGGTCAAATGAGTCCTCATTCATTCTTTACGCATATTACAGTATGGACTTTAGTGGGCTATCCACACAGAAGAGTGACGAGCAAGTTGACCAATATGACCATTTCTAAAGTTAGTTATTCATTCGTCTCGATCATTTCTGAGCTGAACTGAACACAACCCTGTCAGAGCAAATTACTGGTGATATTGAAACGTAGCCATGGAAGCTTCGTGTAGTAGACGTTCTCGCTGGATCCAGCAACTTAGCTGGCAGCCTCTCGTCTGGGGGAGAGGGGGAGAGGATACTGCGCTCTGCACTATTTTGAATGTGATTGCAGTACCAGTTTTGGCCACAAACTTACATATAGCTCCTTTAAATCATTTATCTTGTCTTAGTGATGCTCATATCCTGAGTTATAAAGCCTTTAATAGGCATCATACATAGGCAAGGATTGGCTTAATTTAGCATTTGCATAAAGCGGCAGATAGAACAGGATTGTTCGCTGATTATTTGCTGACTCTAATGCGGTAAGGGCCCATAAACTAAACAAAACTTTTGCCTTTTATCAGTGCCCACCTCCCCACTCCAGTCACCGCTGAAGTTGATAGTCTCCCCACCTGCCATTACCAAGGACAGTGAGTCAGCGAATTCACTCAGTGAATTTACTCAAAACTGACAGAAACCCATGGTCCAGGGGTCTTCAGCTGGGTCAGGGAAGAAAGATGTGGAAACAGTGATGACACAAGTATAAATTTTATTTGTAACTCAGGGGAAATAGTTTGGCAATTGGCGAAAAAAGGTTATCCACATGGAACATTGTTTGTGCACATGGTTAATCTTTGTCTACATTGAACTTGATAGATTTTTTTTCTCTCTGGTGGTTTGCTACCGTGTGTAATGTACATTTGCTGTATAATTATGTCTGGTACACACAAAAGGATTTCCAGATCTTAACTGAATTTTTTAAAAAGGGAGACCACAGACACAATGACGAGTTTAACTCTTTTTCAATATTTTTTTCTTTCCAAATTTTAGACTATTTAGTCCAGGATCACATGTGAAGTGTTTTTACTGAACTGTTAGAGATTGGTGATTCCTGGGACACTGGATCACCACATAAACTAGCCTGATCAAACACTCAGTCATGCCCCCCGCAGCTAGATAATAATTCATAATAACTCACTTTGTGTGCATGTTATTTTTCTCAAAAAGACCTGCAAGGTAAAGGAATATTTCCCTGATTTCAGTGACTCTAAGAGCTTTAATGCTGACACTATAAACTGTGTTATGGCTCAAAAGCCGTAACAAGAGGGCAGAAACACACTGATGCATTTAAAAAGCAAAATACAATTTATTGCAGAAAACTAAATTGAACCAAAAGACAAAATATGGGTTGTGAAACTCAGGATCATCAAGAATATGAATAGATGTGTGCAAAAAATAGTGCAACAGCAGTGTATGTAAGCTAAACAAAAAATTCCAACCCACAGCAAAACTCAAAAGGGAAAGACAAAATGTGCCTATTTCCCATTGAGGCAAGTTATCAGCTCAGTGAATGATATGTATGAGCTCTTCATTGTGCCAATCACCCCTGGCTCCGCCCACCAGGCACCTGCAAATAAACATCCCTTACAAGCAGAGCCGGGGGCTGTAAACATGGTCAAAAAAGAGAGGTAATTTAATGTTTGAGTGGTACTCTATCCAATACGATACATGTTTTTGAAACAATCCCTTTCTTGTAAAATGCCATGCTTTAGACCTGTACACCTGGTTGATTTCATTCAGGACAGGGATTTGATGGCTAATTAATTAATTCCAAAAAAAAAATGTGTGCATAATCCACGGATCACGTCCTCTCATTGTAACTCAGCCCCAGGTGTTTCAAATGTCTATATAAAACCCAGCATGTAACGTCTGAAATAAATCCCTGTCATTATGTCAATTTGCATCATACTCACATGGTTTATCAAGGAAAGAATCTTAGCAACAAACTGCATTCATATTCCAATGATAGGAAGGCATTAGTCATGCTTCTGAGAGCCAAGATAATGCTAAAGCACTTGGAAGCTTCCCTGTAATTTTGTCTCTAAGTATCTTAACAGTAGCGGTCAGACTGCACATAAAACAGTGAATAAACTCTCCTTTAAAATGAAAAGGTATCAAATCAGTCTACGCACAGCGGCAATAAGGCAGTTGGTAGACAATCAGGCAAATAACCTGTATGTGTCAAAACTGTTGTTTCTACCCCTCTTCTGATTTTCTTTGACTTGCTCTCAGGCCCGGCGCTAGAACTGGGAACTGGGGGGGAGGGGGGGGGCACAGACACGTCCCTTTATGACAATTAGGATATACCTGGATAGTTCTCAATTATTTTCCTTTATTGGCGCGTTTTCCAATTATCGTTTTTGGCAACTGAAGACACGGTTTCTCTCCATATACGATCTAACAGCGATTAAATCATGGGGTAAACTCAATAGAACTGAGAATTGGGGTGGACAAAACATTCGTTTTAAACAATTAAACAATAGGATGACAATCATATATCTGAAGGCTTATTTGCTTAAATCAATGTAATTCAAAATTACTCTCTGTATTGAGTGAAAAAAAGTGGCAGTTGGCAGTGAAATAGGCTATAAAAAGCTGGCGGCTCAAGCTATTTGCGCAGGTATGCAATTTTGAATAAAATTGATTTAAATTCAGCAAATACGCATCCAGATGAATGATTGTCATCCTACCTTATCGAGGAGAACAAGCAGCACCTGTTAAGTGTGGAGCACTCTCGGAGTGAACCTTCTGTCAGTCATGAAAATTACTGAGAACAGGTCAGGACTAATAATTGTTTAAAACGGATGTTTTGTCCACCACAATTCTCAGTTTGACTGAATTTACCCCATGATTTCATCACTGTTAGATCGCATATGGAGAGAAACCGTGTCTTCGGTCGCCAATTACGATCATTGGAAAACGCATCAATAAAAGAAAATAATTGAGAACTAGCCAGGACTATCCTAATTGTCATAAAGGGACGTGTCTGCGCCCCCCCAATTCCCTGTTCTGGCGCCGGGCCTGCTTGCTCTAGTGAAAGGCATTTGAGATCAGGGGCTTTCTTAAAAAAGAGACTCTGTGAGTCGTTTGGAGGTCAGCGGTGAAGTGATGGTGACTGTGGGGGAAAGTATGACCACCGGCAGCTCGAAATGCCAGATGTTTCCAGTCACGCCCGCCTTTTATGATGTGAATGTAGTGACAGCTGATCGACCAGCGCTGGGGTGAAAAGGCAGAAACCACAGGGGTATCATGAATTTATAAAGCAGCGGCGCTGAAATGACCTTCCTTTGTGGCAGGCTGGCCAATGTACTTGAAGTTAACAGGGAGGGCAGGGGTTTCTCTTTGGATGGGTCGATCTTTGTGTCTGTGTGTGTGTGTGTGTGTGTGTGTGTGTGTGAGTGCAGTAATGCAGCAAGCTCTGCTGGGTACACTCCTAAGGAGCTAAAAGTGCCAAGTGAACAGTGCAGGCAAGACGAAAGAAAAATCGATGGAGAAAATCTCAAAGAAAACAACTGAGGAGAGGAGAGGAAGAATCGAGACTGTACACCGTTGTCAGAGATGCAAATGATACGTGATAGCGAGAGACTCTGGCACAGAGACCAATCGATACGTGTCTTTCCCGGGGCCCCAGAATGCTGTTCAGCTGTATTTGAGCAAGAGCTCACCAGACAGTTGCATTGGTGGGTGCACCTTGGCCATTTCTTTTAAGCTGAAAGGGGGTATGTTAGCAGTTCACGGCACAAACCACGTTTGTCCTCATTCAGAGGGGCCAGGAAAATGTCCCGAAATTTCCAGAGGTGCTCCTGTACCTTTTAATGAGGGTCAGACCGACAATTCCTGCCACAGACAGTACGTGGCGTGCAGGAGAGTAGATAGTAGCATGTTGCAGCTCCCTGGCGATGGACACGAGGCAGAGCAGAACGGACAGATGGGATCCTTCCGCAAACGCTTCCCTTTAATGATCTCATGCTAGTGGGGGTCATGTGCTCCTTCTCTGCTGCTCCGCGATCAATTTATAGCCCAGCAGGAAAAGAAAGGAAAAAGTACATATTTTATGTGCGTGCTGCCATATTACACTCTGCAGAGCTGGAAGTAATGAAGCCAAATTGGCATTTGTGCGAAACCAACAGCAGATACACGTTTCATTGGGCGCACCGTTCTGCTGCATTCTCTCCTTATCTCTTCAACACCCCCCCCCCCCCCCCCCCCCCCCTCGGAGCAGCATTAAAGCGATACAACACTGTTTCGTAAGATACCATTTCGTAAGATTCCTGCTCAGACATGAAATATGTTTTTTTTTTCTCAGCTGTTGTTAGTCAGGATAACAGAAGCTATTGGCAAAGCACTTTGGAGAATTAATGCGTATTTAGTCTACGTGGCTCATGAGCACTTCCAGCAGTGCGGAAAGGAAAGTGTGACTCAAATAGCTTTTAAACACTATTCTCTGCAAACAAACAACCACCAAGCTACTTTCACCCATGTTTACCCGGTTTTGCGCCTCTCCTGCTAAACACAGAATCTACATTTGTCAGCGCAACAAATCTGGGGGAAGCTGCTCGAACGTTAGTGTAAATAGAATTGTAATATGCCCGGTGAATCAATCACTGCAGACGGCACGCTACTACGCGTCTCAGATCTGAAAAAAGAAAACAAGGGCACTTCACGGAAATAGAACTGCGTGATGGTGTTTGGGTGCCAGATTAACCTTGTTTTGATCGGATGACATCTCCTGCACACTGTAGATTGGAGGAGCCATCCCTCTGTTCCTCGATTCTAAATGTAGTTATATTGCTGTTTCTTGTTGAGATCCTTTTAAAATGTAAATTTCCAACAAGCTGAAAACGGCCTTGATTTTATGACAACAGAGTGAATTGATTTCCATGAATTGTTCTGGGGAAGCTTAGATATTCCTGACTGCCTTGAAAACGTATCAGAGAGGAACGGAATGCGTATATCAGCACCGTTTTAGCTTAACAACTAACAGATACTGATTTTTTTTTTCTGCATCTTCTTGATATTCCGTACCTCTCAATGGCTGAGGTACATGGATAAAAAAAGAAGAATAGTGACAACAGTGAATTCATGACTACATCCCCAGAGGTCCACAAAACTCCCCTTCTGCAGTGCTGATATGCAGCATTAAAAATAGATGGACTTAAACAATGCGCTGCCATCTGACCCATGATGGCTATTGAGAGGATACTGCTGGCACAAAATAAGAAATAACAGACGAGGCAGAGGGATCCGGCATTCTGGGCACCATGGGGCGGCTGGTGCCACAATTTCTCGGGGACCACTTAGGGAACAAGATTTGCCACAGAGCTCCAAATCGGCGAGGAGGGAGGGAGGAGGCCGTCGAGATGAGAGCTTTGAAATCTCCGGCAGGGTTGGCGTCCTTGACGACTCAGCCCCCGTTTAAGTTCTCTGCCAGGAACATTCAGTTCAGTTCAGGTTTATTTGTTTAGAGCTTTCTGCAGAAGAACTGTCACAAGGAGGCTTAACAGTAGGGCAGATGCCCGGCCTAAATCCTCAGAACAGCTCATGAGGCAAAAAACTCCCAGCAGGGAGAAAAATCCTCAAACAGAGGAGAGAAAAAACTCCCCAGTGGGAAGAAATCTCAGGAGGAACCGGCTATAGTGGGAAAGCCCATCCTCCACTGGGTTGAAATGTTTATGGGACAAGTCAGTTAAAGTCCATTATAAACTAATTATACAAATGGATGTGATTGAAAAGGTGAGTTTTTCTCCAGTAGTATCAAGATAAGAGTGGCCTGAGGATGATGGAGATGATGTTGGTCGTCTGGGGCGTGTGACCAGCCATGGGCATATGGAACTGGGCCAAGGTAGTCCTTGGACTGTAGTAGCGTTGAAAGATTTGGGGAAAATATTCTAATTGAGATTTTTCTGACCAATATTGTGATTGCAATTTAGTATGCAATTTATTTTCAATGTTCCTTATCTTCTGTATTATTCATTGAACATGAGCAATAAAACCCTGTCAGCACTCAGGATTTTACTGTGTGTAGACCAGGCAAACACGTTACGATGAAATGAGATAATTGATGCATGCATTGATGTGAATGACATAACTTCATTTAACTTTTGAATTGCAGAAAGAAAAACTTCACTCACAGCAGTGTATAGACTGACTGATTTAACTTAGAGCGGGGCGTTATCCAGAAACATTATCCAGAAAGGGCCTGTATGGGTACAGCTTTCACTCCAACAAAACACTTACACACCTGATACTACTAATCAGGCTCATTAGCCAAGACTCTTGGGGTTGATTTGTAGCATCTAGTATGTAAGTGTTTGGTTGGAATGAAAGCTGCACCCGCACAGGTCCTTTCTAAAAAAGGTTGAATAGCCCTCACTTGGAGCCTTATAGACATGTAATTATCATCATGACTTAACTTTCCAATGAAATCTGAATTAATTTCTATTATTCAATTATTTCAATTGTTGTGGCATATTTTTAAGTTCCTGGTCTACGTTCCTTCTGTGCTGGATTTTTTTGTTAGACTTAAGCCGCTTTCAGACTGGACGTGAAACAAATTTTTCGCACAACAGATTACATTCAAAGTCAATGCAAAGATGCGAATAGTCTTGCATGTGTTCGCATCTTCGCATTGACTTTGTATGTAATCTTTCGTGCGAAAAATTTCTTTCGCTTCCGGTGTGAAAGCAGCCTTACTGTATGTTGGCAGATGTCAAAAGAAAAGTGTTGAACAATACAGATTCTTATATGCTTAAATGCAGTTTTGGATTATATCTTCAGCCTAAACTTTTATCTCCTTGGTAATTGTAGTTAGTTCTTTCTAATTTTATATATATGTTAGTGTGTAGAATAGTCTATTTTATGTTTTGAGGAACAATCTAGAAAATTCTGGAAAGTTCCTGAAAGTTTTATTTTTTAACTGGAATTCACTGTCTCATGTATGTGAAGTGGTCTGGCGTATGTTTTTTGTGGAACAGTCCCCGGCTTTTCCAGCAGCGGGGGCAAGCCATAGATATCAAGTAGACTGTAGAAACTTCTGGAGAGTTCTAAAACCGGAAGACTATGGAAACTTTTGGAAAGTTCTTTTGAGGATCTAAATACTTCTGGACTTGTGAGGTGGGGAATCTTAGATTTAGCAGTTCTTGGGGACATTATAACATTTAGTCAGCAAATCTTTGATTCATTCAAGCCAGAGTGTGCTATTCTACATCGCCGGCCATCCAGTTCTTCTCCTGATCTAAATCAAGGAACTCAGAAATTGCGGATTTCTCAGTCAATACAGCTTTAAATCAACACTTCTGCTTGTTTGTTGCCAATCACAAATTCTTTCGTGTGTAGAATTAGCAGAATAACACTGACCATGACCAAACAATCTATGTGCATACTCTACTTCATCAATATCCATGACAACCACAAAACTCTAGGTCAGTTCAGCCAATTGGATCATAAGACAACTAACATCAATAGTATGAACGCTCTATGCACCAGAAACAATGACAAGAAGAGTTGACATGATTTCCAGCAAAAAAGTTTGAGTTCTTACATTTGGAAATGTAAAGTCTTACCTGGTGGTTGGGCAACAGGATAGATCTTACGGTCACATGAAACTGTCGGCTTTGTCCTCTATGCACTAGGCATGAACAAAATAAGTTTAATGCAATTCCCATAAAAAACTGTTTGAGTTGTCGCGCTAACACAAAGGATCTGTGGCGGCCAAGGCAAATCTGTATTATCCCCGAACACTCCATTTCAGGGAGATAATTTAACTGTTTGGGAAAAAATGTAACTGTTTGGAGTACATTTGGGAAAGCTAAGTTTAAATTAAAATTACCAAAATTACCAAAACAGGTGCTTTACTGTATTTACACCAGGGGTAAACTGGTCCTTGTGCTCAGCACCTTTCAAACCAAAAAACCGACTGCGGTTCTGCTTTTAATGTGCTAGTAAACACATTGAAATGAATACGCTGAACAAATGAGCCATTACAAGTAAATTGCAGTATGCTAGTAAGGGCTTTGCAGTTCTTCTAAAGATATTAGTGCTATTGTTTGTGTTATTATTAAGCATTAAGAATAGCTCATTACCTTTTCTCTGTACTTGCATCCAGGCACCATCATTTAGTGACGCCACATTTTCATATTTTATTACCCCCTTTGTTATGCTTTACGGTAGGCCACAGTCTTCTTCCAGATATAATGTTACAATTTCCTAGTTGTCAAAAGTGCAAAATGGCTTCAATTATATCACGCCCAACGACATTTCAGATCTATTAGTAAAGCAAGGTAAATCTAGCCAGCAAACTAGTCTGCAAGCAAGGTATAATTAAAAAGACCGAAAGAAAAACTGAAATCCAAACAGAAATACCACCGTAACTCATGTCCTCTATTTCCCTCTGCTGAAACAGTAATCATGTCTCTTCCAGGACTTAGAACTTCACTGAATTAAATTTTATTTTTAATTATTTACACTTGATACTATAAATCCATATGCACAATATTTTTAGGCATTCTTCATGATCTATATGCCATACATGCATTTTGGAATTGTATTTTGGCATATGCTCCACACATATTGTTCCATTTTTTTTTTCCTGAATCATTCGGGTATATCACCTTGCCCAAGGGTACAATTCTAAAGAATAACCCTGCAAACACTTGAGTTACAAGCTAATTTGCTCCTTTTGCATCATACAACACTGATGAAGCGCAGTCTTCTTCTCATAAGAGGGCATCATTTTAATTATACCTTGAAAGACAAATTTAAGACCTTGGACAATCATAATGGTTTATCATTTAATTCCGTGAATTTTTAGTCTTAATTCCATCCTCATCTGAGCAATCATGTTTTAATCAAATTCATTGCATTGATTTGAATTATTTCAAAACACCTCTGTCCAGACTCATGCAGATTCAGGGCTGCCTGCCTTTCGCCCTGGGCTGTCAGTGGCTGATGACCGGAGCTGAAAACCACTCCCCAACCTGCAGCCTGCCTGTTAGTCGCCTTAAGGAAAAGAGACAATACACTGAAGGTCACTTATGGTCAGGTGCATAAATTATTTACGCCTGTCATGAAGCATGGGTCCCAACTGAGATTTCTCAAAAGTATAATATGTAGTAGACTCAAAAAGGAGTAATGAGTTTTACAAACATCTCCACTCATTGGTTTAGCAACATCGCATTATGTTCTTCCAATGAAATGGTGTGAGTTAAGTTCAAAACTGACCATTGCCTTATGTTTACGTCACTATGTGATGATTCAGGTGACAGCTCTGATGAGAATGAATGATTATTTTCCTTTTGCCATGAGTGTGGTATTTGTATCCAACCGTTGTTCAGTAATGTTAAAAATTATTGTGCTGATTCAAACTGATATAAACTTCAGGACCAGTGCATGCTGTTCTGACTTTTGATCATACTGAAAGACCTCTGCACAAAGGTAATACTCAGTGAATGCTGAAACTACAGCCCCATTTCCAGAAAAGTTGGGACAGTGTGTGAAATGTAAATAAAAACAGAATGCAATTATTTGCAAATCATTTCAATCCCATATTTAATTGAAAATGGTGCCAAGACAACATATGGAATGTTGAAAGTGAGAAATTTTATTGTTTTGTGAAAAACACCTGCTCATTTTGAATTTGTTCCCAGCAATACATTTTAAAAAGTGTCACAAAAGACTGGAAAAGCTTAATGATACCAAAAAGATACACCTAGTGGATCTTATCACTGCAAATAAGGTTAATTGGCAACAGGTCAGTAACATGATTGGGTTTAAAAAGTCTTTCAGACATTAAGATGCCAAGGCTTCCCCACTCAGGGAAAGACTGCATTGGCGAATAGTTCAACAATTTGAAATATTGCCTCTCAATGTAAAATTGCAAAGAATTTGGGGTTTCATCCTTTACAGTACATAATATTATCAAAAGATTCAGAGCATCTAGAAAAATCTCTGTACACAGGACACAAGACCAAAAACCAGTATTGAATGGCCATGATCTTCAGGCCCTAAGGCAGCACTGCCTTAAAAATTCGGGATTCTGAAGTGGAAATCATTGCATCGGCTCAACACCTCTGTAAATCATTGTTAGTGAAAACCATTCTTCGCTGCATCCACAGCTGCAAGTTAAAACTCTGCCGTGTATCTTTGACAGGGAAGGCCTTGCTTATTTCAGCAAAACAATGCCAAACACAACATTCTGCACATATTACATCAACATGGCTCCACAGGAAAAGAGACTAAGTGCTAAACAGACCTGTCACCCACTGAAAATATTGGCGTGTTATGGAAAAAAATATGTCGAAGGAGTCTGCGAAGTGTTGATCAGCTGAAGGCCCATATCAAGTAAAAATAGGAAAACATTTTGCTTCCAAAACTATTGCAGTTGCTCACCTCAGTTCCCGAATGCTTTCTTTGTTAAAAGAGAAGGTGATGCAACACAGTGAGAACCATCGCTCCTGTCCCAACTTTCTTGAGACAGGTTGCTATCATAAGGTTCAAAATGAGCAAATATTTCTCCAAAAACAATAACATTTCTCATTTTCAACATTTGATATTCTGTGCACTATTTTCAATTAAATAAAATGTTTAAATGATTAGCAAATAATTGCATTTTGTTTTTATTTTAGTGTCCCAACTTCCCTGGATATGAGGTTGTAATGTTGAATTATGTTTCCCTAAAATCAATGGTTCTGTTTAGAAAGTATACAACTTAATCAAGCATTAATGTCCATAATTTCACAACATAAATATCAATTTCATGCTTTCCCTGACCAATGGTGCAACTGATATTAAAACTTATTTCTCCAACATTTACACCTGCCTGTAAATACTGTATTAATGCTCTGTAGTTTGTACATTAATAGCCAACTTAAATTTGTGCCTTTAACATTCAATGGAACATTCATTCAACCTTATGAAAGATCGGTCTCTAATGACCTGGTGCTGGCCCAGGATATTATTGAGCAAATACATAATTCAGCGTTAATTCATGCACACCCCCCAGTTCATGTTCCTGCAAAGGCCTGGGCATTCCTCACCTAGAATTGCGGCGGTAATTTATTCCCCATTTCCACCACTGCGTGTCAAAAATGCCGGGCCAGCCAATCACAAGATGGATCTGAGCCGCCTCCAGCTTCTGCATACTGGCTGCTCCTCAGTGCACCGAAGCCATCAGCACCATATAAATCGCCACGGAGACACGAGGGCATTTTTCAATCCCATCAAAGTGGCCATTTGGAAGTTAATGCCGAGCGTGGGCAATTTGCTGCCCGGAATATGAGCCCCTGCTCCGTTTGCAAGTGCGTGATTAACAGCCCACGGCAGCGTCGTCTCTCATCAGTCTGTTACGGTGCAGACGCCCCCTCTGACCACTAAATAAAGCACGGCAGGTAAAGACAGGAACAGGAAATTACACGAGGAGCGCGACTCCTTCATTCCCCCAATCCCCGTCGCCACACATCAGCCCTAACACTGTTACTGCATTGGAAGAATGTAAATAGAAGCGACACAACGTTAGCCTCATAGCATAATCGCCTATCATATTTTTAAGGGTTTTTAAAATTTTTTTTAATTAATTTTGAAAAATTATGAAAGAGAAGAGATTTTTTTTTCTTATAAGGTCTTAAGAAAAAAAGGAAGAAAAGCAATTTTTTTCGCCAAAAAACGAAAGAACAGGCTGCCAAGATCTCACTTTGGCAAACATACAGCAAGACTTAAGCAATTATGCTATGAGGCTAACGACAAGGAAGTAGACAAAATGACGCAAAATAGCGGTTTTCCTGTTTTTATACACTGATGACTAAAATATGCAGGTTTTTGACCTTCTTATTTTGGTGTGTTTCTGTTTATTTTGAGATTATTTGGGTGACATGCGATGGACTCACTTTCTAAGCGTAAGCTTTGTAGTAACTGATTCTCTGACGGAAAGTCATGTGATCAAGATCTGGATCAGGACGACCTTTTCACAGGAAACTGGTCATAAAACTAAAGCAGTAATAGTCTTTGCCTGGTCATGAGTTCATCTTTCTCCTCTGGCCAGTTAACCAAGCCCATGCGTTTCACCGCAGCCAAAAAACGAGGCCCAGAGAGCCAGGGCCCGCAGTTAAAAGAATATGGCGAGACGAAGGTTTTCAATCCAAAGTAAGCACGTTCTTAAAATGGCAGACTGCATACTACACTGGGGCTGTTTCCTCACCAACTGTGTACCTCGGAGTTTCGACAAGCAAGTAACTAAAACACCTAAAAATGAATCATTCATCACCTACATCCTTTTGATCCACTGACACCTGTTTGTCCAATAAATGTATTATTATTTATTTTTTTTAATGAAAACCCATTGTGGGATCTAATTACTATTAAATTTACGTTTGACCCAATGACCGCAAGAACATATGCATTTTTAAATTATTGGTAACTGATCTAATATTTAAATATTGAAATTATAGTCATAATTTAACATGTAATTTATGCAACTGATTAATTTCATTAGACTAATTGATGTGAACAATTATTACTCTTGGATACTTCTTGTGAGGATATAAAAATATCTCTGACAGTTATATTAGTATTGTCTCTATCCATCCTCATTATTTCAGAATCTGTGTTTTAAATGCACCTGCGAAAGGACCTCTCTGGCATGATCTCTCTCTCATTGACAGCAGGCATGTGCACAAATTGACATCAGGATTCAATTATTTTTTAATGAGTGGTGAATTGTTTAACATCAATCACAAGGATTCCTAGAAGGTCATCTTTGCTATGCTATCAATTACATATTATACTAGCTCCATGCGTAGAATTTTTATGCTCTCCCGCAATAAACAGGGACGAATGAGCAAGTTCAGGCTGATGGTGATTTCCATTCTTGCTGATGTTTGTGCCCTATTTAAAAACATTTCTCCAAAAAGCTTGCCATAACTCCAACAAAATTGTCCTACTAGCCAAGTGCTTTGTTAAGCTCTTTCAGTTATTTAATTCCCAGAATTACTTTCACTTCAGGGCAAACGAAATGTAAAATTAACAGTTATGCTTGGAAGGCCTCTACTGAAAAGCTTTGGACAATCTGTCTGAGTATTTTGAAACAATGCATGGCAACTAGTGCTCCGCTAACAGCCAGAGGAAAAACATGCCAGTAACTGTGCTATTGTCACTTTAAACTTTGTCCACAAATGCAGGGGCATTTTTGAAAATGTAATTTTACTCTGTGTTTTGGCCGCCTTTCCATTAGAAGATTTGAAAAAAAAAAACACATGTTAAACTGGAGATTTTTAAAAAGTGCAGATTTTGAGAATGCAGACATGCACAGCAGAGCCTTTGAAAAACACATCTCAGTTCACACGTGCCCATTATTGCTTTGTGTAATGTTCTTCTCTCATATTTCACATATCGTCGCTATAGACTTGCATTTGCAGTCATGTCTGCATTCTCACATGTACGGAGAGTTTTAGTAGAAGGTCACATGGACAGATTTTTTTTCTAACAGAGGGCAAATATGTGCATTTGGGAAAAAATCTGTACTAGTGAGGACAAGGCCTTCGATCAGTGCTTCTCAGCATCAGTCCTGCATGCCCACTGAGTACGCTGGTTTTGTTCCAACCACAGTTGCAATCACACAATCTTAAGAGGTCGTTGCATTGCATGTTTACAGCAGTTATCTACCCCAGGAACCTCCAATTTACACCAGATGCGTGTTTGGTTCGCCTGCGCTCTGCCACGACAGTGCAGCTGGTAGGATGCACCTTAGTCAATGAGTGTGTTTACACCAGATCCGCTGCGTTGCATTTCACGCCCATCTGAGCTCCGTCAAAACGCAGCCGTGCAAAGCAAATACACAAGACTTCTATTTTCGCCGGATGCCGCAGCAGAAACGCAGCACTTTAGCACAGCAGATCGATCGGTATACAGACATAGCATTTAAAACATGCGGTTAATTTTCAAAATCCGTGTTGGTGCCAGTTCGTACTGTGGGCTGGGACAGCAATCGAAGTAAGAAAATATATGTAGGCTAAACTTCATCAACAGTACACTCAGCAAACAAATGACGAACCCAACAAAAACAGGAAATTAAGGACATTAATTAATAGAGAGGCTACTTATCCATGGTAGAAGCACAAAATCTTGAAAAATAAACAAATCAAAGCAAGTCAATCGTTCCTCAATCCTTTCGGTAAAGAACAAAGGCTGTTACCTGTTTGTAGTTACACTCAGTACAATGCGTATCAGTTCTATTTCATACGTGCTCTGCCCTCTAACGGGCTTCGCTATTGGTTTACCCCTCCGAGGCCCCGCCCCGGTGCCTGAGAAAGAAAACTGAACTCACCTGCTCCGTAGGAGGGGGTAGCATATTCACCTCCTATAAAGCCTCAGTGCTGCCAAGGCTCGTCTCCTTCTTTCACTCAGCTTGAGAGACTCTTTGAACTCGCGTGTATTTGCCACTTCTTGTGTCGCGAAAAATGGAGAAGTTCTGTCAGCTGTGTGCCGCCCCCATGGTGTCTGAAGACCAGCACCACGACTGCTTTGTCTGCCTGGGCTGGGATCACCACGAGGAAGCTGGTTGTTGCACCACCTGTGCAGCGCTAGCGGTGGCAGCAGTTTGTGCGGGCTGCATGCACCCTCCGGGCTGGCTTGGGGCCAGTCTGAGAGTGAGCCGCAGCAGCCCGCTCCAAACCCTGGCACGATTACGACAAGGAGGATGACCGGCGTATCTATGAAGAGGATCCTGCGACCCTCTACTGTGACGACGAGCCTCCCCCGGAACACCGCTATCCTTTAGACGATCTACCTGGATTGTTCCAGTCTGCAGCGGAGCGGATTAGGATGCCCCTGCCTCAGCAGCCTCCACTTGCGCCCAAGCTGATGACTTCACTATTAGCTTGACGGCCCAGCCGAAGTCAAGACCAAGACCCAGATTGGCTTGTCCAAGATTGGTGCCCATTTTTGGATACGCCCAGCGGGACTAGAAGAACCCAATGGGCGCCCAGTCCCCGGCAGTCTCCTATGCACCCTACACCACCGTGGAAGACTGGGAGTGGGATGTGGGCGTCCCGGCAATTGAAGATGCGGTTCCATGTGACCAGGCGGTCAGCTGTTGCTTCCATCCAATCGGGACAGAATAACAGCGAGCCTGCTTGACCGGTAGCAGCGAGCCTGCTTGGCTCAGGTGGTCGCGTTAGCTAACAACATTTCATTTCTTGGTGACTCTGTGGATCAGCTGACCCATCAGAAGACGGAGCTCTCTCCAGAGGAGATCCTAGAAGTACAAACGATGGCAGCGGCGATGCTATGAATGTCGCAGGCTTTCGCCATCGTTGAAGGAAGCATGTGTGCCGCCCAGATTGGCCACCTCTGGCTGGGGCTGTCCTCCCTAAAGGAAAGGGAGAAACGCGTGCTTGTGAATGCGCCCATCTCCACTGCCTGACTGTTTGGTCCAGATATACAACTAATGATCGACCGGCTAGAGGCAGCTTGGAAAGCATCAGAACAACTGGGTTCTCAGCTGCGCCCTCAACAGCCGTCACGGAGGCCCAGGTTCTCCCAACCACCGCCAAGCCGTGCGGCCGCTGGTCATCTGACGACCAGTCGTCTCTGGACTCAGCTAGCTGGATCCAGAGCCGCACCAAGCAAAACTTCAGCAGTCTCGCCAGGGCTGCTCCAGGGGGGCGGCTCCTGGATGCTCAAACTCTGGAAAGTTTTTTAATAAAAAGCATTACCAGTATACGGCCTCTGGGTCACTTTGTTCTCATGTTGCACACACTGACAGACCAGTTGTTTCAGGTGTCAGCATTCGAGGTAACCCGATACCCTCTACTGGGGGAAGCGAAATGGCTCTTCCTTCCGTTGATGGAGATTATCAGGGAAACACGGTGCGTGAGGCTGGTGTATTCGCATCTTCACTAAACACAAATCTACAGAGTGGGGCTTCATTAGCTAATAGCCTGTTTAAGACACTGGCTAGCTAACCGCCGAGTTGTGCTATCCGCGGGGGTAACACACGTATGAACTTGGTGACTAAATCAAACAATACAATGATGGTTTGATTCAGAACGAATCTGTCAGTTGGGAGCACTCGTTTCCTCCTGGTGCGTTACCATTGAGGAATTGTTCAGGAATTCAGGCTGATAACCTTGTCCCAGCAGAGTGTTTGGTACATGTCAATGTCGTCCTGAGGGGTTTTTTTTTTCTCTTTTTCCAGCAATAATACACCACTGTCAAGAAACAGACCACGCAATGCATAAATTACGTTTTATTAAACGACACCATATGCAAGACCATTACTCCAATGTTAAAAGGGACATAGAAACAAGAGGCCAGGTAATAATTAAATAATCTGCAATGACACCATTTTAACCTAAGTTCGGCCGGGGAAAACTGCATTTATAAAATTTAACACTGAAGAGAATCCGCTCAGGCTAAAATGCGGTACTGGACCAAATGCTGCCACAGGAAATCACCGTCGCCCTAATTTACTTAAGAAGTTTCACCCACACAATTCTCTAATACCAGAAACTGTCTCCCCCATCTCGCTACCCCAATACAGATCACAGCACCGAGCAGCCCATAAAACATCAATAAAATCCACGTACTCGCAACACAGCACTTAAAACGACATTATAAAAATGGTCAGACATGGCTGGGAAGAGGTATGAAATGTTAAAGCCTCTCTGTGCTTTCTCGCTTGAGGAAAAGTTACTTAAGTCCCGGCATATGCTCCACTCGCCACTGTCCTTATTGGCTTCCATTCAAGCCCAGCGTTGCACTCCGTTCTCCGCCATCTAAACTGCGGCTCCTTATCCGCGTCCTGGGACGAGCCTTCTGCCCGGTTGCCGGCTTTGCTTGCCACTGGACCCACTGTTCGCGTCTTCCATGTGTAATGCTGCTTTGTCAGTCCAAACGCCTCGTCCCTCCTCCTGCCAACCAACACTCTTTTAAAAAACACAGTCATTAGCCTCCCCCAATCCTGAGCTGTGGGGGGAGCGTGGTGCGTTTAACTCAGCATTCCCTATCGCCTTCATCTGCCCAGTCCCAACAATTCAATTAATCCCCACACAGAAAACCATGCAAATGCTCCTAAAAATCAAACTCACAGATTAGTGATAATATACCAATCCCACAAGGTGTAACAATTAGAACATGCAAACAACCATGGGGCAAGGTAAATGAAACACAGCTCTAAAAATAAATTATCCCACTTTGACATCAACATGCACCTTCTTCCGGGGTATGCGGAAAGGGAGCTGTCAGTCACGCTGCATCTCGGTGCCAAGGGGCGGAGTGTCGTCACATGCGTGACATTAGTACCTGCATGCATGAAACTGTGGAGAAAAGGTTCACTCGTTAGACCCCACAGGCCGATGTGTCTTCGGATGCTAATATTTCTGAAGTTAAATGGAATAAAAGGCTGCCGTTTAACGCAGAAATAGATGTGCCCCCCGCTGTCCTTGGTGAGTGAGTCACCAGGTACTGTGCTCGGGGAGGCAGCAGAGACATTGCTGTTATTATCCTCTCAGCCCTTTCGGACAGGGTCCCCCAGTCGACCCCTCCCTTGGGGGGACCACCGTTTGAACCCCTGGACCAGGCAGACCTGCATATCCTATCTATCAAGACCAGTGACGTGCAGTCGGAGGTTAGTTTGGTGAGGCAGAAACCTCCCCTTTGCTTGATTAGCAATTAGATGATTAATCAGTTTAGTAAGACTATTAGGCAGAATGACGGGCCATTTTAAGTTTCCGCGGCGTTATTACTCAGTAGGCTACATCAAACCTGAAATGCTCACGAAACTGCAGTTTTGCGAGTTTTCGCTTACAGGAAGCCAGAGACGTGCGGTGAGGTGAGGCAGTGACCCAAACTTTTATCACAGGATTTTGTGAACCTGTTCCCACGTACTGTTCCTGATTGACAATGAAAACAGTTAAGACCAAGCCTATAGGAAGCCTGATACTGATAGAGGAGATAATGACTCCATTCACATATACGCTGCAATTCGAGACTGCAAGGATGGAAATCGGAATAATAAATTAGGAAAAATTCTCTTGGTAATTGTGTATATCGTCTAAACGTTTTGTTAATCAGATTAAGAAAGAAGACTGAAAATAAACGCCCACTTTTTGTTTGGGTGTAAAAGCGCATATTCGAAGGAGAATACATTATATAGGCTATCGATTAAGCATTGAACTCTGCATAAGTCAAACTGTGTTAATATTTTCTGATGACATTGCTTTGGCTTCCTGGAAGCAAGTACACGCAAATCTGTTGTAGAGCATTTCAGCTTTGATGTACTGAGCAATAACACCGCGGAAACTTAAACTGGCCCGTCATTCTTACTAAACTAGTTAATCGTATGATTGCTAATCAGGCAAAAGGGGTGGTTTCTGCCTCACCAAACTAACCTCCACCGCACGTCACTGATCAAGACGGCCCTCCTTTTGGCCTTGGCGTCAGCTAGGAGGGTGAGCAAGCTGGGATGCTCTCTCTGTGCACCCGTCGTGCTTGACCCTGAGAGAGGTCCAGGGGTCGGTGGAGCTGCGTCCTAACCCAGCTCTTCGGCCAAAGGTCTTCACCACAGATTTCAAATCATTGGTCATCGGACTGCAGGCCTTCTGTCCACCGCCTCATGCAACCAGCGAACAGGAACGGATGCACAAGCTGTGCCCAGTGCGCGCTCAGTCTATACTTGGAATGCACGGCAAGTATCAGGAGGGTAGATCAACTGTTTGTTTGCTATGGTGGGCGGGCTCAGGGGGCCCCTCTGTCAGCACAACGCCTCGCCCACTGGATTTGTGATGCTATCTGCAGAGCCTATTCAGCAGTGGGCCTCATTGCCCCAGCAGGGCTGACCGTGCTGTTGACTCGGGGCATTGCATCCTCTACAGCACTATTTAAGGGCATATCTATAGAGGAATTCTGCTTGGTTGTCTGCCTTGACAGAGATATGACAGCTAGCATGGTCGCACATTCAGTATTGAGAGCTGTATCGGCAGGGTCCCTGTCCAACACTGGATAGTGTTTCTTCCACAGCCTGAGGCGGTGCGCTCTGGGTGTGCCCTGCCCAGAGGTGTGGGGGGCCTGTCACTGTGAATGGACAGCTAATGGAAGAAGCCCTATCAGTGGGGCCCCCTTCCAAGGCCAACTTGTGTGTGGATTTGTGCCCTGGGCTGGGACGGGTTACGCTGCCTGGCGGTGCTCACCCCAGTGTGTGGAACGGTTTCTCTTGGTTTTTGATAGAACTCTGTGGTTGGGGCCACCTGGGAGAACATCCATCCCTAATGGCCTTTGCCTTAGGTGTAAACCAATAGCGAAGCCCGTTAAAGGGCTAAGAAATAGAATGAGTACGAAAAAGAACTACTGGTTACGTGGATGTAACTCCTGTTCTCTGAGTAGTGCGTAGCCCTCTAACAACCTGCCCAGCTGGCTCCGAGGGTGAGATGCTAAGTTTCAAAGGGAGACGAGCATTGGCAGCACTGAGGCTTTATAGGAGGTGAGTATCCTAGCCCCTCCTACGGAGCAGGTGAGTTCAATTTTCTTTCTCAGGCACCGGGGCGGGGCCTCGAAGGGGTAAACCAATGGCGAAGCCCGTTAGAGGGCTGCACACGTACTCATAGAACTGGAGTTACATCCAGGTAACCAGTAGTTATCTCGGGCGATTGCGCGTGATTTTGTAATTATCACGAGATCTCATCAGGCTCGCTCATTGGTCTCGCTACTGTAGCCGTCTGGCACTGTTACGGATCAAAGAAACAGTCAGTGTAAATTGACAGACAGCAATGCACGCAGCACGGCAGAGACAGACAGACCACGTATCTGGTGTAAATCCCAAGTTAGCCTAATGTTGACAGAAATATAAATAGAAGGCATGAAGAATAAAAATCCCCATTGTGATATATTGGAAACAACTGCATAAAAAGAGGAGGAAAACATCAAATTAAATAATTAGTTGGTTGCTAGTTGGTGAAAACTACTTGACACACAGTCACAAACACCATGTCATTTATTATGCAAGTAAATAGCAGTCAAACTTGTTTTCTGTCATATTCTCATTAGTAAGTTCAAGAAAGGCATTTTGAAATAAAACGTGTTCAGCTACCTAATTTCTCAGTGTCTAATTTGATCTGACTTCAGATTACTTGCAATATACAGAAAAGTTATATCACTCTCCATGCATAGATTTTTCTGTCAAATGTGGCACAAGAACATAAGTCACTGCTCGAAGCATGAAATGCACCAAAGACAAATTAACAGCTTGTTAAAATCCAATGATAGCAATCATGGTAGGAACAAAAACTTGCATACACTGTGAGCCCTTAGGACCAATATTGATAACCACTATTTTAGTTAAACAAAGTCAAACACTAAAAAATGGACTTGTGCAATGAAAAACGCCTAGAAAAAGAATTTATATTTAAAAAAATTAATGGATCAGCTGTGGATTTCATTTGAGCAAATGAGAATGTAGTACAAATGCTTTCCAGAGAATAAATGTGGTGTTTTTGCTGGGCTTGGTCCAGACAGCACAGTCTGTTTCTGATATTCAAGGACACATGAAACATTAAAAAGCAGCTAAATACTGTGAATCTATCCACTTACATCACTTCATTGGGCCCTCTGTAAAACAGCATTGATGGTACAAAGGGAATCAAAGGGGCGATCAAATCAACAGCATGTGACTGTTTATTAGGATTGTGACCAGCTGCAAAACAAGATGAAAATACTGAGGTCCAAAGGGGACAAACAGTTGGTAGCAGGGATTCAATTAATATCGGTGCCAGTCTCAACCAAAATGTATGTCTTGTGCAAATTAATTGGATAACAGTGCTTGCTAAATGAGCTGAATGGAGTGCAACTAGCTGTGCCAAGTGATGGATGTTTTACATAAACACCTCAAAGATCACTGCATAGTACCTTTTAGCCGCGTTTCATTAATCTCTTTGACTTGTATGATGCAACTAATGTGATTGCATCATTAACCCTTTGATGCATGGGACCTTTCCCCTTGGTCAATAGGGGGTGTTTATCAATCCAGGGCTGGATGCCCAGTGAAAGCTTAGAGGGGAAACTAAAAAACCTCATGTATGTGAGGCGTATGCATCAAAGGGTTAAAACCGTGCTGGACTGGCCTGGTCATTCACCTGACCTCAATCCCATTGAGAATCTCTGGTGCATCATCAGGTCACGGCTGCAGCACTAAAGCCAAAGTCATCGCTGCAGGTGTCCAGGTGTGGAATCATGAAGAAATCAAGTCAACCTACAAAAACCTGGTCAGCTCCATGCCAAAATGGGTGGAACAGCTTATCAAGAACCGTGGAGGACACATGTCGTACTGAGTGCTGAATGTAGATGCTATTAAAGTCATAAAATGCCTGAAAACCTTTGTTGTTGGTTTTTACCACTCCAGCCTGCTTTACCCAATTAATGTGCACAACACAGTATGCTGTATGTAAGTTAAATGTAAAAACAGTCATAATTCCTCTGTTGTTTTTACAAGATCTTTGACAAAAGCCATAAATTACAGCAAAAATTCCATATATCAAGCACATATTGAATCATTTATTTTAAATCAATTGTGATGGCAAGTAATTTTTAATTCTTTAATGACACTGTAAGCATACTATGTTACGGTTATACAGTACAGTGTCATCTATCATACTAAATGAACCGAGGAAGCCAAGAGCAGGATGTAGAGGAAGGAGCTGTAGTAAAGCCCACATCAGTGCAAGGTTACGCAATGGCAAACTGAGCAATAAATGGCAGGCAAGACGCACGCGATGGGCAGGCAGAGGACAGGCTGCGCCGAACAGTTTACAGGCGGTGAGGCTGGTCAGAGTCATAGTTCCAGTCCAAGGTTGATTCCGCAGGGCCTGTTTGGGAGAAGAGAGAGACAGTTGGTAGAGGAAGGACAAATGGAAAACAGGAGATGATGATGACGAGCGATACAGCCAACATAAACAAAGGGCTGAGGAGAGCACCGGAAACTAGGAAGGAATTCACACGAAACACCGTGAGAGAATGAGTTGAACACAAAGGCCTGTCAGCAATCAGGTGTAGTGAAAGACAATAGACAGGAACCAAAATGCACAGAGACTACAGCTGACGATGAGGTGCAGGTAGGTTGCAAAGTCAATGCACAAAGGGAGGGGTAATTAGAACATTGATATCACGCAGTATTTCTCACATTTTCTCATTTAGAGTTTCTGTATATTCTTCAAGTATTCTAGTATCATTGCCAATTGCCCATTGGCAGTCAGGGGTGCCAGTAATTTTGGAGCCCAATGGATATACTCTGGAAGGTAAAGTGTTTAAGGGCAGGTGAGATGACATTCCAATGTATTTTTTTAATGTTATGACCTAAACACACCCATGATTAATTAAGAGACTAATTGACGCCCCCTGGCATGATGCACCTTACTTTGGGCTCAGATTATCTGCCATTGAACCACCAAAAGTGGATTTGGAAACAGCTCAATGGCAGTCGCGCTCCACACTTCAGACTGTACCCTTAGATCGTTAAAATATAACCCCATGAATTTTATCTGGTTATCATGCGCCTTGAGAAGAAAATGAGCAACACAACACCGGATATCAATCATCTTACTGCACAATAGCCATCTTTGTTTTTGCTCCAAATCCACTTACACTGATTATTGCTAAAGGCTGCTATTTTGGTCTCATTATCTAACCCACACCTGGGCTGAGGATTAACTGGGTCTGGTAAAAAAAAAAAAAAAGTTTCACAATAAAAATAATTTCAATTTTAACAGGTTCTTTGTCCTGATATGAATTTTGAGTAACAGAGAGTAGCTAATCGAAACATCCAGAAAATACATGATGCTTTGTTGAAATTTTCTGTCCGTTTCACCTCCTCAAGAGGTTCCAGGCCCAGTTTGTCCACTCGGGGAGATGGATTCAGGTCACGTGATGAGCCTGCAGGCCCGCTGAAATCTACAGTCCAGTGGGACAGCTGCCCGCTCTGAAAACTGTGAATAAGCTTTGGATGATTCAGTTTAAGCCTGATCATTTCAAGGATTTCCAAGATATTGCAGCTCGAGGCAGGTATGATCAAATTCTTTATTCCAAGGTTGTCTTTGCATTATGAGCAAACACATCCTTAAGGCCTGAAGTGTAAGACTAGCTTTACTGAGCACTTTAAGGTGGAAACTGTTCTTCCAACATTAGCCACCAGTCTCTAAAACAAAGATACAGCCCTTTATTCTGAACAAAACCTTTCATGGACTCAAAACAGCCAAACCTGTGGCTGAGTTTTCGACTGCAAAAAAGAATAAAATAAAAGCAATACTGAATTTCATGCCAGCTGGAGACAAAACTTATTTGTCCCTGGTGGCACAGTAAGGTTGTATTGAGTCTTTACTTACTGCTGTGTAACTGTCATTGGAAATGCGCCTACGCTGGAGACAGTTTTATTGGACAACCATGTTTTTATCTTCTGCCTTTAATTTGTGTGTTGATTGTAATCAACTTCTGTGTTGATAGAGGTTTTCATATAATGCCGAGGGGCCAAATTGGTTTTCATTGGCAGCAAAGATGATTAGTTTAGAGCCGGGAAAACTATTTATAATTACTTGTGATGCTATGTACTGGAGCAAATATCTTCTTCCACCGCAGAAACAAGAGGCATTCAGATGCTAAGCCATGAGAAACTTAGGACTTCTATTCGAAGGCAGCCGCCCCCTTTAAGTGATTATTACTGATTGATGAACTGTTTTCATTACTAATCTGTATTATTTTCTACCATAACAAACTTTTGGAAGATGTATATTTTTGTAATTTTTTTAAATCATAAGGGTGGACATAAAATTTGGCGGTTCAATATCTCTGGAAATGCACAGACCTGTCCAGGACGTCTTTTTGCCTATAGTATAAGCTTGTGAAATTTGCAAAATTTTTAAAACTTCAAAAAGCTATCTTTAATTTCATTTTCCTAGGTCCTCTACCCAAGTCATCCAACCTTCCTGCATGGCAACCTGGCCTTTTAAATGCTGATAACTTACCCAAGCTTAAATTACTGGAAAAAAAAACATTTTTTAGAGGAGCAAATTATGATGAGAAAAAATTTCACATCTAATTTTCTCAATGTTGTGGAAAGTGGAGATACGCCCAAATACTCCTCAACCCACAAAATGACGCCACAATTTCATGACAACAAAAGCTTTTATTAGTAACATTGTGTAGGTGCATCTGATCCCAGTTTTAGAGCCTTTCTGACCCCAAAGACATTGTTCATGTCTGCAGCTGTTGGCGTAAGATCCTCACACCCCTCCTCACCGCAGGATACACCCCCTCACAGAGGGCGCATTCAAAATAACCACACGTCCTCTTCCAGGTAGATTTTTAACACTGCCGCAGGCCTTAAATTTCTTATTTATTGCCCCCTTAGTCAAAATTGGTGTTTTCAGCTTTTTTTCTTTTTTTATAGCTATTTGCATATAGCATTTCCACATTTGCAATGCAGAACAACCTTCTGTTAAACTTCATTGCGGTTTCTTCTTATCCTTGGTGATGGGTAACCTGGAGAAATTCTCCTGTGTGTCAACACCTACTGTATTTATACCACAGGGCATCAGGAATATACTGGTGACCATTTAAGTTTTATTAATCACTATGTTGAACTTTAAGTGGTAAAACTGAAATATGCATTCCCTTCAAATACATTTTTACATGTTTTATTAGATTTTCTCAAAGTGCAAAGATTTATAGTGTACATGTTTGTGGGGAAAATATTCATTTGAGGAATATTCTTTCCTTCAAGCATTTTATTTCAAATTCAAGGCTAAATTTCTGTTAGTGTTTTGAATAAAACATTGGGAGGATTGACAGCAACCACATTTTTTCATAGCCCTTTCGGCTAATATTTACTAGTGGTAGCAGTATTAGAGGAGATCTCTGTATATACATCAGGGCTGTAAGTCCATAATGCGGCCAAATGTTGTGTGGGTTGAATTTACACGGCTGTCTCCTTTAAAATTTGTGAATTTGGCTTTGAAATCCCAACATTTTTTTCTATCCATCTGTCAATGAAAACAAAGGTGTTCACTGATACAATCTTTACATGCTTTATTACCTTTTAAATGGGCCAGATATTCCTAAGTCTCTGGGGATATCAACTGATTAATGACAAGGGAGACGTCAGAAACATTCCTGTTTTATTTCTTTTGGAGTCTCTCACTCTCTGATGCGCTGCCCAGAAATGTTACTGCAAGGGCTGTCCTTAGGTGCCAGCTCTTCAGAAGCTGATAGAGGCAAATCATCCATGTTTTTTTTTTTATTTCTAAGTGCTCTCTTCTGTTCTGAAAGGAATAAAATGTTCATCATACCGTTCAGGGTTTCTGGAGAACATATTCTGCAGCATGTTTACCACTTAGTACAACCGTCGTTAAAACTAACACAGCTGTCATTCTCTATGTCCTTTATCTGCAGACAAGCGCATTGACAGGTTTTGAGAGGCCACCTTTGAAATACACACTTTCTTGAGCCACAGAAGCACAGTCTGTGACTGAACTACACTCCAAAATTAAAGTACAAAAAAGTCCCTGGATATGTTCTTGTGTTCATATCCATTCATTATGTAACCTGCTCATTTTTAGACAGGATTGCTGGGAGTGCTGAAGGCAGTACCAGTATGCATTGGGAGAGAGACAAGAGTACAGTCAGGACCGTCTGCCAATTGCAGTCACTGTCTTTTAAAATTTCCAGGCAAGTGGCTTAAAGCTCGCCGATGAATACAGGGCGAGTATTTTTGCGACCCTTGCGGCTCGTTCAAAGGCTGGGGCAACCAGAAAACTGCAAAGATTGGACATCCACTGCATTTTTCACAAGGAACTTCTTTGCTGTGATGGGCAGGTGACTCCAGGACAGATTCAGTCTGAGGTTCAGGGCCCATGCTGATGCTTAACGAGTTTAAACTTAGTTTACCTCTTACACCAAACATGCTGAGATTTTGAGAAGAATCCTGAGCCTCATTCTCCAATATGAGCTTAAACCTCTTAATGCAGCTGCATGGGCCAAATAGAGATCTATCCTGAGAGTGAAGAAACAAAGTGCAGATTTACACACAAAAAAAAATCTTATTTTTTATGAAAAAGTTTTTATCTAAAATTAAATTAAAACAAAATCAGCATTATGAAATTGTCAGTTGCATTATAGGGGCTTATCTCAACAGCTACCTGACATGGCTCAAAAGAATCAATGAATCACAATCAGAAATGGCAGTTTTTAGTTGGCTACATTCACAAACCGTGCACGGGGACTCCGTAGCACAACCAGACCAAATTTGGAAACTAAAACAAACCCACTGTGCCCACTGACACTTCAGCCAAGTAACACAGCGCATGTCCACAGCAAATGAGTTTCTGGGAACGAGAGTTGTTAATTTATGCACATATCTGCAGTGCACAAGCCGTGATTCACCACGCACTTCCAGCGGGTCTCTCTCGCTTCTGGTTTTGCAGTCTCCACGAAGACTTGATCCCATCTTTGCCGCCTCAAAGCACTGTTGGCGCTACTGTTCTGTATCATGCAGCATGTTTACCAGCGGAGTGTAACGATGGAGACAGAACCAGCCTGGTTTTCAGGAGGCGTGCATTTTTTTCAAGCTTTGTTTTTGTGAGGTGCACGCTTTTTTCCTCACCTCAATTTTTTTGAGTGCGCTATACTGCGCGTGTGCGAAAGCGCACTTTAAAAGACAGTGACTGCAATTCATCACAGTGTCTCTTGCATACTTGGAGAGAAAAGGTATTGCACATCCTGAAGCACTTAAATATTTCTTCTAGGATGCCTTTGCTGTCTTACTCCAAGCACTCCTAGAAAAAAGGGACAGAAGTAATGGATGTGGGCCATTCCACGCCTGCGCTATAAGGTTGCACCACAATACATATTTATTTTGCTTTATTTTTCAATGTTTTGGACCAATGATCTCTGCTCTGAGGCCCAATTAACTGATTTGTACATTTCGTTTGACCAATACATTATTTGATGCTTCACCAGATAAATCGTGAAGGTTTTTCAAGATTAGCACTTATTTCAATATTGATTTTCGTGATGTATTTCAAAAAAAATTTGAGACAGTTATTTACCACTTTGTAATGTTGCCATTTCTCTTCAAAAATATTCAATAAATCTTTGGGGACTGAAGGTAGCAAGTAATAAAGAGTTTAATTTTGTGTGATTCTTTCTGCAACAAGTCTGAAGTATGAGGTCTTCATTGTCACATTGTATTGCCTCAAAATGTGCTGCACCTTTTCTTTTGGGGACGAGCTGAGATTGCAGGCGGAATATTCCAGCACCAGAACCTGCGGCGTTCTCTGGTGCAGCCAGTTTTTTTTTTTTTGTGCCATGAAACACAAGTCAAAGTATATCTCAAAATCAATGCATTCTGTTTTTATGTATACTGTGCCAACCTCTCTCAGTTGTGGTTATGCCTCTCAGTGGAAAGACATTGTCCCGGGTCAAATTAAATTACTTGAATACCCTCTTTCAAACCTGCAACATTCAATTGCTTAGTCAAGTAATGAAGGTATTCCTGTTTTCTTGGTGAATGTCAGCATTTGCTAACAGATGTATTAAGCATTGCAGCAGTACAACATGTAATGCAGAGTGTGTTCTGGTTATTGTAAGCATAGCTAAAGCTGACCAGATACACTAAGTGATTTTTCCAATCCTTTTATTTGAGGTTTTCTCCACCTTATCTCCACCCTCAACACAGCTGAACTGTTTGTCTCGCTGCAGCGACCTGTTGCCCCGGACTCAGGCGAAAGATGTTGTTTCACACGAAACCTTCGACTCAAGCCTTCACTTGTTTTACACAATGTAGTCGCTAATCACACACTGCCTATGCCGTCAAAGGACAACACAGTCAGCATAAAATTTGCTCAAACAGCTACATGTGCTCGGTCCACCAGAAGTGGCTGCAAAAGGGTGATGAGATTAACAAATCTTGACTGGCTTCACTCCTGTTATCCTCGGCGAGGCTGAGCCAGTTGTTTAGTTGCCCATGCAGATTACCAGCCGTAGCCGGGAATGGAGTGGCTGGGATTCAAACACCTGACCACTGGGCTCCCAGAAAAACGTCTTAGCTGTAAAGCCGTCTCGCTCTGAGAAAGTGGATGTGGGAACGTGGATGGCCTGCATCCAGCTGGATGGCTTCCTTCCACACAGCTTATCTGTCAGAACTCGGCAAGAGTCAGGCTTCTGTCCTTCTCTCTGTCCCCCTCACCTCCCTCCAAAACCCAGCGCCCAAGCTTCTCACTCCCTTGACCCAACTCAGCCTGAACTGCAGTAAATGAGAATGAATGAGGACGTAAAGCCAAGTGGCGGATGCTGATGGCCAGTCTAAAGATTCAGCGCTGAGAGCTCACCAGGGGAAACTGGCTGTGCATGAGAAATCCTTCTTCCTTAGTCAGTGAAAAGTGCTCTGCTCATTCAGCAAAAACAAACAAAAAGCTGTCATGACACAAAAAGTGCGTTAGAGAAAGTCCGCAAGCAAGTGCCTTGGTCACGTGACTGCTGATATATGCATGCCATAGTAATTAGTAACAGTGCGACATCTGCTCAATAAAATCCAAATTATGCATCCTGTGGTTAGCATTAGTAAGGAATGAATGTATAATTATACTTCAATCCCAAATCAGTGAACTTAATATTGCAAGATAAAAGAATGAAGTAACTGTAATAAATTTCAATAATTAGTCCGATCGATTTTAAATGTTTAAGTGGGCAAATATGGGGGAAAACGCAGAACTGCTGATAATCAAACAGGGAAAAAAGTTTCTGAAAGAACATTTCAATGTTGAGGACATTAAATATTCCTGCAAAAGGCAGTGTTCAGCAATTTTAATATACTAAACAAGATATACTGTAGCTGAGCTAAAGTTTAAAAAAAATCAACGTCTCAAGAATGCAGAATTAGAATACCATAAAATTATGGAATGATTTAACATAAACACATAGATTTTAAAAAATGTAATATGACATATGCTAATGTTTGGCTCATTGATCATTATTTGGCCCAAAGTAAATGGCAATCTCACATTCATAGGTCATCATCATCTGGCGCGTTTTTATGCCATATAATGCAATTATGGTGCTCTTAGGGATAATTGCTAAGCTTTTTATTTGCATTTTTAGTGTTTCATCTTAACCCTGCATTTGGTTGTAATGGCCATTTACTGTAATTATGGCTGATGTGGTCTGATGGTAATATGCATGCCGTTCTCGTCTCTGTTTTGATTTTTGTAATGTATCATTTTATGATAGTCTTATAATGATAATCCTTGCTGGCGGAACATTCTGTTGGGAAATTAATGTTTCCATAGTTATAAAATGGTACTGAATTTACAGAGGCTTGTACTGTTGAAAAATATGAAGCAGGTCTTGAGTTTCGCTTACCATCATATCTTTTTTAGTGTTGGCGACAAGAAAAAAAAAGAGATTTACTCTCCAATTTGTTTTTCAGATTTGACTCTCTTAATGTTCAAAGATCCAGTTAAGAAATATTTCCACCTAAAAGGCACTGTCTGTTGGCGTGTCAAACGTCCCCTGGGAAGCACTGTTGTACTGTCACTTCCATTCAGCGAGACTTCAGGGAAAAATGGAGGATTTAGATACACGTCAGTTTTCAACATCTTGTCTCTATGTCAATCACAACAGGCTTTTAATGCACCTTTCTGTGATAATTTCTTATTTGCCTGCTTTCAGCAGAACTGTATGAGGTTAGAATTACACTCCTCAGTGGTCGGGAAAACGCATCATTTCCTGACGAGGAGCTGAGTTTGCAGATTAAATCATCTCAACAGTTAAGAAATGGTATGACCCACAAAAGTATGACCCACTGCAGACTTTAAAATTGTTGAAAGACTTTAGCGATAGCAGAGGAAATACACTTGTGTCCTTTGTGGGAGGGAGTGGGGAGTTAAAATGGCAATCGGGGTCATATCATCGGGCTGCTGATAAAACCTTGTATCTTCAAAATGATACATTTTACAGAGAAATAAAAAATAAATATAAAATAAAAATAAAATATAAATATATAAATACAAAAGTATTATTTAAAATATAAATAAAATAAAACATGTTTAAGTTTGCATGTAAGAATAGTGGACATGCGAGTTTTTGTTTCTTATCAATTTGGAGATACGAGGTTTTATCAGCAGGCCGACAAGCTCCCCACATTTGCCATCTCAATATAAATCCTGCACAACTTTATTCAAAAACAAACAGAAAGAAAAACGTACTCCAATGGTACCCACTAATGTACGCCTAAACCTATAAAATAATTATAAATACAAATAGCGAATAAAAAAAGTGGACATTGACTCTCAAAACAAAATAGTAATTAATTTGTGAAAAAACTATGAGGGTCAACTTAAATATGGCTAAGTTGGGCATCTGTTGACATAATGAGAAAAGTGAACTCTTTTTGATCGGAATGTGTTTAACCCATTGAGCCAATAACATGTTATGCTGGCTTGGAGACAATTGTTTAAAAGATCAGCAACATCTACCGCCTCAAACCTGAAGTTAAGGCAGTGACTCAACTTCCCTCCAATGCTTTTAACTCTTCGAGCACCATATGCAACTATAATTGCCCAGTGGTGTAAGATATGAAAACCAGATACTGTTGAAAACCAATATCATGTGGCAATTTGTTTAAAAGAGCTCCCCTGCGAGAGCTCTTTTGAACAAGTTGACACGTGATAGGTTTTCAACAGCTCAGGATAGTTACATTCTTAATTCCTTTAAAATGTATTATGCGCTCAAAGGGTTAATACAGTGTTCTGTTTACCAATATCCAGATGGGTATACAGTGGATATTGTCATGAAGGCTTGAAAATTAATAGCCTGCTGATTTATAAGCTACCAAACTTCAGAATGATTTTTCATGCAGTTTGGGTTCCTCGTCCTGTAAAGGTCCTGTAAAGGCAGCCCAGGGCTCAGCGCAAACAGTGATGTAGGCTTACGGTTTTAGCTCTAAGGCTCAGAAAACACCTCCAGCACAAATAAGCCTGCCTGGTTTAATTGTTGTCACTGTGAATGCATGGGCACAATATGCTACATTCAGACCTTAGAGTATTAGTGGTGAATAAGTATTTTTTTTGCAGCATTAGCCATCCTTATGCATTATACGCCAGTCAAAACAAATCTTGAACCAGCAGGTCTAATCTAAAAGGTTTTGTGGACAAAGATCAGCATTTGCTGAGAGGTATCTTCACCCCATTTTACTTAGCCTGTCTCTCTCATTGGGTGAGGTGAAGTTTCAGAGTTAAGGATTCAGTTAGGATTAGTGGTAGTGTTAGTGTTAACCCGAACTGTAAACACTTGGATAATCCTTTGATGGGATTAACATATGAATAACACTGAGGTGACACGAGGGTTACTTGGGTGTAATCCAACGCATGTAAAACTGATAAACCTCCATGCACAAGGACTTCAATTCCGCCTGACAATGTCTTACAAACGCGCTGATTGAATAATTGCTGACTATGGCACGGGAACGTGAATATGCCACTAAATCTCACGGCGAATGCGTGAGAATGGGTGCGGTCAAGTTTTAGGATTAACACCCTGTACATTTTAAATGAGTATGCATGGTGTTTATGGAGCTTTCTGGGATTGAGACAACACTTGGGCACAGAAGTTGGGTTAATCCTGTGTTAATTCAGTGTAGACCCACAGTAAACGCCAGGTTGACTAAATCTTCCTGTAGAGGTCAAGTGTAGGTGCTATCTGGAGGTTAGTGTTACACAGGTGTTAACTTTACTCAAGCTGTTTAGTTAATCCTAAAACTTGACCTCACCCATTATCTCCCACATCCTTATGAACCTTAAAGGTATACTGAGCAGGATTGCCCAAAAAACAATGTAAATACTTACAATCCCTCTCAATCACCACTTATGACCCTTTAAAGGTGTGTGGCAGTGTCCCTGCTCTATGCCTGTATTTTCTCATTTTTCTTTCAACGGTACATACATGACGTCAGCTCTTGGGCAGTGGGTGTGTAGCCCCCAGCCAATAACTGCATGCAGGGTGTGAGGGCGGGACACGGCACCGCTTCTGGTGTCCTTGAGCCAGGGAGGAGGGGCCAACTTTGAATGCTGTATTAACAAACGCAACCAAAAAATCCTACTCAGTATTCCTTTACGCGCTGACTGGCGAAATCCCTTGTGGTTCACTGCACAGATTAGGAAGGTTGAGACGAGCTGACATTCCATTGGCGAGGTGAGAAGATGAGAGCGGTCGCCCTGGGTGCAGTATTGATCCAACGCAGCAGAGGGGTCCGCAGTACCGGACCATGGGTGTCATTCCCAACTGTATTTATTTGTCCGAGGGTCAGAGCTCAGAGGGGAATGGGGGTATGGGGGTGTATAGGCTGCTGTAGGAGGCGGTTTTGGCAGCAGGGTTTTACCATCATTGCAGCAGAAAAACCGTAACTAGATAAAAATACTGTCCATCATATAATTCCCGCACAATGTAAGAATATTTATCATATAACTCCAATAGTTGAATGAGATTCAGTATGTCTCTAATTTTAGAATAAAGGTTTAATAACTTCTTCTATATCAGAGAAGAAAAGTTATGTTTTCATACCTTGACATGTTTCGACATGTAACAACAGCTGATCAGACACGTCACACGACCATCAGGTGACGCCTCTGAAGAAGACGGGGGTTCCCATCGAAACATGTCAAGCTATGAAAACATAACTACGTTTTTCTTTTCTAGTCTGATATAGAAGAAGTTAAAGCTTTATTCATAACTGAAATACTTTGCCCATAGCCCAGCTGGAGACATATTTTTGATATTACCCTAGATACATATCACTTTTGCAAAAAATTTCATTGGCAGAGAGCGTAGAAAAAAATAGCTTTAAGTTACATCACACTGTTAATCTTTAGCCAAACTGAATACCAGGTGTAATGTTGGTTAAATTGGTATGTCTCAGCACTGTGGCAAGGTAGCTGAGTGCCACTCTCATGTCTAAGTGAACATTACTTAGCTTGCTAGCTAGCATGAACGCAGTACATTTTCATGATCATAATGTAAAATCAGTTTGTTTGCTGGCGAGCTAACATTAGCTAGCCACTTAGTTGATTTAACTTACAAACAATTGGAAGTTCAAATGCGAATGTCTGTAACTCAGTGACTAAGATAGCAAAGTGATGAAGTTAGCTCAACGCTAACATATAATGGGCACTAACGGAAATTACATTTGTTTTCAGTGAAATCATGCAGTACCGAGAATATTATACTCCGCGTTGCGATGTAAGAAAGTTAAGAAAGTCATTGAGTAAAGGACAAGGTTCACTAACCATCAAAATTGGCCCTGTCTAAAAACTAATAATCATTGGTGTCATTTATTCACATAATAGCCAAAATTTTTTTAAATGAATGTTATAAGCCTTACTGCCCCATGGTTGCCATGGCAACGGAACAGGAAATTGCACCATGCAAAATGTCATTATTTGGCATATTTTCAATCCCAAGAGCAAAAGAGTTCAATATATTGTCTTATAAATCATGTATATCAATTATTATATAAATAAGTAACAATTCAACATTACCAGGATGTCTGGCCCATGGTTGCCATGGCAACGGGAGAGGAAATTGTTCCATTCAAAATGTCATTATTTGGCATATTTTCAATCCGAAGAGCAAAAGAGTTCAATATATTGCCTTATAATTAATGTATATCAATTATTATATAAATAATTAACAATTCAACATTATCAAGATGAGTGGTCCATTGTTGCCATGGCAACGGGAGATATAAATAATAAATATTGTTATGACTTGGAAAAATCACAACAAAGAAAACTGGCCAGTACAACTAAAACAAATTTATTATTTACAAAAAAAGTTGTACAGAAATGATCCACTATTTAAATTCTCTAATAACACTGCCACTATTTAACTGTTGCCAAAACAAAACTCTGGTCTGCTCTCTTCTGCTGTCTGCTCTCTTTGTTGTCAGTCTCTGCTGTGCTTAAAATCACAGCCTTTTTATAGTCTAGCAACCTTCCAGAAAGATCCACAGGATTCTAGGGAAATCCCGCCCCCTCCAAGCAGGAAAGTGCCAGAAGCTTCTAGAAATTACTAGACTTTTCTTAATGATTTTACAAACACGCCACCAGATGGTGCCAATGAACAAAATAAATATAGCTGACCAGCAAGGCAGCAAAACAGCATGTAACAAATCTTCATTTACAAATGGAATATAAAGCTGTACAAAAATTATCATACATAACACCTCCCCTCTTTAAGAAAAGAAAGGTTTGCTAAAAGCTTTCTTTTGTTAAAATTAACACAGTTTTATAATCAGAACAATATTGAACTTTACACAAACATATTATTGATCATGATAACAATCATATACATAACAAACAGTGTAAGTCTCACAATCAAATAGAAAAGTAAAATTACGTTTTTCACAATCACGAAAAGAAATAAAATTACATGCGTGAAAGTGTATCTGGGATTACATTATCTTTTCCCCTGATGTGAGAAATGTCCAAATCATACTCTTGCAAAAGTAAACTCCATCTCAGTAATCTTCGATTCTTGTTTTTGATCTTGTGCAAGAATGTGAGGGGATTGTGATCACTGAAGACCTTGATGGAAGTAGCTGAACAAGTCAAATAGACTTCAAAATGTTGTAAAGCCAAAACAAGTGCCAAACATTCTTTTTCAATTGTTGAGTAGTTTTTCTGATGTTTATCAAACTTTTTGGAAAAGTAACAAACAGGATGATCTACTCCATCAGTGTCTTCTTGCAGTAAAACTGCACCTGCACCAATGTCACTGGCATCAACTGCCAACTTGAACTCCTTTTTGAAATTGGGAGATAAGAGAACTGGTGCATTTTTGAGAATAGCTTTTAGCTGGTCAAACGAATTTTGACATTTTTCATCCCAAACAAATTTTGCATTTTTCTTCAGTAAATTTGTCAAAGGTTCAGAGATGATCGAGAAATTTTTACAGAATTTTCTGTAGTAGCCAGCCATCCCTAGAAATCTCATGAGCTGTCTTTTAGTTGTTGGCTCAGGAAATTCAGTGATAACTTTGACTTTTGCATCATCTTGTAGGATGACATCATGGTAAACCAAATCAGTCCTTGATGGAACGTCAGGGAATATGTGACTATTTTCAAATATGAGCTGCTTTAGCTGCTGTTGTTGAAAAGGGTCCAGGTGGGACAACTTGCTGTCAATATTTTCAAGAATGTCTGAATTTTCAAGTTTGACTGGACCAGGTTCATTTTCTAAGGGGCAGTCACAATCTTCGGAATTTTCCAGTTCAACTGTATTTACCACATTGACTGGCTTTTGCTGTGTGTCTCTATCAATGTATTCTTTCAGCATGTTGATGTGACACATTTGTTTTTGTTTCCTCCTTCCAGGAGTTGAAATTATGTAATTTAGATCACTGACCTTTTTGAGGACAGTGTAAGGGCCGAAATATCGGGCTCTTAGAGGGTTTCCAGGAACTGGCAAAAGTGCAAGAACTTTGTCACCAGTTTTAAAACTTCTATCTTTTGAATGAAGGTCATATCTGGCTTTCATTTTGCCCTGAGCTTCTTTGAGATTAGACTTAGCAAAGTCACAGGCTTTAGAGAGACAATTACGGAAGTCAGAGACATACTGAAGTAAGTTCATTGGGACATCATCTTCAGCGAGCAACTTTTCCTTCAGTAGCTTCAGAGGTCCACGGACTGTATGCCCAAAAACGAGCTCAAAAGGACTGAACCCAAGAGACTCCTGAACAGCTTCACGGGCAGCAAACAGAAGAAGATGGACACCTTCATCCCAATCTTTCTCTGTGTCAAGGCAGTAGGTCCTTATCATGTTCTTCAGGGTTTGATGGAACCTCTCCAAAGCACCTTGACTCTCAGGATGGTAAGCTGATGACCTGTATTGTTTTATACCAAGCTCATGCATAACTTGTTGAAATATGCCTGACATGAAATTTGATCCTTGATCAGACTGAATAGACTTAGGAAGACCGACAAAGCAGAAAAACTTGGTTAGAGCCTTGATGATAGTCTTCGCCTTGATATTACGAAGTGGAATTGCCTCAGGAAACCGGGTGGAAGCACACATGATAGTCAGTAAGTACTCACAACCAGACCTAGTCTTCGGCAATGGTCCAACACAGTCAATGATGATCCGACTGAAAGGTTCTTCAAAAGCGGGAATGGGCTTAAGTCGAGCCTTTGGAATATTTTGGTTCGGCTTCCCTACCATTTGACAAGTATGACAGGATTTGCAGTACTCCTGTACATCAGACCTCATGGAAGGCCAGAAGAAGTGGTTTCTGACACGTTGAAGGGTCTTCTTGATACCCAAATGACCTGACATAGGATTGTCATGGGCCAGACTAAGAGTTTCTTGACGGTACGGCTTTGGAAGAACAATTTGATGGGTGATCATCCACTCTTCATCTGCAGGAACATCGGGTGGACGCCACTTTCTCATAAGCACACCATTTTTGTAGTAAAAACAGACAGGAACTTGAGTAGCCTCTTGTTCACTTGCAGCCTGTGGTAGAAGATGCGCTAGATCACGAGCTTGTGGTTGCTCATGAATAAGTTGTTAACGAGACAAAATGTCATTAGAATGACCTGACAAGGACAAGTCTGAAGATTTCCCAGACATCTCAGGACTGGAAGGTTCCTGATGAAAAGACTGCCCAATGAAGGTGTCAGCCAGGTTAAAGTCCAGGTCAGCATCATCTTGAATAGCCTTTTTGGCCATAGAACGAGTAACTGCACATGAAGGATAGAGGTCTGGAATTTCCTCCTCTATAGAGTCAGATTCTTGATGAATCAAAGGAGTGTCAGTTACAATAGGGTAGGGTACAATCTTATCCCCAGCAAGATCATTACCAAGAAGCAAATGAATGCCTTTGAAAGGAAGAGAAGACCTAACACCAACAGTAACAGCTCCAGAGACCAAGTCTGATTTGAGATGAACATTATGGAGAGGTACACTTGTAAAACCACATTCTACTCCTTGAATAAGGACATTAGCCTGAGTAGACGATTTGTCCGAGAAAGGCAGAATATCTGCAAGAATAAGAGATTGGGAAGACCCAGTATCTCTTAGAATTCGAACTGGAGCAGATGAGGAAAAATCATGTGAAAGTGAGACCAAACCATCAGTGATGAATGGCTCAAAACCCTCCATAACAGGATCAGACACCGAAGGTAGAGGATCAGGTGAGATGACCATTGATACAAGAGAATTTCTCTTAGTGAAAGCAGTTGGCTTGGTTTCTTCTCGTTGTTGTTTTTTCTTGAGAGCATAACACTCAGAAATAAGGTGACCTTGCTTTTTGCAGTAATGGCAAGACACAGAGGGTAAAGAATCAGAGGATTGCTTCTCACTGGAAGGTTTCCTTTCAGAAGTGGCCTTAGAATCATTAGAAGTGTTATTAGAAGAAGTCTTGGACTGAAACTTGCTTTGAAATTTTGAAAAAGTGGATTTCTGGACAAAAGAAGACTTGTGAGTCAATGCATAACTATCAGCTAGCGTAGAAACATCTTGCAAAGTATTGGCTTGTTTTTCTTCAAGGAAAATCTTAATATCAGGCTGGACACACCTTTTGAATTCCTCAACCAGAATAAGTTGCCTCATTCTATCAAAATCTTTTTCAACATTCATGGAATTACACCACTGATCAAACAACTGTTCCTTTAACCTGTCAAATTCAACATGAGTTTGACTGGCTTCCTTGCAAGAATTCCTAAATTTTTGCCTGTAAGCCTCAGGGACTAATTCATAACCCTTCAGAATGGCAGATTTGACAAAATCATAATCAGCACACTGTTGGACAGATAACTGGTTATAGATTTTTCTAGCTTTACCAGTAAGAACACTTTGTAACATCATTGTCCAATGCTCTTTTGGCCATTTCAAATTTTCAGCAATTTTTTCAAAATGGGTAAAGTATTGGTCAACATCATTTTCTAAGAAAGGAGGAACAAGTCTGATATGTTTAACCACATCAAAATGATCAGAAAGTCCAAATGATTTTGGAACAGTACCTGCTTCTATTCTCTTCATTTCCAATTCGTACTGCATTCTTTTTTCTTCTAGTTCTTTCTCCAATCTTCTTTCTTCCATTTCTTTCTCCAACCTTCTTTCCTCCAGTTCTCTTTCCTTCTCCCTCTCCAGCCTTCTTTCCTCCAGTTCTCTTTCCTTCTCCCTCTCCAGCCTTCTCTCCTCCAGTTCTCTTTCCTTCTCCAACCTTCTCTCTTCCAGCTCTTTCAGGCGTAGCTGAAATTCAAGTCTTTGCAGCTCCGTTGCAGGCACTTCCACAGCTTTAATTAATTCTGCTGCTTCTTCCCCAAAGATATCTTCATCGATGAAATGTTGCACCAAAATCTTGAATATTTCTTGTTTCTTCATTGATGACTTCACATCAGATAATCCAAGGGTTGAGGCTATTTGTAGCAAGTCCTTCTTCTTTGCCAACAAAATTAATTCCTGGGTTGGAGTTTTCAAAAAACTTTCCACATCAAAAGTCATGATTGCTGGTTTTTAAACTAGTCAAAAGATTTAAAATAATAATCTTCGGTGAATCCAATCTCGGTGGAACCTCCAATTTGTTATGACTTGGAAAAATCACAACAAAGAAAACTGGCCTGTACAACTAAAACAAATTTATTATTTACAAAAAAAGTTGTACAAAAATTATCCACTATTTAAATTCTCTAATAACACTGCCACTATTTAACTGTTGCCAAAACAAAACTCTGGTCTGCTCTCTTCTGCTGTCTGCTCTCTTTGTTGTCAGTCTCTGCTGTGCTTAAAATCACAGCCTTTTTATAGTCTAGCAACCTTCCAGAAAGATCCACAGGATTCTAGGGAAATCCCGCCCCCTCCAAGCAGGAAAGTGCCAGAAGCTTCTAGAAATTACTGGACTTTTCTTAATGATTTTACAAACACGCCACCAGATGGTGCCAATGAACAAAATAAATATAGCTGACCAGCAAGGCAGCAAAACAGCATGTAACAAATCTTCATTTACAAATGGAATATAAAGCTGTACAAAAATTATCATACATAACAATATAAATATAAATAAATAAATTATAAATAATAAACAGAAATGTTTAATGAAACAGTTAAGTAAGTCAGTAAAAAATACTGATATTAGGTCTAGAAAAAAATAGGCTCGATCCCTATTACGTCCCAAATCGAAATAGGGTGGGTGGGTGGTTAGGTAGGTAGGAACATTATTTTATTTTTTAAAAATATTTTAATGCAGTACTTCTTAATAAAATTTTAAACCACAATAAAGCCTCTCTATAGGCCCTATACTCAAATCTCTACAGTAATCTCAAAAATTTTCTTTTTTTGTCCAAAAAGTGTGCAACGACAGTAGGCAAGATACCTTTAGCAATCAAAAACGCCAATAAAATGTTTAGGGTAGGGGGAAAACAGGGACTGTCGGGTAAGAGGAATCACGGGTATTTTTTTCTATGCCTTATCACACTTATACTGGAGCAAAATTATATTTGTCTTTAATATTTCTGAATTAATTATGCTACCCATTAACTCTATTAAAAACAAAATTAAGGTCAGATTCAATTCAGTTCACAGACTTCAAAGTTGCATAATATGATGTGTGCTCAAGGGCCGAACTGATCGAGGGGCGAAATGTCGGGCATCGATCGGGCATCAGATAACCTATAGGCCTATCTTATTTTTCAAAGAGTTATTTATTGGTTCTACATCTCTACCATAACTCAGAATATCCGTATATGAACAGATTTTTTTATAGATTTTGCATAGATAAAACTTATCTTTCCTCGTGTACCTGTAGTTCACCTGGGTTCACCTGGAGCATTTCCTCATCGGATCATTGTCGAAAGACAAAACTGGGTCATCGCGCCAAAAAGCCTGACGCCAGTGATTATCTGGCTCGTGCATTGAGTAATTAGGCCTAACACTCAACGACACTAAACTATTTACTCGATATTTACATATCAGACATAGAGAAGAATCGTCATTCAAAATATTACGCGTCAACAAAGCAGGAAATGCGAACAGCTGTAGGCTACATCAAAGAACGCCGCTTACGCAAGAGGTGCAATTGAAAAGTTGGATTTCAATATGAAATAGGCCACGATTTGTGCCTGGTGTTGAATCCTTAGTGAAAAACACACAATCCATACATTTGTTTGATTATACATAAAAATACTTACAGTAGTATGAAATAACATTACATTTAAAATTATTATTTTGAAAAATATCAAGAAATTCAATTTTATTTCCGTTTGTAAATGCCAATCCCACATTTATATATTTTGCGTAAATAAGCGCGTCACTAATGTAAACTACTCATTTTCGAAATTAAACTCGGGCGGCAGGCCTCGTCCACAATACAACCTACACAAATAAGTAAAGAATTTATAATAGATTTGATTGATATATAAATTATTTTGGGCGAAGTATGCCGCCCACGAGAAAAACTGATTTGAACGTCGTCTTTTTCGCTCGAAATCTCTTGAAGTGAAGTCATTGCCTGGTTGAAGCATCCGTAAAATCAATTTCGGGTCTTGGTAAGCAACGTCAAGTTTATTGTTGGACGGCGTATATCTCTAACGATTGATTCGACAAATGAAAATTGTTCAAGGTTGTGTTTGGTAATTCACGAAAATACAGGGCCAGTTATGTGGGTTAGTGAACCTAGTTCTTTTGCATTTGTTGCAAGCTTTAACAATATGCCGACTCTTGCTAGATCCACTATTTATTTATTATAATATAAGAATACTGTTACAGCAGTCTAAACATGGCATGATGAAAGAAATGAATGAAAACTTCAGTGCAGGGGGAGGAGAGAAAAGGGCTGAGTTGGGACAGAACAGAGATGGAAAAAGGCAGTCAGGATCATGTTGCTGATGTGTGGAGCAAAAGAAAATGAGCTGTCACGTGATACCAAAGGCTGGATTTTTCTGTATGCATAACATCTGATGATACGCGCACAGACTGATTGCTACGTCTGACTCCTATTTTTCTCCAACTGCAAGGTCTAACTAATTTTTATCTGCCAGGGATACACACAACTAGGCGAAGAGAGAGGGATATTGAGGGCATGTTCCATGTTCCAAGTACACCAGTGAAAGTGCTACTTAATGGGGGCATGTAAAGCCTTAGAGATGCACAGATCTGCTCACATGTCATTCACGTCATTCATGTGACGTCAGTCTTCACAATTTTACGAGGCAGTTCAATTTCTGGTCAACCCATAGTGCAGAATAATATACTTCATGGATTTACCGGCAAAGTTTGGACAATATAAGAAGACGTGTGGCAAGATAAAGTCCTTACAAGGGTTTTTGCCGGATTTCGGGAGGACCCGTGGCGTTTCGACAACACAAGACGAGATCTTACAAACTGTCTAAAAGGAGTTGGTGAGAAGCCACAGTGCCAACACTTGTCAATGTAAGTACCCGATTGCAAAAGACGAAACTAGCGAAGGCAGACAGGGTCTATATATTTCTCTGGGTAGCCTTTAACTTCAAAAAATGTGTACTCAAAGCCAACACATATTTAATGTAATGCTGAGCTGAAATCCTTCCCCCATCCATAAACACTGTAAGGAACAAAACAAAAACTGTGTCGGATGTTCTCTGATTTTTTGCAGTTATTTTGCATCATGTTGTGCAATTTGCTTTTGGGTTATATGAATTATGTTTTTTAAAGCCCATTTCCTGAATTCTGAAATCACAATGGCACAAAGAAGCTACAATAAAGGCACAATTTGACATTGCTGTGTAAGGGCTGTTCCAGGATCAGCCAAATAATGCTCGTCCAAGAGTAACATTATAGTCCACCAGTGGATAGCAGCACTGATGACATCATGAAACCACAAAGGTTTTGCAGCCATGCACTGCACCTGCCAGCAAGGACCTAAATGTTTGCCATTTGGAAGGGCAGCTTAGAGATATCAGAAATGCTATTCATTGGTGGACTGTATTACTCCTGGACTGGCATTATTTTGTTGATCCTGGAACAGGCTTACTTGGTGATATTAGATTAAATTAACTCAGAAACGGTAATCCTACCAGAAGTAACTCAGCTTAATATACCTTTATGCTAACATTGCCGCTCATTTAGTCAAATATTTAAAGGTTCGTTGGACTCGTGAAAACTATAAATAGAACCAAAATAAACCTGAAATATCAGAATCGCGTGATGTTTGCTTGTGTAAGTTTGTGCCGAAGGGTAAAGGGCATCACTTCCTGTCCTGGATGTTTGTGTAAGAAAGAAGTCGGGATGCTGTGTTGGGGACACAGTCAGCTCTTCGCCTGTCAGGCAAATATTATCATGCTTTTAACCCAGGCAGAGCTGGGCCACCGCGGCACATCCGCGGACCGCAGAAATGTCAATGGGTTTTGACCTCATTTAACAACAGCAGAGCGTGTGCTCGTGTGCGATTCGCGGGTAAATGTCAGCAAACCGTTTCGCAGCCTCTGTGTTTTCTCGTGTTTTCTCCAGGGGGGGGGGTGTTATAATATAAAACAACTGCAGTAGAAGCAGTTCTGCAGCCACATGCTACGATCTTATTTCATCTTTGTCTGTGGAGCAAACAACCCAAAAATATTTTATTTTCAGTCAATATTTTGCCTCCCCATCGGGCCCAGAGGCCCCTGGTGAAAGCCGGGGGGAGAGAGGTACGGCTGCATGTGGCAATGTTGCATTATTATGTTACATGCCGCCTAAATGGGTGTCTGATGGACTGTGATAATGGGATCTAAAAATAAAGGACCCATCTGTTCCTCCATCAGACGGCATCGAGGCGCCAAGTATTCAGAACCTCACTTGGAAACATAAGTTGGGGAGGATATTTATCCATTTGTCAATTTGATTCACCTTCTCTACGAATAAGTCACAGGAATACGGCACCCGCTTTCCATTTGTTTGAGAGGGCAAGGTTGCTCTAATGCTGACCTCTCCGTCCATGTTGGAATTAAAGTAAAATTCACTCCACGAACGTCCGAAACATGCTTTCCATTGTAAAACGAGTTCAGTTTCAGTGCTGTGTTGGGAGATTCTTCAGAGCTGTATCTGTGAGAATATCAGTTCACTCACACACCAGACTCACTGCTGAATTCTTTTAAGTTTGGGTTTCAGCATGTTTGGATGCTTCTGTTTGGATGTTTTAATCCAGCTTTATTAATTAGCTACCCAGTGGAGGATGAGCTCCCCCACCAGAACTGAGGTCCTCCTGTGATCTCTTCCCACCGGGGAGGTTTTTCTCACCACTTTTTTGGGATTTTTCCTCCCGCTGGGAGCTTCCTGTCTCATCTGCTATTGTGGGGATTAGGTCCTGCGCAGCCCTTTGCTCTGTAAAGCATCTTTGTGACAGTCCTTCCATGAAAAGCACTGTGCGGATGAAATTGAATTGAATGTTCTCTCGGTTGTTGCCCCATCCGCATATAATCATGTTTTACCCGTGACCCTGAATTTAAAAGGTTTTTTTTTTTTAAATTTAGATTCCTTGTTTTGTGCACCTGCTAAAATGCGACACCCAGATTTACAGTGTATGAAGAAATTTTTAATCTCTTGTTAGCTAACATTTTTGGACATTACAAAGATCAGGTTTCATCCGTCATTTGCTCGGAGTTGAACCAACTCTGCAGAGAAGTGGTTTTCCTGCTATTTGGAAAATCTACCCTTACAATTGCAATTCACCCAGTTGCAAGGGCATCTGGCTTTTTCAGGGCATGAGAGATGGCACTCTGATTGCTTTATTTCATGTTACACCCATAACATGCCAATGATTTATTAACATATTAACATACAAATACGAGCCCTTTGATCCTTGCGCTTTACTTCATGCCATTATAACCCGCAGCTGTTAAACTACAAGAAATGAATTTGGACACGCCCTAAATGCACTTGTAAAGCGTGTTTCAGACTGTCCGCTTAATAGGGCCCTAAATGTCAAAAATGCACCAAAGGAGTTTCTTAAAGTCCATCGATAGATGATTGTCAGATGCGACGTTGCACGTCCAATGTTTACAAACAAATCACTTGCTTTTGTTGACATCTTGCACAGTCACATGACTAATTTCATGCATTTAAACCGATGTTTTGTGTACATGCGGGGATAATCCTTCTATTTCGGCTCATTTGCGCAGGTGCGGCTCGCCGATTAGCCGATAAACAAGATGCCCTTTAATGTAATGAATAATTCACTTATTGAAATGCTTCACCCATATCCACAAACTAATGGCAAGCGACTTAATGAAAGTAAGCAAAGTCAATTAGGCTGCCTGCACACCTTCTTGTTGAGCATTCGACAGAACCCCGGTACAAGTTGTCAGTACTGCTATTGATTGGAGTGGGCCTTTTGATAGATCGTCACTCCATATAGCACACCTGCTTGTGGTTGTAATGTAATGTTAGCATATGTTTACATACACTCAGAAAAACCACTTCCATTATGGATTGCTGATGAGGTTGCGATGGTCCTTGAGAACATGGCACATGACAGGACGTATTGCGCCCGTGATGCTTTCCTTGGGTATTTTTGCAAACTTCGAACTTTTTAGTATTTAAGTTAATTCCGAAAACACTTCGCACAAAATATGATGTTTTTATCAGAGGTTAGCTCATTTTAAAAACTATATATTGATTTGTAGCTGTTTTGATTTTCAATGCTGTTAAAGTAAATTTATCTGACCTACACTACCGCTCAAAAGTTTGAGATCACTTGGAAATTTTCTTGTTTTCCAGAAACATACGTACATGAAATTAGTCTGAATAGGATATATAGCGAATGAACAGAACATGCTGACATTGTTGCAGTTAGAAGTAACGATTTTAATGGAAAATGATGAATATGCACTTCAAACTTTGTCTTCATAAAAAAAACAAAACACCTTCACTGTTGATACTGAAACTAGTGTTTGTCGGGAACTACTTAGCGCAGCTGCTAGTTGACAACCTGTGAGGCGTCTTTGTCTTAAACTACACACTCTCAGATATTTGTCTTCTTGCACAGTTGTGCATCGGGGCCTCCCGCTCCTTTTTTCTGTACATGTTAGTGCCAGTTTGTGCTGCTCTCTGGAGGGAGTAGTTGACAGCATGGTGAGAGATTTTAAGTTTTCAATTTCTGGCATTGAATAGCCTTCTTTTCTAAGCACAACAATAGACTGACGGGTCTCTAAAGGAAGTTCTTTCTTTCTGGCCATTTTGAGCCTGTAAACAAACAAACAACGGCTGATACTTCAGGTACTAAACCAACCTCAAGAATGCCATGCTCCCTTTTGTACTATCTTATTAGTTCAACGGTTTTCAGCTGTGCAAAACATTTGCAGAAGGGTTTTCTAATAATCAATTAGCCTAATAAAATGCTTAACTTTGATTAGCTGCCACACCAGGAGATTGATGCAGAGGACTGACAGTTGCTGATAATAGGCCTCTATGCAAAAATGTAGATCATTCTTTGAAAATCATTTGATTAATATTAATCGTTTGTGAAATGGATAAAAATGTTTGTGAACTGCACAAAAATGTATTTTTCTTTGGAAAACAAAGAAATTCGCAAGTGATCCCAAACTTTTGAGCGATAGTGTATCTAGTCAAGTCATTTGTCTTATCAGTAAAAAAAAAAAAAATATCAGCATTCAAATTCAACAATACCTTGTAATACCTTTCATCAGAATAGAAGAGCTATTTTGAACCTTGAAAATATTATAGGCTAATAATAAAAATATTTCATAATAATACACCATGTTCTCGGTGTGGCTCCTAAAAGCAACTCCTGAGGAATATGATGGGGCTGCTAGACAGCTCATCTGGATAAGGCATTGTTAAGAGTGCTCCGCAGGGGGGTTCAAGAGTGGCAGAGAATTGCCTAGGCGGGGCATTTCAATGAACAGGACACCCTGCTACATCATGGACCAGTGCCCACCTTGCCCCAATTAGTGCTCACAGTCAACCAGCAAAGGGCATCCATGCAGCGTCCTCTGGCTCAGCATCTGTGTCAGCTGAATTTGTTGGCTGCCGTGTGACTGGAAACAGTGGCTGACATAACATGTTCTGCAGGACAGCGCCTACTTGTCTGCAGTTTCTAAATAAACACAGAGGGTTGAGTTCATACACAAGCGTAACTGAGACAAAATGGGAGTACTGAGGAAAAGTGACTCCTGTTTGCCATTCTTACTGATTTTGAAGGTCTGATCTACGTGTATTTTTCTACATGGCACTAGTTTTTTCTTTTCCTGATATACAAGCATGTTGTTTTATATTAATTTATTGGACTGTTAAAAAAACAGTGGTAGATAAACTACAGAGATGAGTCAAATCATTATTATCACCTGCCTAAAATGCTGTAGTTCCTCTGTATATTGCAAAAACAGCTGCGTCAAATTGATATTCAATTGATTTCCCGGACCCCAGATTTCCATGAAGAACATTTAATGAACTCCGGACCCCTCCCAAAGTGGAGGAGGGTATTTGGTGGAACGATGGATAGGGGATTGGGGCAAAGGCGATGTTGTATGGACTTGATGTTGTCTGTGATTGTGTCAACATTGGGAGCCCCAGGTAGCGAGACTCAGGGTGGGGTTCGTCGGAGTCCACGTAGGCTCCTAAACCCCCAAAAGCTGTTAATGAATCGACAATAGATGGGCTCTATGTAGGTTGTCAATATTATCGTGCATGTAGCTTGCATTTGAGTTTGACGTCTGGCTCCCCGAGGATTTTAATCAAGTGGTTCGGCCCTCCTCGCTTGGATGCTGTGGCGGCGGTGCCAATGCGAAAGGATGCCTGGGGCAGTATTTAGGCAAAAAATTGAATATAATTCAGTTCAATTCAATTCCATTTATTTGGACAGCGCTTTTCGCGGATAAATTGTCACAAAGACTGTTTACGTTGAGGGATTAAATAAATGTAAGGGCAGTGCCCAGCCTATTCCCCACAAAGAAAATGAGGCAAAACTCCTCAAAAAAAAAATTTCAGGAGGAACCCGGCTATAGTGGGGAAGCCCATCCTCCGCCGGCAGCTAATTAACAGGGGCTGCTTTTGCATCCAAAAGTGAGACAAAGTGTACCAAAAACTGAAGCAATAATGAGGCGCTAGTGAGCTGAGCCACTGCGAGTGGCCTTAGGTTGGACACACGTAGTATAAGTGAATGTTTGCCGACGAGGAAAAGTGTACCGAAAACTGCAGCGATAGCGAGGCGCTAGTGAGCTGCGCCACTGCGAGTGGATGGAGGTGGTTACGTGTGGTATCTGCGAATATTTGCTGGCGAGGCGAAGAACATCAGCATTGTAATGGTTTGACAATTTTAGAGTAAACTTGGCAATCATTCAACAGCACTATAAATGTATGAGTTTTAATTTGTGAAGAATGCAATGTGCATATGTAGCAAGAGTTGCTCGGCTAATAGGTAGGAGCGACGAAAGTCTGTTTTATTTTGAAAGTCTTGTTAAACATTGCACTACTACCGAATTATATGCTGTTTTCCTCCACACATGGCTTACCACGAAGTTATTGATATGTTTGTTATTTCTGTGCTCATGTTACTCAAGGAACAACACAGACTTCCAAATGGCTGTGAGGTGGATACGCGTGCAGTGTCCGTGAATATTTGCCGGTGAGGCGAGGAGCGAGACTGCGAACAAGTGTATCGTAATCGTCAAGTTCTCTCATCTGATGAGGAAAGTACTGGCGGATTGTGTTTCGGTAGGGTGAGGCGGTAAAGAGCAAACTTGGTTCACATGAGCTTCTCGGCTACAAGGGGCGTATGGGAGGTATGGAGGTGGCTTGTGTGCACTGAAACGGAGGGGGGGGGAACTGTGACAGTGGAAGTAGTTGATGGGAGGGGCAGACCTGTAAGAGGCAGCGCAGAATTAATGACTCTGGAAATGGGGAGGGGGAGAGGGGCGGGGAATGAGGCTGAAGGAACCTAGAACCCGGGTTTAGTCCGGCGGGAAGGATGGGGGGGTGCATGTGCACGGGGCAAAAGTGCAGCCTGCGAACACAGGGTCGAAAAAAAAAGGGGACGGAAAGAGACCAAAGAGGTTGTAAACGGAGGGGGCGGGCACTGGCTGGCTTGCGGAAGGACTGACTTCCGCTGAATCTGGAGCTTGAGGCCGTTGCCAAGCGTGATGACGTTGGCGCAGGGGACGTTGATGGCGGAACCCAGTAGTGCTGTGTGGTCTGCACATATCTGGTCTGCACGTGGTGTGGATCAGCTGCGTTGGCGTGGGAGTCGGTGAATAATTTCTGTGGGTTGGCCTTGTTGTCGGAGCGGTGGAAGGGGATTTATCTTCTGCTTTAGTGTCCGATGGAGTCTGGTGACGGTCGAAGGTGGAGCCTGGGATGAGCTTGAAGTGCAGGCCGTGGGAAGCCTTGCTGGGGAGCCGCGGGCCCTCGCTTCTGAGCGCCGCTGTTGAGGGGAGGCATAGCTGCTGCTAGACGGCGGTCTGGAATTCCTACGGTTTTGAGCCCTCGGTGGGAGTGTGGTTCGTAATGTGAGTGCCCCGGTTTGGGGCGAGCGGGTGACGCTTCGTGGTGGAGGTATGAAGATGGCAGAGTGCGAGTGAGTGCGTGGAGGAGAAGTGGGAGTTGCGGGACGGATTGGGAAGATTCCTCTGGAGCCTTGGAGTCTTAGAATTATTCTGCCTCGGAGGGACTCTGCGGGATTTCGCCTTGCTTCAGGTAAGCGAACTCTTGCTGTGCGCTGGGCTGTCTGGTTTGCGAGTAAACAACATGGAATCGAGATGAGCAGGGATTGTGGGAATGAAGGCGGTATATATAGGCGTGCGGACGAATAGGAAGGCGCATTGGGACTGGTCTTGTTCATTAGCATTTGTTATCGGGAACTCCCTTTAACAAAGCATTACACTCCCTCCACCAGCTTTTCTCCTTCCCACAGTGCATCCAAGTGCCATCTCTTCCCCAGATAAACGGGACTAATACCCGGCCGATACCCACGATAAAAAACCTCAGTTCCACAAGAATTGGAAAAGTATGTAAAATGCGCAGAAAAAGAGAATTAAGTGTTTTTTATATTCCCCTGTACCTACATTTAGTTGAAAACAGCACGAAGAAAAAACAATTTTAAGTTAAACCCATCACCTGTATTTATTTTTGCAAATATTTACTAATACCAAATTTGATTTGAGCAGTCACATAAGGCATGTTCATTTAACAGCAAGATGGTTTGAGGTTCGCCACCTAGCCACAACCTGCACATGCAAAAGGTCAAACTGTTTCAGAGGAACGTTTCTCAACATGGAATGGAATGGAATCTGTGGATCTCCATCGACTGACTGTCCAGAATTTAGTGGACAGAATCCACAAATATAGAGAAACTGGACCAGTCTCTGTGCAGAAGACGAGGCTGAATACGTATATTGGACAATATTGGATATATATATATATATATATATATATATATATATATATATATATATATATAATTTACAATATAAATTTTTATCTTGTTTATACGTGTATTTGGTTTAATCTTCACATTGTAGAGTTTTATCTTGCATTTGTGGATGTGACAAACTGTGTTCACTGACAGTGGTTCACTGAAGTGTTCTTGAGTCCTGCAGTAATTTCCATTACTGAAGTCTGTCTGTTTTCAATGCATGGCTGCCTGAGCACCTGAGAGTCATGGCCGTTCAACATCAGTTTTCAACCTTGTTCTGTAAAAACAAAGATTTCTCCAGATTCTCTGAATGTTTTATGATATTATGCACAGTAGAAGATGAAATCCACAAATTCTTTGCGATGTCGCATTGAGGAAAATTATTCTTCAATTGTTGAACGATTTGCCCATGCAGTCTTTCAGAGAGTGGTGAAGCCCTTGCCGTCCTTACTTCTGAAAGACCTTTTGTTCTCAGTCCTCGTATTAATAGTTTGCCAATGAACTCAACTGCCTGTGAAACCTTCCACCAGGTCGGTTTTTTTAAAACATACAACTTTTCCAGTCTTTTTTTGCCCCCATCCCACCTTTTTAAAAAGTTTTACTGGCACTAATTTCAAAAGGAGCAGATAATTTTGAAAACAAACAATAAAATTTTTCCGTTTCGACAGTTGATGTTGTCTTTGTTCCATTTTCAATTAAATATAGAATTTAAGTGATTCGTGAATCATTGCATTCTGCTCTTAATTACTTTTTATAGTGTCCAAACGTTATTGGAAATGGGGTTATAAGAAAATATATTGTGTGTAAACGAGCCTTGCCAGATTGTGAGAAAGACAGACAAACCAGAGAAATAGGGCGATACGGAACCAAATCCTTTTTAAATATCACAAGACAAAATTTCCGATGGTGAAAGAAAGGTTATTTAGCTACAGAATCTGATGTCACTGTAGGGTGAATGTGTGCTTCAGGCTGTGTTTTTCTGAATACTCTTGAGGCAATATTAAAATGGAAGTGATAAGGTTATTCAATATTGACTCAACAATGTACAACCTACAGTCTCGGAGATTGCTGAAGCGACTTTTGAGTTTTCATATCTTCCCATATTATTTCATGGATTAAAAACTTCTCCTTGTGAAGGTATGCTATTATATGAACCTGCCCAAAGATACTGCATGTGTTTAGAGACACCAGCTAAAGGAACTTCAGTCCCAGGGAACTGCTGACATCCTTGATGGTCAGAAATCCTCCCGGGAACTTTCAAGTCTCTTCATTTGTGAGTTTTCCTTTAAGCAACATTTTACAAGAAGCACCGTCAATAACTAATTGGCGCGCATATGAAACATTTCACGTTAACGCAGAAAAATCAATGTGTGTCAAGGGTGAGGCCGTAAATCAATCTTCAAGCCCTCACGTGGCACTACCTTCAAAACTGACGTGCTGACATCATGAACATGACCGCATCAGCTTGTGAGCACTCGAGAAAACTGGAGTCAGCAGACACACTTCTCCACTGCGAATGCAAATTAAGACTCTTCTGCCCATAACCGAGACCCTATATCGACAACCAGAGATGCTGCCGAGTTTTGTGGGTTAGAGTGCACCTGAGATAAACTGAGAGAAAAAGTGTGCTGTGCTTATTCCACATTTCAAATTGTTTTTGGGAATAATAAATGTGGAGTTCCCGCGGCCAAAGAGGAAAAGAACCATCCTGACTGTTACCAAAGCACATTTCATTAATCAGCATCTGTCAAGGCGTGGGGGTGTGTTTGGGCCTAACGCGTGGGCACCTTGCACGTGTGTGAAGGCTTCATTAGTGCTGAATCATACATTCGCATTTTGGAGCAATATATGCTGTCATGTATAAAATCACTTTTTCAAAGACGTCTTTGCTAATTTGCACAAGACAACACCAAGCCCCAGTCAGTATGCGTCACCTCAGCATGGCGTTGTACATGGCATGGCTTCATGCCAACCTCTGACCCTCGATTACGTCATTACTGTAATGAGAAAACCGTTGTGAAATCTTACATTTCAGCTGTATTTTTACTCCTCGTGTATGACCACCGAAGGCTGTTCTCGTTTCCGTAAATGGAAGTTTTTACATTACCCTAGTCTATGACTAAAACCTTGTTTGCTCGTCAAACATTTTGTAAGAGTTAGCCAAAAAAACTTGTGGAGACAAGAACTTGTATAAACATTGCCAAAACCTGGTATACTGCCATGGTTATCAAGATCACTTTGCTCATGATGGGATGTTACCTTTGAGGAATTTTTACCGTTTGGGTTTGTGTTCTGTCCTGCAATATTTTCATGTATCCCAGGGCAGCAGTTCACAAAAGTTTTGTTGGGGACCCCCTGTGGGTGCTAGTTTTTGTTTCGATCGCAATCCCAGAATAGTCCTAATTTTTCTTCACCTCACTATTCATGCGTATATGGAGGGTGGCATGGTGGTGCACTCAGTCGCTGCAGACGTATCCTCTGTATTTACATCCTTATTGTTCCAACAGCAAGATTTTTTGTTATCACTGTACCTGTTATTGCTGTTTCAGTATCTCTGGAACAGGTGCATCATATGGGCACTTTCATTTCTTTTTTTTTTCTTGGGTTAACCCTTTCAGACATCAAAGTCAGATGCTGTTGAAAGCCTATCATGTGGAAACTTGTCACATGATAGGTTTTCAACAGCTCAGGATAACTACATTTTTAATTCCTTGAAAATGTATTTGGCGCTCAAAGGGTTGAGGTTGTTGTTATTTTTTTTCTCATGTAAATATATTTTATTTTTCTCAATAAAAGTCCTCTCACACTTTTATTAATTATAGGGACAATAGTCCACACACAAAAAAAAAATCATTATCCAAAATCTTCTGTTGTGCGAGTGATCGTGATGACCTCGTCAGATTTCTTGCGTACAACATACTTCTCTGGTGAAGGAACGAAAATGAAGATGAGTTCTGCGGATATTTACGCGAATGATGTGACTCATCTTGTCATCTAAACAGGGCTTGACTTTGCAACACCACGACTTTTGCGAAGCACATCCATTGCGGGCTGTTCTCCCTCACATCACAAATGTTTGTGTTTCCACATGCACAACTATTCACTCACTTGCTTTTGTCCTTTGGCTTCTGACTGCATTTTAGCTCCATGCGGTTTTGAATTTGCATGAGCCTACTTTCATATTCATCACTCCACACATCAATGAGTTTTGACAATATGCAACATGTGTACTGTAATTCTGTCACGGAGCGAGTCCGTGCTCAGACACATTTTTAATTTCATCTCTCCCTGGAACCAGGGTCTCGACTCACGTCAGAAAAAGGCCTGTTTTGCTGTTTGTTGCACAATAGATAATCGTTCTCATTGCAAACCTTCAGTGTGGGCAGTTTTTTTGTGCTGAAAAGCTATGTGATGATATGCATGTCTATCAGCGCAAAAAGGGCTACTGTGATAGAAAAAGAGCTACTTGAAATATTTTATTAATCCCCTACCCTGAAGTGGTAGAGGGTGCATTGCAGTGGAGTCTGTCTGTCCATCTGTCCATCTGGCTTTTCGTGCGGATGTCCATCCGCATAAGAAAGGACAGGTTTTTTCTCAGAATCATTAGATGAAAGAAATTTTGTATGTGTGTATTACAAGTCATGACCTTGATTGAGTTTGAAAAGACTATTCCATGGTGGTGGGGGTACTGATGACAAAGTTTTTATTGTTTTTTATTAATTTTTTTTTATAGTGGCAGTCATACTGAAGTGGGACACGGCTCTCAAAATTCTGTTCCAAATGTATCTCTGTCAACAGAAGATCTTGGCCAAAAATTAGTGCAACTCTGGTTGGAAATAAATGTTGTAACATAGGACTGTTGACACAGTGCTGCAACAAATGCGTGACAATCATTTCTGAAGGTGGGCCCAAAAATTCTCAAGTGTGTGCAACTTTTTTTTTTTCTTTTGGTCAGGCATTGTACATAACCAGTTTCAAGGAAAAGAATTAGGTTCTTGACATTTCTCACGCCTTCATCCATCCAAAGGTTTACCAATCAGCAAGTCCCCCTCTGATCTTGAAGATGGGCAGAGATACATTTCCCCTTTTTGTTCAAAACTAAAAGTGTGAGTCTGGACTCAGTGGGCTTTTTGACACAGAAAAAATGGGGTAGCAATATCTGTGGATTAGACTTTAGGGGTTGATATCTGATGTTGCTGTCTGAAGATCTGACTGTCTTTAGGTTTCAGGATAAGCAAGCATTATGTTTTCTGTCTTTCTTTGCCTCTGTAATTGTTCACATTTGTTTAAATTCTGTGTAAGGTAGTAAACTCTTGACAGCAGACACAGACCTTGTACTGTATATTCTGTTGCAACTCTTATTACATTTCCTCATTTTTACTGGATTCTGAGTTATGCTTTTTGATCAAGGTTGATCCAACAGGTTGCTCAGTCAATCAACAAATTTAACAAAGCATTTGTCGATTGATATATTTAAAAATAATTAATAAATTAAATGTAATTAATTCATTTTAATATGTTGGATAAGTGAGTGGTTTTAACAGTTTATGCACTTGTTTTTGGTATTCAGAGCACTTGGTTGTTAAGGGAGGGTGTCAAACTGTGTGGACCTCTGGATTTGGAAATGATATACAGTTCAATTAGACAATACTTCCTTGACAAATCCAAATTACTTTCAATGAGAATTTGCAGTCAGTAAATTTACTGAACTAAATGCTTTTGCTGGCAGGATATGAAGGAAACAATGAAAATAAGAGTAGTAAATGATAATAAAATCAAAAGACAACGCCGGTATCGTTGGGTTTTTACCTGCGTAACCGAAGGCAGCAGGTCTAGGAATGACTTTTTCACTTCCAGACCCGATCTCTGAAAAATGCTCTGAGGTCAAAAATCTCTTGGGAGAGCGCCAAACTCATCAAATAGAGCAGGTGAAATTTTGTCGTCCATTGTCTGTCCGTCATTCCATCTGGCTGGCCGGCCGTCCGTGCGAAGTAATGGCGTTATCGAGAAAAAATTAATTCAACCCAGGAAGTTTTCATTTGGTATGAAGATGTATCTTGACCCAAGACAGGTTTCTATTGAAAATGGGTGCACTTGGTCAAAATCCAAGATGGCCGCTGCCGTTTTTGTAAAAAGAATATTATCAAGATAACGCAAAAAAGAAGTGTCCTAGGAAGTTATAATTTGGTATGCTGATGTATCTTTGCCTGAGGCAGCTCGCTGTTGAAAACGGGCATGTTTCCTCAAAATCCAAGATGGCTGTTGTCGTTTTTGTAAAAACAACGTTATTGAGATAACGTAAAAAATGAGTGTTGTAGGAAGTTTTAATGTGGTATGCTGATGTGTCTTCACCTAGGGCAGGTTGCTATTGAAAATGGGTATGCTGCATCAAAATCCTAGATGGCCGCTGCCATGGATCTGCTGGAACAGCGTCATTGCAATAACTTCAAAAATAAGTGGCCTAGGAACTTTTAATTTGGTATGGTGGTGCATCTTGACCTATTGCATGTTCTTATTGAAAATGATATCGCAACATTAAAATCCGAGATGGCCACCAAACGACGTTATCGAGATAACTCGCAAAATAAGTGGCTGACCCAAGGCAGGTCATTATTGAAGAGGAGTTGTGCTACGCCAAAATCCTTTCCAGTTTATCTTTTCCATATGGCTGCAACTATCTATCTTTCATCATCGTTGTCGTCATCATCATCATAACAATTCACCATCACTCAATCAATGCAAATTTTATTCACCCAAGCATTCTTCTACACAACTCCTGGGCAGCGAAGCAGGTTCAGTGACTTTGCACTTGTTAGCGAAGTAACTTGTTACTGTAGAAACATGAACGTTGTACACTATACAGGTTCACTGTCTCTGTCCTGTGATTGGCTTGATAGTTTGCAGGCCAGTTTTTTTTCTCTTCATCTGCTTTCCCTTACAGTTACTGGATTAGATTAAACTTGAATAAATGGCAGGGGAGAAAGATTGCAAAATTCTTTCTCAAAATTAGCCCACAAGACTTTAATTTGCGGCAAATATTTATTGGTATGATGTCAGGAGGCAATACACCTATGTAAAGTATTTTGTACTCTCATAACCCTCTGAATATACTGGCTGTTGGTGGGTGCAGATCGGGTGGAATCATCACGTTGGTTGGTTGGCGGAAGGGAGATTGATGAGTGTGTGCGGATTCGGGTGATGTCAGAGCTGACCTGCACATCACTAATTCCTTTGTATTTTCAGACTCTCTCAATGTCCCGAGCAGGTAACACTCCTTCGGGAGGTCATTAAAAACTTCTCATAGTGACACAACAGGCCTCACCAGTCCCCAGCCAATGTCCGTGCCCCCGCCAACAACCCCAACCAGCCCGACCCCTGATGCCGTCACCTATTAAAATGCACAAAATTGGCCATTCCCAACCCTGTTTTCAGGAGTACGGCCTGGGAAGAAATTAAAGGGAGAAATAATTCACTAAAATTTAACAGAAGCAAGACCTCCGAGAGGGCAGTGCAGCTTCACTCTGTCACTCTGTGCCCTGAGGCAACAGCTGGGGGCCGTCCCTATTAAATTGATTGCCTATGTGGTATAGCACTCTTGTGATTAAAACCTGAGGGGTGTGGGTGGGTACTGTACGGGTGTATCCAGCCTCAAGAGGGCCATGGCGGCAATGCCAAGGCAAACTGAAGAAAAAATGACATTTTCTGACAGGAGAGTGGGAAGGGACAGCAGTACTCATTCTGCTAAGGCTGGCTGAGTAAAGACTCTGCTCTTGATTTTGTCAGTACTGTAAGTGCTTGCCACAGAATTTTATCAACCTTTAGTGGGTGAACCGGAGGTCTGGGGGCAAGTTTCTCCAGAAGAACATTTTGACAGTTTTAATAACTGCTCGCATCAATCTGGGGCTCTTTGAAGTGAAAACTGCACTGCAATAAGTGAACGATAAAAATACTAGGTGAGATGAATTCATTTTTTTCAAGACTTTAAGCACTTATTTCTATCACATTTTTTCTTAGTAAGACAAAAAAATTTGTCCTGATTTGAGGTAATTTTGATTAGTTTGCCAATGGAATAGGACATTTTCACTTGTCAAGCAAATAGTAACTTAAAATAAGTTAAGATAATAAGAAATTTTTAAAATTATTCTAAAAAAACAATAACGTTGATTAGTTAAACCAGTAGTTATCAAAGGAAGAAGTCCTGGAGCACACAGTTATATAAGGCGATTTCTAAGGTGCAGGTGACTAACGTTTCGACACAAAGTCTTCTTCAGAGTCAAACAGAATGAACATTTAAATCTCCCTCCACAATGGAGAGGTAATTTCCCATTGGATAGAGTTAACACATTCGAATAAAATAGCCAATGGCCCGAGTACACACACTGACGAATGAATGAACACATAAGAGAGCCCCTCCCATTGTCAAACAAAACATCTCATTGGTGGGAGTAAAAATCCTGAGGAATAAAAAGAAAAACAACGGCACAGAGGGATAATCAATGAAAGAAAACAGGACAGATTCATTTCTTCATTTAAACCAAAAGGCTCCACAGTGTAAAGTGTAAAAATCCAGTAGGCTTCTCCGCGTAGGAGTTTATTCACAATATCCCTGCCTCTAGGCGGTGGGGTGATTTTCTCTGTCCCCCAAAATTTAAGGGAAGCCACTGACCCATGTTTAGCCTGTTGATAGTGACGCGCTATGGCATAATCAAGGTTTTTGGTGCGGATAGCAGTCTTATGTTCAGCTATTCTCACTTTAAGAGGACGTTTGGTTTGTCCCACATACACTAATCCACATGGGCATTTCAACATGTAGACAACACGAGTACTTTTACAATTAATAAACAAATTGATTTTATATTTCTTGCCCGTGCGTGGGTGCGTGAATTCTTTAATATCTGAAGAGTTTGAGCAGTGGGTGCAATGTCCGCAGCGCTAAAAACCTATGGGTTGAGAGAGCCAAGAAGAGAGGGGTGGTGTACGAATGTTCGCGTGGACCAGCCGATCTCTAAGATTGCGTGCACGTCTGAAGGTAATGCGAGGAGGTTGAACAGAAATAGCCTTGGGAGATGGGTCACTTTTGAGGATATTCCAATGTCTAAGGACAGTATGTTTAATCTTGCCTGCCATGGCCGTGTACTCTGTGGAAAAACAGAGGCGAGGAGAGGCTTAATCCCGAGATCTCTTTGTCAAAAGGGTGTGTCTTTCCGACCGCATTGCTCTTTGATAGGCCAAATCAATACACTCGCCAGGATAACGTCTGGCTCGGAAACGCTCCTTCGTGTCAAAAGCTTTAACATGAAAGTCAGTCTCAGAGCTGCAATTTCAACGCAGTCTAAGAAAATGACCGGTGGGGATATTTTTAATCAGCCGGCTGGGGTGATTACTGTCGGCTCTTAAAAGAGTATTCTTGCAGAGAGGTTTACGAAAAATTGTAGTTTGTAATGTGCCGTTTTCCTCTTTGTAGATGGTTGAATCTAAGAAATTGATCTCAGTAAGACTATATTCCTTGGTGAAACTCAAATTATTGGTGAAAGTATTTAGATAACAAAAGAAATCATTGAGTTCATTGTTATGGCCCTTCCAAATAACGAAAATGTCATCAATATATCTCTTAAACAGAGCGATCTTGGACAAAAAAGGGTTTGAGGAATTAAATATGATTTCTTCTTCCCACAGCCCCATAACAAGACAAGCCAGTCTGTCAGGAACAGACTGGGTTCTCAGACTGGCTCAGGAACAGACTGGGTCTCAGACTGGCTCAGGTACAGACTGGGTCTCAGACTGGCTCAGGTACAGACTGGGTCTCAGACTGGCTCAGGAACAGACTGGATCTCAGACTGGCTCAGGTACAGACTGGGTCTCAGACTGGCTCAGGAACAGACTGGGTCTTAGACTGGCTCAGGAAAAGGCTGCGTCTCAGACTGGCTCAGGAACAGACTGGGTTCTCAGACTGGCTCAGGAACAGGCTGGATCTCGGACTGGCTCAGGAACAGGCTGGGTCTCAGACTGGCTCAGGTACAGACTGGGTCTCACACTGGCTCAGGAACAGGCTGGGTCTCACACTGGCTCAGGAACAGGCTGGGTCTCAGACTGGCTCAGGTACAGACTGGGTCTCACACTGGCTCAGGTACAGACTGGGTCTCAGACTGGCTCAGGAACAGACTGGGTCTCAGACTGGCTCAGGAACAGGCTGGATCTCGGACTGGCTCAGGAACAGGCTGGGTCTCAGACTGGCTCAGGTACAGACTGGGTCTCAGACTGGCTCAGGAACAGACTGGGTCTCAGACTGGCTCAGGTACAGATTGGGTCTCAGACTGGCTCAGGAACAGACTGGGTCACAGACTGGATCAGGAACAGGCTGGGTCTCAGACTGGCTCAGGTACAGACTGGGTCTCACACTGGCTCAGGTACAGACTGGGTCTCAGACTGGCTCCGGAACAGACTGGGTCTCAGACTGGCTCAGGAACAGACTGGGTTCTCAGACTGGCTCAGGAACAGACTGGGTCTCAGACTGGCTCAGGTACAGACTGGGTCTCAGACTGGCTCAGGAACAGACTGGGTTCTCAGACTGGCTCAGGAACAGGCTGGATCTCAGACTGGCTCAGAAACAGACTGGGTCTCAGACTGGCTCGGGTACAGACTGGGTCTCAGACTGGCTCAGGAACAGGCTGGGTCTCAGACTGGCTCAGGTATAGACTGGGTCTCAGACTGGCTTCAGAACAGACTGGGTCTCAGACTGGCTCAGGAACAGACTGGGTCTCAGACTGGCTCAGGAACAGACTGGGTTCTCAGACTGGCTCAGGAACAGGCTGGGTCTCAGACTGGCTCAGGAACAGACTGGGTCTCAGACTGGCACAGGAACAGGCTGGGTCTCAGACTGGCTCAGGAACAGGCTGGGTCTCAGACTGGCTCAGGTATAGACTGGGTCTCAGACTGGCTCCAGAACAGACTGGGTCTCAGACTGGCTCAGGTACAGACTGGGTCTCAGACTGGCTCAGGAACAGACTGGGTCTCAGACTGGATCAGGAACAGGCTGGATCTCTGACTGGCTCAGGTACAGACTGGGTCTCACACTGGCTCAGGTACAGACTGGGTCTCAGACTGGCTCCGGAACAGACTGGGTCTCAGACTGGCTCAGGAACAGACTGGTTTCTCAGACTGGCTCAGGAACAGACTGGGTTCTCAGACTGGCTCAGGTACAAACTGGGTCACAGACTGGTTCAGGAACAGACTGGGTCTCAGACTGGCACAGGAACAGAGAGAATATTAAGTAGATCTGCAACACAACAGACTTAAAAGGCACAAAAGTAAGAGCGACAAACACTTACAGACTGAAGGACACAAGGAACACTTCTGCTCATGTACAGAATGAACTAACACAACACGGGGGGCAGGAATACATCAGACACAGTGAAGGAGGACCGAGTGATGGGGCGACACGAGGAGACACTAACAGTATAAAAACGAACGGACACGGGGGACGAGACACACGGAGGGAAAGGAAAACATTTACATGGGAACCGCAGCCCCATGGGTCTCTGGAAAACAACGCAGGGAACAGTCCTGACAGTTTGCGTTTTTAACTCATTATCATTGGTCTGCAGGAACTGAGGTTGTACTTGCGACCCCAAGATTTTATTCCCAACAGAGTTTATGATCCAGACAATTTACAGTCTCACCTGATTTACATTTGTGATTCTCTGCATTTTACTGCAAATCGATGGAGGATTAAGGTACTTGCTATTTTATATGGCATCAATATCCATTCTGTTGTCATGCATCCCCTTTATTTAGCTTTTATATCTTGGCATGTAATGGCCATATTAGGCTTCTGTAGAAATCAGACAACTCCAACTCAGGTCAAGCTGTTAAAACATTTGACTTGCCCAAACATGCTTGAATTTGTCGACCAAACAATAATTGAAAATTTAGAAAAATGCAGCCAAAATTAGAAAAGTGAACTCTGTTAAAATTAGTCTCATGCCGCACAACTAATCAAGAGTAATTAAAAACATAATTACTTGAGAGAATAAAGTTTCTTTGCAAGACTGCTTTGCTCAAAATGTCACGCATCATTTTGTCCATACAGATTCGCCTCTTACACCACAGAGCAGGTCTGAAAATAGGCTAGGGTGCTTGTCACCCAGTGGTCATCGGTGTAACTAACAAGAAAGATTATTGCCACCTCTAGGTGGCGTGCGTGAGGATGCACTGTTTTTTAATGTACATGAACTGCAAAGTAATATGATGGATGAAGACAGAGTTGTTAAATTCAACGGCGTGTGTGTTCTCTGTACCTCTACCCACAACCAGAATAGGGCCTCTGACACCATTGGCCTCCTTCTATATACGAGTGAGAAGTTGCATCATGTACTGTACTTGTTTCAGTCTAGCTAACGTGTTTGTGGGCTGTTTGTTTCAGTGGTTTTAGTGGACTCTGTTTTGCTTATTAACAGAATTCCTTAATCCAGATATAGTGTGCAAAAACAATTGAAAAACAAAACCAGGGGCCTTACTTATATAAGTTTGTGTGGATTTCATACCTCAATATTGCATGTCATTTTTCAGGGTATTAATTGAATCTTACAGTATAAGCACAATGATGCCAGTTAATGTTGCCGTAAAAAGAATCCCAGTACATGACCTGCCATTTAATGTGACTCATAGTAGTTATATTTATCTTCATGTTCACGTCACAAACAGATTCAAAAACCTTTTTCAGGCCAACTAGCTTCTCTTTTAACCCATAAAACCTACACAGCAACTGTATTCAAACCTGTGGAACTTTTTATATTCTAGAGGAGATCTCAAGGTTTCCAACGATCCCAAATATATCCAGTTGAATTACAGGGAAATTTGCATAAAATTATGCACAAGATCTAGATATTTTCCTTTTAATGTGATGCTGTGGCTATAAAAAACATCATATTCCAGGTCTGACGATTTCTCTCAATATGATATGTGATGTAAGTGTGATGTATCCACAGTGAAGCCCTGCAGCCAGCGAGAACATAAAATGTATGTGACAGTGACCTAAAATATGAAAAAAGCTTTCTATGACTTTTAACCTACATAAGGGAAAACTTAAGTGAAAAGTTCGAGTTTAGGGGGTTGACCCATATTAAGGACAATTCGGAACATAAGCCTTTGTCAGATCTCTCTTTGGCAGCGAGAATTAATTCTTTTAAAGTTAATAATCTTGCTAAATTCTTTATCTCTAACAGTGCCTGCCAATTTTTCTTCTCAATATATTCTTGAAAAAAGCTGACGGATTCATTCTTCCTGTCATAAGGGATCGACAGACTCCCAGGATTCGAAAATGGCTTTTGCAAAGGCATAAACCAGATGATGGTCTAGAGCAACCAGATTTCAGCTCCTGTTACTGGGCCGCTGATCTTCGGGTCAGTCAGCACTGGTTGCAGGACGGAGTGATATTCCCACCCCCAATCTGGTGAAGGGGGAGGGGGGACCTCAGCTATACATGAACATTATCGTTACTATATTTGATCAATTATCAGTGAAATTTGGTCACCCCCGACATTTTTTTTTTAGGTTTTTACTGATCCCGATGAAATGGTTTGATACCTTTCTCACCCCACTTCCTGCTCTGAAAGGAAGCTCCTTAATATAAAAAACATAATGCTGGAGTAACTAAAATATACGTTTGTACAAATACATTGCAAAACAAAGACAGATTGGCAAAGATGCAATCAGATTATGACTCGCAGTCAAGCAGATCCTTTTTCACGGGATGTAAGTTCTGAGCATGTGCAGTAATCGTGACACAGCTCCTTCATTCTGTAGAAAAATTTGCTCTTTACAAACCACCTATATTCTGATTGGAGGAGGACTGAGGTGATAAGGAATAAGGTGAGTGTGCATCTTATGAACTATGGGAAGGGACACACCTCTTCCATTTGTCTATCGGTGCAGTCTTATGCAATATAGGGCTCATTGGACAAAGCATGTCATAAACCTGAGGATGTCAGCCCTAAAAATATAACATGTAACCAGCCTCCTGCAAATCAGAAACCAACAAGAGGTGGGCAACATTGAAACCTGTTTTGACGTCGTCCATCTCTTGTTGGTTTCTGGAAAGACATGTTTAACACATGGAGAAATAAGCAGCTCACAGATCAAACTTACTGCATTATTTAGGGTCCCCTTTCCCACATTACCACTGACCAAAACTACTAATGATGCGACTGCCTTTGTCACTGTGTTGGTGAGATGATTAATTTTGCAAATATGGAAATCCCCTGCACATAATTCTCAGGTCCTTTGGATTAAAGCTGTTCTATATGCCTTTGCCTTTTTCTAAATGTTGTAAAAATTAAACATTCATTGAAGGCTCTATAAACAAATTTTTCATGCAGAGTGAGTCTTCTTCTTCTTATCTCATGCCAGGTGGGTACTTTGGCTCCCCAGATTTTTTTATTTAAATTTGATGCTGGATGTTTATTTGCACTTTTCCATATCAGGGGTTGTTTGGTTCCTGTAGATGAAAAGCACATTTGAAGCATCAAATGTAAATTTAAAAACAAGTCTACAAAAGGACTGTCTATTTAACGAAGTACAGTTGATACAGATAATGTGCCGTGACAGAGACCTGATGTGAACATTATGGAGGCTGTGTGGGAATAACACACCTGGGGGGACAAACGTATGTGAGTGAGACCGTGATCCTGCAGAGGATCTGTGGCGTATTCTCAAGTTCGTTTAAAATAACCAAACGGCCAATAATGTTATACACCTACAAAACTGCAGGACAGTGTCCCAGATTTTTAGGCAAGGGGCAGTGACTCTAAATATTGATTTGAGTAATTTTTTATCACAGATCACAGCACTTCACAGAACGTTTTTCACTATTTAGAAACGTATAATTTCAGAATTTTCGGAAACACCTTCACATCTCAGAATTATGTTAAAAAAAAGCCGAAAAATCTTTGCACAGGACTATATATGTATGGATGGAGGCGAGGACATATTACATTAGGGCGATGGGAGAGGCAAGGCCTGGTTTCTGCGTACACAGTGGACTGCACTGTCTGAACTGCCTCACCTGACGACAACTGAATCTGTATGTCTGTGTGTAAGAATGTATGCATTCATATGTGTTTGTGTTTGTGTACATATATTGTACATTGCTATATTTCTGTTTTTTGTTTTGTCATATTTCTGCCTTGCTGCATTTTGATGTTACTGTTGTTTTTGATGTTCTGTGTTGCAACTAAACAACTTATAAGTGAAATTTTTTATTTAGGAATCGTGGTTCCCATGAAAATCCAATGAACAAAGTCATACTTAAAAAAAAAAAAGAAAAACTGCATGTTGTAAAAAATATCCAAATTAATAAACTCCTGGGTAAGCTACACTGCACAGAATTTTTAATTGATCGGGATTTATCTTATTTTCTTCAAATAGCAACCAATTAGCAAGGCACGGACCATATCAATGACAGTATGGTCAACGGCTCTACCGTCAATGCAGTATAATTCAGAACAGAAGTTTGTTTTCGGTGCAGTTATTACGGAGGGCGAGTTAAATGGTTTCCAATTTTTACGGAGGACCAGAAATCCCATCATGCACCATTAATGGTCAGGACTATATTGTATCCAGTGATGACACCAATGTGTGTGCAACTTTGAAAGAACAAACAGAAGTGTCATATTTTCTGAGTGACGAAGCCTGTAATATTTACAAATTTCAGCAAAATATTGTTTGAGCTTGTCAGGGACTGAAACCTTTTCCTCACTCTACGGGAGACTGTCATACACGTAAACTGCATTTTATTTCCGTTAAGCAAATCAATCACTCAAAACTTGGCTTGCCTGCACATCATTCTTTTTAATAATATTCAGTTGGCAGAAGACAGAGTCAAATTACGCAGCTTGTTTAACGCATTTATACAGTAACCAGTGAAGCGGAGGTTTTTTTTTTTTTTTTTACACGTCTCTTCTGGAGTCTGAATGAACAATCCAGCAATTATTCAGATCCCGGTGCGCGGCACCCACATCCTGGGGCAGCATGATCACTGGTGACAGCAGATACTGATGTTCTTCAGCCAACGATAGTTGCTACCATAGGAAACATATTCATTTAAAGTAAAATGTTTTCTTGGTATGTATCAGTTGCTACACAACACTGTTGCCAAGGCAGTAAAGCTTTGCAGAAACCCACACACAGATGCGCACATTCACGCACACCCACGCATGCACACCTACAGACGCCTTGCAAACACCCAACCGCAAGCATAGATGCACTAACACAGCTATGACAGAAAAAAAATAAGAAAAAATAAAATACTGTTGGAGGATTGCTATAGGGTTCAAGCTAATTTGCCTGCTGTCTGGTTTTTTTTTTAACTGATTCAGAGAGAGCTCATTCTGTCACAGCTGGGTCCGTTGTTTATTTACAACTAAAGCTTGCATCCTTGACTGATAGACGTGGTTTTTTTTTTTAGGAAAGGGCCCAGCACAGGTTGAGTGAGCATCAGATCACAATTTAATGCCTTTCAATGCTTGTTTTACCAGTCCTGTAGGAAACAATGAGAGAGCTTGTGGTACCGGTATCGCCTCATGAACTTCAGCAAGAGCTCCACCTGAATCCCGGTAGTCAGGGAAGGAAGGGAAACTGCACAGTTAGATTCAAATAATTCACTCGCCCTGATTTTGACAGGACTGCATGCCGGTGGGTTGACTTGCAGATCATGAGCACTTTTAACTCCGTCAAGCCAGCTCTGAATGGCATTTTGGTTTCACTATCAGCAGATGTGATACAGCCCACGTCAGGAACTAATCACAGACTTCGCCGCATCACTAATATGTCACTCGTGCGTCACAGTTACTCTTAATTGGATGTGCATAGAATCACAAACACTTTATTATTTATTTTATTACAGCTCCATATTTCTACATCATCGTTGCCAAACATGCCGATTGCAGCGACTCACAAACACAGCTGCTGTCACTGCAGTGTTTCTGGGTTTTCTGATTTTTTTCAGCGATCATTTCATAGAGTGATCATTTTGCCAAAAAACAAACATCGATTATGACCATGTGATGTACAAAGCACCGCATCATGATGGTGAAAGGGTTGAGCCGTTGATGATCTAGCTATCCACAGATATTGGGTTAAAAAGCACCCTAACGCTGAATCGTGCACTCGAACTGTCACTGGTTTTTGACTGGTCACTGGAAACTTGCACAGTCCCACCGGGGTTTTAAATCATCTGCCATAAACCCCATTCCCAAAAACAGCAGAGGATCATGGGACTAAAAGACTACAGACGATACCGCCTGCTGACCCAGCTCAAATACATTGCAATCTCCCTGCGAGACCTATTACAGTTCACTGCCAGGTCTGTAGTCAACAAAATCACTTAGGCCCTTCATTTTTCAGTCCAGCACCTGGACTCTCCTGTCCCCTCAGCTCATTCTCCGCACCACCACTGACCGCCACTTAGGACCAGAGCCCAAAATCAAACTCGTCACGAAAAAAGGCAGAGATAGTTGATGTTCCTACGGCAACTCCAGAGATTCAACCTGCCACAGTCTAGGATGCTGCAGTTTGAGGGATGGCCAATACAACATAAAACAACCACATCCAGAGGTGGCTTCTCGCCGAAATTTCTTACACCTCTTGGACTGTGACACTTCCTGTATGCAACTTGCTCAGTGGCATGACAACAACTATTCAGCTATACTTGAGAAACTGCAAACAATATAAACGCAAAATAAAGCCAAGAAAAAGTACCGAATGCATGAAGAATCAATACGGTTTCTACACTCAGTGTCGTAGAGCAAAGTGTCCGTAACCCAGCACGCCAACGCAACTTTTCTCCCACAACTGCGCAAGACCGCAAGCGACTTGCCCACCAAAGTATCTCATAAAGCATTGGAAATGGGGCCTGATTACAACATCTGGGTATTTTTTTTTGTATTGGCGATTCTACAGAGTCCCTCCTCAGCCCCTCATCCCATCTGTAAGAGCGAGCTGCAGCGCACCAGCCAGTCTGCAGGGAGGATCCCCCGCTGCAGTCCGCCACCCCTCCAGGACCAGGGGGCATGCTGGGAAAATTCAGGCTCATCCTTCCGACCTGGACATCACCTGTTTGAACCTCTTCCCTCCGGCAAGAGGCTGAGGTCTATCAAGGTCAAAATATCAGGCCTTAAAAATAGCTTTCACCTCATGGCAGAGAGGCTGACCAACCGTGCCCCCGGCCTTCACACACACCACACTCTGTCTTCCTCTCGTGCTCCACCAGACACACACACACACACACACGCGCGCACGCACGCACACACACACACACACACACACACACACACTCACAGATTCCCAGTATGCACCCCCTTACTCTCAAAGACACACTGAAGATTATGTAGCCAAGAATTTTCAAGAATTTTTGTTTTAACTATAAACGCTCAGTCGCTCTTTGTGTAATTACATTGTTTTTTTTACCAGTTTTACCGCTCTCTTTTCTTTATTGTAATCATTGTCATTGTTGTAAAATTCTTTTTATCTTTTCTTGCACCAACTTCACATTTCTACTGAGCAAATACACTTGGCAAAATAAATTTGAGTATTGAATTTAATTATCATGCCTTAATTGCAAATATCAGGGTAACTATTGTTGCATAAAGGTTTATGACCAGGATCTTCCATGCCAATCAAATTAGTTCAAAATTTGAATCCTTGAGATTCTCAATCCTGTGAATATGAAATGTATATTCCTCCTAAACACAGAATTCATGAAATTTTATCACCTTGTCAGTAATTTTATTTCATGGTCTGTTCCTTTGTAATGGCCTGTGTTCTGCTAAAGCAGAGACGCCGTCTGCAATCGCAGCTCCAGCGTCGGCAAACTGCTGATGGCTGAACCACTGCAGGACGGGAATGTGACTTCAAGTGCTCATCAATTCTCATGTATTCATGTGAATACGGCCTCTTTGCTCCATTAATGATGAAAAATGACCCCCCTATTCCTGGTAAATGCGGTTGATTTAATGCTGATGTATTGTTTAGAAAGAAGCTGACGAGCTGTCTCCTCATTCTGAGCGCAGTTCTGCAGCTACAGCCTCTAAACCCTCATAAAATTGTACTGTCAACATTAAATCACGCTGAAAATGAATGCATAATGAAATTAGAGAATCTAGAAAATGATCGTAGTTTGGGCCACCCATCGAGGACGTTTCAGAGCTGGAAAACAAGCAGTGAAGTAAAAGTTAAATTGTATCGTATGCAGACAGCTTTTCTCCTGCCGGTTATTTATGTCACCTCTGGAGTGTGAAATTGTCTCAGAGATATCAAAGCGCAATTACATTCACTGAAATAGTCCTGGGGAGCCATTAACACTGGATTTTCCTCCTTCGTCACACATCCCCGACAGTCACAAACACACACACACACGCATACATGAGCACACACACCCCTACACAAACAAACACGTATGTCAACAACATTGCACTAACTTGACATTTACATGCAGTACATTTGTTGACCTTCACTTGTGTAATTTGCATTCGCATCACATTACTCCCTCGTGAGCGCACCGTCACTGCCTGCCGACACAGTATCATGCGCATCGGTGCGCTCAAACACACACAAAAAGCATGCGCACATGCATGCTTACAAACACAAGGGACAGGGCTAGAGCATGAGCCCTGAGTTTGATTACTGGGCCGATGCATTTGTCTCCTTTCAAAGGCTCATTATCATCTAACGGGACCTCATACGCTATCTGTCATCAATCGAAGGCAGAACCCATGGTATGCCAGTTAATGGTAAACATGACTGAAACACCACCCCTGCTCACATTAAAAAACATGGGCTTGTATTGATCCAGATCTCTTACAGTGGGGGCGGTGAAGAGTTTTGACTCTCTGTCAGTCTCGACCTGCTCGGTTCACGGGCCACTGTTTGACGCTTGTAGGGCGAACACAAGCTGCTTTCCGTGACCTCACTGACCTCTTCTGTTTCCAGAGAAGAAGACAGCAGGGCAGCCTGCAACATCAGTCATTCATTGCAGTATTGTGACAAGAAGTGGAAATTAATGTGTTAGGGCAGCCCTGTCAGCCAAGCTCCTGTACAAAGTCTTCATGCTGGGTTTAAAATCAGAAGAACGTGAAACATCGCGTTTTATGAACTCGCGTTGATGTCCAGCTGGAAATCGGAGCACTTTTCTAGCCCCCTTTTTTATTGTCCCCCCCCACGAAGTGGAATGATCGATAATGGATTGGGTCTGTCAGTCTGTCCTTGTATCCTTATGGCCGTCTGGGCTACAATGGGGACACGATTTCTCAGAAACTATTACACCAAGGTGTGTGAAATGTTGTACGCTTAATAAGCAAGTCTTGATCTTCACTGAGTTTGAAAATGGATGTCAAAGCATTTTTTTTTTTGCCCCTTGATCGTGGCGGGGGGTAGTGATGACCATGTTTCCTTGACTGAATTAGAGCATAAGGTTCTCCACGAATGTAGGCCCAATACACTGAGCGAACATCTGATGAATTCCTTATTGGCTGTTGACAGTAGACTCACTCATAGCTGAAAGGGTGGAAGCCCTTAAGTCAGTCAACGGTGCATATAGCTTCTGACTCATCAGAGGGGAAAATGCATCACACATTTATAAGACCTGGGAATGCAGGCACGGATGCTTTCCTGTATATACGCACAAACACGCCATTAAATTCATTTAAAACTAACTCTGGGAGGAGCAACTCAGTGAAAAGTAGCTCCTGAGACAAAAAGAACATTTAGAAAGTTGAATTTTATTGACACAGCAACAAAAACTACAACACAGGGTCACCCAGCCATCTAAACCCAGCTTTACTCCGAGAAGATACCAGTCCAGCTCACTAGTTTGGTGGATAATAATCACACAGTAACACAGTTATAACTCCACGTCAAGCTGCACTATACACGATGGTCTATGCCCACACATCAATTAGTAGCAGGAATACGGTGTAATGGCCGGTGGAAAAGGAGGCCAATTTCAACGACTAGAGAATAATTGCAGCACGGACACGGTACTAACAAAGAGAATAGTTTAGACCTAACGAAAAGTATTTGCGCTGCCAAAAGACGTATCATAGTCCGCAAAATGGAAGCAACGCGTGTTGTGTTCCGGGGTTCTGGCCTTTGGCCAGAACAGTATTATTCATGGTTTTAACAGTTTCATGTTCTAGGTTTCATAGTTTCATAGTTCATGTTCATAGTTCCATGTTCCTAGTCATAGTTCATAGTCATAGTTTTAACAGTTTCTTGTATCAGGTTTTTGCATTTCATGTATTCATGTTCCTTGTCCATGTTTTTGTTTTTGCCAGGTCTGCCATGCCACTCCACCGCTTGTCTGCGTTCCGCCCCGTGCCTTCGTTGTAGCACATTTCTGAGCTCTGGTTGGCTTTGTGGTTTCTCCCTTCCTTCCATGCTGTGCTGGATTCGGGCCTCTCTAAGCTTAATTGACAATTAACTGTTTTTAAGTTACTAACATTTACTAACACTCACTGGGTGGTGTAATTCTTAGATAGGCACATTACTAATACTACTAATTTAGACAGGGAGTTTGTTGTCATGATTCCTGCTTTGCTATTTCAAGATCTTGCTGTGCTTTTCTGTTCTTAACATTCATGCTTGCTTCCAAACTGCATACTTAATTGGTACTTAAGCTGAGCACGCTCATTCTCTTAATGAGCAGGTCATGTCATCCAATCTCTGTCCATGTCTTGATCTTGCCATGCCTCTTGTTTCTCTCTCTCCAGGTGTTACCCCTCATGTCATGATTTCCAAGCCTTTATCTGGATGCGGTGGAAGTTGGCTGGCAGACAGTGTCTCAAGTTTTGTTTCTCGCGTCTCATTGCATGTGCAAGTTTGTTTCTAGTCGCGTCTCGTTTAGCCAAGTTCTTGTCAAGTTCCCTAGTATTTGTCCTAGCCTCTCGTCTTGTGTGTGTATATATATATATTTAGTATTGTTCTTTATTTTTCTTGAGTATCTTGCCTGGAGTTTCCAGTGCCTTTTTGTTTTTTGCCTTTTGCCTTTTGTTTATAGCTCTGTGTAGCGTACTTTAGTTTGTCCTTTTGCAACCCTTTGGGCCAAGTTTTTTGTTGGCCCTCGTGCCTGTTTTGTTTTGGTTAATAATAAAATCCTCATTCCCTTTTCCCGCATCTGGTGTCACTGATTCCATATCAGTAGACACTGTCTCATTGACACCAGCGGGATGGAGCGCAAGATCGCCCAGCAAGAGGCTGAGCTGCTGCGGCAACGGCAGCAGATTCAGGAGCTGACCGCTGCGCTGGCCATTCTGCAAGCCAGCCTCCCCTGGGCGGGTTCCAGCCAGGCTCCCACCATGCCTGCTACCCAGCCCCTTGCCACCCCTGCACCTGTGCTCCAGCCCGGAGCGGAAGCACCCCAGCTGCAGCCAGTCACGCACCCAGGTCCTGAGCCTCGCCTTCCACCACCTGAGCGGTACGGCGGAGAACCAGGGTTCTGCAGGGCCTTCCTCACCTCCTGCGAGATGTGCTTCGCTCTGCAGCCTTCTACCTTCGCCTCGGAGCCGGCCCGAGTCGCCTTCGTCTTTTCCCAGCTGACGGGGCGGGCTCGCCTGTGGGGAACTGCCGCATGGCAGGCTCGGCTGCCCTGTACTACCACCTACCAGGCCTTGGCGGAGGAACTGCTGCGCATCTTCGACCGCTCCAAGCAGGGAAGAGCTGCAGGGCGAGAGCTACTGAGGATGAGGCAGGGGAGGAGATCGGTGGCGGACTATGCCATCGACTTCCAAACGGCGGCAGCTACTTCTGGCTGGAGCAAGGAGGCATTGTGTGACGTGTTCCTCCAGGGGCTGTCCGAACCAGTCAAAGACCGACTGCTCTTTTGTGAGATCCCAGAGTCTCCAGAGGCCCTTGTCGACCTGGCCCTTCGTATTGACAGCCGCCTGGAGGAGAGGGCGCTCACCCTTGGCCCTGGTCGACGTCCTGCCCCCTCTGGTCAGATCCAACCCCCGGGTCCCAGTCATGCGTCGCCTCAGGACCAGCCGAGGAGAAGCACCACCACACCCCCTCCTGGGAAGGCATCTCCCATGGAGATCGGGAGGTCCCGGCTCACCCAGGAGGAGCGCCAACGGAGAAGGAGGTCGGGGGCATGTTTTTACTGCGGCCAGCAGGGTCATGCCGTGCGAGGCTGTCAGTCAAGACAGCGCCCCCTAGCATCTGGAGGAGTACTGGTGGGTGCTTCATCCAAGGAGACCTCCTCCTACCGCCGGACCTGCGTTCCGGTGACCCTGACCTGGGAGGGCCGCTCCCGCAAGACCACCGCCCTCATTGACTCGGGGGCTGAGGAAAACTTTATCGACGCCAGAGCTGCTGCTGAGTGGGGGGTTCCCCTATGCCATCTTCCCAGCCCATTGTCCATCTCAGGGCTGGGTGGGCAACCCCTAGCTAAGGTGTCCTTCCGGACCGTTCCCATCCAGCTGCTGGCGTCCGGTAACCACCGCGAGCAGATCCGGCTGTTCGTGACCGAGACACCTCGCTCCCCTATTGTCCTGGGTCATCCCTGGTTGGCGCTACACGGGCCGGTGATCGACTGGGCCCGCCATGAGGTGCGGGAGTGGAGTGCCTCCTGTTCAGCCAGCTGCCTCCTCGACTCCCGACCTTCTTGCTCTGTGGGTGGACCAGCTCCCGAGGGGAGGCCAGACGTCTCCAGGGTGCCCCCCGAATACCACGACCTAGCAACAGTCTTTAGCAAGTCCCGTGCGGTGTCCCTGCCCCCGCACCGTCCGTATGACTGTGCTATTGACCTCCAGCCTGGCACAGCGCCTCCTAGGGGTCGTGTCTTTGCCTTGTCTGAGCCAGAGAGGGGGGCCATGGACAAGTACATCCGGGAGTCCATTGCAGCTGGCATCATCCGTCCATCCTCCTCTCCCGCGGGGGCAGGCTTCTTCTTCGTCAAAAAGAAGGACGGCTCCCTGCGCCCCTGCATCGATTACCGAGGCCTAAATAAGATCACCATCAGGAACCGCTACCCGCTTCCACTGATGTCCTCGGCATTCGATGTGATCCAAGGGGCGGCCATCTTCACCAAGCTGGACCTGCGGAATGCTTATCACCTCCTGCGCATTAGGGAAGGCGACGAATGGAAAACCGCTTTCAACACCCCTAGCGGCCACTGGGAGTACTTGGTGGTTCCATTCGGCCTGACCAACGCACCCGCAGTGTTCCAAAACTTGGTGAACGATGTGCTTGGAGATATGATCGGGCGGTTTGTCTATGTCTACCTGGATGACATCCTGATCTTCTCCCGGGATAGGACAGAGCACACAAGCCATGTTCGCCAGGTGCTCCGCCGCCTCCTCGAAAACCGCCTCTTTGTTAAGGCTGAAAAGTGCGAGTTCAGCACCACCACTACCTCCTTCCTGGGGCACGTCATCTCCCCTAACCACCTGGGCATGGACGAGGAGAAGGTCAAGGCTGTGGTGGACTGGCCCGCACCCAAGGACCGCAAGGCCCTACAGAGCTTCCTGGGATTCGCTAATTTCTATAGGCGATTCGTCAGGAACTATAGCACCGTGGCAGCTCCCCTAACGGCCCTTACCTCCATCAAGGTGCCATTCCGTTGGACTCCGCAAGCCGAGGTGACCTTCTGTGAGCTGAAGAGGCGCTTCACCACCGCGCCCATCCTCACCACCCCCGACCCCGCCAAGCAGTTCATTGTGGAGGTGGATGCCTCCAATGTCGGGGTTGGTGCGGTGCTATCTCAAAGATCCAGCAATGATCAGAAGGTACACCCGTGCGCGTTCTACTCCCACCGGCTGACGCCTGCGGAGTCCAACTACGACGTCGGGAACCGGGAGCTGCTGGCGGTGAAGCTGGCCCTGGAGGAGTGGAGGCACTGGCTTGAGGGGGCAAGGATTCCGTTCTTGGTCTGGACGGACCATAAAAACCTGGAGTACCTCCGCTCTGCCAAGAGGTTGACGCCCAGACAAGCCAGATGGGCCCTCTTTTTCGACCGATTCAACTTCTCCCTGGCCTACAGGCCGGGGTCCAAGAATACTAAGGCTGACGCGCTCTCCAGGCGTTTCGACGCTTCCTCGGCCAAGGGAGAGCCCAGCTCCATTCTGCCCAGAACATGTTTTGTCAACAACGTGTGCCTCCGGATCGAGGAGCTGGTCCGCAACGCCCAGAACGGCGCAGCTACGCCCAGTGCCTGCCCTGCCAACTGCCTGTACGTCCCTGCAGCTGCCCGGTCTGACGTTCTCCAGTGGGGCCACTCCTCCAACCTGTCGTGCCATCCTGGGGTCGGCCGGACCCTGCGGTTCATCCAGCGCCGTTTCTGGTGGCCCAAGATGGCAGCAGAGGTCCGGGGGTTCGTTTCTGCCTGCTCAGTCTGTTCCCGCGCCAAGTCCTCCCACGCACCTCCCTCTGGTCTGCTCCAACCACTGCCCATTCCTCACCGTCCCTGGTCCCACATAGCTCTGGACTTTGTCACTGGCCTGCCCGTCTCCCATGGAAACACCACTGTCCTCACCATAGTTGACCGGTTCTCCAAGTCCGCCCACTTTGTGCCCCTTCCCAAGCTCCCCTCCGCTAAAACCACAGCTGACCTACTTATCCAGCATGTTGTCCGTCCCCATGGCATTCCTGTGGATATAGTGTCAGATCGTGGTCCCCAATTCACCTCCCAGTTCTGGAAAGCATTCTGCACATCCCTTGGCACCTCCTTCAGCCTCAGCTCCGGATACCACCCACAGACCAATGGACAGACTGAGCGGGCCAACCAAACCCTGGAGACGGTCCTCCGATGCGTGTGCTCGACCAACCCAAGATCCTGGTCTACCATGCTACCCTGGGTCGAGTACGCCGTAAACTCCCACGCCGCCTCTGCCTCCGGCCTCTCCCCCTTTGAGTGCTGTATGGGCTACCAGCCTCCATTGTTCCCCAGCCAGGAGGAGGAGGTCGGGGTGCCTTCAGCCGGGGCATTCATCCGGCGGTGTCGCCGTGTGTGGCTGTCTGCTCGCCGCGCCTTAGTTCGGGCGGGTAAGACGATGAAGACCACGGCAGACAAGCGTCGGCGCCCAGCCCCTCACTATCGGGTCGGCCAGAAGGTCTGGTTGGCGGCACAAGACATCCCACTCCGGGTGGAAAGCCGCAAGCTGGCTCCTCGCTTCCTGGGTCCTTTCCCAATCCAGAGGATCATCAGCCCCACTGCTGTCCGGCTCAAGCTCCCATCCACCATGCGACGTCTCCACCCAGTATTCCACGTCTCACGCCTGAGGCCTGTTGCCACCTCCCCCCTCATGCCCCCACCTGAGCCTCCGCCTCCTCCTCGGCTCATCGACGGAGGGGAGGCCTACACAGTCAAGTCTCTGTTGGATTGCCGTCGGAGGGGCCGGGGCCTCCAGTACCTCGTGGATTGGGAGGGGTACGGCCCAGAGGAGCGTTCCTGGGTCCCGGCCAGGCACATCTTAGACAAATCCCTCATCCGTGACTACCACCAGTCACACCCCAAGCCATAGCCACAGCCCCAAGCCATAGCCATAGCCCTCAAGCCTAGCCAAGCCAAGCCATAGTCCCAAGCCATAGCCATAGCCCCATAACCCCATAGCCCATAGCCATAGCCTCTAACCTCAAGCCAAGCCATAGCCATAGCCCATTGCCATAGCCTAAGCCTTAGCCCCAGCTTGCTGGTGACCAAGTAATCTTGTTTATGTTTAGTGTTTCTTGTTGTCCTGTTTCTTGGTTAGGTGTTTTGTGTCTTAGGGTTTTTGTCCATAGTATTTACTTGGTTATTTGTCTTGTAGGATTTGTATTTAGTTTTGTGCGGCTTCATGTAGTTTAGTTCTTGGTGTTTTTTGTCAGCGTCAGGTGCCGCTTTTGTAAGGGGGGGGTACTGTTGTGTTCCGGGGTTCTGGCCTTTGGCCAGAACAGTATTATTCATGGTTTTAACAGTTTCATGTTCTAGGTTTCATAGTTTCATAGTTCATGTTCATAGTTCCATGTTCCTAGTCATAGTTCATAGTCATAGTTTTAACAGTTTCTTGTATCAGGTTTTTGCATTTCATGTATTCATGTTCCTTGTCCATGTTTTTGTTTTTGCCAGGTCTGCCATGCCACTCCACCGCTTGTCTGCGTTCCGCCCCGTGCCTTCGTTGTAGCACATTTCTGAGCTCTGGTTGGCTTTGTGGTTTCTCCCTTCCTTCCATGCTGTGCTGGATTCGGGCCTCTCTAAGCTTAATTGACAATTAACTGTTTTTAAGTTACTAACATTTACTAACACTCACTGGGTGGTGTAATTCTTAGATAGGCACATTACTAATACTACTAATTTAGACAGGGAGTTTATTGTCATGATTCCTGCTTTGCTATTTCAAGATCTTGCTGTGCTTTTCTGTTCTTAACATTCATGCTTGCTTCCAAACTGCATACTTAATTGGTACTTAAGCTGAGCACGCTCATTCTCTTAATGAGCAGGTCATGTCATCCAATCTCTGTCCATGTCTTGATCTTGCCATGCCTCTTGTTTCTCTCTCTCCAGGTGTTACCCCTCATGTCATGATTTCCAAGCCTTTATCTGGATGCGGTGGAAGTTGGCTGGCAGACAGTGTCTCAAGTTTTGTTTCTCGCGTCTCATTGCTTGTGCAAGTTTGTTTCTAGTCGCGTCTCGTTTAGCCAAGTTCTTGTCAAGTTCCCTAGTATTTGTCCTAGCCTCTCGTCTTGTGTGTGTATATATATATATTTAGTATTGTTCTTTATTTTTCTTGAGTATCTTGCCTGGAGTTTCCAGTGCCTTTTTGTTTTTTGCCTTTTGCCTTTTGTTTATAGCTCTGTGTAGCGTACTTTAGTTTGTCCTTTTGCAACCCTTTGGGCCAAGTTTTTTGTTGGCCCTCGTGCCTGTTTTGTTTTGGTTAATAATAAAATCCTCATTCCCTTTTCCCGCATCTGGTGTCACTGATTCCATATCAACGCGAGACAGAAAAAAGGGAGAAGAAACTCCAATAATACGAAGAAAGAAAGTCATAAAAAGCTGACTGCAGGCGTCTTCGGCTAAAGTGCATCGTTAAAAATGGACACTGCAGCGAAGGAGGCGCAGTGGAAATCCGGATTATATAACCTTAGGGAAAGGTGCCGCCCACGCCTGATGAAACAGCTGGGAAAGGAATTCGAGGGCAAAGGAATCCGATGTCGTCCCAGAACGAGAGCCACAGAGAAAGTCCTAAAGACGTACAGCCAGAACCATGACATACGGTCCAACTGCAACTGCGAAATAATACTTAATAAACCAATAACTCCAATGGAAACCATGCCAGCAATACATTTCGACAAATATCAAGTTTCTTTTAAAATAGCCGTGAGAATCTTGTTGATAAAATATATATTTAGGAGATCCAATGTGTGCATGAATAACCAAACAATCTGCTACACAGCAGTCAGCCAGGGGATGAAACTACAACATTGAGGTGGTAATAAAATGCCATCATGGCAGCTGGAAGGAATAACACCGTTCCAATCAAATTCTCATACTGGCCACTGCTGTAGCATAAACATCTACTGAGTCTCAAATTTCCCTTTTCAGCCGCGTTACGATGCCACTTGGAGCAATGAGCAGCTCCAGTGTCACACGCTCTGGAGCAGACCTGTTGTTTTTTCTTGAACTGCTCTTTTTAAGGGACGCCAGCTCCTTCTCTTTGATTGGATGATCTGCCTCAGCCACTTCAGTGTGCTCAGTCATGTGACTCTCAGCAGAATCACAGAAGAGGAACCAATAAAAGGGTGACACAATTAAATTAAAAGACCGGAAAATTGCTCCTATAGCACCCAGCTACTCTTCGATTATCCTTTTAAAAACAGATCACAACGCATTTCATTTGACATCTGGCCTAACATCCCAATTTGCCTCAGACTGATGGGTCTTTTAAAAATACAGAATGAAAAAAATAAACATAAGCTCACACTCATATGAAAATGTGGGATCACATCTCCTATGATCAAATCCAGACATTGGATGCAAAAAAGAGCGAGTCTTCATTTACTTTCCTGTGTAGAACAAGTTGGGACAATATGGAAGATACCTAAAAAAAACATCGATTTTTAAATCATCCTTTACTTGTATTAAATTAGAAACAGAGCAAGATAAAATATTTAATATCATTTTTCAGTTTTTTTCTCTGCTGAAATAAACACTCATTTGGAATTTTATGCCTGCAAAACACAAAACATTCAAGAAAAGTTGGGATAGTGGTGTGGTTATCTCTGTGTTACAACACCTTTGCTTTCAACAGGCCTCGCTGTTATTGTTCGGGGAACTGAAGATTGTTGCGAGTTCAATGGATTTTTTCCCATTCGTTTCTGATATCCATTTTCACTTGCTCAGACATATGGGGACCTCATTGTTGCATATTGCACTCCATGAAAGTTTTGCACATTTTCAACATGAGACAGGTCTGGACTGCAGCTGGACCCGACTTGCAGCAGTCTGCTGCTTTGAGAAAAATGACCGGTGACTGAAAGTCATTGATAATTCTCTGATGGTGGGGGCTGTAATATTAGATTTTTCTGCTGCCTTTGATCTGCTTGACCATCCTATTTTGGTGAGAAAACTAGAATCTTATGGTTTTGCTCCAATGGCTTTAATGTGGATCCAGAATGATCTGTCTTCACGATTGCGACGGGTGCATTTAAATGGTGGAATATCAAACAGCAGGAATGCAGTGTGTTTGGTGCCTCGGGGCAGCTGTTTAGGATGCTGCTGTTCATTGTGTTTATTAATGATCTGGCTTGGACAATTAAAATGGCAAATATGGTCTTTAATGCTGATGATTCTACATTATATTATGCTGCGCTGTCGTGCCAGGAACTGAATGATGTCCTAAGTAATATCCTGCTCGTCGTACATGATTGGATTTCATCCAACAAACCTGTTCTTAATATCTCTAAAACTAAGTGCATTTTATTGGGTTTGACGCAAAAATCTTGTTGTCTAAAGCTCGATTTAAAGTTAAGCAATTTGATGGTTGAACAAGCTGAGAGCGTCAAACTTCTAGGTGTAACAAAAAATTCTGTGCTATGTTTTAATCATCATATTAATGAAATAATCATAAAAATGGCCAAAGCAGCAGGTAATGCAAGGAATCGTGCTTCTTTCGTTGCTCGTCCCTTCGTGTCAGACTGTGCGGAGTTTAGTACTACGGCATCTTGATTATTGTTCTGTGGTTTGGGCATCTGCTGCTAAAATTGAGCTTAGAAAACTACAGATTCCCCACAATTGGGCTGCACGGTTGGCACTGGGTGGCTCAATACGCTCTAATATCAGTCGTATGGACGCTGCCCTTTCAAGGCCAATGGTAGCAAACAGATTAACAGTGAACACTGGAGTTCTGTTTAAGTCAGTTATGGACAGTAGAATTCCTGTTTTCTTATTTAAAAAATTGTTTACTGCACAGGATCATGGGAACAGAGGGTCTAGCAACGGTAAGCTGGTACTGCCCCGTCCTAGGACAAATATTTTAAAACAATCTTTTATTTATCGATCACTATTTTTATGGAATAATCTGCCTCACCACCTCTGTGATGTAGAAAGTAAAATTGGTATTTAGTAGGAAACTTAAATCTTAACTACAGCAGTAAATGTTGTCTTGACTGCACGCAGGAATTTTAGTTTTTGTGTTGTTGTGCTCCGTGTTTTTAATCATACTCTTATTATAAATGTATTTCCCTCTCGTATAAGGATGATTTTCTACTTTTTCTGATCTATTTTAGATTCACATGTTGATTGATTTATTATTTATAATATTTTATATCAGGTTATATTATACCGTGTACTACTGAGTTATGTAACTGCGATTTCTTGTTTATGTAGTATATGTATGTAATACAGTATAGTAGTTAATATTTTATGCATTATGTGTTACTTATGTTGTGTCTTTTTTTTCGCAGTGGACCCCAGGAAGTTGCTATGGCACCAGCTGATGATGATCCTGAAAAAACAATAAAACAATTTTCTGATTGTGGAAACTATGATGGTATAAGTGGGACAAGGCCCAAGGTCACCTGCCAAAGAAAAAAAAATTAGAACATTATATTTTTATGTGGTTTGTAATCAAAATCCAAGGTATTTCTGAAGCAACAATTCCTTTTTTATTCAGGAAATAAACCAGTCCGTTCAGCTGTCACAAAACCACTATTATACTGCCAAGAGTAAAATTGAGTAACATTCCATATGGTTGACAAACAGCAAATATAATTTTCACCAACAAAAGATTCATATTTATATTGTGAAGAAACATGTCAAAATTTAATTCTGCTCCACATTGGCGCAAATGGGAATCATATAGATGCAGTAACTAGAAAGAAAACTGATATAACGTTCACTTTGGTCCAGACGATGCAAGGAACCAGAGCTGGAAAACTAGTCCTTTACTGTATCAGGTGGTAAAGGGGCTGTTATCTTCCTGATCCTGTTCCCTCAGTGAGTCGGCGGTGGAGACACCAGCCTCGTTGGAGTCCTGTTGCCCGATGGCGGTGGCACCTTAGAGTCTCGCTCATACTGCTTCTTGTTTGCATGGGCTCCCCATTCTGTTTATGCAGTTCAACAGCGTTCTGTTAAGCTGGGTTCAGTGTTCTTTTTACTCCAATTTCATTCGTATTTTTATGTTGCACCAAATTTTGACTTTTATTGTTTAATATATCTGTATGAAGTCGCACTCGTGTCCTTCCCAGCACCCACGTTGTTCCAGGTGCCGATGTTAGTGAAGGACACTGTATGTTCCTATACGAGACCCTTGTGGTCAGATGAATGGGCCTTTTATCAAAGATGTCCTTTAAATGGCAGCTGTCATTGGCTAACGGCCATGTGCAGCTTGTGACATCAAGTCCAGTCAAGAGACAAAATGAACCCCACAGAATACTGTCAGCATTTCATTGAATGCTGCCCTTTAACTACCAGTTCATTCTGAGAAAAAACAGAAAGGTCAAAAGGCTTACCTTTATAAAAACTGAGCAAATTCTGACAGAGTTTGTCCATGCATAGCACTGGCATTACATAGCCAAGAACACAATTAACGGTACAGCACTGAAAAAGAGGCAAAAGGTCAGGGTACATGTAATTTCTGTATAATAAGTGAAAGTAGGTAATTCAAAGGAGTGAATCAGTGGCTTATTTGTTTTTTTCATAGCCGCAGAAATTCACAGCTTGCTCTTGAGATGAGGTTTCTGACCCTGAAGGACTGGTCTAGGGGAGGCAAGGTCCCTGATGAAAGTATCAGTCCATTATGGCAGACAGTCTAGCCACCACAGTCAGAGGGCTGAGACTCTTTCCAGCCAGACAGTGACCAAAATCATACCTCAAAATCCCAGTAGAGTTGGTTCTGGGACGGGAAAATCAATGGTTTATAATGGCCACTGCTCTCACCTGACGTCAATCCGATCAATTAGCTGTGGACTGAACAGCAGAGTGTAGTTGATAAGCACCAAAGTCAGTGTCGGCCCGATTGGCGGATCTTGGTCGGAGGAATGGTTCAGAATCCATTGTAGTGTAGTACAATTCCATTTTTGTTCAGCAAATTTGGAAAATGTCACATATATTGCTGTTGTACCATTGTCTTGCAACTGACAGCCATAGTTGAGAACAACTATTAAAGGCTCAGCTATTCAATGTGTAATGCAGTGGGTCCAGTTTGTGAGGAGATCATCCTGAACAGTCAGGAGGAGGGAGCTCATGCCATTTGCCCAACCTCCTCTCATCCAGGCTGAATATTTCAGTCACTAACTGAGCCAAGGAGATAAAAAGGAGCTTATACTTTGTGGTGGCGATGGATTCCGTCGAGTCCACACTTCTGAGCGCACTGCTGAGCGCTGCCAAACCACACAGTGGCACATTGAGTCTAGTGCATCAATGCAAATATTTTAAAAGGTTTCAAGAGTCATTTGGTAGATGCAGAGCTTGCATTAAAGAGGTTGGGTTCAGTTTAACGTTTTTTTTGTTTTTGTAAAAAAATTAAAACAGTTGGCTGGTAAGTGCTAATGTTCTTTTTAGACAGTTTTTGCTGACTAAGGCTTGAAGAGAATTCCCAGTGATGCATAATGCTTTCCAGCTTTTATTAAAGTAAAATTAATGGATAAAGCTCTAGCTTTCCAAACTAAAATTAGAGTCTGGTCAGCTGACATGCTTAATCTTGAAATTTAGGAGAGTGCCAGAAAATTATCACCAGGCAACCTCATTTATGCTAATCTGCATACGCATATTCAAATAAGGACTCGAGCCATTTAATTCTCAGATTCATATTCAAATAAAATAGGCTAATAAATATTTAGACCGGAGAAAGCTGAGCTTTCTGTTCCACTTTGAAGAAAAGGTCTATGGTGTGACCTGTAAACAAACTAATAAAATAATGTGAGCACGGCACAAATCAGTGACCGCATTTCGGCTGACTTTATATTTAGAACCAGTGAGAGGAGAGATAAAACAAAGTGCTAAAAATGAAAATAAAGACTGCGGAATTAGAATTTATCGAGGGAAAAATGCATCGGATTCAAGGAGTGTTTTTGGCAGGAAAGTGGGATATAAAATCAGCTCTGACTCTAATCACCTGAATAAATTAGATGGCTATTGATTTGTTTATATGAGCTTTTTAAGCCTCAGAAGGTCATTGATTCCTCGGCCCATGAGAGGGCCAGAGGTCAGTTTCAATTAGAACATTGGAGTTAGTTGGTTATTCAGCATTTATTTTCTCTGCATTCAATGCTCACTTAACTTTATCAGGGCTTATGTCACGTATTTCAGCTCAGCAGACCGGTGTCCTGGGAGAAAAGGCTAATCCTGGCAACAAGTTATAAAATTCACCAGCCTTTCTTTTCCAATTAGTTTTTAAATATTTATGCATAAAGCTGATTGTTTCTCAGCTCTGCTAAGTTTTTTTTGTTTTGTTTTGTTTTTTGCTGTGGGGAGGGATGACAGTGTTTATTATTCGAGATATTATCAGAGGGGGTAATGGGGGTGGGTAATGTCGGAATGCACGCATTTCATATTGTGATGGCTAATTAATGGCTTTAAGGTCACTCAAGGTCAAACCCTGGCCCTCTCCCCCTCCCTCCGCTGCCCACCTCTCATGGACTTTTGGGCAGCGTCGTGTTTTCAAGGTTTAGCCCACCGCGAGTCGACCTTCTCCCATTGATTCAGGAGGCATATGCTGTGGCACGTGGTCCCTCCAATGCATATGACAACAAGCTCTGGCTTTTTTTCACAAAGCTGTCGTACCGCCAATTACATACTGCCTATACCATCAGAGGATCACGCAGCCAGCAGACAATTTAGCCTGTGTAGCTACGTACGTGTGCTTGGCCAACCAAAAGTGTCCTCTAAAGAGCGATGAACTAACACATTTCAACCGGCTCAACCCCAATTATCCCCAGCAAGGCTGCACCAAATGTTGCCTCGTCCACACAGACCAATGGTGTGGCTGGGATTCAAACACCAACCACTCAAGGCTTTTAAAAAAAATTTTTTGAATAACAAAATTAATAATGTAAATTTCAGGAGGGTTGTTTAGTTTCAGATTTGTGTGCTTTTTTTAAAAATACATGCGCTTATTTGCTTTTAGATTCAAAGAGGTTGTGCGATAAAAGTTGCTATTCTAATGGTGGGAATGTGGACTCTGGGAAATCCTCAGTGAGGAAAACCTGGATCCAGGAATATAAGAGGACGTCACCCTGACGAAGCTGTTTTTGCAGCACAAGGGGGGACCTCCATAATATTTGGCCAGTGGTTTCACTGTTGTGGCTCATAAGTCTAACTTCACCAGCGTCCAAACACTTGTGGACCTGACTGTACATAATCTTTACTTCCAATTTTGTCTGCATAGTACAACCCCAATTCCACTAAAGTTGGGACTTCGTGTAAAACCTGAATAAAAACAGTATACAATGATAAGCAAATCCTTTTCGACTTATATTCAAATGAATTCACTACAAAGACAAGATATTTAATGTTCAAAATGATAAACTTAATAGTTATTTTGGAAATATTCACTCATTTTGAATTTGATGCTTGCAACATATTCCAAAAAAAGCTATGCAATTGAATACAGGTGGAAAAGGATTTGCAAATCATTGTATTCTGTTTTTATTCACATTTTACACATAATCCCAACTTCATTGGAATTGGGGTTTGTATATGACATTGAACCACCCAGTTTTACCCATTTTACCCATGATTTTGTGTGTGTGTGTGTGTGTGTGTGTGTGTGTGTGCGCGCGGGCGTGTGTGTGTGTGTGTGTGTGTGGGTGGGAACTGTCAATCAGAAGTTAATTCTAGAGTGATGTGACCAGCACTTGGAACAACACTGTATATTATTTGTTAAGGGAAGTTAGCCCCCCAGCTTTGAGCAGATGCAGTGGCTGTTCCTGGAATGAGACAGATGGTGTCCGCATGCATGACTTACCAGATAATCTCCCCAACAGTAATGAATTTGCACTGAAAACAGCACCGGAATTTAACCATAACGCTGACCCAGTAATGGCCATATCTGATGTCCAGCAGGGTGCAGATATTCAAGCTGGGGGTCAATAATCTGTCGCTGACACAAGCTATGCTATACTCACAAATTCCACTGGACTGAATTGCTTTTGTAATGGTTGACCGTAGAACTCATTTTGTAGCAATTATATGGATACCAGATTTAAATGAATCCGAACAGAAATCCCACCATACTTGAATGAATTCTGACGAGTCCTCCCACATGCTATCCACAGCTGTGAGGAAGTTGCAACACGAACGTATTCTGTTCGGCAGATTTATGAGACATCTTTTCAGATGCAGTACCTGGACATTAATTAATTTCAGGCTTGTTAACAGAAGACAGTGCAAATGACAGTGCATTAGGCTTCACCAACTTTAAGTTGAATTAGTTTGTCTCGTCCTCGCAGAGGTATCTGAACGTGTAAACCCTGAAAAATGTGCAGTCTGGCGAACCAGTGGGGTGAAACGAAGAGACTCAGCCCACCGATATTGATTAAACTGGCTAACGCTCACTCTTACACTCACAGTACTTTGCATCACATCACAGCAGACAGGCGACAAGAGAGAAATTTTAACTTCTTGTTCCTCTGCTTAATTTTAACAACCAGCGCTGAAAAGATCCTCGGAGACCCTGTGTACAAGGGAACTGAAAATATCCGAGATGATTTTTAATTTTATGATTTGATGTTTACAGGCCCTTAAATCCATAAACCCTTAAATTTTGGCAATTTCGCGTAGGAGCACACCTGCTTGGGGTTTGTGTGGGTTTTCAACTGGGACTTCATCCTCAAAGCGCATCTCACGTATTTAAAGCTGTTCAGAAACAAAGAGCCCCGCTGTTCTCAGTCATACGCAAAAGGAACTGCGAGTGCAAGGGATGGAAATGAACATTTATAAGGAAGAGTCAGACCTTACCAGATTTACATCTTTTATGGAACTCCATCAGTATGACAAAGTAATAACAAAAACAGAGAGCAGGAAAGAGGGAGAGAGAAAAAATAATTTGCACCTCATCTGCATGCTGCATCTTATTGTCAGAGTAGAGAGCTTATTGTCTTTGACCTTTTCCAGTGGGGATGGATATGAAAATGCAAATATAATTGCAAGTTTTTTTTTTTAAAGGCAAATACAGCTTATTCAAATTCATTGTTTTTTTTTGTACATTAGTCACTGTAGGGTGCATTCTATTCTCACTTGAATACTCATGATAATTGAAAGTTAATATTGAATTTTGTTGTCTTAATCCCAAATAGGGAACGTAGCACTTAGGGTGTAAAAACACCAGAATGTAAACAGTGGCAGTCAGTGGGCCACACACACTGCAGAGGCTAAGTGCACTTCACTGTTTTATTAACCTGTTTACATTGATATTCCAGAGCGCAGTTACATCGCTTTTAGCATTCTACTGGCTAACCACAAGTAAAGTTCCTAGAGCAATGCACTCAAAGTTTACATTCCAGCCGCCAGCTGTGGTGATTCTAATTTCAACTCTCCACTTCATCTCATCCAGATCTTTTCAAAGCACAGCTGCAAGGAAATTCACAATTGCCATTTTTGACTGTACTGCCTGAGGTTTCGGTACTTTCACCCACTCAGCACAAATTGACATATAATAGAGCTGTGAAAAATTATTCCCTTTTCCTGATTTCTCCTATATTTGCACATTTATTGCACTTAATTTCAGACTGACTTCCGAACAAAATGAAATATTGGACAAAGGTGATTTTCGTAAATGCCAAGTGCAGGTTTTAATGGAAAACCTTCATCCAGTAACACCCGGCATGGTGTAAAAAAAGCCAATGGTCCACTCAGCTGCTCAATCAGTCAATTAACAAAATTTTATCAGTGGCTGAACAAAATTAGATTTGATACGCCAAAGCTTGATTACTGCCAGCCCTGCTAAAACGAAACATCACATAAATAGATCCTTTCCGCAATGTCAAGGGGGCTAAAAGGTTTAAACAGGCGACAAACTGTGCTGGGAGCAAAGGGAATTCAAGAACAGCGGAGAAAAGAAGTTATTCAAATATATCAGACTGGAAAGTGTAAGAAAGCTGATTTTAAGACTATGGGACTTTAGTGGACCACTGTGAGAACCATTATCTTCCAATGGGGAAGACAGAACAGAGGAGAGTCTTCCCAAGAGTGGACGTCCAACCAAATTCTGCCAATACTGCATCCAAGCCACTGCAACTTCAAGCCTTGTTTGGTTCAGATTAGGTTTGCGTTTAGGATTCTACCCTTGGAAACAGAGCGGCATCCAAGTTGAAGTGAACCCAGAGGAACAAAAAAGTCTTTCATTGGCGGGATGCTTGATGGCCCCCAAGCGATAGTGTTCAGTGGACTGAGGAGTTTAAAGTTGAACTTTTTGTGAATGAGGATATGTTACATCTGGATAAAAGAAAACAGCATTCCAAAATACAAAAGTAAGAACATTACACCAACTGACTATCATGACGGGGGATGTTTTAAATTGAAAAGGCAAAGCAGGAAAATTGCCCTGTGGGCCCTCACTTCGAAAAGTTTGGGCCGTCAAGGTGAATGAGTGTGGCAGGAAAAAAAAAGTCAGAAAAGACATTGATTCTGTTGTAGATGTACAAATGAACTAGACCTCGCAGCCAATGGAAACTGTCCCTTTACCATGGCTGATTGCTGTAGACTTCCAGTACTGGCAGAAAGCGTGGCGTTGGCAAAATAAACATTGAAAATCTGATGGGTTTTTCCTGGCAAGTCATATAATATGTTTTCAGAATACAACTTGTGATGCAAAAGATTTTTATGCAAAGTGCTATGATCCAGACCAGGAACTAACAATGGAGTACAGTCCAATAGTAACGTTTTTTGATAGTGATACGGCATGACGGACGGAGCCCAGAACAGAAGGGTGCAGGTCAGATTGTACAGGCTCAGGGTTAAGGGGTGTTTCCCTGCCCGACCAGTGGCTCTCCGGACAGCTGCCAGATGGACAGAACACTTTGCCAGAGCTGAATTGTTAAATTAAAGGGTGATGAATAGGACCGCAGCCCCGATGCAGGCTTTTAATCCAGCTGTCTTTAGTTTCTGCTCATTCTCAGGGCATTTTTCCTCAGGAAGTGAAATGCTTCTTCAATCAGATTAAAGCCATGTTACTGACGTAGCCAGTGTAGAATATCGTCGGCCTGCTGATGAAACCTCGTATCCGCAAAATGATAAACTTTACAGGAGAGCATAAAAATAGTTTCATTTTTCATGTAAGAATGCAGTTGAGCTGTATTTGGGTAGGATGACTATTTTTCTTCCAAGAATGTATTTTGTATTCTGCTATGTTTGTGCTATTATTATGGACATATGAGTTTTTGTTTTTTTATCAAATTTGGAGATGCAAGGTCTTATCAGCAGGCCGACGGTATTCAACTTCTTTACCTTATAAAAGTCTAAGGCCGCTTTCCCGGTAGGCCTTGGGTTGCTGAGTGGATAATATAGCCCTATAAAATTCAAAATTCAGCTTGCGGCTTTTGACAGTAATCGCGTCACTAAATACCAGGGTACCAGTTCAAGTTGATTTAAGTCTGAAGGTTATTCATTTTGTAATTATAACTCCAATATGCCGTGGAAGACAGCTAAATTAATAACTTTCTCTTTGTTCAAATATTTATGGTCCAAGCAGTAGCAAATGTTTTTGCACCATGAAAATTTCCCCAGTGAAAGTTTTTTTTTTTCCCCACATACTGGATGGTTGTAATGTTGTTTCACCTCTTTTCTTTCACAAAATGGGGCAAGTGGGAGAAAAGAGGGATTTTTTATTTTATCATGTAAAAAATTTTTTGTGTCTTTTTCGTTAGAACTACTTCATGATGAAGAAATATGCTTGTTATTTTGTTTTTGAAAATGTTATTCACTTCTTTGGTTTAAAGTCTGGAGTAACGACCGGCACCATTGTGTAGCTCACTATTTGTACCTTGTACACACAGTAAATCTCTCTGCCCCTGTTTGGCATCTGTAAATGGTCTTCAAACTTTTGACTGACCCCTTGATATTTCCGATGGCAGCAGAAGATGCCTCTTATCTGCACAGGTTTTATCAATTCCTTCCAGATTCATTGATGATCTGAAAACCTTATACAGCAACACATGAATGTTCAAAAAGGAAAGCTAAAAAAAATGAAAAAGCCTCATCATTTACAAAACTGGATGTAAAATGATTATGCGTGTTATATGCTGAAGAGAAATAGCCCTTAAAAAATGCAGGAGGACGATGTTCGCTGTTCTGCTGAGAAAATACGCAGGACCTACTGATGTCTATGGGTCACAGAGCTGAAACAGACACTATATACAGAGGATATGCTGCAAAACAGTAAACCACATCTCTTTTACAAAAAAAGGCTGTAAAATGTCAACATTATGTTCAATTTATTCATGGAATGCAGTAGACATGCTGGGTCAAAGAAGTTCAAGCAAAATTATTCCCCATTGAATAATGCAGCTCCATAATGAATTAAAATGTATGCTTATTGTTTATTGGCCACAAAGCCACAGTAAAATATTTGGATCTTGTCATCAGATAGAAGTCAGGCTGTCAGGCAGTATGTCTTTGTGAGGTTACGCTCAGGAAGCAGACGCGAAAACCAAGCAATCCAACAAACTTGAAGTTTACTAAGGATGGGGGTGACCCCCGCAGGGCAGGAGGCAAGGGTGCAAAGTCCACAATCCAAAAATCAGAATCCCAGGGACGTAATCCAAGTTGTAAACAGGGCAGCAAACACAATACTCGTGGTCGGGCAAAAAAGGTTTGATACACAGAAGTAAACAAATCCAAGTCAAAGCCAAAATCAAAAACGGGGACGGTCCAGTCAGAAGTGAATCACGAAGTACAAGGCATAAACAATCGTAGCACAAGGGAAACATTCTGACAAAAGCTGGATGTGAAATGACTGCTTAAATACACTTAGAGGAAGTCACATGCTATGATTAGGAACAGGTGATTTGGATCAGGCTAATTAACGAGGGAACAGACATGAGGAAGAACCTAACCGCATGAAATTGGTAAAAGCCAAGACGCGGACAGGGATCACAAAGACAGCATATTGACAAACATACGGCTCCGGTTAGGGAGTTCAAACGTGCACAGATAATGAGGCAGAACAGAGTTTAACAAGTGCGGGATCCGCTGAAACTGCAGCAAAGTAGATTGAGTAAAGACAAGGGGCGGAGACTAGAATAACGCAAATGCTGAGAGCTTGTTAGTCAATTAGTTAAGTGCAGCTATACAATCCCTCGTGCTCGTTAGTAAGTTAGTACTATAAACAATGTTCGTCTCAGTTAGTATCTTTAAGTAAAATAACAAACTGTTAGTACTGTTAGTCATGATAGAACAGCAAGGCGAAGGAAGCAAATGAGATTAGAAGGAATAATTGAAATCCCAGAAACCATGAGATCACCCGAAAGTGAGGCACGTAATACTGGGGCAGTGAGCAGTCACATGACATGAGACCAGGCAGGGGAGACAAAGTGCAATGCATGGCATGAAACAAAACAGGAACCGGAATCAAACTGAGGGAATGAATCATGGCAGACTACAGACAAAACAAAAACATGGCATGGAATCAGAATCATAGGCAAAACATGGTCAGACAAAGCAGAAACATTACAGTTTTAGCAGCTGAATAATATTCAGTGCCTCAATTTAATGGAGTTTATGAGAAATTTCTGCAATTTGCAATGTAGCCTAATTAACTAGCATGTGCAATGATGACTATTTTTGTTTGCCAAATAGAAAACTATTCCGCCTTTAGAATGGGTGACAATAGTGATAGACAGTGGAAATGGAAGTAATATTGTCTATATCCTTCTGTATTCTTTCATTAATTCACCATCTAAAGCATTGCAATGAGATGCTTTATTTTGTGCAATGTAAACCATTGTTTCATTTATTGAGTGTCCATAAAATTAAAACTCTGTGTATTCAGAGGAAACAAGTAATTCAGCGGAATGAGTTTGCATTACAAAGAAAGCCATTTGGGCAGTGGAAGTTTGAGAGAAATAATGATGAGGTGAGCCATTTCCCTCTTATGTAACAGTTTAATGTGAAGGTGAGTGAAATGATTACTATTACTGATTACTCTCAGTAAAAATCTAATCAAAACCATGACTGGATATTCTTCCAGAAGGAATTTCAGTCCATGGCAGTGAATTATTTGCAGAGTATCTATATCACTTTTGTGAAAGACAAAAAATGTACCTGACGGTACAGAAGCTATGTCAGAGATTACGCATAGAGCTGTCAGTAATTTTAATACCTTTCAGAGCTCCTGCCAAAGGCCAAACATTGCATTTTATTATACAACGTCAGCTTTTTAAATTTTATTCTGTCAAATTCCAGTCAATAGACTGAGTGGGACTTCGGAATCATCGCTAATAAAGCAAATAATATTTTCTGAAATGCAAACAAAAAACTCATCAACTCAGATACTACAATCCCAAACCCCAAAATGCAGATACTACAATCCCAATGAGGAACAAGAGCCATCTGGTAATGGCGTATCCTGATTACTAAATGGACTTTTTAACTTGTAATTTTTTTTTTTGGGGGGGGGCAGTATGAAGACAAGGTATGTTTTGACTGATCCACTCCATTTTATTTGGAAATACACATCCATTCCAGCCATTAAGACCAGCTGTGCGTTCCAAAAATATTGGGATGGGAGTAATTCAGGACGAGTGATGAAGTTGAAAAATTCAGTAAAAAAAATTAAGTAATGACATGATTTGAATCAGCTTTGTCAGCAGGTGATTGTAATCATAATTTAGTTAAAAAGTAGCATGTAGGAAAAGCCTCGTCCTTCACGAGCAAAGATGAGCTGAGGGTCACTGAAAAAGAGGTTTAAAATTAATGCCACAATGGTGCATAGCATAATTAACAAGTTTGGGAATCTTGAAGAATTTCTGTGCACTAAGGGCAAGGGTGCATGTCTAACTCTTGACCTCTGATCACTCTGTTATGGCCCCAATTTGTTATTACATTTATAACACAACAGCAACAGCAAGGGATGACAAACACAGTTTTAACAACTAAAACACATTTAATTTTTAACAAAGACAAAGACTAATAACAACCTACAACTAAAGACCAAGATTGATAAATAAGAAAAAAACAGAAATAATTACAAATTACAGTCCCTTTTTGGTGGGGTGGCTTGGTGATGTCCTGGATGAAGAAAATGCTCAAACACAGGCAAAGAAATCCACAAAAGAAACGTCACAGGTCTTGAACAGAATGGCAGGTCTGGTCATCTTCTTGCACTCTTTTGCAGACCCCACCCACATTTAGACCTCTTTTTTTTTTATTTTCTGAGACTTGCCCCAGACATGTCCAGGACATGTCTAAACATGACTCCAGTCTGAGCTTAACAAAAAAAAGGTAAATACTGCCATCTAGTGGCCTATATTCACATTACACCTCCATTCCAAAAGGGAAAAATTTTGACTCATAAAGGCAAAATTTTTCTTTTCAATACAAAATGGTAAAGTGAGCACTTGTCTATATATACATATCATACACATTCAAACACGGGATAAGCAATCAGCAATTACATTGTCTGTACCCTTCACATGCTTAATTTCCAAGTCAAACTCCTGTAAAATCAAACTCCAATTCAACAATCTCCGATTCTTGTTTTTCATCTTACTCAAAAACATTAACGGATTGTGGTCAGTGTACACAATCATTGGCTTTTGTCCTGTACAAACATAAACCTCAAAGTGTTGTAAAGAAAGGACCAGAGCCAACAGTTCCTTCTCTATTGTGGAATAGTTCCTTTGGTGGCGATTGAACTTCCTGGAGAAGTATGCCACGGGATGCTCAATGTCATCATAGTCACTTCTCTGTAGGAGCACAGATCCACAAGCTTGGTCGCTAGCATCGACCGCGATGGAGAACGGTTTGTTGAAGTCATGAGATTTGAGCACGGGGAAGTGACACAGCAGAGACTTCAGGTGATTGAAGGCTCTCTGGCATGCATCATCCCAGGTGAACTTTACGCCTTTCTTCAGTTGGTTAGTTAGACTGAGAGCAATCTCAGCAAAGTTCTTGCAGAACTTGCGGTAGTACCCAATCATTCCAAGGAAGCGGCGCAAAGCTTTTTTGTTGTCAGGAACTGGAAAGTCCATGATGGCTTGGACTTTAGCATTTATGGGTGCCACCTTACCCTGGCCTATGACGTAGCCAAGATAGGTGACAGTAGCACAACCAAAGTCACTCTTGCTCAGGTTAACAGTCAGGTTAGCCTGGGTCAGGCGCTGGAACAACGTCTCTACATCTTTTAGATGTTCTTCCCAGGAGTCACTCCACGTGATCAGGTCATCGATGTACGCACCGGTGTGTGGCAATCCGGCGATTGTAGACTGTATCATCCTTTGGAACGTGGCTGGGGCATTTTTCATGCCAAAGGGTAGGATTTCATACCGGTACAATCCAGATGGTGTGGCAAAAGCAGAGATGCTCTTAGCCCTCTCAGTTAAAGGCACACACCAATAACCTTTCAATAAATCAATCTTGGTCAGAAACTTTGCTTGCCCTACTCTATCAATACAATCATCAATCCTAGGTATTGGAAACACATCAGTTCTAGTTACAGCATTGACTTTGCGATAATCTGTACAGAATCTAGTACTTCCATCAGGTTTCGGAACTAGCACACAGGGTGAACTCCAATCTGAGTTGGAGGGTCTGATAATATCATGTTCTAACATGTACTCAACCTCTTTCTCAGCAATCTTTCTCCTTTCAGGATTCATCCGGTACGGATGCTGTTTTATTGGGTTGGCATCACCAACATCTACATCATGAGAGGCAATAGAAACTCTCTTTGGAACATCAGGAAACAGATCCTCATATTTCTTGATCAACCTTTCAAACTGATCTCTCTGTGAGGGTTCTAAGTGCTGGAGTTTTACATCAAGATTTTGCAACACTTCAGTGTTTGACAATTTACATGAAAGAACTTCAGCTTTAATTCTTGGTTCATCATCTTGAAACTCCCCCTCATCTTCACACGTTTCGACCATTGAAGAATCTGAAGTGACAGCTGCAACCCTAGCATTTCTGTCATGATAAGGCTTTAGCATGTTAATATGACACAATTGTTTTGGTTTTCTCCTATCTGGAGTCTTCACAATGTAATTGAGATCATTGAGTTTTGTCAGAATTTCATCAGGACCATGAAATCTAGCCTGCAATGGATTGAACTGCAAGGGAAACAACACAAGGACCTTGTCTCCTGGTTTAAACTCACGGCTTCTAGCCTTATGATAATACCAAGTTTTCATTTTTCCCTGACTTGATTTCAAGTTCTCTTTGGCAAGGTCACAAGCTGCACGCAATCTTTCCTTGAACTTGCTAACATAGTCTAACAGACTGATTTGCGGCTCTTCCTCTTGCCATTGTTCACTCAATAATAGCAAAGGTCCTCTCACTTCATGACCAAACACTAGCTCAAATGGACTGAATCCAGTAGACTCCTGCACTGCTTCTCTAGCTGCAAACAACAGCAAATGAACCCCTTCATCCCAGTCTTTCTCATGGTCATAACAATAAGTCCTCATCATTGTCTTGAGAGTGGAATGAAACCGCTCTAAGGCACCCTGACTTTCTGGATGATAGGCACTAGAAAGAATCTGTTTTGCACCTAGTTCATACACAACCTGCTGAAACAATCCTGAAGTGAAATTGCTACCTTGGTCTGACTGAATTTCCCTGGGAAGACCAAACAACGTGAAGAACTTTATCAAAGCCTTTGAGATTGCAGTTGCCTTGATGTTACGTAGAGGTGTGGCTTCGGGGAATCTGGTAGATGCACACATGATTGTCAACAAGTACTGATTTCCAGATCTAGTCTTGGGTAATGGACCAACGCAATCAACAATGACCCTAGAGAATGGCTCCCCAAATGCTGGGATAGGCTGCAATGGAGCTACAGGTGGGTCTAACTGGTGTTTTCCAACTACCTGACAAGTGTGACAGGTTTTGCAAAAGTTGGAAACGTCTTTCCGAAGCCCAGGCCAAAAGAAGTGTTTCATGATCTTATCAACAGTCTTGTTAACACCAAGATGACCTCCTAAAGGTAAACTATGAGCCATTGTTAAGATCTCATTCCTATAGACCTTCGGAACAACAATTTGCCTGACCACTGCCCAATCTGCATTGGCAGGGATATCAGGAGGGCGCCACTTCCGCATCAACACACCATCCTTGAGATAATACCCAACTGGAACTGCATCTATTTCTTTTTCAGGAAGGGCTCTCCTCTTTAGTACACCAATTTCAGGATCATTAGTTTGCTCCTCAATCAACCGCTTTCTGGACAGAGACAAGTCTCCAGACATATCAGAATCACCAGACCCATCCGGCTGGCTGAATAATGAACTGATAAAAGTATCTGATAAGTCCTCAAACGGAGAAACCATAGTAGGCCAATCAGAGTCATGAGGCGAACCACCTGAGTCCTGACTATTCAATGTGCTGGATGGCACCACAACATCTTCTTCTTTAGCCTTCTTGGCCATAGCACGAGTCACTGCGCAAGAAGGATACAGAGATGGGTCCTCATCCCCATCTTCAGTGCTCAGCTGTGAAGTAAGATGTACAGGGGGAACTACTTTGCCCCCAGCCAGGTCATTGCCTAGCAACAGAGAAACACCCTTTATAGGTAGACTTGACATAAGTCCCACCTTTACCTGTCCTGTAACTAAATCTGACTTCAAGAATATAGAGCGCAGGGGTACAAATACAGTCCTCCCTTCAATACCTTGTACAAGTATGAAATCCCCTGAAGCGGTCTCATCACGTAACTCCAAAGAGTCCATCAGCAAAAGTGACTGAGAAGCTCCGGTATCCCTTAGGATATATATGGGGACAGGAGTAGTATGCTCATTCAGAGCCACAAATCCCTCTGACACAAATGGAAGAAATTCCTCCCTCACAAAGTCAGCTGTATTAGGCTTTTTAGCTCCACAAGAAGCAGGCAATTTAGCAGATTGGTTATCTACTACAGGGGTTTCTAACCTTGTTTTCACAAAGGCATTTGGTTTGGTATCCTTTTCTTTTTCTTTCTTAGCTTTAAGGAACCAACAGTTAGTTGTAACATGACCAGATTTCTTGCAATAACTGCAAACTAGACCACTTTTGTCACTGTCAGCTTTCACACTTTGATCAGACCTGTTACTGGATTTCTGAGCACCATCACCAGATTTGTCTTTATCTTTGGGTGAGGAATCTTGGGTATCACCGTAACCCTTTTTCTGAAATTGGGACCATTTATTGTTACTGCTAGACTGAAATTTGGACTTATGTGTGAGAACATATTCATCTGCAAATTTGGCAGCTGATTGCAAATTCAGTGCTTGCTTCTCATTAAGGTAGGTCTTAACATCATCCTTAACACAGTTCTTGAATTCTTCAACTAACACCATCTCTTTTAGTGAGTTGAAATCATCCTTGACCTCCATAGAAGTACACCAGCGCTCAAAGCAAACCTGCTTCTCATTAGCAAATTCAACATAAGTCTGATTTTCAGATTTCTTCAGACCTCTGAATTTCTGTCGGTAAGCCTCTGGAACCAACTCATAAGCTCTCAAAATAACCTTTTTGACAACCTCATAATCAGAGGAATCATCTGCAGACAAAGCTGAATAGGCTTGTTGAGCTTTACCCTTGAGGACAGTTTGCAACATCAGAGGCCAGTGTTCCTTTGGCCACTGGCAACTCTTTGCTACCTTTTCAAAACACTGGAAATAGTTGTCAACATCCTTTTCTGAAAATGGAGGCACCAGTTTTACCTCCTGACTGGCACGAAATTTATTTTCAGTTTGAATTTTTATTTTTAGTTGCTCCATTAGGAGTCTTTCTTCTCTATCGAATTTCTCTAATTCAAAATCTCTCTGTCTCTGTCTCTCTCTTTCTGCTCTTTCCTCTTTCTCTCTCTCAAATTCTCTTTGTTTTTCTTCTCTTGCTAATTTTTCTAACTCAAACTGGCTTTGTTTTTCTTTTTCTTCCCTCTCAAATTCTGTTTGTTTTTCTTTTTCTTCCCTTTCTTTTTCTCTTTCCTCCCTTTCAATCTCTAGCATTTTTAATTTAAGTTCCATTTCTATATTTGGATTTTCCACTGGAAACTGTTCCAGATCTCCTGGTACAAACACATTTTCATCAATGTAATATTCAACTATCTCTCTAGCCAGTCTTGCTTTTCGCATGGCTGGTTTTACCTCTGTCAGCTCCAACTGTCTGCAAATTTCTAGCAGTTCTGTCTTTTTAAAAGACTTCAAAACCCCTACGGTTGGTGATGCCAAGAAATCATCCATTGCTGTTGTCAATATATATCTAGGAAAATTCACAAAAACAATTTCACAATTTGGAATGTTAGATTTTCAATAAATTACTCACACAATGGTCTATCCCGGACGAGCCCCCAATTTGTTAAGGCCCCAATTTGTTATTACATTTATAACACAACAGCAACAGCAAGGGATGACAAACACAGTTTTAACAACTAAAACACATTTAATTTTTAACAAAGACAAAGACTAATAACAACCTACAACTAAAGACCAAGATTGATAAATAAGAAAAAAACAGAAATAATTACAGTCCCTTTTTGGTGGGGTGGCTTGGTGATGTCCTGGATGAAGAAAATGCTCAAACACAGGCAAAGAAATCCACAAAAGAAACGTCACAGGTCTTGAACAGAATGGCAGGTCTGGTCATCTTCTTGCAATTTCTCCTACTACTTTACTGTCTCAATTCTTTTCCTTATATACTCTTTTGCAGACCCCACCCACATTTAGACCTCTTTTTTTTTAATTTTCTGAGACTTGCCCCAGACATGTCCAGGACATGTCTAAACATGACTCCAGTCTGAGCTTAACAAAAAAAAGGTAAATACTGCCATCTAGTGGCCTATATTCACATTACAACTCAGACAGCACTGCATCAAGGATCGTCATTTTTCAACATATCGTACAACCACTTGGGCTCTGGATTACTTTGGCAAACCTTTGTTAGGTACTGCAGTATGGAGTTACAGCCACTAATGCCAGTTAAAACATTACTGTGCAAAGACGAAGCCTTGTGTTAACAATGCCCAGAGGGGCCATAAACCTCTCGGGGTTGGAGGCCTCTGCAATGGACCATCACACAGCAGAAAAGAGTATTGTGGTCAGACGAACCACTATTTCAAGGAAGAAATAAATGCCGTGTGTTCCGGACCATGAAAGAAAAGGACCATCCAGCAAGAAGTCTAAAAGCAATGCGCCGTCATTGTTCGGGGTTTTGTCAGTGCCCTGGAAAGGTGACCTTGTCTTCCTTTGAAGGCACCATTAATGCTGAAAACTGCACTGTGGTTTGTGCAACATTTGCTGCCACCAAGAAAACCCATATTCCAGGGAAGCCAGTTCATTTTTAACAAGAAAACACAAAACCACATTCTGCATGCCTGATTAAGGCGTGGCTGCGTAACAAGACGATGGGGATGCCAGGCTGGTCCGCGAAATGAAAGATCCTGTTCCACTGCACTCCTAAGGACGTGTTCAGCAGAGGAGTGAGACAAAATGACATTTGAAAAACTTGAAGTGTGCAAAACACCATACATCCATTTGAAGCATTTTTAGAAAAATGCAAATTTTGGTCATTGGAAAAATGAGCATAGAGGAGCTTTATTATTTGTTAATATGTCTAGCTGATCCCATTAAATCTGAAAGTGAAAAAGTGAACTTTGTCACAATTATCTGGCAAAATGCTATATATCCGCAAAAGTGCGATTTGAAGTCAAATCTGTTTGAGAAGATAAAATATAATGAACATGATGCGTATACATTACAATGTCAGAAACTCTGTGCTCACTCTCTTGACTGGGAATGGAGCCCAGTAAAGGCTTGAGGACAGTGGTGAGAAGTGATGGCAGTAGCTGTACGGAAATGCATTGTGTCTGTTTGGTCTGGCTGTTTGCTTGGCGAGAAGGAGGGGTGGCAGTACAGTGGGGCGGTAAAACTCCGCATATGGAAATTAATATTTGAATAAATTAAAAAAATTAATAAATGTAATAAAAAGAGAAATGTTTATAAATGAACAAACAAATTCAATTACATATATATATATATTATATATATATCCTTTATTTTTTTTTTATTGTGGCACAGCGTCCTAATATACCGTATTGTGTTTATCAGCCTCCTCATGGGAGAAGTCCAATGTGCTTACGTTATGCAAATGAGTTTATTGTTAGGAATCATTTACCAACACAAACAATGATGTAGAACCTGAATATTTGATTTAGCTCAAAACATGGGTCAAAAATCCTATTGTTGGAACACATGCTCATTACGCTGGTAAAATCTGAATGTTTGGGTGATCTGACACCATCCAGAGCGAGTACTTAACTTTTACAATCCTACAGCCTGCCGGTGAGAGTGGCATCCTTTGTTCCCCACGGCGGGGGGTGAGAGCCATCAAGTCTAGCAGGCCCAGCATCTCTGGAACTCAAATTCACTGGTTTCATTGAAGTTAAAGCGCAGCTACTTCAATTGGCGTAAAACAACTTAAACAAAATATGAATTTGATAGAGGCTTATGTTCAATATCCTAAAAGGAACCTCTCATATATTTATCACACTATTGGGCTATAATATTCCATTTTAAGGCTTTTCCATGGCAACTTTATCATTTTAGCACACATTCCTTGCATGTTTGGTCTCTTTATACTCGGGGGAGTCCAGGGAGTTGAATGGAACATGTTTAATTTCCCTTGGAATTATGGTTCGTTTGTAAGATCCATTCAAGCAACTACCCTAGTCTCCCTGTGCAAATTATCTTATCACCTAGGCCAGTAAAACGCTGATTCGGCCAACCTTCCCTCTACCTTGTTCGGAGGTGTGGTTTGGAGCCTTTAAAGGTACGAGATCCTGAGGGGGGGGGGGTTCTCTCTTCTCTTCTTGCTTCTATCCTGTCCTGTCTCTTCTCTGTCAACGTCTGAATCGTGTTGGTAAGTGGGGAGGGGTGACATGTTGCCTTGTTCCGGAGCGCGGGAACATGTGAGTTCTCCCCGACCACGTGGAGCGACTTTTAGCTCGACGTGGTCATTCATCTTTTCCATTCTTTATCTTTTCCAATACTCTAAATCCTTCTAAATTATATGTAACGGTAATTGGCTTATCATTGATTTGTTTGATTCAAGTTGTGCCTACCTGGTGAATTAAATGATTGTTATTCCTTTTCTAGCTTGCGTGGTCTCCTGTCTTTTAATCTTTTTACTCTTCTTAGCCCCGTCTCGGCGAATACCTAGGGGAATAGTTTAGCCCCACTGAGGAACGACTGGCCAGCGGCCCGGTGTGGGAATCGGTTGGTTAAGTTGGTTTAGGCGACCATGAACTACCTATTGTAAGGATTTATATATGTTGGTTCTGAGTTTTAACCTATAGAACCCTTGGGCTAATATATAATCCTAGGTTCATTGTAATATACCAGGAGAGGCTATTGCAATGATGGTTGGCTTCCAACCGCTAACCTAACCAACGAACCTAGGATTCGAACATGGTGTTAATGCCCAAGAACATTAATGTAGCGGCGGTGGTTGTCTGTTTGGAATTCAAGGTATAGTCACGTCATGTTCGTCCTTAGAGTTTAAGTTACTGTTATCACTGTTTCGAGATTCACGCAGGTGTTCCCTAAATTATCAATTCTAATTCTAATTTGGTGTCAGATTTTTAACGAGATTATAGCTAAATTTTGTATTCTAACTGTTATATGGAGTCAGATAAATCGTAACCATTGCGCTTTCATGCCCCGTCCTCGGACGGTGAATAATATCCATTATATTGTGATTCACCCCAGCCAGAAGAATGCTCAAATTAAAGTTAGACTAAAAGAACACGTAGGGCCTTCAACCCAGGCAATATCCGCCGTTTGGTTATTGCTCTTTTGGGGTTTTACAGCGACAACAGCCAATACCAGATGGGCACATGAACCTGCTTAAGGTTTAGTATTATGACTTATTAAGCATCTGACTCAAGGTGACGCGACCAAACTTATGTTTGCAGTAGTTCATTAGAAAGTCCCGTATTTTAAACCAAAACCACAACAACTGCATTGTGCCTCAACAACTGTCACATGGTCAACATTTACTTCAGTATGGAAAATCGCTACATGGGGAAAAGAAAGGCTCATAAAACGCCCCCTCTGCTATGTGGGATCAAAACAGGATAATAATACACAATAAAACAAACAATAAAGTCAGCAGGAAACAGTGCTTAGGGGCAATAAGAAAGAAAATTAATTTACAGAACTTGGGCTCTTGGATACAGCAGTTACGCTACAATTTTATTTCTTTGCACCAAGCCAGCTGCTTTAAAAGACCATCCTGTTTACGTTGTGAACGACGGGGCAACTCGCTTCCTCTGCACAATGTTCCCGTGCAGGTAAAATATCCTCACATAGCACTGATGTGGCAGATGTGGCTACTTACTTGAGTGTGAGGCAGGTTAGCTTGCTGTGTGACCCCTTCATGATTGGAATACCACTGCTGGGGACAGGCCTTTCCAATAATGGGCTCTGCCAAGTAGCACTCCACACATTTCCTGAGACAGCCCTCATTTTATCAGAGTCCAGACTCTGAGATCTTATTCTTTCTTAGGGGGCTCAGACTGTGCAGTTTGCTCTGAGGTGTGTTTCCCAAAAGCACAGATGCTAACTTTCATAGTTGGAACTACTGACTATTTACTGACAAGCTTTTTATTTATTGAAGCAGGGAAGTTCTGTTGAGATTGAAATCTCTTTTTCAAGGGAGCCCTGGGTAATTGAGGTGGAGGGGGAGAGGACAAATTGTGTAGCCAATTAGATCTGGGGATGATTAGGTGACAGGTTAATAATTCCCATGACACCGAGGAAGCCCCTACTCTTATTGAAGAGTGTCACAGGATGTTTAATAATGACAGTGAGTCAGAATCTCGGTTTAACGTGTCATCCGAAAGACGGCGTCTCCTTCAGTACCATGCCCCCATCACTGCACTGGGGATTATTCCACCACAGAGGGAAGATCGCAACCTACTGGCCACCAACACCTCTTCCAGCAGCAGCTTGGGTTTTCCCAGGTGGTCTCCCATCCAAGTACTAACCAAGCCCACACCTGCTTAGCCAAGGAGTGGTATGGCTGCTAAGTTAGCGACTATGCTTTAGTGAAACGCCCTCCTGACTGGGCGGGCAGGACTCTCCTTCCTGAGCTAGCGACCGATCAAACCCCACACCGCAGCCTTCTCAGGTCTGTGCAGACAATGAGGTCCATAAAACTGGAATCGAGTGCCGTCGCAATCCTCCGCCATCTGATGTTTGTTTTCTCCAAACAGGACTCTGCCTCCCCTCAGATCTCCAGCGCTCACGTTAGATGACAATGCAGGCAGCACCACTGACCACAAAGAAAAATTGAAAAATTAATGTGCTTGTTTTCTATTTAACAGTGTAAAGGACCCATAAATAAGGAACCCAACCCATTTTATACGGCTGGTAGTCATCTTTGCATTACATATGCAGTAATAGAGTTATGAATCCGCTGTGACTTTTTCCATTTATGCCACTGCTTAACAGGGAACTGACAGGTCATCTAACAATTTAAGCCTCTGTCTTCAGGGGAAATGGAAGTGATTAGTCTTCCTTATATCACCAATCCATTCTCATGAAGGTTCACTCCATGGAAATGGTGAAATACTTTGAAATCCCGAGTTTCATATGAAATGCCCCTTTAAGTTATGTGCCTGCAATACTAGAAAATAATTTCAGAGCACAAATTTCCCATAAAAATAAATTGATTCACATCACTCTCTGGGCTCTTTTATTTCACTTCTGCTCTCTTTCTGGCGCGTGCATACACACACACACACACACACACGCACACACACACACACACACACACACACACATCTCTGACAAAGACCCACTTTTATTAAGAGACACTATCAATGAAAGTATCAATAATTACCTGCAGTGCTCCAAAGCTGTCTCCAACTTCTGCTGTTTCTCCAGCCCAACTGCAGTTGTCATGGTGATATGTAGGGCCAGTTCTGCTCTCTGTTGGTTTCTCTAAATGCAGTTCATCATCTCCAGGGATGCGTTTCCTGAAATCACAGATGCTAACTTACATAGTTGGACCCATTGACTATGAATGTACGGACTATGTAAGTTGCTAACTTAGTTAGCAACTACGCTTTAGGCAAACGCATCCTAGGGCGGAGTTCTATCTCGTTGCCACATCCTATGTGAGTAAAATATAGGATCGTACACTAGTGGTCATCTCATTTGAAAGTTATAAAACAAGTTGAGTCAATTCTGGGTTTGCTGCGAATTTACTCAATGGGTTATATAACTTTCATGTGAAACAACCAAGAGTTTAAGATCCTATCACATAACTCAGCACATGCGTCGTCAGTCCTGGGGCTCCCAGCGGGAGTTGTCTCCTAAGCAGCTGAAGCTGTCACCTGCGGGATTAACGTATTGGAGATAGAAGGCAGAATGGTTTGTTGTACAATGTAGTTGTAGGTGATCGAGGGGCAAGTCGACGAAACACCGACTCCCATCAGTTTGAAGAGTGTGGTTTTTTGAAACACCTTCCTCAAAAATATTCTGAACTGTTGCACTACCTCGCACACCAGTCTCCACTACACTGCTGATGCATATGTCTGCCATATTGCTTATAAATCTTGTGATTTAACAAAAAAATGCACGCAGGTTACCGTGACGTAAACTGGAGCTTTTTTTTCCCAAACTCTCAGCAACTTCAGCAAACGTGTTATGTACCTGGGGTAAAATCAAAATTATGTAATCAGCTGGAAAGAATGAAAATTACCACAGCTATGTGATAATCTGTATCCTATGGTTCTGGATGTTTGTGCGCGTGTTTTGAACTTTTTTTGTGGCTCTCGTCCTGGGATGATATCGTATTTCTGTTCAATCGAACTCTTTACCCAGCTGGCTGATTGAACTGGGGTGGCGCTTCCCCAGATTCTATATAAGCCGGATGTTCGCCACTCCTCTTTGCTAGAGTGACTGTTTGTAGCTAAGCACTATAGCTGAAGATATCTGTAGTCAGGTTTTGTTTGACTTTCTATCTTCTAATTATTGGAGTTTCTTCTCCCTTTTTCTATCTCTGTTTGCTTCCATGGTTTGGACTATTATACGTCCTCTGGAAGCACAAGTATTTTTGTTTGGTCTGTATTATTCTCTGTGTTTGTACTGCGGCAGTACTGCTCTCTTTCTCTCTGTGGTTGCTCCTGGCCTCTGTACTCTACCGGCCATTACATTTTGAGTATTTTGACCATATACAATTTGCCATTGTTTGAGCTCCACAGCGTTTGCTGGACTATGTTTGAAATGCCCTGCTACCTTTATGCATTTTACCTTATGAACTTCTCTTCTGGGACACTGTGATGAAGCAGTGGAGGCTGTGCACAGCGCACGGCTCGAATGGGAGTTGCCCAGCCGCTGCTATCATGTTGCAAGCACCATCAGTGCTGAGTGTGCTGACTTTATATTCAGTTTTCCACTCCTTTGCTACTTGCATAAAGTGCTTTGTGCATGCTTCAGCAAAACACCTCACTTCTGTCTTCATGACAGTCCAAGTACCTCCAAGTTAGTTTTTGTTTCTCAGCATCTCTTGGCAAAACAACAAAACAAAAGCTTCAGTGTTGAATTTTATGGACCAAACAGTTAATGAACAGTATCCTGCAAATAAAATGCCAAAATTTGCTGCTTTCTCGCAAAAATGAGCCTTTTATTAAGGTCTGAGTAGATATTTCCAAAAATAAAATGAAGTTTGACCCCAATTTGCCAATTAGTGGATGTGGCACAACGGGAGGTGTTCCAAATGCAGAAGTCAACCGAAAAACTATTGGAAAACAATATGTTGTCAAAGAATATTATTTCCATAAATTGTTGAAAACAAACATTTTTCACATCAGAGGTGGAAAAGAAATAATTTGACAATCAGCCTGTTGGGATGGTGTACCGAAACTACTAACTGAAAGATTTATTAGGCCACGACGAGAAAAAAAATGTCCGAAAATAGGTTACCTACGTACATGATGACAACATGAGACATTAGTCTATAAACTCTGATTCTGCAGTGCACTCTCGACAAACAGCACGGCCCATACAGGTCTAATGAGGCAGTAACTTAGCAACTATGCTTTTGGGAAATGCACCCTTGGTTGGCTAGCATGCTTAAGCTTTTCGCTATTAAAGTATTAAGTTACACGTGGAACAGTTATCATAGAAACTTGAATTTATTCATTTAATCGCGAAAAGCGCTACCATGGTAGCTAGCGAATTATTCATTCCATTCGATTTAACTCAAGATCTCATGGTGGAAGATGGATTTAGTTTCGTTTTGAGTTATTTTTAGCCCTGCCCAGGACCATCATACTGCGTATCATGGTCCTGGATCACTAGGCTTGTGAAGTGAGCATTTTTGGCTTTTATGGCAAATAAAATTATATAATGGAAAAGGTTTGAAAAAGTGAATGCAAGATGCAAGATGAACTTGTCCAATACATTCCAGGAGACTTTATACTGTTGTAAGGAGCATTCAAAGTGGCAAAAAATGCAACATATTCCTATCGCTGTAACAGTTTTTCACATTGAACTCAATATGACCCATGTAAAATCCAAGACAGATGCCATTTTCCTCTGCTGTCCCATAGTGGAGCGGGTTTTGCAACATCGTGCTCAATACTGTCACTAACGGTCGGAATTCATATTGCAGTTGTTGCTTCCTTGGCAACAACATTGACCATTAAGTGCTTTATGTTATTAAAAGACAGCTGAAATATGAATTCTGAATCATGCAAATTAATTTGTAATGGCTGATTACAATTTTAAATGACCAGTGCATTAAGGATGTATTTATATTAAAGATCCTGTGGTCCCAATCTTATTTTTGGATGAGAAAGCATATTAAACTTAGACAAATTAAAAAAATTTTTTTTTTTTGTCAGTGTCCTAACTATAAAAATCAAATAGTGATCTGACAAAATGATTTGTTCTGAAAAAATTACTTAACTGGGGAAAGAGTGAGTTTTGTTACATACTACATACTCAGTGGGCGCTATATTAGGTAAACCTTTACACCTTGGTTGTTAAAGGAAACATCCAAGCAGCCAATAAGGTGGCTGCAACACTGTGCATAAAAGCATGCACAAATAGTCAAAAGGTTCATTTGCCGTCCAGATGACACACTTGAATGGGGAGGACGTGATCTACGTGACTCCGACCGTGGAATGATTCTTCTCGCTGGACTGAGTGTCTCAGAAACTGCTGATCTGCCGTGATTTCCAAGCACAACAATCCCTCGGGTTGTGTGGGTGAAAATGCTTTTTCACTGAGAGAGGTCTGAGGAGAATGGCTGTTCAGCTTCAAGCTGACAGGAAAGCGACGATAAGTCAGATAACTGCACGAAAGCATCTTTGTGCAACGTCTCCAGCATGGTGTTGAATCCATGCAGTTAGGAGTTCAAGCTGTTTTATTAGCAAAGGGGTCTAACCCAGTCCTAGAAATATGTACTGGTACCTAATAAAGTGGCCTGTCAGTGTAAACATAAAATTTCCCTCCACAGGATACCCGTGACTCGCCCTGTTACTGAGGCCGCGGGCTGGACCTGGGTGAGGTGCTCTTTCCCCTCTACTCAGTTAGAAATATGGCCCAATACAGACGACAGTAGAAATAACAGCACACATACAGAACAAGGAATTCTTCTCCATGTAAATACTAATAAATTGATTTTCCTCATTTATGAAATCTGTTGACAAAACTGAGTAGTAAAATTGAGTTCAGAACAAAAAACATATGGTTCACAAATGAAAGTATGCGATTGGTGTTAATCAGTGCTTGAATTGGAATAAAAAAGATGCCAGTACTCTGAATCAGCAGCTCCGAAAAACCATAACGGAACCAAAGCCTTATCGTAAAACCGCATTACACTCCGCCCCAACCCAACGGACACCACTATCTTAACTAATATTACTTAAGCTCCCACATTCTAAATTTACAAGTAGATCTTTGATAATGTCATGAGAATTATGAATTTAATACCAAATAACTATCTTGTGAAATATTACATTGGTGATATTGACAAAATTTTGCAGAAAAAAATAAGACTAGCTGCAACAGAACTACAGCTTTCTAAAAACGGTTGTCAAAATGGTACATGGCATGAGAATATTCCACTCCATTCAATAGAATCATTTTATTTGTAGTGTATATTGCTTTTTACAGAAATCAGGCCATTTCCAAGCTAGTCAATTGTAGGAAGTGAACCAATATGCATATAATTATGGACTGAGTGGACATTTAAATTACCTGGCAGAATGACACATGTAACATGGCGGGACAGATTTTTGTAAGTCTGATGTTAACTGACAGCCAAGCCTACACAAGTCAATAATGTAGAATACAAACAAACTGAATAATGGACAATACATCAGTGTTTCACAGAGGTTCATAGGTTACTTGTGGTGGTGGCTGTTCAAACTTAGTGCATCAAAAACAGTCATGAGTGGAAAAAACCGTACCCACCCCACCAGAAGCATTGTTTGATGAGCCATTTGTTGTTCTTACAGAAATGAATTCGGGTCGTTGTCTGAGGAAAATTGCTTTCGTTTTGCAGTGTTTGCACGATTAAGCCAAGCCAAAATCCTCAAAATCGTACAGCTTTCAGTTATAAGTGACAACTGGCTAAATAAAGATTTTAGAACGCTCTGTATGCATGTAAATTCATGCTATGCGGTAAAATGTTGCATTTTGGGTAGACGTGTCTTTATAAAATAATATATAATTGGCTTGAATTTCACTTGCCGCTCTTATGAACTACATAAGAACTACAACGGAAATGGGTTTTTTTTTAATATATATTGGAATGCACTCGTGCGGAAGACTGTATGGTTGTCTTGTGCATATAAAAATAAATCAAATGCTGCTTAAAAAGAACAAATAAATTACCGCACAGACCGTAATTTGCAGCAACAATATGCATACCTAGGCGTGTCAAAAGGTGATGGTAAAAGTAATGTCTGAAACTTAGACTGAATGTACACATGAACAACTACTTGTATTTTCCCATCATCCCTTAAAACGAACCACAGGCAGCACCAAAGTGTCATTCCAGTGTTCCTCAGTGGTGCATCATAATTCATCTTTGCTCTTCACCTCCTCAGCTCTACAACTGTTTTCATTCTTTTTGAAGATCAACAATAACACTACTGATAACAAACACAAAATCTTCACCATATGTCACTTGCATCACTCATATTTTGTCTTCTCATGAACATGTTGGGCAATGGATAGTGTCTGTTGCATGTTCCTGGTAAATGTACACACTGCGTTTGTGGAACACCGAGCTTGTTTTTCTATCTTGTGGTGCACACAGGTGACGCCTCTTCCTCTTGTGTCCTCCTCCTCTGGTTGGTGTAGATGTTGGTGCTGATGCTGCATGTCTCTCACCAATGCAGCAGAGGATGGTGTTCAGAGAAGGTGCAGCTGCCTTCGCACGAGGGTCTCCACCATGGCTATAAAAATTCTATCAGAGATCGGTTCCTGTGGGGGTTGCCATGGAAGCTGTGTGTGTGCGCGCGCGCGCGTGTGTGTGTGTGTGTGTGTGTGTTTGTGAGTGTGTGTGTGTGTGTGTGTGAGTGTTTGTGTGTTTGAGTGTGTGTGTGTGTGTGTGTGAGAGTGTGTGTGTTTGTGAATGTGTGTGTGTGTTTGAGTGCGTGTGTGTGTGTGTGCGTGTGTGTGTGTGTGAGTGTGTGTGTGAGAGTGCGTGTGTGTGTGAGAGTGCGTGTGTTTGTGAGTGTGTGTGTGAGAGTGCGTGTGTTTGTGAGTGTGTGTGTGTGAGAGTGCGTGTGTTTGTGAGTGTGTGTGCACGCGTGTGTTTGTGAGTGTGTGTGTGAGAGTGCGTGTGTTTGTGAGTGTGTGTGCACGCGTGTGTGTGTTTGAGTGTGTGTGCATGTGTGCGTGTGTGTCTGTCCAAAGACACCTGCATGTTGGAGTGTGGGAAAGGAGTGTGGGAATGTGCTTGAACTCTATTTTATACACTAATTGTGGTCTTACCCATTCATTTCTAATGACTGGTCACCACAGGTGTATACAAGTTCAATAAAACACACAAAATTTAATCAAAATTATCCAAATTAATTTGATGCGTTCAGATGCCATGTGTGAATAAAGTCATGGAACCTTATGAGAAACAGATGAAATTAACTGCATTGTTTTGGAGTTAAAACTTGTATATCGGTCAGATTTGACCGAACACAACAGGAGGGTTAATATGACATCATAAAAGCATGTTCTTCTGACAATTATGTGCAAGCCTGTCTTCAATATCCAGCCAAACTTCCACCATTTCTCATGTGCGGCTCTGCTGCTATTTTACTGATGTGATTTACACTTCTTTCTTCTGGCTGTAGATAATATCACTGATATCTTCAGACTTAATCCTGAGGTCAAGACAGTAGGCGCTGGTAGTAGCTAAATGATCTCTTGTAAAAATCAAAACAAGTCCTAAGGGAGGCCAGTGCGGAATTGACTGATGTTATTTGATGTGTGACGGCCCAAAGTTTATGACTCCATTATGTATCATGAGGAGAGTGGCCAACACTCGGCTAGTTTTGTGCTGTCCTGCTCACTTTGGTGTTTAGGGATATGATGAGCTGGGCTGTTTTTCACGAATTCAATAATGGAAAAGCCCTGATGACTGCAGACTTATGATTGAGTGATAAAGCTGCTCTTTTGGGAGGCAGGAATGGGTCAGCTGACCATGTTATTCCTCTCTGTGCTCTTCACTTATATGACCAAAGAATAAAACACATTTTACAATAAAAAAAAAATTGAAAATTCCAGAGATAGAATCAGAAATTGTCTCTGGAACCTCTTATAACACTGTAAAATGCAACCTCAGTTCTAGGGGAAACGGGACAGTTCATAAGATGTAAATAAAAACAGCAAGAAGTAATTGGAAAATCCCTTTTATCACGCATTCAATTTTATAAAGTTCAATAGCAACATAGGCAATGTTTTAACTCGTTCCAAATGTGATGACTGCAACTCGTCCTCATGAGGTTAGCATTGGACACCACTGTGTAAAATTACCTCTCCTCTTAATGACATTCAGTAGTCCTTTTGGAGCTCAGGACACTTAATTGTTGGAGTTTTGAAGACAGAATTTACTCCCATTCTTTCCTTATACTTCATTTTTTCAACAGTCTGGGGTCTCTGTTGTCATATTTTGCTCTTCAAAATCCGCCACAAGTTTTCAGCGGGAGACAGGTCTATGCTGCATATAGGCCAGTCTAGTACCTGCACTCATTGTCGTAATTCTAGCAGAGCGCGGCTTGGGGTTCAAGCTGACAGGCAATGAATGTTGTTCCAAAATGCTGGCGTACCTTTGTGCATTCATTCTGCCTTCACAGACATACCTGTGGCGAGTTGCCCGAGCCAAGAGCACCAGTGCAGCTCCACACCATGACAAATGCTGACTTTTGAACATACTGTTAATAACGTGAAGGGGTGGCCCATCTCCTCTGCAGCCCTGAGAATAAACCTTCCATCATTTCCTAAAACAATTTCAAAAATGGACTCGTCAGATGACAGCACTCTTGTCCACTTTGTGTCAGTCGATTTCAGATAATGATTTGATGAGTATTTGTGGTTATGGCCATTACTGAAGTATGTTGGTTTTTAATGCAGTGCCTTCCGTGGGCTCGAAGGTCACGCACATCCAATATTGGTGTTTGGCCTGCCTTACAAATCGGCAGGAAAGGAGCCAAATGTGAAATGACAGGCTCCTCATTATTGGCCTTTATTAATGAAACAGAACTTTGACAAAAATAAAAGCTTTCGCAAGCTGAAATCTGCTGTCAAGCAATAGTAGCAGAATTACAGAAGATTTCAAAGTGGCTGGACTGGGGTCAGTGCCAGGGAGGTGAACCAACAGGACCAAAGCCTGCAGGTGCTGCACTCCCTCCAGCAGGACTGAGGACTGGGCACAAGGCTGGACCACTCAGGGAAACTGCAGCAAACTGAAGGAATTAACCTTGAAGAAACAGCACCTTCAGCTCTGTACACACAGGCAAATTTTCTTTCCCACATTTTCTTTGCCCGTGTGTAAGAGGAAATTTGTCAAATTTTTCTGTAACAAAGAAGATATCACGAAAGCTAGGCGCCCAGCATTTCAGCAAATTGCCCATGTGTAAACGCCAGCAAATAAAATGAGACAAATTGTTGCGCGCGCATCCAAGCCATGACTCCTGTGATGATCGTGTGAATAGTTTGTCCCATGAAAAAGGTCACAAGTGACATTCCTGATGAAACCTGTTTTTCTGCACCATAAAGTACTACAGCTGCTGTCCTTGATGACATAATTTATCATCTTCTTGAATATTTTATCTACCTGAGAAAATTTTGTAGTTCTTTCCTTCTGTAGGCGATAGGCGTCACAACCGTCAGCAAAGAATATTTGATGGCGCAAACACATGTGCAAACTGGCAAAGAAAATGTGGCAAAGGAAATTCATCTGTGAATACAGCGCTTCAGTGTTTAGTAATCATCTTTCAAAATTCATCCCGACAGGTCGTACATTGACGCTACCTGACCAAACGTCGATATACGAGGCAAAAGGTCGCTTTTAGTGTCCTTTATTGACATCAGTGTAAAACGAACCCTACCCCCTAACCCCTAAATCGAACCTTCAAATAATGACACCAAAAGCTTCCTTTTGTGAAGTAGCGCTCAGGAACCAGTCGTGAGAACCAAGTAATGCAGGACATGGGAATTTTATTAAGCGAGGGGGTAAACCCCCGTAGGGCAGAAGGCAAAAGTACAAAGTCCACAATCCAAAATCACAATCCAGTAGGCCAGAATCCGAGTCAGAAACCAGGGCAGCAATCACAGTACTTGTAGTCAGACAGAAAAGGGTTCAAAAGACAGATGCAGACAGAATACCAAATCAGAGCCAAAAATCGTAAATCAGGGACAGTCCAGTCAGAATAGAATCACAAAGAATACGAGGCGAAAACAAGTGTAGCACAGGCAAACCAAGAAAAACGTTCTGACAGGGAACTGCTGTGAGAAGACTGCTAATATACACATACAGGAGGTCACATGCTTAACAGAAAACAGGTGCAGGAAATCAGACTAATTACAAAGGAGCAAACATGAGGGAGAACCTGATCACATGAAATAGGCAAAAGCCAAAATGCGAACAGGGATCACGAGACAGCCTATAGACAGAACACACAGTTCCGGTTAGGGAGTTCTAACGTGCACAGATAATGAGAGAAAGTGAACAGGTGTGGAGGATCCACAGAAACGCAGCAGAGAAGATTAGGTAAAGGCAAGAGGCGGAGACTAGAACAGGGCGAGTGCTGAGAGCTTATTAATCAATTAGTAAGGTGCAGCTATACAATCCCGAGTGCTCGTTAGTAAGTTAGTATTATGTACAATGTCAGTCTAGGCTAGTAACTTTAACAAAAACAACAAACTGTTAGTATGGTTTGTAAAATAGAAAAGCAAGGCGAAGGAAGTAAATGAGATTGGAAGGAATGTTTGGAAACCCTGAAACCATGAAATCACCTAAACATGTGACACGCAGTTCTAGGGGAACGAGCTGTAGCTCAACACAAGACCAGACAGGGGAGACAAAGTGCAATGCACGGCAAAAGCAAAAACATGGACCGAAATAATAACAGTAGTTTGGATAATGGTAAAGATACAAGACATGGCAATGGCAAAAACATGGCATGAACTAAACTAAGACAAAACATAAACAGAACCAGACAGAATCATAACACCTTCTGCCTCATATATCGATGCTTGGTCAGGTAGCGTCAATATATGACAAGTCCAGATGAGAATGTGTTGTCAAAGACAGTTGAAATGAAACACCTCTACAATGCGATGCAAGAATCCAGCCAAATATATTTCCAAATTGAGTAATGTCTGGGCTATCATGCTGTCGCAAGACATTTTTGTTATTGTCATATCTTATCCTCCTAATTGCCAATCTAGAATGCATCTGTATATTCCAAACCCACCCTATCCACCTTCAAAAATTGGCAGTTGCCACAGGCGGTGGGTGAGGCAAAGGTTTAAGAGGGCTAATATGTAACCAGCTATCATTCTTGTTTAAATGCCTACGGAGGACAGCGTTATTATGTTCATTACAGCTATTCCATGACCTGACTGCAAACAGTAGCCTACTAATAATAATGCAACTTAAAAGTTGGCCCGACAAACCAAGTTAGCATTGGCATATCAAAAAATAGGCTGGCATTAATCCAGCATATTTAAACACAAGCTTTGTTTACCCTATGTTTGCCAGTGTAAGACTAGTACAACTGTAACCAAGCTGTTATGGATGATCATTATTATGGTATACTCTTCCTACAACACAAACAGAAGATGATAACTTCCACAAGTATCTTGTAAAATAAGAATAAATGTCTATAGCCAAATGCAATATTAAAGTAAATTTGTTAAAAGTTTTATTGTCATTAGACAGCGACTGGGAAATGAATAATGCTGAATTAGAACCAGTTTAGCCAAATGGTTAAAGAGATAGAGGAAATTTTACATTTTTTCTTCTCACATCGCCATCTATTGGCCAATAGCAATAAAATTTCCACATGCCACTCAGAGATCATATCAGAACATGTCTACCAAATTTTTTGCAATACCTCGAAGCAATCAGGAAAAATGACACTTTTTTTTTAGCAATATAAACCCACCTGTACTATTTGAGCGAATTTTTGAGGGCCAATTATAGTGAATCATAATATAATACCAAAAATAAAAAATTAATAACTTTTGTCCAGCTTGGCCAAAAATGTTCTTCGTAAAATTTGATGACCGTAGGCGGGAAATCCCACAAAAAAATGAACTATGCTGCTTTGACCCATGGTTCAAAAGCTATAAGGCAAAACATGTAGTTCATTATTAAAGAACCACATTGAGGCCGATGAATGTAATTTTTTTCCCCCAAGTCAGAGTAGGTGGAGTGAAAAGGTGACTGTCACTGCAGACATGAGTTTCAACAAGTTTCAATGAGCAAAAAACAGATATTCTGATCCCCAGTGTTTTTTGAAATCTTTCAACTGAAAAGAAAAATCAGACTTGTGCACTTCTGAAAATACTGAAAGACCTTTTGGTTTAACTGTAGTTTCAGTTAAGGATTTCATTCGGTATATTTGACTGAATTTACTTGGCAAAATAACATATTTCTTTCTAAAAATTGTTTCAATATTAATTGAAAAATGTCTGTATTTCTTATTGAGCGTATGCTTACATGGAAACTGCGTTGGAAACCGACAAACATAGATGTTCGAGTGAACTTTTCACCTTCCCCTCGATTGCCAAAGCAGTGGGAAAACATTGCAGTTGTGTTTATTTGTTGTGCGTCAGTCTTTTCTTATGTGTTTCTTCCAGAGACAAATGAGAGAGGGAAGATTAGTAGTGGCATGCAGCGCCAATCTGAAAGCCGCAATGACTTCCTTGCAGTGACCTGCAAAGATACATTTCCCTGAACTGAAAGTACATGCCACGGTGACCCTGCTGGCTGGTCTGACACAGCAGGGAGATGCAGGGGTACTGTGTCACAGCAGAGAACTGGCCTGGCCTCATGTGCTTCTAAAATAGGTTTCCTTCTCACTTTCGCTGCTCAGTGGTGCCTGGCGGTAGAGGCATCCCTTGGCTCATCTTAGTGGAGAAAATAAAGTGCAATTGAAGCAATATAACATGTGAAAAGGTACAACATCAGTACACACCTGGCTGTACGAAGGGAGGGATGACATTGAGACAGCTCTGGCTGCCTTAGATAGGAAGGAAATGCTTAATGCAGTTTTGAGCTCCCTCCATATCTTTCTCAAATGCCGGATTTAAAACGTCGCCAAATACAATCTGACAGCAGAAACTCTCCCCCCTCCTTTTAGCTCTGGGGCCTGGCTTATCTCGGAGCTGAAAGTGTACATTTTTGTGTGTGGGTGCGCGACTGTACGCGCTTGAGTGAGAGAGAGTGTGTGTATGTTTGCCTGCGTGTGTGTGTGAGTGTGGGATGTGGGCAGGAGAGATGAAGGTCATTTTGAAGGCCGAAGCCCCTTTATAGTGTCCTGCGTTTGAACAGGTCACAACTCTTATTCAGACGACATGATTAACAAGGCTGTTTCAAAATGACTGCAATTTTCTTTTCATAGGCTGCCAATGACATTGCGCAAAGTATTTTCTTGCACAAGGAAATTAAGCTGTGCCATATTCAAATTGTGTTTGTTGCAGACGTGCCCATAGCAGAATTTTCGGTTGAGCCCATTCCCCTGTCCATGCAAAATCATGGAATAAGGAGGTATAGCTACCTTTCTATTCATGCGCGGCTGCACTGGGATGTGTGCATTTAAATAGACTACATATCGGGAGATGCATAGGTGTTGGTGCACAGCAGCGGCGGCTCGTCGGCCGTAACAAAAGGAAGCCAGAACCTCGCCCTTCAAAGCTTAATGACTTCAGCATTTCGTAGTTCACTTTTCTTTATCAGCAGTTGCTCATACGAATTGGTTGGAGGACAATCAAATCTATTTTCGATAGCAAATGACGATGCAAATTATCAACACGTCTTTATAAATTAGTTTGCGAGGCTTCTTTCACAAGAAGCCACGACAGTCCATTTTCTACAATCTTAATATAGAAGAAAAGAATGCGATGTTGCGCTGCTTATTGCTTAATGAGCCTCACTAATCGATTTGCGCATCTATGCCGTTTCGTGAGCTTCTTGAGCGTGGAACTTATAGCGTAGGCCTATGGTAATTTATGTCGTAATTTATGTGTGAAAGAAAACCCCTCATAATTTCGTGGTGCAATATATCACAATGCTATCGAAAATAAATTTGACTCAACTGACTGATTTTCTTACAATTCGTATGAGCAACTGCTGATCAAGAAAAGTAAACTGCGAAAGATTTAAGTCATTAAGCTTTGAAGGGCGAGGTTTTGGCTTAACTTTGTTCCGGCCGAAGACCCTCCATTGTTTAAATGAATGATTGAAAACAGGTGATGAACAATCATTTACATTAAGGGATTGTTTGGGCTTCCCCTGTTGCCAATTCACGAGCCGCCACTGGTGCACAGGATTGATATGATTAAAATGCTGGTTGGCTGAAGTCACTGGTCAGCATCAAATTTACATTATGACTGCTCTGGCCCCATATGCCTGCCCACTCCTCCTTCCGTTAACCCCTGGAAAAAACAAGGTCAGCCCTCTCTGAAAGGCATTTATTCACCCCTTAAATTCCTAAAGCTCAGTGTCCCCCTGGCGGCATTATGGGATTTGCTGTGAGCCTCTGACCCTTAAACGCATAATTGCTTTAAAGTTGTTCCTGTTTAAGATTATTTTATTAATAATCACACTGTTTATTTACTGAATAATAAAGACCGATTGCTGTTGCCCATAAAGTTGGAATAATTTTGTATTCAGACACTTTATCTATCAAGAATAGTCCCCGCACCAACTACACGTGTGGGTAAATTTACAACTACGAAATGTCAAAAACATTCTCATTGAAATTGATTCAAAGAGGAGATTTAAATCCTAAGGGAGAAGGTACCTGAGGCTTTTGAGGTTAGCTTCTTTGGTTTAAAACTTTTTTTTTTTCACTGGGGCTGAAATTTTGAAATGGACAATTATTGCACAGCAATTATGTGGGAGAGGGACCCCCAGATGAAGCAGGCTGGGGTGTTTTGCCCAGTAAAATGTCAGCTCACTGGGGCTCAGTTGACCACAGACCAATCTAGGTTTACAGCATATTCATTACAATTTGTACAATCAACATCTTTGTGTAATATCATGGCTCCCTCATACGTCAAACCTCTGCTGGTCGAATAGGGTTCCAACCTTTTCCTCTTCAATTCAGTGCTCATTATGATGTGAATTATTACTATGCATTCTCACCATATATAAATGCTAGAAATTAACATTTTGAGTGAGAATTTTCTTTCAGAGGTTGCAGGCTATTTCCATCTGTATTCTTCAAAAAATGCATTTATTGCCTTTTTTTCGGGGTGAATAAAATATCACCACAAATGCTGACATATGCTTCTCTTTGGTGAGGTCCACATTTGCAATACTGCAATACAATAATGTACAGGATATGCAAATCATGACAGATTACCCGTATGAAATTCCTTGTTGGAATGAAGCCTGGAATTTGCATTGTGAAAATTAGTATCTGGCAGCTTTTGTGGATGGCCATCAATTTCTAATGGAATTTGCTTTACTAAGCACATCATGAATAAATATGGATCTTGCGAGGAAATGGGAATATCTCATATCTATATTCTGTGTTGAGTCAGCTTACCTTTCGCTAATATGGTCATACCAAGAAGTCTTTTCATAGTTACATGATAAAAATGTAAGTGTCAGTCTTTCAGTTTTATGGACTTCATTGTAATTAGGCTGGTGGATGATAATGTGTCTTTTTGACAGAGTTTATTTATTGCAAAACTGTTCTGTTAAACGTGACTGCTATTATCAATTTCATTCCGGCGAACACCGAATTAAATGTCAAGCATAACATTTCACAGTGTGAATAAAAAAACGAATTGCTGCAGCTCGAATTTACATCATCCTCACTTCAATACAACAGTTTGGCCTTTGGTGAGGAGAATAGAAAAATCTAAATGAAGCCAGGCTCTGTGATCCAAATCTGATTGCTCTCATTTTTGAATTATGAACATGTTTTCAAAAGAATTTTAAGCAGCCCTTCTGAATTAAATATATGTATACGAGAACCATTTTACCCCCGCTTCACGGGGGGTCGGGTTTAATAGAAATCTTTCTCTTATTCCTGAAGAATTTGAAACCATTGAAGTTGACTGAATCAATTGCTTTATGCCCTCAGGCTTAGAATTAGGGTATTGATGCTACTGTCACATTGTTAATGGCAGGTCGGTAGAGTGATCACTTAATTAACTTGAGATAGTAGAAAAAAAGGCTGCCTATTTACTGAAGAAAGCCCAATTACCTGACTGGAAACATGTCATATTGCAGATAGAAGCTGTAACTATAATCATAATGAGCACTGCTGGTACAATGGCTTCTTTTATGCACTTTATTATTGCAGTTGCAATATTTTGGTAAATATCAATGCTTTAGGTTTTTATGTGCTCATGACATAACAACAGCATAATTGCGGGACCCAGAACTTCATTACATTTCCCGATACAAACAATGCTCAAGCAGTAGCAGCCCACAGGAGAAAAAAAAAAATACCCAAAAGACATTATGTATTTCAGCGTCTCCACAGTGAGCCTCTTTTCATGGACCTGACCGTGTTTCCCGTTGGACACACGCTGTGAGTTACTGGCTCCGCATGTCTACAGCCTCTCTAAAGCGGAGCAGTGAATGTGTAGCATGTTCCCCGGTCCCCAGTCTCAGCACTGTGTGCCCATAAACTGCGTCCTCAGATAATACCGGCACCCCTGGAAAATATTACCTGAACAGGCTATGATAAAATACGTTTGCAGTTAAATCCTCTCATTCTTTCAAAATATTTTTTTATCTTTAAAATATATCTTTAAATGTAGAGAACATGATGAAAGAAAAAAAATTTCATCATTAAATGTATATTTTGTCTCAAAAAAGTGAGCTACAGTTGTTGGAACCCATAGAAAACCTTATAGGAAGCATATAATTGAAGTATCTTACCATTCATATTGAACTTTTTATCCCCCTTCGCGCAGATGCCATATCAGGCAATTTATGAGTTTCCCTATCTAAAGCTTTATAATTCAAGATTGGACCATCACAGAGATTGGACAAATAACATGAATGAAAGAAGACGTTTAGAATTTGGAATATCAATATCAATATTATCCGCCAAGGAGGTTATGTTTTTGGTAGTGGTGGTCTGTCCGTCAGTCTGCTTGTGAACTCAAAAAGCAATGAACGGTGCTACTTGCTGTTGGTTCCTTGAACCAGACATAACACGGTTATCTCTGAAATTTTATGAGGGAGTTTTTATTACACCAGGGATGGACCTCATTGATTTTTGACTGCAATTGGTCAAATAATATGGCCACTGCAGCAACCAACTTGAAGTCCTATGTTGCAGATAGAGAAGATCTTACTGGAGTGGGTGTGTCATATGAAAGTTATGAAACCACTTGAATAAATTGTGTTGATGTCTAAGTGCAGCGTTTCTCTCTTGCGTTTTTCTCTTCTGGAGCCAGCCAATTAACTCATAACTTCATTCAATATCCCATATATACATTATTTAAGTCAACAATTCTTCAGTTCCCCTTTTTTGTTGGGTTTGAACCACCAGAGTTCATTCATATATCAGTCCCTGAAGTCCTTCAAAAAATGGGAATCATTCATTCTTGTTTTACAAAATAAGAGTTTATGCAGTCCATGATGTGTGCAATGTGTAAAAATGTAAATCAGTATATATGAAAGGGGGGGGATAAAAGAGAGAGAAAGAGAGAGGTCTCCTGTTTTGTGTTTTCAAGATGGGCCTGGTCAGGTGCTGCTCTTAGTCTGTACCTCTACTGGTCTCACAGATCCTCGTTTGTCTCGCAGGGTTTGTGTGATTCGGCGCATGAACCACGAGTTTCTAGGAGCGGAGTCATCTGTTATTCGGGCGATATCACCTCTTTACTGTCCACTTTTGCCGTTCGTGCAGCTCCGGCCGGTTTTCTCCCGTCCATCTTTTCCAAAAGAGCTCTGCCATATTCTGTACTTCTTCTTTAGGCACAAGAGTCTTCGAGACCGAATGGCAATGAAAGCTTTCCTTTGAGGAGCAGGAGGTGATTTGGCCTGGGAGGTTCCAGATCGAGAGCCAAGTCAAGCTTTTTTTATTGAGGACATTTAAAAACAACCGTGGTTGATCAAAGTGATGTACCGTATTGGCACATATAATATAAGAACAAAAAAATAGACACGCCCAGTTTTGATGCGCAATACCGTTAGCATTTGCGCTTGTTAACCGTGTTTAGTCTTCAAATTAGGGACCCCTCTGTGTGTTACACCCCCAGAAATGAGTACCTCTGTAGCTTCATATACATCATCTAATCTCAGTACATTTGGGGGGGGGGGTGCTGTAACTGATACAGCCTGTTCAAAAGAGCATAAACAAAGCACCCAAGAACTGCATCATTTATTCATTTCGGCGAATGTTTAGTTGGGGACACGTCCCAGGCAATTGCTTGTAGCATTAATTTGAGGGGTGGATAATTGTTTTTCCTGTGTTCTTTTGATTTTCACCACCAACCCTTCTCATCTTCAGTGTCCCGTTTGTGAGCAACAACACGCAGCCCAGGTGGCCTGAGATACGACATTTAAGGAGCAAATTGTTGGGTCCCACATGCCTCATGTTGTGGGAAATTATTTTCTATACAACCAGAATGTGTCACCAGGCTCAAAAAGGAGGGGAGCGTACTTCAAATCGCAGTGCATTCGGTGTGTGTACATAGTAATAGTATGCGATTTTGATTGCTTCCTTGACTTCTGATTTGAATATTTACAGGGACGTGTAGCGCAGTGAAGACTGGATTAAATCATAACTTCTCCCGAGGGAAAAAAAAAGTAAACTGCAAATTCACCCTTCGTTTGGCTGTTCCGCGAGAGGGAGGAAGCTTTGTACTGTGACATGTGTGTCACATTGAAGGCTGTAAGGATACCATAATGGCTCCAAATAAGCAGATTATCGCTCTTCTTCTGCTCATGCTGGGCTTGTCATCTTTGAGATTTCGTCCCCCGCGGCGTGAGGACGGGGATGTGGGTTGTTTTATTCCCCCTCTTGTCTCTGGCTCCAGTCGGGAAAATGACAGCTATACTGTTCCTTTCCCCTCGCTCTTAAAGACCCTCATCAGCCGACAGCGCAGGGCACCAAAGCACAATCTCAGAACACTGTGCCCGCGGTCCAGGACGAGCCCCTCCGGACCTCCAGCAGGTTTTGGATGAGTCACAATGGGACAAGGACAAGGACCAGGACGACCCTTGAAATGGCGTAGATTCATCACAGAAAATATCCCTCTCCAGGGGGCGATACATTTTTCTGACAGGAAAAAACCACAGATATACAGTAGTGTGCAGTGAGGATTATACACCACCACTTTCATCCGAAGCTGGTCTTAATATATTCCTTCGCTGTCATTTTTTGGCAAAAATGCATTGAAAAATACAATTCTAGGCAATAAGAACCAAAAAAAAAAATCATCCCAGGAGTATATTGAGGTAAAAATATTGGTAATAAACAACATTGAAAAATCAATTTTTTATTACAATTGAAAGGTGTTGCAATTTTATTTATTTTTTGACATCTTGCATAGCCTGAATGCATGTTTGATGCTCAACCCCTGTCAACTGCGAACAGAAAACTGAGGCTACAAGTCGCACGGAGTCACCAGCATTGGACAATAGAAGATTGGAAAAACGTTGCCTGGTCTGATTAGTCTTGATTTTCTGCGGTGACATTCGGATGGTGGGGTCAGAATTTGGCATAAACAACATGACAGCCTGGATCCGTCCTGCTTGGCATCATAGGTTCAGGCTGGGGGTGGTGGTGTAATGGTGTGGGGGATATTTTCTTGGCACAGTTTGGGTCCCTTAGTACAAACTGAGTATTGTATAAACACCACAGCTCACCTGAGTGTTGTTGCTGACCGTGTTCATTCGTTAAGGACCACAGTGTCCCATCTCATTCTGGCTACTATCAGCAGGATAACGCGTCATTTCACAAAGCTCAAATCATCTCAAACTGGTTTCATGACCATGAAAATGAGTTCACTGTACTCAAATGGCCTTCACAATCCACAGATCTCAATCCAATGGAGCACCTCTGGGATGTGGTGGAACGGGAGTTTTGCATCAAGAATGTGCAGCCAACAAATCAGCGACAACTGCGAGATGCAATGATTTTAATGGACCAAAACCTCAGAGGAATGTTTCCAGCACCTGGCTGAATTTATGCCATGAAGAATTAAGGCAATTCTGAAGGCAAAAGGGGGTCCAACCTGATACTACCTAATGAAGTGGCCGGTAAATACGTACAGAAGGTTTTTTAGTGAGAAATCAGTGTATTTGGGGCAGGGCTGGGTTAAAAGGGCATAGCCCCTTGGAAGACAGCTATGAAATTAAATTATAATTAATTTTGAGGAGAATTGCTACAAACGTTTGTGTTTACCAGTAAAGCCAGGTGTTTGTTATGGAATATTTTGGTTGAAATAATGAAGTAGTCACAAGTTGTTTAAAAATGCAAAGGAAAGCTACTTTTTATCTAATTTTTAAAGGAGCTCTCAAGACTATCAGAGGAAAATAAATAAAATGATGAAAATAAAACATAATTGCAGCGACAATGGTGAGGACTTGTGTTTTCAAATAAATTGTTTTCAGCTCCTTAAGAAATAGAATTGGAGGTTTCTCAATGGTTTATTCCTCGTTAAATAAAGGTCAAAAGCAAATAAGAAAATCAACGGGTAGTTACCTAGGACACTTCACCTTAACTAGCCCCGCCCACTTGACCCGATCCCATTCAAACGTGAATGTGTCATGACTTCCTTTACTAACGCCAGCGGATATAAGAAGTGTAAACAGCTATAATCATCAAGCAAATTTGCAGTGTAGGTGAGTAAACTTTGTTTACACCTGACAGCGGTTTGTTTGCGGTAACTCAGCTGACCTGATTAACATGGCCAAAATATGTGAGCAGACTTTTTTGAAGATGCGGCGGTCAGATGGTTTAAATGTATTAAACCCTTCCATGAGCGACTGGGAAGAGGACATGTCAACGTAGCCCAAAATCACGTACCGCGATATACTGGCAATACATGCTGACTATATACTGGCCTGCCGGCGCAGGGAGTTGAGTCACACCTTGACAGGGCACCCTTCCTCTGCTGGTCACTTCCCTCTTTTCACCCCGGTCACCCTTCCACACCTCCCGCCAGTCCTTGTGTGAATCCTGCCATGGTTCCTAAACTAAGTGAGCCAATGCAAGTCAACCGCATTCACCTGCAACCAGCCGAACACCAGCAAGGGATATCACATTGCTCCTGCCTATACTGCAACAAACCTGGCAACTACATCACCGCATGCCCAGCAGTGATGTAGGCAAGACCTTTCAGTCCAAGACATAGTTACTGACACCAACTTCAGGTCAACATTTTTGGTGTGGCCATTTTTGCACGAAATCATTTTCAATGTTCCTTTATCCTGTCTAAGTCAGTCCCCAAGCAATTTGATAATGCTGTTAATTCTAAAACTTAAGCTGTCAGCAAATTTCACCCTCCAAGTTGCTGCCTGCTACAGACCCCCCTCTGCCCCAGCATATACACTGACAGCCCTTCGTGAAATTCTGGCGCCTCACATCTCCTCCGAGTTCATTCTTCAAGGTGATCTAAATTGTGATATGGTTAATCCCCCAGATTTAGTCATACAGCAGTTTTACGCTTTAAATTTATTTCAAATGATATCAGAGCCTACTAGATACAATCCACAATCACACACATCCGCCATGCTGATCGGCATTATCCTTACTAACACTCCATCAAACTACCAAACTGGGGTTTTTAGCCAAGACATGAGTGATCACTGTGCCATTGCATGTCTTCGCTCTGGTCTCTCTCTTAAGAGCCCCCCAGTGATTGCGATCAAACGCTCCATGAAGAATTTTGATAATCAAGCCTAATTTTCAGTGTGAGTGAGGTCTCTGAAAGCAAATGAGTGTTAGGACAACATCTGACTCGTTTAGTATAACCTGACACTAACTATGTTTTAGTACTCACTCGCACTCAATTAGCGTGAGTGTCGTTTCTGAATACGGGCCTATGACCAATCACAACAACTACATCAATGATGCCCAATGAAAGCTACTGCTCATCAGAAGATAGGGAACACTGATGAATGGAATTCAGCATTGCAATTCCTCCAACCTGCATCCACTATTACCAGGCCAGATCTAAAATAACGAGCATCTAGCATTCAGTGCCCTGATCAACTTGAGCAGGTGGGAACCTTATCAAAGGGCCGCTAGCCAACAAAGTACAGCTCCCCCGTCAATTTTCGGAGAAACCCGGCCTGGCCCATGACATCACTGGATCTTCTCTAGCCAGCATTACACACATCAGCATTCCAGCTCGGCGTTTAACACCATCCTCCCCCATAGACTGATGACCAAGCTGCTGGACCTCGGGCTTCCACTCTCCACCTGCTCTTGGATCATCAGCTTCCTGACAGGCCGCACACAGAGGGTGAGAGTGGGTCCCCACACATCCTCGGCACTCCGCCTCAGCACTGGCTCCCCACAGGGCTGCGTGCTGAGCCCTCTTCTCTACACCCTCTACACCTACGACTGTACCCCCTCCCACCAGAGCAATGCCATTGTCAAGTTCGCCGATGACACTACAGTGGTGGGGCTCATCTCAGGGGGGAACGAGTCGGTGTACAGGGACGAGGTGGAGCAGCTGTCTATGAGGTGCAGGGAGAACAACCTGCTCCTCAACACAACCAAAACCAAGGAGCTAATCATCGACTTCAGGAGGAACCAAACGGACATGTTACCACTAACCATCAACAGGCAATGTGTGGAGAGGGTGGCAGACTTCCGCTTCCCGGGAGTTCACATTGAGGAGGGCCTGACCCGGGGTGTGAACACCACAGGGCTGCAGAAAAAGGCCCAGCAGAGACTCTACTTCCTGAGGGTGCTCAGGAAAAATAACATCACCCAGAGACTGTTGGTGTCCTTTTATCGCTGCTCGATCGAGAGCATATTGACATACTGTATATGTGTTTGGTACGGCAGCAGCACAGCGGCCCAGAAGAAGGCCCTCCAGAGGGTCATCAAATCAGCCCAAAAGATCATCGGCTGCACGGATGGAGGAACTGCACAGTTCCCGCTGCCTCAAAAGGGCTCAGAACATTGTTAAAGACATTTTTCATCCTGGTCACTGCCTGTTTGAGCTGCTGCCATCAGGCAGGCGGTACAGAAGCATCAAGGCCAGGACAAACAGGCTGAAGAACAGCTTCTACCCCACTGCAGTAAATGCACTCAATGCTGCTAAGGGACAGTGCAATTCATTGTGAAGTTTGTGCTTGTGTCTCTCTGCTTTTTTTTTTTTTAATTCTATTTATTATGTGTTTTGTTTGCTTGTCCATTTTTTACAATGTTTTAATGTTGAATGAATGACTACCATTAAGGATCGCACTTCTAATTTCCTTGTACATTGTACAATGAGAATAAAGACATTCTGTTCTATTCAGTTAAGCTTCTCATCTCAGAGAACCATCGTAAGGACCTCTCACTGCTGCCTCTTAGCTCACTAGAGCTCTGGTCGTCTTCGGCAAGCCCCGGCTGTCCCAACATAATCTTCACATCGCCCGGAATCAAAAATACACGAGAGAAAAAGGAGTAGTAAATGAACTAAACTGAATTAGTAACCCTTCAAAATACATAATACTACCAAAAATGAAAACAAAAGACTTAACAGCATGAAAACAGTGACAACATATGAGGCGTATTTTCACAAAGCAATTTGAGTGATCACCAATACAACTTTAAAAATACCTGGATTTGGCTTTTTCATCAAAATTTCTTACACTTCTGGGACTGCCAGACTTCCAGAATGCGGCTTGCATATCTGCATGACAACGACAATTCAGCTGTACTAGGAAAACTGCAAACGATATAAATGCTAAAATCAAGCTAAGAAAAAGTACTGGATGCATGAAGTATCAATACTGTTTCTACGCTCGGTATCGTATGGCCAAGAATCCGTAATCATTCACTTATCCTTTGCAGCTTTGCGAGATTGGAAGCAACTTGGCCACAAAACTATTCCATAAAGCAGTGGAAATGGGGCTTCATTGCAACATCCACAGGTTTTTTTTTGTATTGGTGAACGCTCGATTTAAACTCATATCAGACCATTAAAAAATATTTGACTGTATTCAATACAGTATGACGTGAACAGATCTCTAAAATCAGTCCTTTTTATTTTATCTGCATTTCCAATGATGAGCTAACTTTTTTGGAACTGGGTTTGAAATTCTCTAACCCATATGCTGCCTTAGTCATCAATACATCCCAATCGCATATTGGAATCCACATCTATATCAGGCTCACTTGAGAGGGCTCTTCTCATTATCATTTAATAGCAATTATCACATGTAAGTGAGCAGTTATTTGTCTTTTTCAGGCCCCTGTCTCTCCGTAAGTTATCCCCTTCCATACCACCTATTCTACCTTTTGTTTTCTCCGTTCTTGACACGTACCAGAATTTCCTCATTTCAACATTTTTCACCTCATGGGTGATATAAAGGGCTGTCAAAGAAAAATACACACAAATGAATCCCAAATACTGCAAACCACACCGTGCTGCCACAAATCTGTGGTGCAAAATCCAGAATAAATGCATCATGAAGAGTGAAACTAAATCAGAGAAGCTGTCTTGGAATGTAGCCGCCAACATCCAGAGTGTAATAAAGCAAATTAACTGTTCGTACTGATAATATTAATGAGCGAATAGGGTCATTAGCGCCAACATTTCTGCTGGAACGAAACGCAAGCTAGCATGTCATAGCCATAAATCCTGTGGGGTGCAGCTCTTTCCATAAACACTAACTTCAAAGCTCATTTCCTGTGGTCAGTGGCCAAAAGAGAAATCTCTCCCTCAGAGAATTGCTCAGCAGAAACCAATGTCTGAGACGCCATTTCCAGTAAAATGTTGTGCATTTCCTGTCGACGGGGTGAATGTTCAGTACTGGTAAACACGGAGCAGCCATATGGAGAGAACCATCACTGGGAAAGATTAGATTTCAGAGCTTGTGCAATTTTGTGAGTTTGTTTATGGGACTCTCTCCAGAACTCAATTATGGCTGTAAAACATTGTTATCGGTCATTTCACAGTATTTTCTGCCACCGCATCAAGTTACCACACATGCACTGCGCTTCTCCTGTGAAACATCCACTTCATCCAATACCTCTGCAGTAAACCAGAGAGGATTAAACTGGACTCCTGCCAGATGTGTTCAGGTAATATCTTTGTACTTTAAAGCCTTACGGTGCGGAATTGACTCTTGACTGTGTCAGTGATAACAATGGCCACAGGGGTGATATAAAACTGACCATAATGTGCCCCTGGAGGTTAATTCTACTGGGTTCTGCCCATTTCTGCGTTCAAGAGTGACTCGTCTGATCATCTGACTGCGTAGATTAGTCTAATCTCAGACCGTTTTCTCGTAGCTTCTCTTTCGGTGTCTGACGCCTTTTTCCGGCCGATGCCACAGTGGGGAAAGATGACTAAACAGACAACAAGAAATTCCAAAAAGGAAGAAAACACACAAAAACATAAGAGATAACATTTGTGTTAAGAGGAAGATTGCATTTTACAGTCTTTGGGAATCGGGGAAAAACACTAATGTCAGAAAACATCAGTCGGGGTATAATAAAGTTAAAATAAAGCGAGGCAATGGTGATAAAATTTTATCACTTGAATAATGTGCCGCCTTGCAAAGCTTTAATGGAAAAGGTAAAATATGTCTTCCACTACGCCAAATAAATAAATAAAAACACTTAGAGTAAATAGAGTATCCCCTGCAAGCACACTCACTTTAGAGGATTATAATCAGAAGGCAATAGCCAAAACTAATCCCTAATGCTCAGGCATAAACTGCATAGAGATTGGAAATTGAAATGAGTGTCGGGACCATGCAGATTGTCAGCATCACAAATCAATATGTTAAATAAAATAAATCTTAGCTTAGCTCCAAGGCAGGTTTTTATTACTTGATTATGCTATTTTCTCAACAACAGATCTGAAGAGTTGACTCTTATACGACTTGCCTGTAAAGCATACTAAGGCAGGCTGGGGAGTAATTTTTCCATGTGGTGTGCTCTACAATCATTTTTGTTTGTCTAGTGTGTTGAAAGCTCCTAGTGAAATATGTCACTCAACATATAGTCTGAATATGAATAATAATCTCGCAGCCTGAATAACTGGGGTATTTTTGTATTGTATTGCTTCAGCTCGTTCCTTTTACACAGATTGGTAACATATTACATTGAGAAATTGATTGCTGTTCACTAAGTATTTGTTTAATATCCATCTCAAAACCTGAGGCTCAAGCATGGCCGAGACTCGACTGGTCTGCCACCCTGGCATTCCCATTTTGGAGTGGAGTAGAAAGCTGAAACAATTTACCAAACTATCTTCAGTCCTAAAGATGCTGTATGCAAAGTTTCATCAGTTTTGATCGTTCGTAAGTAAGTTTATTGTCGCAAACAAGTTGTATACATACCTGAAAACACAATCCACAGTCACACATAAAATTCAAGATGCATTACAGATATTGCCCTGAGACTGTGCATTGTACATATAAATAGAAATATCATCACACAGTACTGCAGAAAACAGGATTTGTGACCAATAAAGGCTATAAGTTGTTGAAATAGACGTCTACGGGTGAAGTAATGTCAAAGGTCACAAAAGAACCGTTTTTCAGAAATTGCCAAAACTGATCATTTATATATTGAGACGTGTTAAGCACTACTGGAGTTGTCACCCTTCAGCCCCATTAGAGAGGTCTGAAATGGACAACTTCCGTTTATCAATATTCCCACCCTGTCTCTTTTGGGCCCGAGAGGCTGGAATGCAATTCCATCTTAGTTTGTGTACATCAGAGGCTGTAAACCAAATTTTGTTAAATTTGATCAATATTTGTGACTGCTAGAAGTGATAAGTCAAATTCACTACAACAGAGGATGGTGTCTACACCATCTTAATAACCACGCGGGTCAACGACAAGTTCACTAAAAAAAATAAATTCTTTAAGGGAATAAACAACCAATAAGTGAACTTTAGATGAGGAGAAGTTCATATAATTCACCTCAGAGTGCAAGACTTTAATGCAACTAATCACAAAATCTACACTTTCTTATTTTTAAGTCTCAATTTTTCACATTGTACCAACTAACTCATGACATTTTTTAAACATCAATAAAACTTGACAAAAATAGTAAGAACAACAGCTGGCCATACTGGAAATAATATTACTAATTATACAAGGATTCGGAGTACATCTTCAGAGACAAACTAAATTCCTTGAAGGGCCCAAGTATGAATGATTAGGAATAATGTCAACTCAATGGCATAACTGCAGTTATGAATTAGCGGTACATGGTGGCATAGCTGTCACTGCAGCTGTCGCAGAATTGCAGGCCCTTGCTCTCTCCTTGTTGCATTGGGAGTTTATTAGCTCAAAAGTGGCTATCGAGTTCCTTGCATAATGTGATTGTTCTGACATTCAAAATCATTCTAAGTCAAATGGGATCTGTTTAACTAATCCTACCCACAGAGGGAACCGAGAGCTCCACAAAATAGGTATTTCTGCCTTGGTGCGATAAGTACTTTCCGCTGTTAAGGCATCTGATACAAAAGGCTCTCCTTTAGGGGAAAAACGCTATTCTAATGAGTGTGTCCTGTTCGCAGGCCGCAGACAGCTGAAACACCAATTTGTTTGATCGTTAAGGGGCATAAAATATTTTACTTTTGACAGTTAATTTTCCATGCTCAAGCCAGTAAACACTGCTGTAATTACATATACAGAGAGTGTCATAATGTTCAGGGAAAATTATTTAAAACATTTTTTTTTTTTTAATTTTGCTTAGTACCCCACAAATTTCTATCTGCAGTCGGGTCAATGACATAAGGAAATTGAAATTAGAGCAGGTTGAAAATGCAAATAAATGCTGTTCTTACTTGTTTTAAAATGATAGTTAATCATTTCCAACATCATATCTTCAAACTATGATATCCATCCATCATCTCTATCGCTTTGTCCTCAATTGGTGTGCTTGGGAGCCGGAGCTTTGAAAGGCAGAGATGGACCCCGGACGCCTATTCACCGCACGGCATACCAACAATTCACTCATTCCTATGGGCGATTTAGAGTCTCCAATTAGCCTGAAATGCTTGTCTTTGGACCATCGGAGGAGACGCAGATTCACACAGGGGAGAACATGCAAACTCTACACACAGAGGCCCCAAGCTGAGTTCAAATATGCATCCTTCGTGCTGTGAAGCCGCGGTGGTACTCAACTGCACCACTGTGTGTATGGTGAATTTCAAATATATTCAACCCCCCGTTGCAAATTAGGTTTACTGCCAAAATTTACAAACTTTCTGCTGTTTGCAATGAAAAAATCAAACAGGAACAATTTAAATACTGCAACGCAACAAATATAACAAGTAGCTTCTCCAAATTCAACACAAAATGCCACTTTTAATGACAACTGCAGACTCAAAATTATTCAACCCCTTCATGTCAAACATCTTCAATACTCAGTAGATTTCCCTTTTACAGCTATGTGATGTGATGCATAGGCTGACAACAGCTTCTGGCAGCATTCCCAAGGAATCTTAGGCCAGTCCTCATGGACAATGGCCTCCAGTTCACTAATATTCTAGGGGTTACATGCTGCAGCTGTCTTCTTCAAATCTTACCAGAGATTTTTTATGGGGTTCAGGTGAGGCAACTGTGATGGGCACTCTAGAATCTTCCCAGACCTCTTCTGAAACCAAGCCTTGGTGGATGTAGAGGTACGCTTAGGATCACTGTTCTGTTGGAAGGTCCAATGATGCCCAAGCGTCAGCTTCCCTACAGACAGCATGACATTTTCTCCTTGGATATCCTGGTACTTGACTGAATCCATGTTGCCCTCCACACTCTGCAGGTTTCCAGTGCCAGAGGAAGCAAGGCAGCCGCAGAGCATCAAAAAGCACCACAATTCTCCACTGTAGGCAGGGTGTACTTTTCAGCATATGCTTCTTTATTCCTCCTGCAGACATACCACTGATTCATAAGCCCAAAATATTACAGTTTTGTTTCATCACTCCACAGAACAATATCCCCAAACTTTAATGGCTAATTTATAAGGTTTTGAGCATATTGGAGCTTATGTTTTTTTATCAGTTGTGGAGTGTGTCTTGGAGACCTTCAGCGTTTAGTATGCGCCCTACTGTGCAAACTGAAACCTCAGTGACTCCTGCCTCCAAGTCTTGCTGCGGGTCTCCTGCAGTCACCTGAGGGTTTTTGACCTACCGTCTCCCAGGAATCTGATGACAGCCATTGACAGTTTCCTCTTTCTGCCACATCCTGGTACTGTAGCCACTCTTCCTTTAACTCTGAACTTGTGAACGATGCTTCCAACTGTATCTCTCTGAACATTCAGTGCCTGTGCTGCCTTTCTGCATCCTTTTCCTTGTTTGTGCCAGGCAATGATCTCCTCTGTTAGCTTTTTGGACAATTCTTTTGACAGCCATATTTCTAATATGTCACTGTCAACAAACTCCTCACTAGTGCAAGTATTTGATGTGTTGTATCTCAAGCAAACCTAATGCAACTTATTAAACTCTTGATCAGCTATTTATTTTGTCTTGAGGATCCACATCAGCAACGTTGTCACAGCCTGGTTCAGCTGATTCGGGGCCGTCAACCAGACATGAAAACAGAGTATGGGAGAGGAACCCTGGAGCAGGGCTACCACGCCCTGACCGCAGTCTCTCAGCCTGCAGTATAGCACCTGTCCTCTTGTAATGCTGTTGAAAGAGAGCAATATAGCCTCAGTCAACACATCAAAGAATTTTACAAACTATAGTTCACTCAACTTGCATGTCAAGCAGTATGACATTTGACAGATTTTACAATAAATGGAGTACCCGTGGGGTCAAAGTCCAGGTTCATCTTGCCCTCTTTCCCATCAAAAATCAGAGACATAAACAAGGCTTCTAGAGGCTTCCATCAGCAATCTAAGAAATTCTCTTCTCAGTCCACCCAAGTCAACGGCCTCAGCGAAGTGTTCCTGTGCCATCTAAGAACTTAGTTGATATTGCATAAGCTGGATCATATGAGACTTCTGAAACCTCTCAAAGCACCATTGAACTCAGATTGACTCATAAATCTGGTTTTGATAAATTTTTGTTGTAAGTTCCAAAAACACACCACCTGATGGAATATAGCTGATCATATCTTTTTCATACTACAACCAAAATTAAAAAAAAAAAAAAAAAAAATATATATATATATATATACAGCCATCTTTTAGTAAATAACTAAAGCTTACAGCTCTATATTAAATATACACCTTTACAGTCAGCACCATATTAAGGCATCAAAATTAACTGAAAGTAAAAAAAAATAATAAAAAATATTATTTTAATAATATTATCAATTATAATATCAATATTTTTGAAAAGTTTTCACAGAGAAGGATTGCAGGTTTTCGAAAAGCTAACGTTTACTTCAGGGAAACTGCCTATGCAGTCAGAATCATAAGAATAAAAGCCAGATGCCAATCACTTAAAAAGCCAAACTGGCAACTTGCTCTCCAGTTTTCTTAGAAAATAAAAGTGATTTTCAATAGGTTGTTCAGGCACCAGTCCAGAGTACAGACTAGGTGACAGGAGGCGTTGGCCATATTCGAAGGGGCTGATCTGAGGTCAGCAATCGGGATGGCAAGCTGAATAACCTGGAAGCTCAAGTCAAAGCCAACGTGAGCAGACAGCATCCCAGTATGACACCAACTGCGTTAGCATCAGTAAGCACACCAATCTACAACACACAATGTGATATTGCAGTCCATTTAAATGCCGGTCACACTCGCTTACTTTGATTTGCTATGACTTAATGCACAATGTAAAGCTTCTCTTGGTGTTTGTTCTTCTTTTTTTTGAAAGATATTTTTTTTTGGGAATTTTTCCTTTATCTGACAGTTATACAGTATAGAGAGACAGGAAAGCTGGGGAGAAGAATGGGGTAAGACATGCAGCAAATGACCTGTGCTGGAATGGAACCCAGGTCGCTGCGGGAAGCGTATGCGCCGTTTGGATTGATGAGCCACCGGGGCGCCCCGCGTTTGTTCTTTTGATTCAAGATATGAAGCAGTTTCTCTGAAACAAAAAGTGTCCACAAATTTCACGAGACCAGCCAAACCACAGCCTCCATGTCCATCCAAATAAATTGTGTTGGAAGATGGTCCCGGGGACCAAGTTGCTCATTGTCGCAGTTCGCAGCTCATGGCTTGGAAAAAACCATAAATGAGTTGATAATCAGTCCACAAGATTCTAAACAAAACTGCGTTTCCTGCTGGCATTGAACATGAGGAGCTTCTTCAGTTTCTCCTCAAAGCATCCATAAGCGCGCCGGAGAACTTCCTGTCAAAACAAGTGCCCTCCTATTGAGTCCAAGAAGCGGCAAACAAGGTCCCCTACCTCCTCGTCAGCGAGGCAAAGCAAAGCTCCAGCGTGCTACAAGTTTTCGCATCCAGAGGACAAAGCCACGGGCATATCGGCCTCCCCATCCATTTCTGCCGGCACTCCTGGTTCGGTCACTACAAGCTGCTCCGTTGATATGCATCATGCCAAACAGGGCTTTGGGAACGACAGTCCCACAAGTTTTGTTGGAGTCCTCTTCATGCTCTGATTGCTACTATTTCCAATACGAAGTAGCTATTCCCCCAACCGTTGGTGGTATTGGAAAGGAGAGTTACTCTTATTCCCCCAACCATTAGTGGAACAGGGGGTAAGGTTGCTCTTATTCCCGCAGTAAATCTAAGACACCATTCAATGGGCGCCAAGAAGTTTCACCGACAGATTTTGCTCAACGGGCGGGGGAGTGGCCTTTGCCTTTTCAAGAACCTTTATTGGCCAATAACAGCAGGTAAAGATGTCAATCTTGTGTTGATTTTGTTGAACACTTTTGCCATATTAGATAAATGCCATGATGACTGAGGAGATGCTCCTGTAGTTTTGAAGGACAATGACTCATGAATGTCAAAAACTTGCTTGGCTAAGTTTAATGTCACTTTTAGAGTCTAAAGGGACACAATGTGCAAAGTTCACCCAGAAAGCCAACAAGAACTGGACACTTACTTGGCTATTATTTCTCATTTGGCTCTGTCATATGGGGGGCTTTGTTTTATGAGTATCATAAATCATTCTCAGCCAAAGCCACTATGTTGTTGTACATCCAATGATTTAATTTAAAACTGGGCAGATCAGTCATCAATCTGGGACTCATCAGTAGACACTTTAAAGGGCATGGCACCCTAGCTTGGTCAGTTTGTCTGGCTTTTTCTCAGTTTGTGAATCTCAGTCCAAGAACAGGGGTTCAAGTCTTCTGGTCTCTCGAGCAAAGGGCTGAAGGAACCTTCAAAACCACTGAATGACAGTCAGTTAAAAAACAGGTGCAATATTGACACAGGGTTGTCAACCCCCATGACGCAATTTCAATTAAGGAGTATGTACATACCCTAACTGAAAATTTTTGCATGTCTCCAGCATTTGTGCCTACAGCCACCCACAGGTGGTGTATTCCCATTGATCTTTCCCATTGAAATCCAAAAAACATTGAATAAGCATCCTTCCACATCGAATAATGTGCCAGCTTTCAAAGGTCTTTTATATTATCACATTGTTGTTCTGCAGGGCCCGGTTGTTCAAAAGGTTGTTAATTTAACGTAACGTTATCCACTAACTTGCCGTTATCTTGCTAACTGTCTGTTAGTTAACAACTCATTAAATTGGTGTTGCTCAAAGGCACTTCTTTCACTTCGTTAACTAATGGTGCCATTTAAAGCTAATCCCTTGTTAAAATCTTTCCATTACCTCAATCCTGTGTTAAGTATTCCACTGTGCCCCAACCAAGATGGCCACTTGTGCTGGTGCTTCATCCACGTCTGACAAGAAAAAATGAAAGAGGAAAAAGGTTTTCCCGGACTGAAATTCTATCAAATAATTCTGCCTCGATTTCTAGCGACCTGAGGGGGCCATTCGATAATCGCCTTAATGTTTAATCAGTGCGTTGACGACTCGATCCACTGTCCGAGATACTGTGCTCATGTCAACGCCCATGGTATCGCCAGTGACTAGCAGGAAACTACCACTCGCCAAAAACCTTAGGGTTATAAGCACCTGTTTCTCTCTTGACAGTGCATTGTTTATTTTGGTGTATCGCTGTACATCATCTCTGACGAAAGCTGCTTTCACACTGGATGCGAAACAAATTTTTCGCACGATTGATTACATTCAAAGTCAAAGCAATGACGCAAATATACACGTCTTTGCATTGTATATGAATGTAATCTGTCGTGCAAAATATTTGTTTCACCTCCGGTATGAAAGCAGCTTTACTCCGAAATATATTCAAGAGACCATCTTATTCAAGAGACCATCCTTTGAAGTTCTTCATCTGTCATGTTGAACTCAAACATTCTAAAAACTCTTGCCTTCTTTAAAGCCCACTGGAAGCGTGAGACGCGCGTCAAAAAATTGGTTACATTAATTTCAATGGAGCAACGCCCACTGGCAGCGTTCTTTTTTTTAAAAATACTTTTCGCCACTGCTCAATTTTTACTTCTCGCCACTGCTGAATTTCAGAAGTGTCAACACAATAAAAACGCGTTTTTTTTTTAGATTATTTAACTATTTAGCCTTGTCATGGCTAGTCACACATTTAGTGGCAACCTCACATGCAGTTGTCAACCTGCGTTTTAACCAAGTCGCAGTTTTGAAAGGAAATCCTTTATTTTGCGGGCATTTATCAGGCGATCTACAGTTAGACAGTACCTAACTCAAGGTACACTGATGAGAACTTTACACTGCTACTGCTAAGTTAACTAGCATTTAGGGGGAAAATTATGCCGGTTTATAATGTATAGTGCATAGTAACCTGACCATCACACTTTGCCATCACTTAAAATAAGCTTGATCGGTAGGTTTTTTTTTTTTTTTTTCAAAATTAAACGTTGTCTTGTTTAACACTTTGAGATTGACACTCATGGCTTCTCGGTCGAGTTGACAGCTGTCAATGTTGACGCGGCTGACGCTTTCATTGGGCGTTTAAAAGCGTCAAGTCAACGTTCGAAGTTTGACCCGCCGCGCCGCTTCACAGCCAGTGGGCGTTGGGCTTTAGGTGCAACAACATTCATTAAAGCGGTATTTCGGTGTAACATAAGTGCCATAGTCACTAGCGCTAATCATTTTGTTAAATATTTAAAGTACCCCCCACCCTCTGTTAACTTTAACGACAAGATAACGGGTCTTCCAGCAACAACTTATCACCCTCTTAAATTTAAACTACCGTTAAGTTCAGTTTCACGGCATGTTAAAATTTAACAACCTTTCGAACAACCGGGCCAGGTCTGTATTATTTGATTATGGGTTTGTACAAGGATTTATGGCAGGACTGTGATTTTTATCCAGTAGCATGTGTATTTGCAAAAATTTAACATCTGCTATTACAGCACCCAAGGTAGTCGATGTGCTTATAAGAAAGGAAGTGGAGAAAGGTAATTTCATCAGGCATTCCAGGAATCTCCATTTATTAGTTTAATAAATTAATGTTTATCGCATCCTATGAGTGTGTGAATGCATTTGTATTCTTACCGTGATCAGCAACTCTCCAACACCGTTATTCATTCTTTCTTTCTGCAATCTTGTGAAAATCTTAAATTCAAAATGGGAAAAATTCTCTTTGGCTAGTTAAATCATATCAAAATCTGTCACATGATGGCGTCACTTATTAGGCTAGCTAAAAAATATGTGTGTGAGGTTTTACAAAATGAACCAAGAGCAAACACCAGTAAAATGCAAAAAGGAGGCTTTATTTCTGAAGGGGGAAACCCCCCCACAGAGCTGCCAACAGTACAAAGTCCGCAATCCAAAATTGGAGTCCAAGGGGCGAAATCCAGAGTCATACACAAGGCACCAATCACAAAAATCGTAGTCAGACAAAAGAGGTCAAAAAACAAGAATGCCGCAAAAGTACGGGGAATTGGCAAAGCTCGGTGTCTAGGGCGGTCCAGTCAGAAAGATAAATCACAATGAATCAAGGCAAGAGAAGCGTAGCACAGGAGACAAGGAAGAACGATCTGACAAGAAAGTGAGCCAAACAGACATCTTATATACACATCCGGGAGAAGTCATGATCAGGGAGAACAGGCGCAATAAATGATACAATAATCAGGAGTGACACACGGGGAATGATCTAATTACATGAATATGGCAAAAGCCAAAACGCAGACAGGATTCACAAGACAAACCTATGTACAGAACAACAGCTCCGGTTAAGGAGTGCTAAAGTGTATAGATTAAAGAAAGGAAAGCACAAAGTATTAGTGGTGTTATGGCCCCAATTTGTTATTACATTTAAAACAACACAACAGCAACAGCAAGGGATGACACACAGTTTTTAAAACTTAAACACATTTAATTTAACAGACAAAGACAATAACAACTAACTAACAACTAATGAACCTAAAGACCAAGATTGATTAGGAAAAAAAAAGAAATATTTACAGTCCCTTTTTGTGGGGTGGCTTGGTGATGTCCTGGATAATGAAAATGCTCAAACACAGGCAAAGAAATCCACAAAAGAAATGTCACAGGTCTTGAACAGAATGGCAGGTCTGGTCATCTTCTTGCAATTTCTCCTACTACTTTACTGTCTCAATTCTTTTCCTTATATACTCTTTTGCAGACCCCACCCACATTTAGACCTCTTTTTTTTAATTTTCTGAGACTTGCCCCAGACATGTCCAGGTCATGTCTTAACATGACTCCAGTCTGAGCTTAACAAAAAAAGGGTAAATACTGCCATCTAGTGGCCTATATTCACATTACACCTCCATTCCAAAAGGGAAAAATTTTGACTCATAAAGGCAAAATTTTTCTTTTCAATACAAAATGGTTAAGTGAACACTTGTCTATATATACATATCATACAATATTCAAATAAACACAGGATATATATATATACATATTCAAACACGAGATAAGCAATCAGCAATTACATTGTCTGTACCCTTCACATGCTTAATTTCCAAGTCAAACTCCTGTAAAATCAAACTCCAATTCAACAACCTCCGATTCTTGTTTTTCATCTTACTCAAAAAACATTAACGGATTGTGGTCAGTGTACACAATCATTGGCTTTTGTCCTGTACAAACATAAACCTCAAAGTGTTGTAAAGAAAGGACCAGAGCCAACAGTTCCTTCTCTATTGTGGAATAGTTCCTTTGGTGGCGATTGAACTTCCTGGAGAAGTATGCCACGGGATGCTCAATGTCATCAGAGTCACTTCTCTGTAGGAGCACAGATCCACAAGCTTGGTCGCTAGCATCGACCGCGATGGAGAACGGTTTGTTGAAGTCAGGAGATTTGAGCACGGGGAAGTGACACAGCAGAGACTTCAGGTGATCGAAGGCTCTCTGGCATGCATCATCCCAGGTGAACTTTACGCCTTTCTTCAGTTGGTTAGTTAGACTGAGAGCAATCTCAGCAAAGTTCTTGCAGAACTTGCGGTAGTACCCGATCATTCCAAGGAAGCGGCGCAAAGCTTTTTTGTTGTCAGGAACTGGAAAGTTTATGATGGCTTGGACTTTAGCATTTATGGGTGCCACCTTACCCTGGCCTATGACGTAGCCAAGATAGGTGACAGTAGCACAACCAAAGTCACTCTTGCTCAGGTTAACAGTCAGGTTAGCCTGGGTCAGGCGCTGGAACAACGTCTCTACATCTTTTAGATGTTCTTCCCAGGAGTCACTCCGTGTGATCAGGTCATCGATGTACGCACCCGTGTGTGGCAATCCGGCGATTGTAGACTGTATCATCCTTTGGAACGTGGCGGGGGCATTTCGCATGCCAAAGGGTAGGACTTCATACTGGTACAATCCAGATGGTGTGGCAAAAGCAGAGATGCTCTTGGCCCTCTCAGTTAAAGGCACACACCAATAACCCTTCAATAAATCAATCTTGGTCAGAAACTTTGCTTGCCCTACACTATCAATACAATCATCAATCCTAGGTATTGGAAACACATCAGTTCTAGTTACAGCATTGACTTTGCGATAATCTGCACAGAATCTAGTACTTCCATCAGGTTTTGGAACTAGCACACAGGGTGAACTCCAATCGGAGTTGGAGGGTCTGATAATATCATGTTTTAACATGTACTCAACCTCTTTCTCAGCAATCTTTCTCTTTTCAGGATTCATCCGGTATGGATGCTGTTTTATTGGTTTGGCATCACCAACATCTACATCATGAGAGGCTATAGTAACTCTCTTTGGAACATCAGGAAACAAATCCTCATATTTCTTGATCAACCTTTCAAACTGATCTCTCTGTGAGGGTTCTAAGTGCTGGAGTTTTACATCAAGATTTTGCAACACTTCAGTGTTTGACAATTTACATGAAAGAACTTCAGCTTTAATTCTTGGTTCATCATCTTGAAACTCCCCCTCATCTTCACACGTTTCGACCATTGGAGAATCTAAAGTGACAGCTGCAACCCTAGCATTTCTGTCATGATAAGGCTTTAGCATGTTAATATGACACAATTGTTTTGGTTTTCTCCTATCTGGAGTCTTCACAATGTAATTGAGATCATTGAGTTTTGTCAGAATTTCATAAGGACCATGAAATCTAGCCTGCAATGGATTGGACTGCAAGGGAAACAACACAAGGACCTTGTCTCCTGGTTTAAACTCACGGCTTCTAGCCTTATGATCATACCAAGTTTTCATTTTTCCCTGACTTGATTTCAAGTTCTCTTTGGCAAGGTCACAAGCTGCACGCAATCTTTCCTTGAACTTGCTAACATAGTCTAACAGACTGATTTGCGGCTCTTCCTCTTGCCATTGTTCACTCAATAATAGCAAAGGTCCTCTCACTTCATGACCAAACACTAGCTCAAATGGACTGAATCCAGTAGACTCCTGCACTGCTTCTCTAGCTGCAAACAACAGCAAATGAACCCTTTCATCCTAGTCTTTCTCATGGTCATAACAATAAGTCCTCATCATTGTCTTGAGAGTGGAATGAAACCGCTCTAAGGCACCCTGACTTTCTGGATGATAGGCACTAGAAAGAATCTGTTTTGCACCTAGTTCATACACAACCTGCTGAAACAATCCTGAAGTGAAATTGCTACCCTGGTCTGACTGAATTTCCCTGGGAAGGCCAAACAACGTGAAGAACTTTATCAAAGCCTTCGAGATTGCAGTTGCCTTGATGTTACGTAGAGGTATGGCTTCGGGGAATCTGGTAGATGCACACATGATTGTCAACAAGTACTGATTTCCAGATCTAGTCTTGGGTAATGGACCAACGCAATCAACAATGACCCTAGAGAATGGCTCCCCAAATGCTGGGATAGGCTGCAATGGAGCTACAGGTGGGTCTAACTGGTGTTTTCCAACTACCTGACAAGTGTGACAGGTTTTGCAAAAGTTGGAAACGTCTTTCCGAAGCCCAGGCCAAAAGAAGTGTTTCATGATCTTATCAACAGTCTTGTTAACACCAAGATGACCTCCTTAAGGTAAACTATGAGCCATTGTTAAGATCTCATTCCTATAGACCTTCGGAACAACAATTTGCCTGACCACTGCCCAATCTGCATTGGCAGGGATATCAGGAGGGCGCCACTTCCGCATCAACACACCATCCTTGAGATAATACCCAACTGGAACTGCATCTATTTCTTTTTCAGGAAGGGCTCTCCTCTTTAGTACACCAATTTCAGGATCATTAGTTTGCTCCTCAATCAACCGCTTTCTGGACAGAGACAAGTCTCCAGACACATCAGAATCACCAGACCCATCCGGCTGGCTGAATAGAGAACTGATAAAAGTATCTGATAAGTCCTCAAACGGAGAAACCATAGTAGGCCAATCAGAGTCATGAGGCGAACCACCTGAGTCCTGACTATTCAATGTACTGGACGGCACCACAACATCATCTTCTTTAGCCTTCTTGGCCATAGCACGAGTCACTGCGCAAGAAGGATACAGAGATGGGTCCTCATCCCCATTTTCAGTGCTCGGCTGTGAAGTAAGATGTACAGGGGGAACTACTTTGCCCCCAGCCAGGTCATTGCCTAGCAACAGAGAAACACCCTTTATAGGTAGACTTGACATAAGTCCCACCTTTACCTGTCCTGTAACTAAATCTGACTTCAAGAATATAGAGCGCTGGGGTACAGATACAGTCCTCCCTTCAATACCTTGTACAAGTATGAAATCCCCTGAAGCGGTCTCATCACGTAACTCCAAGGAGTCCATCAACAAAAGTGACTGAGAAGCTCCGGTATCCCTTAGGATATATATGGGGACAGGAGTAGTATGCTCATTCAGAGCCACAAATCCCTCTGACACAAATGGAAGAAATTCCTCCCTCACAAAGTCAGCTGTATTAGGCTTTTTAGCCCCACAAGAAGCAGGCAATTTAGCAGATTGGTTATCTACTACAGGGGTTTCTAACCTTGTTTTCACAAAGGCATTTGGTTTGGTATCCTTTTCTTTTTCTTTCTTAGCTTTAAGGAACCAACAGTTAGTTGTAACATGACCAGATTTCTTGCAATAACTGCAAACTAGACCACTTTTGTCACTGTCAGCTTTCACACTTTGATCAGACCTGTTACTGGATTTCTGAGCACCATCACCAGATTTGTCTTTGGGTGAGGAATCTTGGGTATCACCGTAACCCTTTTTCTGAAATTGGGACCATTTATTGTTACTGCTAGACTGAAATTTGGACTTATGTGTGAGAACATATTCATCTGCAAATTTGGCAGCTGATTGCAAGTTCAGTGCTTGCTTCTCATTAAGGTAGGTCTTAAGATCATCCTTAACACAGTTCTTGAATTCTTCAACTAACACCATCTCTTTTAGTGAGTTGAAATCATCCTTGACCTCCATAGAAGTACACCAGCGCTCAAAGCAAACCTGCTTCTCATGAGCAAATTCAACATAAGTCTGATTTTCAGATTTCTTCAGACCTCTGAATTTCTGTCGGTAAGCCTCTGGAACCAACTCATAAGCTCTCAAAATAACCTTTTTGACAACCTCATAATCAGAGGAATCATCTGCAGACAAAGCCGAATAAGCTTGTTGAGCTTTACCCTTGAGGACAGTTTGCAACATCAGAGGCCAGTATTCCTTTGGCCAATGGCAACTCTTTGCTACCTTTTCAAAACACTGGAAATAGTTGTCAACATCCTTTTCTGAAAATGGAGGCACCAGTTTTACCTCCTGACTGGCACAAAATTTATTTTTAGTTTCAATTTTAATTTTTAGTTGCTCCATTTGGAGTCTTTCTTCTCTATCGAATTTCTCTAATTCAAAATCTCTCTGTCTCTGTCTCTCTCTTTCTGCTCTTTCCTCTTTCTCTCTCTCAAATTCTCTTTGTTTTTCTTCTCTTGCTAATTTTTCTAACTCAAACTGCCTTTGTTTTTCTTTTTCTTCCCTCTCAAATTCTCTTTGTTTCTCTTTTTCATCCCTTTCTTTTTTCTCTTCTCTTGCTAATTTTTCCAACTCAAACTGCCTTTGTTTTTCTTTTTCCTCCCTTTCAATCTCTAGCATTTTTAATTTAAGTTCCATTTCTATATTTGGATTTTCCACTGGAAACTGTTCCAGATCTCCTGGTGCAAACACATTTTCATCAATGTAATATTCAACTATCTCTCTAGCCAGTCTTGCTTTTCGCATGGCTGGTTTCACCTCTGTCAGCTCTAAATGTCTGCAAATTTCTAGCAGTTCTGTCTTTTTAAAAGACTTCAAAACCCCTACGGTTGGTGATGCCAAGAAATCATCCATTGCTGTTGTCAATATATATGTATTCAAAAAAAAATTTTTTACAATTTGAAATGTTAGATTTTTAATAAATGACTCACAAAATGGTCTATCCCGGACCTTGAGCCCCCAATTTGTTATGGCCCCAATTTGTTATTACATTTAAAACAACACAACAGCAACAGCAAGGGATGACACACAGTTTTTAAAACTTAAACACATTTAATTTAACAGACAAAGACAATAACAACTAACTAACAACTAATGAACCTAAAGACCAAGATTGATTAGGAAAAAAAAAGAAATATTTACAGTCCCTTTTTGTGGGGTGGCTTGGTGATGTCCTGGATAATGAAAATGCTCAAACACAGGCAAAGAAATCCACAAAAGAAATGTCACAGGTCTTGAACAGAATGGCAGGTCTGGTCATCTTCTTGCAATTTCTCCTACTACTTTACTGTCTCAATTCTTTTCCTTATATACTCTTTTGCAGACCCCACCCACATTTAGACCTCTTTTTTTAATTTTCTGAGACTTGCCCCAGACATGTCCAGGACATGTCTAAACATGACTCCAGTCTGAGCTTAACAAAAAAAAGGTAAATACTGCCATCTAGTGGCCTATATTCACATTACAGTGGCAATTCACAGAAATTCGTAGCAGAGATAATTAGGTATAGGCAAGGAGGCGGAGACTAGAATTGGGTGACTGCTGAGTGATCGTTAGTCACTTAGTATGTACAGCTATACAATCCCGAGTGCATGTTAGTAAGTTAGTAAAAATATACAATGTTAATCAGGGTTAGTAATTAGCGGAAACAACAAACTGTTAGTATGTGTTAGTAAGACAGTAAAAGAGAGAGGAAGGAAGAACACGAGATAATGAAAGAAGGCTGAAACCCAGAAACCAATAAATCACCCGAATGAGTGGCACACAAGACAAGGGACCGTGAGCAAAGACCTACATGAGACAAGACTGGGGAGACGAAGTGCAAAGCAAGGCATGGCAGAAAATAAACATGGCAAGGAATCTAGGAAACATGGCAAAGACTATGAAAAATGCAAGACATGAAAAATAATAAACCAGGATTTCTAAAATATCACAACACAATACACAATACTAAGAATGGTCAGAAAACAGGCAGTGGTCACTTAACACGAAAATCAATCAACATGGCTAGGCCAGGCACAGAACTTAAACAAGGCATGGCAAAAAACATGGAACATGGTATGGCAGAAACGGAATCACAACAATGTGCTGCTTATAAGCTACAAGAATTCCAAATCTTCAAAAGACATATTTCCATTTTATGTCATCATTTATGTGAATATAAAAATTCCTGATAGCTAATCTGTATGATGCAATGTACAATACTGTCAGGTAAAAATAAATTGACCGGTCCTTCGAACAATTAATCTTCGCAAGTGACAAAATTCATGTTTGATTGATCTTAAGGAAAAGTAGAAGTTACCTGGAACCATTTTGGTGTCTGAAAGGCTTTTAAACCTCTGATGGTAAGTCACTGGAAATCCCAAGTTTTAGAGATTAATATGTACCAAGTAATAAATTGTCTACTGAGCCTCTTGTCATTGCTAACCACAAGGTTATTCCTCTTGGGTCATTTACTTTATGCTGTGCACACCGTTCCCCAGGGGAGGTTGTCTACGGCACTAGCTTTGGTTAAATACATCCAGAATTTACATGACAATATTACTTTAGATCAGAGATCTTAGGGCGCACTCACAATAGGCAATCAGTGCGATGCCCAAGCACATACTCCCAAAGTCCAGTGTGTTTGACTGGTGTGACTGCTCCATATTATGCGCAAACAAGGTATACTTTCCTGGCCCTGGCATGAAAACATAAATTTTTTAATAACAATTGAAAGGTGTTGCAAATTTAATTTTTTTGACTCTTGCATTGCATGATTGAAGGCTCATTCTATGATTATTGTTGCTGAAACATTTGTTTAAAGTGGTTTTAGGCAACATTATTTTGTAAAATTACCTCCGATACCTTCCAGTATATAAGAACTTTGAGCAGTGCTGCGGGGTTAAACATGACAGCACAATGGAAAGAACTCTGAGGTTCTCTGTAGCCGCATCGTAGCCTTACATGATACCACATAGAAAAATTTCCGAAGACAAAATATGCTGCCATGGCACTGTAAGAGACGCCATCAAGCATTTCAAGGGGACCGGTTCCCTGAGAACTAGTGGCAATAGAGGTGGGAAAGGAAGTTTAGTGCCTCTGATGTTTGTTATACATGTATGACAAGTTAAAAAAATCAATAAATAAATGGTGGTTGACAGAATGACAAATCCGTGATGATATTAATAGCGCCTGAGGTGAAGAGATGAAAGCATTAAGATCAACTATTTCCAGGCGCCTGTGTAAAAACTGTCTGAGAGGTCTAGATGCTGGCAAGAGCTGGCAACATCAAATATAGACTTGTGTTTGCAAAGAAATTCAAGGATTGGACATTAATCGACTGGAAACAAGTGCTTTGGACGAGTAAATCAAAATTGGAAAATTTTCTCACTCAAACGCAGAACTTCTGGGCATTGCAGGGATGGAGAATGTTTCAAAAATCACCGTTTTACCCCTTCGGTAAAACATGGAGGTGGTAATATTATGTCTTGGGTTTCAGTCTGCTCGGAAGGAGCCTGTAATCTCATAAAAATCAAAAGAATCATAAATCCAAAGAAGTATCACAGAATCCATGCAAGGCATGCACTGCCATCTGGAGAGAGACTGATTAATCAGGGATTTCATTTTTAACATGGTAATAACCCAAAACACACTTCTAAGTTGTGCAAGAATGATCTTAGTTGGAAAGAAACATCTGGTGACATAAATTATGATTTGGCCTGCTGAATACCCTGACCTTAATCTGATTAAGCATATCTGGGATTTGCACGATACTAAAATAATTTTTAAAAATCTGTTGTTACATCAAAAGAATCTCCTTGGAATGAATTTCAAACAATATGGAATGGTTTAGCCAGTCAGGAAATAGAAAAACTATGTGAAAACTATACCTGAAAGATTAAATGCCATAATCCAATTGTACAGTGTTCAGTAGCCTACAGCACTGCTTGGATTTTTGAACTTACTGCTGTATGAACTTTATAAAACATCTTAAATGATTTCTCCCCCCACACAGTAACAATGCGCAAAAGAAAAATGCTTCCAGTTATGGCTGGGCTTCACTAAGCCTAACAACCGCAGTCTGGCTCAGCAGTCCTACTAAGCTGCTTAGCAACTCGTCAACCGGAGCTTTCCCACCCTAGATATCTGCACGTTCACGCAACAGAAATGGCGTTTGTAGCATCTGACCAATCGTCTACCAGCAGCAGAGCAGCATATTTTTCAAATGAAGAGCAAATGATCTTAATACAAAAATATGAGTAATACAGGGTCATACCGGAGATGCCAAGTCTGACGCACTCAGTGGAGGCTCTCGCCTCTTCGTGGCATTCAGATTCCTGTGCTTTAGTCGGCAATTATTCAATCAACACGAATTTGAATTCGCTCGCGGAATTCAAGTCATTGCACATTATGTTCATCAGTTTCACATGCATTATGGTGGATTACCTGACTAGTGACACGGAAAGTGGTTATCACTCGAGAATTCTCACGCTTGTCTGTACTGAAGGATTGAAAGCAGTGGAATAGCATAAAGATGTTTCTAATGGTCTAATTATCGTGAAACACCCGCACTGTTTCCAATCCCTGAGCAAAGAGAAGCACAAGAATTCTGGAGTCATAATCGCTTTCCATGTTACATGTGGTGAGGTCCACCTTCACGTAACTGAAACTGAAACTTCAATGCACAAGGATTTTAATTCCGCGTGAGAATCTCATTAAAACGCTGTCATTGAATAATTGCAGACTATGATGAATAAGCCTAAAATATGCGTGAGACCTACGCCAAACGCGTGAGACTTGGAATCTTAGATCAAAGACGATGCTCGAGACAATATGACACCCACCATCAGTTGGACTGGGGTGTGAATTACATTCTGTCAAAATGACTGACGGCCTTCAAAATATTCCGTCATTTAAAAAAAAAAAATCCATCAAAGATGGAAAATATTTGGCTAACGTAGCCTCTTTAAATATATATATGTATATATATACACGTATATATAAAATAACCACTGCACACTACCGCACTACTGCGCACACACACACTATGATGGCTACAGCTGAATTACTCCAGATCATTTGAGGAAGACATCAGTAAGTGACGTTATTATTATCAGGGATCCATTCAATCTTACAGTTGTTGGCCGTAAGTGTCACCTGCAGTTCTCCTGTCCTACTCAGGGCAGGAAGGGCGTGACAAGCGCCAGAGCATAAATGTACAATCTTAGTCTTCGTAGTGGCAGCTACAATGTTTGTTTGGAGCTGTTAAACATGGGGTCGGAAGGCTTTACTCGTCTGATTCCCTTGGCTTCCCAGGGGCAGTGCCATCACTGAGTCCCAGATTGCCTGCATTGTGGAGGCAAAATTTTTTTTTATTACGATTTGTTGAATACAAACAGTGATGGATAAGGCTCGTGAACATCTTTCAGGGCTTTTTTTTTTGTACGCTGCACCCAGAGGTCAAATGAATGGTAGATCCATTAGAGATATGAAAGGGGGAGAATCAGCGAGCGTGCATTGATTAGTCTCCACCAGACACTTTTTTCTTCTAATGCTTTCTAAAGGAGGCCCCACGGGTGCTTTTGTGTCGGGGGTATGACCTTCATTATCGCCACCACATACGCTGAACTAAACAGCGATTGCCAGCAACCTCTGACACTTAGAACAAAGGCAGAAGATCGAATGGGACTGAACACAGACACGGTATTAGATGAATACCCCCCGGCTTTTAGTTATATTAGCATGTATGCATTTCCTTAATCTATGTCATGCTCTCTGTGTTAACTGTTTTCAACTGACAATAAAAGCCTCCATTCCTATTTTATTTTTGTGTCTGCTGAGTAACACTGAATCCACTGGTTGGCAGTTTGCTCCCTGCACATCTTTCTTCTGGAGTGGAAAGGTATATAAAGACCTGATCGCTTGGGGCTGGGAGTTTTGGTGAACAGTACCGCTAGATTTATGCTTTGCAAAGAAGGAAGAGTCTGTAGATCCTGGATGCTGGCCATTTTGCATCAGGAGTCCTGCAAAGATTTACGAGATGGATGACACAGTGCAGTGCCAAACGAGAACATACATCATCTGCATGAAACGCGTGGCACCAGGGTGGCCCTGGCCGCCATTAAAACAGCTGATAAATCACTGCAAAAACTCCAAGCAACACTGTGCCGATGGCAGCAAATGGATGTCACAAAGGGATTGGGTAATGCTGAAGGCAGTCTGAAAGGCAGGACCCATTTTTTAGCCCAAAAAGAGGGAATGTCTCATTTCTGGCATGCTTACCAATGAGTAATGTCACACGGTTGATCATCCAGTGAACTTGAATCCAAGCCCAGAATGGGTAACCTCCAACCAGCAAATTCCCTTCTTTCTTCTCCTCTCTCCTGAATTGATGTGATTTATTACGTTCACTAAAAAACCAAATAAAATCATTCTCTACTGAACCGAGTTACAGAGAGAAGGATGAGTGCTAATCTGACTGACTGGCAGCAGACAGAGGTGCGGCAGGAGTACTTTCTTTGATCAAGACCAAGGTCACACTTTAGATGAAGTGTTGCTCATGAAGGCTTTATATAGCACGCATAATGCTTTCATAATGAGACATGATGTCTTCATAAATCATACATAAGCAAATTTCATGCTTTTTAAAGGGTGAAATAACACATCCTTATTGAGCGTGTGATGTCAGATGTGATATAACTGACAATATCTCTTAACTAGTGGCTAAATGCAATAAAGGGTGACATTGTCAGCTAAGTTGAAGTTGAAATCGCAATACCGAGTTCAACCACCCCGAAAATTAACTTGATTGCAGCAGTTGTTATTGGAAGCTGATATTTTTTGTGACCCACAGGTTTCCTTTCGGATTCTCGCAGGATGGGAGTCAATTTTACGATTCATTGAGTGCTCAGGACGTGACAGAAAATAAATGCCAGCGGGAGCAGGAACAGGAGTCATCATAACGTCAGATCAGTTTTCATAAATAAATATGCAGTCCTGATAAACTTCTTAAAATGAAACATAAAGCTAGTCATTCTGTTGTCTTACTCATTTTCGTTTTATTAAAATACCAACTATGCTGTCAGAGTTGGATTCAGGGAAGACAGCCTTATAGGACAATCATCCGCGTATCACGCTGAGCGATTTTGAGCAAATCTGAAGTTATAAAGAAGTTTCTAATTGAGAGTAATAGAGCTAAAACTCCATACGCGCCATTTAAAACGCACCAGTGAGTCATATACTGTATTTGTGGCAAATTGAAGAATCAATCAATTTATATTGCTTTTACAGAGTGATACGATTGGAAACAAATTAAGCGAGTGAAATTGTAATCCTGACGCGCACCACATAAACATGCTACAAAGATTGAGCTGTTTGTGATGTGCACGGCGACCCTTGACTTGTTTTTTTGGTGCGGTCAATAGCCTACATTAAGCAAACAAAAAGAAAATAGAAAAATTCGGCATCAAGAAAATTAATACCAAATAATGGCGGAATGCAAATCTTTTCTAGTCACAGAGCAATCATCTGCCTTCAGGAGACTTGGATTATGCTACATGAGCAGTGAAAAGTAATTTCAAGGTCATTTTTGGCTTTTTTTGGACTCTGAAGAACCCAAATGACCGCATCTCCATTGATTTCAGTTGTTTTTGAGAAGGCTGCTACGGAGTTTTGCTTGTATAAAAATTTGTTTTATGGATTAACAAACTGCCTTGCTGCTCGCTTACTCCATGCAACAGACTCAAACAGTAGATTGCAGCAGTGATAAGGAGTTTATCAGTGCCTCTTTGCTGGCATTGAAAGTATGCACAGTAATGAAAGTGGGATTGCTCGAAAGATTCACCTCTTGGTACAAAGAGACAGCGGACAATGAGCACATAGCTTACAGATAATCTCAGCTAGTCACATTAAGACAGATTCATCCAGAAATCCCAAACAGTCTCCCAAGATGATTTCTCATCATTCTGGACGCAGTCATCGCTGAAACAGACAAATCCTTAACCTGATGTAGGCAGTGAACTTTCTTATTCCTCAGTGTAGCTCTTTACTTGATTTGGCACTGTTGAGCCCTCTGCAGTTGTTTGCTGGTACTACATCAGATTGCATGAAACATGAAATTCTGGTTGCCAAGTCCGAGTACCTCAAGAAATTAACCACTAGTGTGGAAGACTCAAAGGTGTGCAGCATGTACACCAGTATTAGGAAACACTCCCTGTGCCGCATACACTGTATGTGTCAGCAGTAGTGTTTGGAGTGATCTCTGCCTCATGTAAGGGTTCATTCTCCGCCGCATCCTGAGTCCCATCATCCTATAGCATCGTGCAAAGCAAAAAAAACATAAGGGGGCTTTGGCTCATGGGTAATCAATAACCAGTGGTCTGAATATGGTCAAATTTCAGCAAACCAAAAAGACTTATGATTTCATGAAACATAAAGCATGAATAGTGTTATGGCCCCAATTTGTTATGACATAAGACAGCAAGGGATGACAGACAAAATTTCAAAACTCAAACAGATTTTTATTAAACAAAGACTAACACTGACCTACAATCTACTCTACTGACCAAGATTGATATATACAAGACAAAAAAATATTTACAGTCCCTTGAGATGGGGTTGCTTGGTGATTTTCCGGGTGAGAAAAATGCTTAAACACAGGCAAAAATCCACTAAAAAAACCTTCACAGGTCTTGAACAGAGGACATGCCCAAACCTAGCTCCAGTTTGGGCTTAACAAAAAAAAGGTCAATACTACCATCTAGTGCAGAGGTCGGCAGTGAGGGCTGTATCTGTCCCTGGTTTTCAACCTGCGTTTCCATCAATTTTGAGCGGAACCAATGCTTCATCAATGGAAGGCCTTGCATAATGGAGGTCAAATGGAGGTAAACTGTAAACAAGATGATAGATAGCATCGGTTACATCTGAGATTTTGTTTGTTATTGCAGATACTGTTTTTGTTATTATCCAAAGAACAAACATTGACAGTCATTCTCTATCCCATTAACAATAGGCCACTATTAACGTTTACAAAAATATTTTGCTTGCCCAGTGGTGGCAATAAACCGTTCAAGTGTCACTTGAAGCGCATGGTGTTTTGTTTGTTGGGACAATTGAGAGTCTGGCTGTCCTACCAGATAATAAACTAGCAAGCTTGCTAAACAAATTCAATGCGGTCAATATTTCTGCGCTGTGTCGTTTCATAAAATGTATGAACGCAAACTTATGCATTATGATAGGACTAAATAATTATATTCCCTATCCCCTCTATCTTTTCAGTGGGTGTGTAAGGCAACTTCAATGGCCACATGTAAGCTTACATATTGACATATCCAGCACATAATTTATACAAAACATGGACTTATTAATCACTCCAAACATACAATCAGGTAGGTCATTTACACTGCGTTGCAGTGTAGACGTGACTATCACGTCTTGGGTTCGAGCCCTGGTAATACCAACCGGCAGTGGTCGGCAGGTTTTTCAGAGTAGCGCACAATTGGCTATTGCACTACAGAGTTTCAAATTGGGAAGGGACTGTCGGGAAAGGGAAATAAAATAAACAGCTTTGTTCGTTGCTCAAGCACTTCCTGTTGGCCAAACGGGCGCTCATCAGGAAGTCTGGTCATGTCCAGGTATCCTCTGCCCTCGTTCTGAACTTGCGAAGATTCAACCAATGAGTGTATAAGATGCGGTGGCTGACAGGCACGTGCTTCGGAGGAGAACCGCAAACTGTCTTCACTCTCCTGAATTGGAAACAAGGGGTCGCAAACAAGCAAGTCTTGTACGTAGTTCACCAGTTGGGCATTCCAGATTCAGGTGGGATTGAAGATGCCAAATTTGTGAAAAAAAAAAAAAAGTTGAGCAGGGCTAAGAGTGACCAGAACAGAGAAATCGAGCACATCTGAAATTATATTTACTGGATGAAATTCATAGAAGAAAACTTAATTTTGGGTCTCTGCCTTTGCAATTCAGACATCCAACTCTGCAGCATGATATGTTTATGTTGGTAACAACTTGATAATGGCTTTAAACACTCGGTTTCTTGCCAGTCTATTTTTGCCACCACCACTTCCGTGGGAGATGTAATCCGTGACGAAACTTTTGCTCAATTACCACGCTACTGATGAAGTCACGATTTGCAAGAAAAACCTACAATTGTTTTATTTCTAGTTCCAAAGCAACTTTTGGGGTTCGGAAAATACTCATTTCTGGTATAAACTTGCCAAATGGTTCAAAATTAGGAGCACGAACAGGGACCAAACCAGTTCCCTGCCGGCACAGAAGGCCTCTGCGTGCCATTTCTCATGGCTAGCTTCACCCTGAGCGCAGTTTGACAAATACACAACACTTTTCCGTCACAGCGAAAGAAGACTAAAAAGTAATGTTTTACAGGATTCTTTTTGATTCTACGTCTTCAATTTGAAAAGGTCATTTTTGGTAGCCTGTATTTTCATTGCTTGAAAAGTATGTAGATTACATCAGGGATTCTCGACTGGTCTCGCATTGGGACCCACATTTTCCCATGGTCATTACGTCACCACCTACTTTAATAGAATTGAAATCAAGAAATTCTGTTTTTCAAAAACAGCCTTTGAAAACACATACTTCATTTTTTCAAACATACACACACATTTATTTATCTGTGCAAAGTGCATATCAGAGCTCATTATTAGGAAAATGAAGAACATGAAAACTGCATTCGTGAATAAAATGCAATTAAATACCAAAACTGCACAAAATAAATAAGGCCACATAACTAAATATTTCACAACAATGAACGGCTCCGCATTCAGAGCATAAACTGAGGAGGAACATGACAACTGCATGTATAAAAGTGAATAAAATAAAATTATGAAAATGCACAACATAAATAAGGCCACAAAACTACCTAAATATTTCGCGTCTATGAATCGTAATCTTTATACGCTCAGCGTATTACTGCCCACCACAGACCAGATGTATTATGATACGTCTTGAATACGTAAAAAAAAACCTCCAATTCACACAAACTCGCGCTTCAAGTTCAAACTCCTGTCGTCACTTGTGAGCTCAGCTCTCCTTGTTTATTCCTCCTCTGCTCCACTCCCCCTCGACTCTCCAGAACCTCAACATGACAAGTGAACGTCAATTGAATGATGGTTACCATGGCTCCAGAGTCAGAAGAGCATTAAACATTATTCACCTCCGCCAAGGAGCTGAATGTTTTTGCCGGCGTTGATGGGTTTGTTTGTTTGTCTGTTAGCAGGATAGCTCTAAAACGGGTGCGTAAAATTTAACCAAACTTTGCAGGATGTTTGAGTAGCACAAGAGGAACAAGTGATTAAATGGCATATCTAGGCCAAACTACAGCTGGGATATATGCCGAAGTTGAAGATTTCAAGTCTTTCCAATCGCCGTGCTTTTGGGTGTGGCTGCCACCTGGCGGTAAAATGCAACAATACCCTGCATCAGCTTGCAAAAATAACTCATGCACAGAGTTGCCCTGGGGTTGCGGAGGTGCTGCGCTCTCTGAGTGCTCTTGTTTTTTTATTTTTTTAACCAGCTGTCTGCGACCCACCAGCTGAGAACCACTGGATCACATCATCGCCTAGAGGCAGAGTCCCAGTTACAGCCACAGTATTTTCAGTCACAAAGTTTCATTTCTGAACTTAAACACAGAGGGACGGACAATCTGAAAAAAATTGTAGAAACAAACAGAATCTAAATTGGGGAAGCTCAGTAGAATCAGGGGTGCGTTCCCAAAAAGCGTAATTGCTTTTATATAGTTTGTCCATTCACAATTAGTGGTTCCAAATATGTAAGTTGGCATCTGTGCTTTTGGGAAAAACACCTGAGAGGCTGGTGGTTTTACCACACTTGGCAAACCTCAGCCGATTCGTTCCTCATCAAACTTCGGATGTATGACAGCGAAAGCCCTTCGTTGGAACTTTTTTTCTGGATAAACATGGCCATGTCCAGTGGCAGCAGCGCTAGGTTCGATGTCAAATTGGTGAAAACATTGTGTTGCCTCTTGTGTCAAGACACGAAGAAGCATCGCTACACATAGATTTTGCGAAGGTCAATTTCGCCTCCATTTTTAGGTGGCAATGTAGAGCGCGGATTTAGACAACTGCGTAAATCGGTCTTCTGGCAAAGAAATGTTTGGCGGAGCAGCATACCGAGGGCTGACTGCCATAAACAGTTATGTCCAGATGTTATATATTGAACATAACTGTTTATTGCAGTCAGCCCTCGATATCAACTTTCTGTCACACATCTGAGACTTGATGAAGAGTAGCGGAATCTGCCGAGAAGTTCCAAGGTGGTTTTACCAATTGAAGAAAAAGGGAAAAAGGTGTTGAATTCAGGCTCTCAGGGGACAGAGAGCATGGCGAGGGATGTGGTTATAAACAAGCAATCTATCAGGACTAATAAACGCAGAAAGGAGAGGGCAGGAGAAAACAATACAAGAAATAACAAAACAATAAATATATGTTATGACATGAAATTACATGAAAAACAATCACCACAGATTGTATATGCTGACAGATACACAAATGACATACTACAATGGCCAAATTGCACACTACACAGCCAGAGGTTGTCAATGTACAGTTTTACACAAACTAAGGCAGTGAGTGGTTACATCTCACAGAGACCCAGTTGATCCTGCTAACTTGGTTTGCTTGTGGCTGCATAGTACAAGACATGATCACTGTTATATGCTGGCTCACACACAGTATACTGCCATGTAGAGTAGCATGCGGTATTCACTATATGCTGGCGCAGTAAGAACATCCGGCATGTACTGGATACTTTGATATAATGTGTATTTGATATAATGGCATAAAAGCATCAAGGAAGTTTCTTTTATTAAAGAATTTATAAAAATAACTGCTTTACTAATGTCCACATAATAAAGGTGAGTGCCTTAAAGTGGTCATTCGTAAGATTTCCATCTCATTACTGTCTGTTAAGTCAGTGTCTATCAGAGAGTGAGGTAAAGCAATGGTGATTGGGCCTACGACCCACTGATGAAGGCAGTTATATTTCATTCTTTGCCGGGTCAAGCGATTAGTGTGTCTGTGGCGACATTCCCACGCCAAATTCAAATACAGGCGCACACCTAGTGATGCTTTTTACATCAGTAAGCACTGCTCCTGGTCAGAAGACGGAAAACTGGCCTTGGGGAATGAGGTCCAGAAGCGAACCTGCAATTACAGCTTACTGTCAAAGATGTCAGTATAAACAAACAATTCAAATCTTATGGATTACCACTTCAAAAGATAAAACATGTGAACCTTCCTCTTGTACGCAAACAAAAGCCCCGACTCAACCAGCATCATATGAACCCAGATAGCAAGCACCTCCGCTCCGGAGCTGCCCCGGCTCTGTGCCGACTCCGGCTGATCCAGCTCAGAGCCGGGGCAGACCCGTAGCGGAGGAGCTTGCTATCTGGGAAGGCTACTTGTGGCGATTGCATAACACGTGCATATGCTTAAATATACACAAAAGATCATTCCATTTGATGGATTGTGGATGAGGTTGTGATGGTCCTTGAGTGTATGGTATATGATCGCAAAATAATGAGGGGATACCATGGGGGACCATGCTAAGGGTTAACGTATAGATCAGACAAGTGCTACAGCCCTATTCACCTGCTGTGCCTCACACTACCAGATCACGACTTAGTAGATCGCAAAGATTTGTGTAAAGAAGCTATTGTATATTCTTTGAATAGTGCTTTGTATATTGATCATTTTGGATATTTAGAATTGGAGAAATAATTCTTTCTCCATTACTTGACCACTCACTGGGTCAGTACAAAGCGTGGAAATTTTAAATGAGCATGACTAGCGAAAGATCTTTAGTAAGAGTTATCATGAATATGTAGCTATGATCGCCTCAGAATTTTGATCTAATTTTCTGGTCATAACTCATCACTTGACATATAGTTATGTCCTAGAATGCACACCAATGCACAGCGAGCTCAATTTAGTCCCGGGGCTGATCAAATTCATTTTCTGTCTTTTGTGCCTTTCCCTAAATTCGACATTCCAATGAACACTTTGATGTTCAGTGTTTTTCTTCATGACTCAACGGATTTAAACATTTTATGGCAAAATGCTGAATTTGCCATCATGAAAAAACTGCCTGTCCAATCCTCAAAAAAAATTCAACACTTTCCTGCCCATCGGCTGTTTTGTCCATCTGTTTTCCCTCTGTTTTATTATCATTATTATTACAGTGACAACACTCTGGACTACCATGATTGTAAAGAATGATTTAGCAACAGGAAGAGAATAGAGAAAGGGAGCAAATGACTTTACTGGAAAAGAACAAACAAAAAGCTTGGAAATATATAAAAACCGTCAGGAATCGGGAGGTGGTGACAGGGGCAGTTGTAACGTGAGCCCGAGGTCAGGTGCATCATATCACAATGTGATAAAAAAGAAAGAAAAAAATCATAACAGGACAACAACTGGCCTGTCAGAGGGGGTTACGCTCAGCAGTGTTAGAGACAACTTGTGTGAAAGATTTATTATCAGCAGAGAAGCAGGACACGCCAGGTCACTGCTCACACCGCGCATGCAACACAGATCTATATTCATTTTATTCAGGGGTGGACAGGGGAAATGTACGCGCGGCGGGAGACTTGCCGAAACCTGTTCTTGTTAACAACTCCCACAGATGTACTTTAACTGGTCTCTTCATGGGGCCTGATCCCATATCACAAATCATTGCACATTTTTTAGGATACAGAATGGATGTCATGTTTGTTTGCCGTTAGAGATTTGTCAGATTGAAGTAAGAGATGGATGATGGATGCCGGAACGCATAAATACACTGACCGCGCAAAACAGGGCAACGTTCTGGGATATAATCTGTGATTGTCTAACATAATATCTTAGAATGTTCCCAGGATATTTCACTCTTTCATAGTTCTGCATTGATTTCTGCAAAATAGTACGCTCAAGAACTCCTTATGGCATCCTAGAGAGGTTCCAGTTTATCAGGCCATTATAAAAACACACAGCGTGTGGGAGAAAAACCATTTTCCGGTTGTCCATCCATGCGTGCATTCCTCAAACCAGCCATCCCATCACAATGATCTTGTCAGCACTATATCTTCTGAGGGAGAGAGACTGTCACCAAATTAGACACGCCGACTCCCCAGAGAGGGTAGCTGAACAGATTAGGTTTAACTAATGCCTGCATAAATGTGGTAAGGTCTAATGGGAAGGGGAGAGCGAGGGGATATTTTTACACATGAAAATATTTTATTTGTGTGGGGAAATATTTAACTTCAGCCTCTCCCGTGTTGTAATACCATGAGTGTCATTTTGTAAATGATTTCAATGGCCAATATATTTTCATGTGAAACTCATTACCAGATGAATCAACCTCTGTTCTCTGAAACAGTTATAGCCTGCGCCAGAGTGACTTAGGACATTAAAGCCCAGTTCTCAGTGGACTGAAGGAGGCAGTGGTAATGGAAGTGGATGTTAGTTCTTCGCCTGTCAATACTGCAGTTTGCAATGACATAAATGTGCTGGTTTCAAAGTGAATGACAGCCAATAATCTGACTGGCCTTAATAGAGAAAAATTCCTTACATTCCCACAGGTAATTAATTAGTCTTCAATCAACCCTTTTGACAACAATTCCACATTTGACTATTGCCTCCTATCAAAAATTATCAGAATGAAGTTAGACATGCCCAGAGTTGATCAGCGATACTGTTCACACTTGTGTTTATCAACTGCATTTAGATGGTCAAATTAGGGCCTAATGACTCCAATTTTCAAATTATAAACGTAATGTATGATAGTACACTTGTTTTAATGGGGACCTATTATGCTGTTATTCATCCAATTTATAATATTCTTGGGTGCCCAAAAGAGAGTTTTGTACACTTTTCAACAAAAAAATAAATAAATAACCCATGATTTCTTGGCAATGTGATTCTAGTCATTCTTAACTCTCAGAAAAACAGGCTGTTTTGATTGGGCATCCACTTTATGAAGTGAGCTCTGTTCTGACTGGCCAGCAAGCAAAGCCTCTGGTCCTGTAAGTTGAATCATAATCATATTAATAAGTGACAGATTGTGCAATTACGATTGGTTATAAAATGTTCAGTCACGAAAAATGCACAAGTGTTTACCAGCAAGATTATTTGTGATCACACACTTTGCCCAAAGCTGCATTAACAAATAATGAAATGGTGTAAGAATTTTGCTTAAATGTGTGATTGCAAGGAATTTAGTCCAGAATATAGTGAAATTGTTTTTGAAATCTGATGAAACAGGAGCATTCTCCATGCGTAAAAGACAATATGAAGAACCGATATGCTTCTGCAATTGACATAACCGCATGGGCTAGTAAATACTTCAAAAGACCTATGTCATTTAACACAATTCATTGTGGCATTATCAAACGTCACTACTTCACAAAAAGGAAGGCATATATCAACACTATCCAGAGGCTTAGCCGACTTCTCTGGGCTCAAGCTCCTTCGACATGGACTGACGCAAAGAGGACACGACGGCTGAGTTTATTTTTGTAAAAATGGACTTTGTGTTTTCAGGACCAAAGAGAAGAAGGACCGTCCCAGTGATTATCAGTGACATGTCAAAACGCATGCATCTGTTATAGTCTGGGGCTGCATGAAGTGCTCTTGGTATGAGCAACTTGAGCACATGTGAAGGTCGACCAATGCAGAGGGTTACATGCACATCTTGGAGCAACATTTGCTGCCTTCAGCTTTTTCAGGAACATTCCCCGCTTTTGCGGCAGGATGATGCTAGGCCACGGTTGGCATGTGCTACAACAGTGTGACTCCGTAGCCACAAAGTCTTAATACTTGTGTGGTCTGCCTGCAGCTCAGACTTGTTACCAATTAAAGGCTTAATTGGATCATGAACTTAAAGATTCGACAGAAGATTCTGAGGACTGCTAATCTACTGAAGTCCTACAACACTGTTTTTTTTTTAAGTTAGAACTCTGTATAAAATGTACAACTATAATCAAAAAATTTGTAAAAATTTTTGAATGCTAAAAATAATCCAGCTGGTGGAACAATTCACAGCTTAATGGGTTCATTACGGGTCATTACCAAAATATTGTATAAAAACAGAATTCAAGAGAGGCTGAGTCTTCCAGAAGTAAAGATGCGGAGGGCCTGCCACTCTGAGAAAGACTGTGTGAGCAAATAGATCAATAATTTAAGAATCACTCTGCTCTACATACAATTGCAAAGAATGTGGGGATTTCATCAGCAGTGGTACATTATACAAAGGCTCAGAGAATCTGGACAAATCTCTATATGCAAGGGACAAGGCCGAAAACCAGAATTGAATGGCTGTAATTTTCAGGCTCTCAGGCAGTGGTTGATTAAAAACAGACAGGATTTGGTCATGTAAATCATGGCATGGGCTCAGAAACACATCAGAAAATCAACATCAGTAAACACAGTCTGTTGCTGCATCCACAAATGCAAGTTGAAGCACCACCATATAAAGATAAAGCCATGTCTTCTCAGGGCTTGCGCTCATTTAAGATCGACTGGAGCCATGTAGGAAACTGTCCTGTGGACTGATTTTTGGAAGTCATGGATACTGCGTCATTTGGGCTGAAAAGGCGAGGGACTATCCAGCTTGTTATCAGAGCACAATTTAAATGTCGGCATCCACAATAATATGGGGTGCATTAGTGCATACAGCATGAGTAACCAGTACATCTGTGAAGACATCATTAATGATGAACGATATAAACTGGTTTTGGAGCAACACAGACTGTCATCCAGGTGTCTTTCTCTGGGAATACCTTGCTTATTTCAGCAAGACAATCCCAATCACCACACATTGCAATTACAACTATAAGAGTCTGGAGTAAGGGTCTAGGTGCTAACCTGGCCTGCCTGCCATCCAAACCTGTCACCAATTGAGAATATTTTTCATTTCATAATGTGCCAAATATGACAAAGGGGGCTACAAAGTCCTGAGCAGCTGAAATCCTACATCAAGCAAATATGGGAAAACATTTTGTTCTCAAAACAACGGCAGTTGGTCTTGTCAGTTCTGAAATGCTTAAAAAAAGCGGTGATGCACACAGTGGTTTTCCATCCCCCCCCATTTTTTAAAATGTTTTCTGGTATCAAGTTCTCAAATTCAAAATGAATATATATATATATATATATATATATATATATTTTTTTTTTTTTTTTTTTTTTTTTAACTTTATTTCTCTGCTCTTTTAAACAAGTTGCCACATGATAGGTTTTCAACAGCATCTGATTTTGATATCTTACATCATTGGACCACTATAATAGCCTATGCCGCTCAAAGGGTTAAGTACGCAGTGACAGGAAAAGCTTGGTTCACTGTGGAACAGGTAAAAGTAGACAAGTCTGATCATGGGCCAAGCAGGAGTCCCAGGACCATGCAGGGCAGGCAGAGCGAGGTCATAAAGATACGCAGTGATCAGGGTTGGGATGTCAGTCTGCAGAGGATGGAAAAAGCAAAGGCCGATGGCAAAGAAGGAGAAGGACAACTGCAGACGAAGGGCAAAGGAGGTGGAAACGTCAGAACAGACCGGGGCAGACGGGCAGGAACGAGGCACAGGCAAAGACTAGGCGTAACAAAACAAACAACAAGTGTGAGGCAGGCACCAGACAATCCGGCAAAAATGGAGACAAACAAAGCAGGCTTATGAAGACTTCAACCTACTGAGGACTGCAATGTTCCACTTGCCTCAAACAAACATCTGAAGAGCATTTTTAGCGCTCCAAGCCTTTTTTTCCACATGTTTGTGTGCTTGTGTTTGAACAAAAGTTCACACACTGTTGTACATATCGCATATGGTGTGATCTGCCCTGTCTGTAATGGATAGCTATTCTTCCCTAACAGGCAGCCTGATATGGGGGATCCCCCTGGGTTGAATGCAGGAATGAGTTTTTTCATAAACCAAAATACGGCTCAGTACATAATTTATCATAATGGCACAAATATTCCTGAGACTTACTTCTGTGGAAGTGCTCATTGGCAGGAGCAGACAAAGAGGTGTCATCCAGCAGCACAATAACAACAAAAGTCCTGTCTAAAAGCCGCATTTTAAATGCAGATAATCGAAAATAAATATTGATTATTTAACAAACCTGTCTAAGACAGGTTTTAAATGCAGGTAAAACTAAAGCGGCTCGCAGTGTGTGTGCAGACCTTCGCCAAAGCCAATAATTTACTCTTCTATAATACTTAAATCTGCAAACACAATCATAGTATTTCTACAGTTGGTTATGCTTTTGTTCCAGTTGAACCTAACAACAATTTACTGGATTGTGAGCTACAAACCCCAATTCCAATGAAGTTGGGACGTTGTGTAAAACGTGAATAAAAACAGAAAACAATTATTTGCAAATCCTTTTCGACCTATATTCAGTTGAGTATATTACAAAGACAAGATACTTAATGTTCAAACTGATAGACTTTATTGTTTTTTGGGAAATATTCACTAATTTCGAACTTTATGCCAGCAATATGCCTGGGTTTGATATTACATTTCTGAATTGGTTTAAAGATTATCTATCTGGTAGGTGTCAAGCTGTTGTGGCCGATGGCTATCAATCTAACTTTTCATCTTAGCAAGGGGGTTCCACAAGGTTCAATTTTGGGGCCCTTGCTGTTTGCACTTTTTGTTAATGAGTTTGGTGCTAATTTTCTCAATAGTAAAGTCCACCTCCATGCAGATGATACAGTCATCTACTCAGCTGCCCTTTCTGCTGATTAGGCTCTTAAAAATTTGCAGTCAGATTTCCAAATTTTCCAGAAGGATCTTTTAGACCTTAAACTAATTTTAAACTCTGAAAAAACTAAATTCATGCTATTCTCTCCAAAACCAGCTGCTAGGTTCCATAATGGTAGCATCACGACAGTAAATGGAATCCAAATCGAAAGAGTCCCTTACTACAAATACCTTGGCATTTGGGTGGATGACAATCTTAATTTTAGGAAGCAAACTGATGAGCTGGTCAAGAATTTGAATGCTGTACAGGAATAAAGCTGCTTTCTGAGGAGCTGCAGAAGACAGATTGTTCAAGCAACTATTCTCTCTAGAATAGATTATGGTGATGTGATTTATATGCATGCTGCACCCTCCTTGCTGAAGTGACTTGACGCAGTGTACCATGCTGCATTAAGGTTCATGACTGGAGATGGCTTCTGAACACATCACTGTACACTTATTTTAACGCTGGTTGGTCTTCGCTGTCCACGAGAAGGGAGCAACATTTTTGCCTTTTTATATAAAAGGCCTTGTTGGGTAAACTGCCTGGATATCTGACCGGTTTGCTTAACGTGAGGAAGGGGGAATACGGTCTGCGCACTCTTGACTTTTTGGTTTTAGATGTTCCAAGGGTGCGTACTGGTCTGGGTAAAACTGTTTTTATGTATTGTGCTCCACAGAAGTGGAATAGGATTCAGCAGTTTTTAAAGTTGGAAATTCTTATTTCAATTGATTGTTTTAAATGTCTTTTATTGTCTGCCACAAAGCAAGAATGTACATGTGTAATGTAGTCATTGTTTTTATTTATTGTAACTTGGTGATTTCTGTTTTTTGCTACCGGGCTCCATTGCAAAAGAGAGCTTGCTCTCAGTCGGACTCCCAGTATAAATAAATAAATACCTTCCGAAAAAGCTGGGACAGAGGCAACAAAAAGATTAGGAAGTTGAGGAATGCTCAAAAAACACCTGTTTGGAACATTCCACGGGCAAATAGGTCAATTGGAAACAGGTGAGTGTCATGATTAGGTATAAGACGAGTATCACCAAAAGGCTCAGTCATTTACGAGCAAAGATGGGGCGAGGTTCACTACTTTGTGAACAACTGCGTGAGCAAATAGTCCAACAGTTTAAGAACAATGTTTCTCAATGTGCAATTGCAAGAAATTTTGGGATTTCATAATCTACAGTTCATAATATCATCAGAAAATTTAGAAAATGCGGAGAAATCTCTATACATAAGCGACAAGGCCGAAAACCAACATTGAATGGCTGTGACAGTTGGCCCCTCAGGCGGCAGTGCACTTAACACTAACGTAAAGTAAAGGATATTACCGTCTGTAAAAGATATTACCATGTGGGCTCGGGAACACTTTGAAAAACCATTGTCAGTTAACACCTAAAAGTGCAAGGTAAAATTTGACTATGCAAAGCAAAAGTCATATATCAACAATAACCAGAAACGCTGCCGGTTTCTCTGGTCCTAAACTCATCTCAGTGGACTGAAGCAAAGTGGAAAAGCATGCTGTGGTCTGACGAGTCCACATTTCAAACTGTTTTTGGAAGTCATGGACGCCGTGTCCCCCAGGCTCAAGAGGGAAAGGACTATCCTGGGGTGCGTTTCCCGAAAGCATTGTTGCTAAGTTAGCAACTTACATGGTTCGTCCATTCACAGTCAATGGGTCCAACTATGTAAGCTAGCATCTGTGATTTTGGGAAACGCATCCCAGATTGTTGTCAGCGCAAAGTTCAGAAGCCAGCATCGTGATGGTATTGGGATGTGTTAGTGCCCATGGCATGGATAACTTGCACATCTGTGAAAGCACCATTAATGCTGAAAGGTACATACAGGTCTTGGAATAACATATGCTGCCATCTTTTTCGTCTTTTTCAGGGACATCCCAGCTTATTTCAGCAAGACAATGCCCAGCCACATTCTGCACATGTTACAATAGTGTGGCTCTCTAGTATAAGCGTGCGGGTAATAAACTGGCCTGCCTGCAGTCCAGACCTGTCTCCCTTTGAAAATGTGTGGCGCATTATGAAGCGCAAAATAACACACCAAAGACCTCGGACAGTTGAGCAACAGATGTCGTACTTCAGGCAAGAATGGGAAAGAATTCTACCTCCAGAGTTTCTACAATTAGTGTCCTCAGTTCCCAAACACTTATTGAATGTTGTTAAAAGGAAAGGTGATGTAACTCAGTGGTAAACAGGCCCCTGTGCCTGCTTTCCTGGAACTTGTTGCAGGCATCAATTTCAAGATGAGTGAATATTTCCAAGAAAGAATAAAGTTTGAACATTAAATATCTTGTCTTTGTAGTGTACTCAATTGAATATTGGTCAAAAAGGATTTGCCGCATTTGCAGAGCAGCAGTGACTACTACGGCGCGGGTTCAATCCTCGATCATGCCAACCAACAGTGGTCGGCAGCTTCTTTAGAACAGCACATGACTGGCTGAAGCGCTGTAGGGATACTAATTGGGAAGGGACTGCCGGGAAGGGAAATTAAAAATGATTGCCTTGTTCATTGCTCAAGCACCTCCTGTTGGCCTGCCGGGTAGTCGAGCGTGAGATTCTAAGCTTGCTAATGTTGAGGTATCCTCCGCCCTCATTCTGAACCTGCGATAGTTTCGACCAATGAATGTAAAGATGCAGGGGCTGACGGGCGCATCGGAGAACCGTGAACTGTCTCTCTCTCCTGAGCTGGCAACAAGGGGTCGCATACGAGCAAGCCTTGTACACAGTTCTCAGATTGGGGATTCCAGATTTGGGTGGGATTGGAGATGCCAAATTTAATTTAAAAAAAAGGATTTGCAAATCATTGTATTGTTTTTTTTCACGATTTACACCACATCCCAACTTCATTGGAATTGAGGTTTGTATACTGAAGATCGTGCAAATCTTGCAGTTATTCGATGAAGACTTTCAGTGTGTAGAAGACCTGGAAGAAACCTGAGTGGTTTGGCATTAAGACCGGCGTCAAACAAGGCTGCAACGTCCGTATTTTTGTTCCTGATTGTGATGGATTAGGGGGTGGAAAGAACAGCTGGTTAAGGTGAGAACGATGTAACATGCAAGTTGGTCTCAAAATCAATCTGGAGAAAAGCTGCCGGATAGCTCACTCGGTTAAGGAACTGCGCTGCAGTACAGAGGTGACTATCACGCCGCGGGTTCAAGCCCCGGCATACCCACCGGCAGGGGTCGGCAGCTTTTTCAGAGTAGCGCACAATTGGCCATCGCGCTACAGGGTTTCAAATTGGGAAGGGACTGCCAGATTCGAGATACATAAACAGCTTTGTTCGTTGCTCCAGCGTTTCCTGTTGGCCAGACGGGCGCTCGTCAGGAAGACCCTGGGTTTGTTCATGTCCGGGTATCCTCCGCCCTCGTTCTGAACTTACGAGGATTCGACCAATGTGTGTGTAAGAATCAGTGGCTGACGGGCACGTGCTTCGGAGGAAAGCCGTGAACTGTCCTTACTATCCTGTGTTGGCAGCAAGGGGAGGCATACGAGCAAGCTTTGTACATAGTTCACCAATTGGGCATTCCAGATTCGGGTGGGATTGGAGATGCCAAATTTAAAAAATCTGTAGAGGACAAAAACACTGAGGATAAATGCAAGGAAGCAGGAAAATGTTACGGTCAAGGGACAAGACGTAGAGAATGTCAACGACTTCAGATATTTGTGAGGCTAGGTTTGCAAAGAGGTAGGAGGCATGAAGGGTCTTAGGAACAGCCTATCGAAAGCGAGGAGTGCATGCAGACTTACCTGGGGTGCGTTTCCCAAGGTAAATTAACAACTTACATAGTTGGACCCATTGACTGTGAATGGAGGAACTATTCAAAATAGCATCTGGGATTTCGGGAAATGCACCCCTGAAGCTCCAGTTACATCGAAAAAAAACTAAGCGAAGTCTGACTTTAGCGTTACCATCTTGCTATATGGCGGTGAAACTTGGATGAACAAGGAGGACAATCAGGTGGTCGACGTATTTCATATCAAGTGCTGGTGAAGCATCCTGTGCATCCAGAAAGCAATACTAATATAAAGAACTTCCATAAGTGGCAAGAATTTAACAGATAAATCTACAAATGGGAATACAAACCTAATCACTCCACGACATTTAACAACTTGTTTCCAAAAAAAAAATTACTCATGCCACAGCAATAACAGAAATTATTTGGCAACGTATATATGTAACATCACTCAAAGTTAGAAAACGTGCTTATAAGAGCGCAGAACTCCGTGGCGACAGTACTTCAAACCAGAGCTTGCAACACCATATCCCAAAAAGTTTGGACGCTGAGTAAAATGTAAATAAAAACAGAGTGCAATGATTTAATGATCATTTAAAACCTTCTTTAATTGAAAATGGTACAAAAACTAGCATATCAAATGTTAAAACGTTTTTTTTTTTTTAAATATTCGGTAATTTTTAATTGTCTGCAACAAGTTTTAGAAGAGTAGTATGATGCTTAATATGAACCTGGTGGAACATCTCACAGCTAATTATGCTGATTGGCTTCATGTCAGTAACATAATTGGGTATAAAGTAAATACAAACTGACTGCAATGATTTGCTGATCATTCAAAATTTATATTTAATTGAAAATAGTACAAAGACCGCGTATATAATGTTGAAACTGAAAAACTTTTTTTTTTTAATATCTGCTCATTTTAAATTTGATCCCAGCAACAAGTTTTAAAAAATTTTAGGAAGGGGCAACAAAAGACTGGAAAAGTAATTTGATGCTAAAAAGATACACCTGGTGGGACATCTCATTAGCTTGACTGGCACCAGGTCAGTGACACGATTGAGTAGAAAGTATACAAACACAGTATGCAATGATTTGCTGATCATTAAGATACTACATTTAATGGAGAATTTATCAAAGACAACATATCAAATGTTAAAACTGAGAAATATTATTTTTTGAAAAATATCTGCTCATTCTGAATTTGATGCCAGCAAATTTGGGAAGGGAGCAACAAAAGCCTGGTGATGTTGCATGTTACTAAAAAGACACACCTTGCAACTAATCAATTTGATTGGCAACAGGCTGGTAACATGACTGGGTATAAAAAACAGCATCCCAGCGAGGTTGAGTCTTTTAGGAGCAAAGATTGCAGAGGCTTTACTTCTCTGTGAAAGACTGCCAGGCCAAATGGTTTAACAACCTAAAAATTATATTCCTTAGTGTAGAATTGTAATGAATTTGGAGATTTCACCATTTGTTGTGCATAATATTATTAAACAACTGAGGATCTTTAAGAAAAAAACCTGCAAAGGACAAGGCCATTAAGCAATGTTGAAGGCTTCTAAGACTCCAGTGTCAAAACCACTCTCGCTGACTCTTAAGCAATCAGGATCCCAAATTAAAACAAATAAAAAGTGCCACGGGCACAGTAACTCACTTGGTTTTTCATGGTTTTGTGTTCTATGAGTTCACATGTTAGTTTTTATGTCTGAGCCTAACACAGGGAAAATTAGGACCACTTTTGTAATTTGTGAAGGAAAAGCTAAATTCATGCAACATCCAGCATCGCGGTTGGATGTCTGGTCGTTTTTTTTGTAAAATGGGGCTCCTCATTTCCACTGGAATATCAAGCCCCAGCCACCACATTGTAGCCAGCATTATATACTGAGAAGTTATACAGTTGGCTGTTGGGCTTGTGTGTTGCTCAAGGGAGTTTTATTGTAGCAAATTTGGAGCCAAGCCTTTAAAATAGTGTGAACCTTATTACCTGAGTTTTAAAGGTTTTTTTTTTTTTGAGTAATTGTAAGGTCAAATAAAGCTGAACGTCAAAAATGTTAATGCAGTGGCGAAGGCCAAGGTCAAAAGCAACAATGGTATATTTCAACATTTTAACTGCTTTCAACCACTCACTGGCATGATGCAGTGCAGTTAGAGGTTCAGTGTCACAAAGGACAAATGTGAATAGATGTTCAAATTTGCAGTTAATATCTAAAAGAACAGTCTATACTCTTACTTGGTCCATCAGCTGTGAATAAGAATAAATACTTTGAGTGTAGGAACATGATGTTTCCAAAAGTTAGTTTTATAATTTAATATAATGTGAATAAGAATCCGTTGATTCATGTTGTGGGATGTGCATTTGTGCAAGTGAAATGTGAGAAGGTATGATCATCCTCTCGACAAAATGGGTGGACTGAATTATTTTACAAATCTGTGTTTCATAGAGCAGATAGATGGAAAATCAACTGTGTATGCTGCAAACTTTGCATTTTTGTTTCCTTTTGAATGTAAACCTGTGTACGTTGAGGTTTTGTCGGCTTGGATTATGGAGGCTTTGAACAGTATGCTGAAAATGCATCCAAATCAGTGATGTGACAGTTGTTGCCATGTGCAGGACAACAGCTGATATATCAAATGTCTCACATCAAAAAAGTGATGCATTTGTTTTTATTACTGGCCCTAATATAGTCAGAGGAGAAGCAATATGATTTTTTTCCATGCTTTACTACTCTATCACCAAACAAAAACTAGGCATTTTCTTTCAAAAGTTGTTGCCAGTTGTTACAGGCAGCCACGTTGGACACACATTGGATGCAAAAACATCCAAATCCTTTCATAGGTGGGTTAGTCACGATTAATGGATATCACCCATTGTGAGGAGAGGAAAGGGGAAATAGGGTGGAATAGTGTGGCGCATATTGCAATCAGTTTCTTTACACCGCCTTCCAACTGCATTTAAGTTTCCGTTTAGCCCTTGGTCACCTTCTCCACAGCCATCTGGGAGCCAGCCTCCTCTACACCAGTCAGGTCCACCACGCCAGCATTCTCCTTCAGGTCTTGTGACAGTAGTCGTGCATAGGACTGTACTTGTAGGGCAGCACAAACGCGTAGAGGTAGGGGCTCTGCCAGCGTAGAATCAGGAAGCTCGGCCTTGCGTCCTGAGATCTATGGGAGGAGGGTCTGCCATCCTCTCTGGATGGGACTTTACAGCCAGTCCCAGGGATGTGTCCCCCTCTCGCAGAGTAGCAGCCTGCATGCCTTCTAGGATTTGGAAAAACAGAAGACAGGCTGATGGAGAAGGTGGTGTGTCCTCAGGGGATATTTCAGGAAAATCCTGTTGGTCTACCCCTCCTTCCCGCACTGTCCGAGAGGGTTCCCCAAGTTCAATGAGGGGAGAAGTGATCCACAGGGCTTAGTGGTCCAGGTGAAATGGACAGCAGGCGTTGACTCAGCCACCTGAACTGCAGAGGTTTCTGCAGGCTGAATCCTATTCTTTAGTGGTGGTTTGGAGTACTTGACTATGAATGGTTTTCTAGCCTCCATCATGGCATCCAGAGTTTTGCAAAACTGGTGGTATCAGTCTTTCCAGTGTAGGATTAAATGGGCAGGGAGTGGGCTGTACATGTCCCTCCACTTCTGGACCTACACAGTGAAGTTCATGGCATGATTGTGGATGCAATATTGAATTCACACTGTCAATGGTAATGGAATTGTAAACGACACACCTCCTGATTTGCCCCTGCAGCAGCATTCGGACTGGCGTATGTATTGTGTACGCAACAACAGGCTGAAACCCCACAAGTGGTTCTGTTAGCATCCAATGGACCGCAAGGACGTGCTGTGTACATGGGTCAAATCCCTGCTCTACCAGTGATTTTCTACGGCTATAATATGCAATTAGTCGCAAAGGTCCCCCGTGTTCTTGTGCCAACACACCACTAAGCGACTCCTCATGCGCATCGACCTGCATATGAAACGGCTTGTCTGGATTAGGCAAGCCCAAAGCTGGAGCCGAACAAAAACGCTGTTTCAAATTCGGTCCATTCGAGGACGTCGGAGGGCTTGGATTTGCCACGTAACAACTCGTAAAGCGGCGCTGTCCTGCTCGCAAAATCGGGGATGGAATCCCGAAGGTAGTTAGCTGTTCCGAGTACTTTTTGCAAAGCATTTAGAGTGTGAGGTCGGGGCAGCTCGGCAATGCACTTCCGCCTATCATCGGTCAACGCCCGGTAGCTCTGAGTAAGCATATATCCTAGGAAGTGAACCGCCTGTTGTGCAATTTGAGCCTTTTCTTTGTTCAATTTAAACCCCGCCCTGCCCAGCGTTTGCACTACTGTGTCAACTAACAGTAAGTGATCCTCATATGATCCCCCTGTAAAACCCCACACAGCTCGACCAACGACGGAGGAGCCAGGGGCGAAGGTTTATGCGTGTAGGATCCAGCTGTTATGAGGCAATGGAACGTGTCAATTAAATCTTTTATGCCGGTGTCCCGCCTTGGACCCAGTTTGAGACTTACCTGAGATGTTCTCAATAGTTCTCCGTTCGAAAACGGGGCTATGCCGAAATCACGGAATCATCTAACTTAATGTCGTGCTGCGAATAATCCCAGGTGCACATATGGACACACGCAGCAACTGAAAACGTCAGATCTATCAGTGATTTAAGCAAACTAAGCATAACGATTACAATGTTACTGCAGCAACGCCTCTTTCAGCCGATTTAACACTTCCAAATCGGTCTCATCGTCTTGTTTAATCATAATTGCTCCCGAACGTAAATTGTTAGGCAATTTTGATCGTAATTCTTCGGGAATCGTGAGGAGGGTTACCTGCCAGATGTCCCGAAGCTCCAAATTATATACAGAGGCCTGAAGCATAAGGTTATCCCAATACGGCTGAAACGGACCCCTTCGAGGCATCATGCCCACAACCTCTTTATGCCTTGAACATTCCTCACACGTTAAGGGACGACTAATCACTGTGACCGTCTTGTTGGCATTGGTAACCGTCTTGAGGACAGCCATCTTTGTCGGCTTGCAGACCTCAGTACCAGCTCTGCGACACGTTACTATAGGGCTACACTGCCACGGTTTCCCCGGCTCACTCGAGCGATAGTAAGAGGGCAGCATTGCTCCCGGGAGCAACTGGAAGCCCGACTTTGCCACAACAGGTCTCTAAGGCCCTAGCATAGCCTTGACTTCGTACAAGCTCCTCTTCGAGCTCCGCAATTTTAGCTCGCCATGCACTACTTTTGAACTGCCCAATTGTGTTTTTCATTCGCGAATGCCTCCACCTCAGCAGGTAATTTCCGCAATTCATCGGAGCGCGACTTTTTCAGCTCCCGAATGCCTTCCACTACACGTGCGCTCTGTCAGCATTCCCTTGTCGTTGCACCGCAACAAATAATCACCGCCGGTAACTTTCGGAAAGGTGACTTTGTTTGGAGCTTACGACCTTCTCTTTTTGTACCAGTTAAGAATTTGCTCGTTAGTCCAGGTCAGAGACACCACGGTCATGCACCCGAACCAAGAGGTCCTTAAAATACAAGCCAAAACTGTCCATAACCTCCTGTTCCCTCACTATTCATGGTTCTGCTAAACTCAAACCCCTCCGGATTTCTACGGTCTCCGGACTAACGTGGATATGTAGATCCGTTCTAAAAATGTCTATATGGGGTGGGATTTGCTTTCCCTGAATTCTTCACTAAAATAACGTAAATGCTTTACTTACCACAGCAGCTGTAGGACGACAACAACACCAAACCTCATTTCCTAGGGGGCTGCGGATACCACTCCAGAAGTGTTGTCACACGCTGGGGGTCACTTTGCTCTGGGAAGTCGTTGACGTATATACGGCGGGGTCGCCAATCTGTAAACACCGTGCGTCTAGGCCAAGGAGGGTCCTAGATGAGGCGGAAGGTCTCAGCGTGTTTTCGTATGCTGCAAGAGAAAGAGATTTACCGGTCTCCATTGTAATAATGGGGTCTGGCAACAGCGTCTGCTCTAGACCCCTGCCCCAGGCCTCACGTGATGACGTCTTTCACGTTCTGCTTTTGACTGGCCTGAGACGTGCCTAGCGGATGCTGCAGCCCTAATGGCTTAGTGGTTACTATATATCTGACTCCATATCAAATTTAAGATCGGAATTTGTAGTTGCAATCTTTGCGGTTATTATGTGTTTGCATAAATATGATCGGATTTTAATTAGTCAATTTATTACTTAATTTGGAGCTCCGTTGTGCATCGGACTCATAACAGGTCTATACCCTACTCAGGCACACAATTACGGTCTACGTTACTCAATTGGGATCCAGGAGTCCGAACCGGTAGGTATATGTTGGTCCAAAGTCAGAAACACACCACAGATGCGAATATCAATTTATTTCGCCAGGCAGGCACAAGCTTAAATCACAAGACCCAATTACATTGTTACAGAAAAGAGAAAAAGAAGTCAGTTCATACCTGGCGCAGTCTAAAACTACACATATACGCAACGTATATGAGGGAAGGATGAATACAAGCTTCCCCGACTTATTCTGTTTCCCCCTCTTTTATGCCCAAACTCCAGACTGCGTCCTATGGCGGGGTCATAGGTCGTTTAGGTAATTCGAGCCAAGAAGGCTCCCCCATTCCGGAGGGGCTTTGGGAGGAGACGTGACCACAAGGAACACCTGAAGTATATTTTTTCCTAAAGTGATTAAATGAGGGTATGGCACAATTTTAATTCCTTCGAAATATTTCCTATGCGATTTCAGAAATTTAGAGGATTAAAATGACACCAAACACGACCTACTTGCGCTAGAGTTGGTCATGAAACGTCCGATACAATACCGAATTACAAGAATAATCTGCATTAATGCCATTATTCCACTCTTACTATACAGTATAGCAAAATACACATTATTCTGTGACATCGTGAGTGAGATTAGGGTTTTACTCAGAAAATTAAGTCTTTAGAAATATTTACCTAGACTGTAATGTATTTTAATTGTACGGGTGCAGTTATGTCAGAGTCAATTGGATAGCACTGTGGAGATGTCCGGCGTGAGTGGCGCAGGCCAGATGTTTGTGGTCAGCAGTTTTTTGGTGATTTTTGCAAGACATCTGTGTTAACCATTACCCCAGAGATTGTCCCTCATTTCTGAGGCAGGTGGCTGTGGTAAGCTGAAATTGGCGCCAGAGAGTCTGGTTGAGTCTGATCCCATGACCCTGGGGGTTATCTGCCAAATGGCGGGGCCCTTATCACCGCAAGGACCTGGCTGCTGGAATCCTGACTATGCGCCAGATAATCCTCTCTGCCCTTCCTTGTAGCCACCAGAATCGCTTTGCTTACGGACTACAAGCACTATTTTATCTCTGGTGTGGAAATAAAGCGTGAATCTGTTCGATACATCTAACAAATTTTCAAAAGGGAGACAGAGGAAAACAGATGAATAAAAAGACCAAGAAAAGTCGATGGCTATCAATTTGCATTTTGTGAAGGTTGAGAACAAACATGGCGTCTAAATAGCTGGAATACTCAAAATTAGAACTTTTATGATTTTTGGACACTGAGTATTTTAGGATCTCTGTCCAACAGTCGCTAAATTCTTCATAAATGCATAAAGTCTCGCGCCAATGTGGACTCCCTTTATTGAGCAGAGCTTAAACAGAACAGTGTTTAGAGATACGGCAGTTTTATGGGTACGGCTGTTAATTTGAAGGGATAAGTATTAGGGTTAGGGGTCAGGGTTACGGGTTAGGTTGGGGCAGATTTTGACATTGGGACTGCTGTACCTCCTCTACATTGAAATGCATTGGAAAACTGCAATACCTGTTGCAACTGCCTAAACAGAAACATTGATTGAAATTCTCAGTCCTCATATTGAAGAACTCTTATAAAAACATTCACGTTTAATATCTAAAAGATTCAGTAGATTTGAAGAAATTAAAAACGATAATCTACTGTCCGACACTGAGTTATACTGAACCCATCGACTGCCGGACACGGAGACACTGCGTATATTGCACGACAAATGGATTAAAATCTGCGACAATCATTGGAACAAAATCTGAATATCATTGCAGAATTTGTGTACGTAGTGGGCTGTAGTGTGGCTTTTTTTTTTTTTGGCTTGCGCATTCACAGAATAGTAGAATTAAACTTGGCCTGTCATGCAGATGATGTGATACAATGCATGAACTATTTTAATGTTTTTAATTTATTTACAATCTTTTGCATACAAATTGCCTAGTGGTCACATCGTGATTTGGAATTCTAAAATGCTTTTTTATATAAGAAGGAAAAAGCAGCAAAGCCTACTGACACCACACGGAGGCGATGTACATTTCAGTTAAGTGTTCACACAGCAACATTTGAATGTTTTGGCTGACTGAACATACCCTGGGTTCACTGAATCACAATTTCTGCCCGATCGAGTGTGGAATGTGTTAAAGCATCTTATCGAACTCAAAAAGCGTATAGTGGAAGATTGGTAAAGAGAATCTTGAAACTGGAGATTTGGTAGGATTTTTTTTTTAGTCGACGTGAAAACTGATTAGGCATGTACCTTACTATATACTTATGCAGGAAGGAAGAAGGAATTTTTTTTTTTTTCCTCGTAAGAAGGAAATATTTACACGTTTTAAATTTCACAAAGCGGAGAGCAGATTCATTTTGTAATGCGAGAGAGGGTTGGCGAAATGCCTCAAATGGTGGCACCTTTTGTGGTGATAATGCCTGAGCAGTGGCGACGTTGTTGTGCATGCAATGGCACGTCACTAGGGCGCCGGCTGTTGGGGTTACACCTCACAGGTGGACACAATGTGTCGTGGCAATTTGCCAAATGATATTATTATAAAGACATGCTGTGATTAATGTTATTTATTTAAATGAAACAAATGAAACACATAATCTAAACTGCACTAGCACTATATGCACAAAGACGTGTCCGCGCGTGTGTGTACAAAGGGATGATCTAAGGTGTGAGTGGAGGAGCCTTGCTGACCATGTGGAGTGGGGAAAGGCAACCCTACTTGTAACAAAGGCCAAGTCTTTGCAGCAATGAAAGTTCAAGAAAGTCAGTTAAAATGACTAAATGTTGTGTATGTATGTGTTTTGCACAGGAATGGTGCCGTGCAGGAGGTTATTTGCACGCGAGACCCTGTCTGCTACTCATCAATACCATCCTGACCTACTAACACAATCATAAAAGCAATCACAACTATCATTTTACACATACACACAGTTGGTCTTTCTAAGATAACGTTTGAATGCCCAGTTGTTACCAGTCCTTAGTTGAAGAAGGAGGTTTGGTACTTGCTGCTTGGTGGAGGATCCGATTATGGACGATGCTGATCCAGCTGGAAAGAGTGGTTCTGGTGCTGTTAAAGGTCGGCTGGCCGCTCCTCAAAAGCAAGCTGTTGCTTCCAAGGCTTGCTCCACTCATGGTAGCCTGGTGGATGCTTCAGCATGGTCACGGGAGAGGGAGGCCCAGAGATGGGTGAGGAGTACCCCAGCCTGAGCAGTCCCCAGGGGTCCAGGAGCATCACCAAGGGGGAAGAGCAGAGCCAAAAGAGTCCAAGAGACGAGAGCTAAGAGGAGAGAGAAAGGCAGTGGTCAACCAGTTTGTGCCTGGCCTGCTGGCAGGAGGGGCTTACAGGCAACAAGTGGTCATGGGAGATCCGGGGATCCATTTTTGAATTTCCTCACACATGAAAGTTTTTTTCAGTGTGACCCCAACCTACCCCCCTTAGAATGACACATCGGGAGTCACCCCAAGACTTAAGAGCTCAAAGGTGGAGTCTACGGATGAGTCATTTGTCAGTTCATTCAAGGTATAACAACTGGGCAGTGTGTAACTAACTGGGCATTGGTTGTCTAAACACAAACAGTAAAAGTTACAAATAAAACCAGATAACACACTTAAATGACAAATTCAAAATGTATTACCAATGATGTTGCTCATCAGGGTTAGAGAGAAATGGAATGTTGATGGTGTTATTTGTTAGATGCATGGAAGAATGGCACCTACAATGATAAAGCCATTTTTGTAGCATCCAAAAGTGTGGTTTTGGTGCACACAATGGATCTGATGACTAAAATTGACTATTCAATGTAGCATTGATTCTATTCTTTGCAACTTTTGTCCTTTAAGCAGGTTAACTGCAGAAGGGTGTCCTCACATTCCCATAATCTCAACGTCCTCATGGTTTTGTGTACATGTGATGGTCATGTCCTAAAATGGTGTATGATAAGCTATGTTCCAAGTTAGCATGTGTCATACTGTTTACAAAGTACTGCAAAGGAGTTAACTCCAAATGTACTTGCAAAATCAGACAGTGGTGCATAGTTACAATCAGAATTACTGCACTTGTTGCTGTTGCTAACAAATCAAAATTCTGCATGTAACCACAAGGGAAGTCAGGGGAGTTACGCTGTCAACATGGTCTAAGTGTCAGTACAGGGGTGAGCTGTGTAAACTATGACACAGAAAAGCGAACTCTGGGGTGTGTATGTTTTAACTGTCTTACTGGTTCTGGGCTGTAACGTTCCATAAAGCCAGAGGCAGACAGGCATTCAGAGGCACTGCCACTGTCAGATAGCTGGTGACCATGTTCTGAATTGTTGTCAGAGATGCTCTGATCATATGAACCATCCAGAGTCTGGCTGTGTGTCTGGACCAGGATTTCTGCGTATGGCCTGAGTGTTACATGATTGCGTACACACGGGTGCAGGTTGCACAAGAACAAAGACTTAAGTTGGGTTTTCTTCGAAGCCTGGGGTGTTCTTGCCTTGGAAGTGTGCCTCAAACGATTAAAATATTCCCTACGGTTTTCTGTGCGAGAATGTAACTTGGAAGGCCTCAACCATTGAACTGTCATCAGTACTAGAAGAAAATTCTTCCTTCAGTGCATGACATAGCTTACTGTAGTCATCTGACACTGGGAGGCTGTGTCTGGATAAACTCATGAACAGCTTGTTCCTGTCTGCTGCAGGCGGGACTAAGCTGGGGTCAGGTGCATAGGTAGGGGCTGAACATTCTTGGAAACCCCCCCCCTTATAGAGTGATGCACATCAGTAACCCTGTCATTTCTCATTGGCTGACAATGACATGGGGCAGAATCTGTTCTGGACCAAAAGCTAAATGTGTTAAACTCTGGGTTGACAAAATGAGAAGTCAGGGAGCTGTTAGCTCAGTCTCTCAGTGGAGTCTGAGGAGCTGACTTCATTCCCAAATGCTCGGAGCTGGTTGGGAATCGTTCACATCTTTTGGGAGGAACTGGAGCTACAGATTCACTAATGGAGGTCTGTGAATCGGAGTAACCAGAGTCACATGGGCTGAACAACTGGAGTGGAAACACGTTCCTCCTTGTGCGAGCAGAGACCTGACTCTGCTGCATGCAGGTCTGTCAAATAACCCATGGCTTTACAATTTGCTGTCGTAATTTCTTTTAGAAGGTCAAACTATCGGAGGTCTTGTCCATCAATACCCTCACAGGAAATTCTTTCGACTCTCTACCACGCAGATTTTGTGTCCTTCATTTTTTGCAAAATCAATACACGTGCACAGCCAGCCTATCTCCTGTGTACCATGAAATGTCACTTCCCGAGAGCTATCAGATCCAGGTCATCCACACGCACCCGAAGTGCCCAGGAGTTCCAAACTCCAATGACCAAACAACAAATGCAGCAACAGGCCCAAATCGCAACTAAGTGTACTCACTATACGTACACTGATAATTACCGCCCTCCCCAATAAGTCGCTTTCAGTGTAGGTACTTCACTCAACAATTTTTCACTCCATCCCAAACAGCTATAAGCTAAACAGCTTATAAAAGAGATTCTTAAATTCTTTTTCAAGCAAAGCAAGATAAATCGTACCCACTAGATAACGGAGGAAGAAAGTCTCAGGATGGAAAGGCCACCCTCCAGTTATTCTCCCTGTCACCGGTAAGGTTGTCTCTCTTGTCGATCTTGGTGGAACCTCCAACTGAAGAAAATCTGTTTAGTTTTTTACCGCTGATTCGGCGATTCCATAGCATGCTAATTAATTCACGGTTAATTCGGATGGAAATAACTTGTATACGGAGCCAATGGTAATGAGACATGCAGAACACTTTAAAAGTTCAGTTGCGATAGAAAACGGTTGTGCCCATGGGAGAGGTCAACATCACACACAGAATGAAGGAAAATGGGCACTTTAAGAAGGAGTGACAAATATTACCCAGCTAGGAAGCCGCCCCCCACCAGGCCATCCAGAGGAGACTGTTCTTGCTACAGGATGTCAAAATGCCTCATCCTAATTTAAGATCAATGGTGGCCGCTCGCCGGTGCCCAGTTGATTTGCATAGATACTATAGTGTATAGCGTCAATCACAGCATTGGCCGAAAGCAATTGGCTCTCTCAGCTCACAATTTTGTTCGGAAAGGCGAAAGACAAATTATGGGAACACGCTGAGAGAACCCTGAAATCTTTCAATGCCTTCTGCCTCTAAACACTTGGTGGTAAACTCATCTTCATCATGTTGCTCCCTGTTGGCAAAAACAACCTTTCAGGAACACTCCTTCAGATGCATGTTCGTTAGCCTATACACGGCCTTGTTAAACCTCACTTTGCCGAAGGCGAAGGCTCAGCACAAACTTTTGGCTGGTGTGTGAACTTTTTAGTTGGTGTAAATCATGATAAAATCAATTTTCTCTGTTTGTAGAATAAGGCACAAAGGCACAATGCTTAAAATTTATCCGACTCCAATTAGAATTAGGTGCAGAAATGCGCGGACCTCGGGGTGATTGCTCCACGGACTCTTAAATGAAAACCTCCGAACTCAGTGTGTGCCCCCGGGTTCTAACATTATTGCCGAATCTTGGGTTTGTTGGCAATACCAGGGGATGGGAGAAATCACCGCAGCAAAGGCATTTTTGGCTCAGACTACGAACTCAGGTAGGCAAGAACTTAATTTAAGAAACGTTACCACAAATTTAGACCAAGACAAAGGTCATACCTGGCAACACACACAGATGTAATGCGAATAGAAGCCACTAGATGGCAGTATTGGCCTTTTCTTTTAAGCCCAGACTGGAGCTTGGTTTGGACATGTCCTGGGCATGTCTGAGATGGAAAGTCCCAGAGAAATTAAAGTCTAAAAGGTGGGAGGGGTCTGCAAAAGGGTATATAAAGAGGAAATTTGAGAGTGAAGTAGTAGGAGAAATTGCAAAGAGAAGGATGCACTTGACTAGACCTGTCACTCTTTTCAAGACCTGTGAAGCATTTTGTGGATTTTTGCCTGTGTTGGAGCATTTTCCTCACCTGGAACATCACCAAGCAACCCAACCAAAGGGACTGTAAATATTTTTTTTTTTCTTGTATATACTGTATCAATCTTGGTCAGTAGAGTAGATGGTAGATTAGTTAAGTCTTTGTTTAATTAAATGTGTTTAAGTTTTAAAATTGTCTGTCATCCCTTGCTGTCGTAAATGTAATAACAAATTGGGGCCATAAAACAGAATGAATATGCTACACGTGCACTAATGTGCGCGGGGTGAGATCGGATACGATCTCCCCTGACTATATGTGCTACATATGGCATAGAGATGCACGTGTGGGAAGTCGTCTGATCTTCCCAGAATGGATTGTCTTTTTGCTTTAAGCCAAATCACATCTTTGATCCAGGCGGCATGGCTATACACACCCTGGACGGGGGGTTGAATCTGGATTTTGGGTTTCCACCATTTGGAGGATGTAATAAAACAATTAAGCAGAGGGTAATGAAAACGATATGGTTACCAGAGAGGATGTTTTACTTAGTTCTGTATGGAGTTTCTGAAATTGAATAAATCATAATTTTATTTGGAATGAAATATGTTCCATTCAACTCCTTGAATTATTCTGAACAGAAACATACCAAACATGCCAGGAGAATGTATTATAAGGCAGTTGTAATGAAAAGCTCTTGCAGAATTACTTTACATGATAATCAGGTTATTTGTGCATAAGTCGGCTTACAGTAGCATAATGAACATATGAGAAGGTTTGACAGTTCCTGAGTTTTAGAATATTTAAACAGAAGTTAAGGTCCAGTTCACAGGGCGAGAACTGTGATAGTCACCCCCCTCAGTTCTCCAGAGATCTGCTTATTGTCCCAGGCCATCATAAACCCCCCCCCCCCCCCCCCAATCTTTCACAGATACAACCACAAACACCCCATTTCCCCTGACACCACTCCCCTAACATCCTGGGGAGTCAACGGGCCCACTTATTCTGAGGAAGGCCAAGCAGCTTGTTATACTGCAAGCCACATGAGTCCTTTGAAGTTTAGGATGAACCTCAATTCATGGCCTTCCCCCAGTTTGTCAGCCCTTTGCTGCATTCCAGTTTGATCTCCTGTCCAACAGCCTCCTGGGCACAAATGTCCCTGTTGTGTAAATATATACTGCCCAGCTTCTATAAGGTTTCTTTAGCAGAGAGTTTACCTTTTGTGGCTTCTTTTTGGGCATTACTCAATAATAGGGCAAATTCTCTCTCTGCTTTTGTTATGTACGATATATACATGATTAGCTTTGCCAGAGACGCCTATGCAGTAATGTCCATGTTGGCATTCCAGCACTTTAACAACTGCTTGCTATACTGATTTGCACAAACTTTGTTCACCCCTCTCTTATAGACCACTTTATACTTCTCTTCTACAGCCCTATAGGCCTCTCCAAAGATTTCCAGAAAAATATACAGACTCTTAAACAACTCCTACATTTCGATATGATACATCTGATTCCAAAGCTTCTTTAACAGCCTTCAGAATGGACTTTGCAATAGTCCTTAGCATCTTATCCTCATCGTTAAAACACTTAGACTGGCTTGTTTTTTGGATTCGGATCTGCTGCCTTCATCTGATCACATTTGCATTCTTTCAATTTACATATAAATTGTGATGGCATTGGTGGTAGGGCGCCAGAAATAGAGAAAAAGAGCAGTGGCCAGAAATTAAAAGGACAAAACCCTTTTGTTTTAAAAAGGACAGCGTGCTGAGGGACTAAAACAAATAGAAATCACAAGACTCGTACTACCAACGGACCTGACGCTGTCCGTGGTAGGCGAGCTCGACTAAAGACGATAAGAAAAGGGAAATAAACCAAAGGAATCCCTTACTCACTAACACTTTTCCTGTTATGCAGCAAAGATCCTGACAATACTCTCTCTTCTCAAAAGACCTTACCGGCTAAAGCGCCAAGGGGAGAATTGCTCTCTAGCAAACCGAACGAGGTAGAAAAGGAGCTTAAATAGAGTCCCGGTAACGCCCCTAATTAATGCCAGCTGGCCCAGGAATCCGATGGTGAACAAAACGATGTCGTCCCGGACGAGAGCAACAAAAGGAGCTACCAAAGCTCCAAAACCGTGACAGGACCCCCCCCCCCCCTCTAGCAAGGCACCCCGCGCGCGAAACTCAGAAATTAGTGAGGGGTCCAAATTGTCACGCAATGGGACCCAGCACCGCTCCTCGGGACCATATCCCTCCCAGTCTGCAAGAAACTGGACCCCACGACCTACACGCCTCTCAGCCAGAATGCGGCGCACGGTATAAACTGGCACCCCCTCCACCATTCGCGGCGGCGGCGGAGGTGTGTCGGCAGGCGCCAGGACACTGGTGCTTACCTGCTTGATCCGGGAGACGTGGAATGACTGATGTATGCGAAAGATCTCGGGAGTTTCAGCTGGACCGTGACTGGATTGATCTTCCGTACTATTTTGAACGGGCCGATAATAGCGGGGCGCCAGTTTTCGGGATTCTACCTTCAACGGGAGCTCCCAGGTAGACAGCCAAACTCTCTGCCCAACCCGATAAGACGGGGCCAAATGACGCCTTCTATCAGCAAAAGATTTTTGTTTGCGCCCCAATCGGAACAGCAAAGAACGGACCTTAGTCCAAACCGACCGACAGCTCCGAATGAACTGGTTGACTGAGGGAATTTCGGAATCGTTCTCAGTCTCTGGAAATAATGTGGGTTGGTAATCCACTTGGGTTTCAAACAGGGAAAGCCCTGTGGAGGAATTACGCAAAAAGTTATAGGCATATTCGACCCAAGCTAAAAATTGACTCCACGATGAGGGATTATCCACTGCTAAACATCAAAGAGTGTTTTCAAGAGATTGAGTCGTCCGTTCCGTTTGCTCGTTGGTCTCCGGGTGAAACCCAGAGGAGAGACTCACTGTGGCCCCCCCAACTGCTTACAAAAAGCCTGCCAGAATCTGGCTGTGAATTGAGGACCTTGATCAGAGACGACATCCTGCGGAAGCCCATGTAAACGGAACAGGTTTTTAACTACGAGTTGCGCTGTCTCCCGCGCTGAAGGCAGCTTAGTTCGCGCTACAAAATGAGCCGTTTTAGAAAACCGGTCAACCACTACCAAAATGAGTGTTGCTGTCAGATACAGGCAGCCCCGTAAAAAAATCGAGCGCGATATGTGACCAAGGGCGCCTGGGAACGGGCAAAGGTCACAGCAGGCCAGAGGGAGGGAGGTGGGAAGTTTTATTTCTGGAACATACACTACAGGCCGCAACAAACTCCCGAATGTCAATCATATCGGGTCACCAAAACCGTTGGGCCCACGGGGGCCCAGCCAAGCGGGAAGAGTGTCCCCACTGAGGGACCCCTGTCCCTAACCCCAAGCGGAACAAATAACCAGCCACGAGGCTCCCCCCCAGGACCGGGATCAGATTTCAATGCCTCCTGAACCACCGCCTCGACTTCCCATTTGACTTCCCTCTGGGGTAGGATCGCTATCTGTGCGATCGTACATACGTGACAGGGCGTCAGGCTTAATATTTTTAGAGCCCGGGCGGTATGTGAGCGTAAAATCAAAGCGGTTAAACAATGACCATCGCGCCTGCCGGGAATTACGCCGTTTGGTCTGCTGAATATATTGGAGGTTTGTATGATCGGTCCAAACCATGAAAGGGTGCTCAGCTCCCTCCAACCAGTGGCGCCACTCCTCGAGCGCCAGCTTGACCGCTAATAACTCCCTGTCACCAATACCATAATTGCGTTTGGCAGCAGACAAAGACCGGGAGAAGTACGCACATGGGTGAAGCTTATTATCCCACCGAGGGCACCTCCGAAGCACCTACCTCCATGACAAATGGGAGAGAGGGGTCGGGCAAAACCAAAATAGGCTCCGAGCTAAAACCTTTTTTTAATTCCTGAATGGCCGCATCAGCTGCAGGAGACACAAAACGCTGAGGAGGTATTCTTTTTAGTGAGCGCAATAATGGGGGCAGCAACCATTCTAAAATTACGAATAAACCTCCTATAAAAATTTGCAAAGCCCAGAAAGCGTTGGACCTCTAACACTCTGCGGTACAGGCTAATTCCTGACCGCAGTCACCTTGTCCAGGTCCATCCGCACCGACCCCTTAGAAACAATGAAGCCCAAGAATGAGGCAGTTTGGGCGTGAAAAACACATTTTTCTGCTTTAACAAAAAGTTTGGCATTGAGCAGGGCTTCCAGTACACGTCTGACGTTATTTGTGCTCCGACAGCGTTGAAGAAAAAATCTAAATGTCGTCAAGATAAACGAAGACAAATTTCTCCATCTCTCGGACTACGTCATTGACAAATGCCTGAAACACCGAGGGGGTGTTAACCAGCCCGAACGGTAAGACCCGATATTCGTAGTACCCGTCATGGGTGTTAAAAGCCGTTTTCCATTCGTCCCCCTGCCAAATGCAAATCAAATTATAAGCATTACGAAGATCTAGCTTCGTAAAAAATGACGCCTCCTGCAGACATTCGAACGCGGAATTCCTTAACGGAAGGGGGTAACGGTTTTTAATGGTGATTTTATTCAAACTCCTGTAATCAATACAGGGTCTCAGACCCCCATCCTTTTTCCCAACGAAAAAGAATCCTGCTACGGCCGGGGACGTGGAAGGCCGAATAAAACCATTAGCGAGAGCCTCTTGAATATACTCTCGCATAGCCTTACGCTCAAGTCCTGACAGCGAATATAGCGAACCCCAAGGCGGAGTTGTCCCAGGATAAAGATTCATTTCGCAGTCATACGGACAATGCGGGGGTAACGCAGAGGCTTGTTTACTGAACACCTCAGCCAGATCGGCATAATCCCTGGGAGGCAAGTCAAACTTCAGCGTGGCCCCAAATTCTTTACCCTGCTCAGAATCTAATGAATCCGTGACTGACTCTGAATCGCTGAAGTCCTCCAAAAAGTGATCGTCCTCTGGCTCTCGCCAGTCAAATTGAGGATATCATTCTAAACTGTCCTCTGCCCCTTTTTCCAGTCTAGGAGGGTACGGAGTGATGGCTTCCTCACACTCGCTCTCAGCGTCAGCCTGCCCCATTGCTTCACGTCCGAAAGCACCATTATTATTAGTTCTACAATGAGTGCCACACTTGAGACCCCAGTGAATGATAGGATTAATCTGTTCCCCCCAGCTGATACAAGGATCATGTTCCCGTAACCATGAATGACCCAAAAGGATAGGGAAAGGGGGGGGACCTGATGATAAAAAAATTTGAACCTCTTCAGAGTGGCTACCAAAGGAGATGAACATTCTTAGTGGTTCTGAAACTTCGGTTATAACTCCCGTTCCCAGCGGGCGACCGTCTAAAGTTCTTACAGAACGTGATTGCGAAAGCGCAACAGTAGGAACGGAGTGCCTCCTAGCCCACTTAATATCCATGAAACGATCAACAGCGCCCTAGTCCACGAACGCTACAATAGTAAGTCTTACTCCCAACCGTAAGTTCTACGGGGATTAGTGTTCGGAAGGGAAATTGGGTCTGCCCCTCTAGTGCCCCCTGAATCGCTAGAGGGGTTTTCCGTTTCGCCGAAGTTTAGGACAATGTGGATGGAAATGATCTGGCGCATTACAAGTATGGCAGATTATTTTTCTGTGCATAGGTCTATTAATCTGTCGGTAAAACGAACCATCAACTTGCATGGGCTCCACCCAGAGTAGAATCTCTTGTGGGTGGAATAGGAGGTGCACATTCGCCACTAGCAATTTTAGCCCCATTGTCAGCCAGCGGAGATTTAGTCTCTCCCGACTGCGTTCGCGCATGCGATTTGTCAATTCGCACAGCAGTACGAACTAGGGAGTCTAAAGCCGAGCAGGGTTCTGACGTAGCCAGCACGTCCTTAATCTCCTCCGTAAGGGCATGGCTAAATACTGTCATCAGAGGGGCCTCTGGCCAGCCTGTCTCCGTGGCCAGAGAACGAAAAGCAATAGAAAGTGCAGCTGCGCTTTCTTTGCCCTGTCTTAGGTGCATTAGACGTGTAGCTGCGTCTTGTCCACAAATGTCTTAATTGAAAACAGAAACCATCTCTCTAACAAGGGCCTCTACCGAATATACAACCGGTTAGTTAGATCTAATTAGTGGGCCAACCCAATTGAGCGCTGTGCCAGCGAACAGGGATAATATAAACCCAACCCGAGAATCTTCATTCACAAAACATGACGGCTGAGCCTGAAAAAATATTTTTCACACTGGACAATAAAATCTTTACACTTTCTAGCCTCGCTACTATCTTTGGGGCAGTTGTAACTTAGGTTCTCGGAGAATGTATGAATGGTGCTTCTACAACTCTTTGTGGAGTTTGTAATGTTAGAGATTTAATACTCTCAGCCAAATCTAACAGGATGCTCTGCTGGTTCTGGAGAGCAGTCTCCTGCAGGTGTAATCTCTCAGCAAGTTCAGAACGCTGATTACAAAAACCTGAGTGATTTTGCGAACCCAGCCAACATCTCTTGTTGGCTGACAATAGCCCTCTTAATTTCAGTGGCATAGTGGCTAGAGTGTACTGTGATGGGCGTTGGTATTTGGACGCCAAGAGCAGTGGCAAGAAATAAGAGGAAAAACCAGCAGTGTGCTGAGAGACCAAAACCGATAGAAATCACGAGACTCGCGCTACCAACGGACCTGACGCCGTCCGTAGTAGAAAACTGGCGAGCTCGAAAAAAAAAACAAACCAAAGATTCCCTTACTAACACTTATCCTGTTATGCAGCTAAGATCCTGACAATACTCTCTCTCTCTCATGACCTTACCGGCTAAAGCGCCAAGGAGACAATGACACTCTAGCAACAAGAGCGAGGCAGTATAATAAATTAATTGTCGAAGTGTCAGGGGTGTGCTCACTTTTGTGAGATACTGCGTGGACAGGCAGGCAGGCAGGCATTCGAGTTCTGTCCCGGAAATGACATGTCCACAGATGACTATCTCCCCACATGATATGCCAGGGGGAATGAGAAAGTCAATATATAGGGTGGCCACCCTTTGCTTTGATTTAATCTTTCAGGCAAGGTTTTCACATTCTTTTTTAAATTCCTCACTCACTAAATCATTCTCTATGGTTTGAAGTTTATTCCAAGAAGATTCTTTTAAAGTTTCCACAGATTTATTTATCTTGGTATCAAGCAAATCCTAGATTTGCTCAATCGGATTAAAGTCTGGATTTTGAGCAGGTCAAATCATAACTTTTGTCATCAGATTTTTCTTTCCCTCTGAGATGATTCTTGCACAACATTGAAGTGTGTTTAGGGTCATTATCTTGACTAAAAATCCCCGTCCAATCAGTTTCTTTCCAGGTGGCAATGCATGCATAAATAGGATGCTGTGATACTACTTTTGATCAATGTACCCATCAATTGTTTTGAGATCATCGGTTCCTTTCAAGCAAACTGAACCCCAAACCATAATATTACCACCTCTGTTTTACTGAAGGGGCTAACCAGTCATTTTTGAAACTTTCCCTGACTCTGCTGTGCGCACAAGTTCTGCGTTTTGGCGATAATTTTGATTAATCAGAGCAAAGGACTTATTCCCAGTCCATTGGTGTCCAATCCTTGAATATCTTGGCAAACTCGAGCCTCTCTTTTGATGTTGCCCAGAGCTGACAACACACCCAATCAGACTGTTTTCACACAGGCGTCTGATAAATGGCAGATCTTGATACTTTCATCTCTTCACTTCAGATGCTATTAATTTCATTTCGAAGTCAACCTGCTGTCAACTGCAAATTTTTTTTTTAACTCATCACACACAGATAACGAACATCAGAGGCACTTGACTTCCATTTTTGCAGCTTTATTGCCACTTTCAGCGAACTGATCTCTCTGATGTTTCTCTCAGTGCCGTGGCAGTGTTCAACATCTTCAGCATCATTTAAGGCCACAGTGCAGCTGCTGCCTGTACCTTTGCAAACTCACTGTGCAGTTTAATGGTAAAAGCTTTATAGTTTAATAGCTAATTATTCAATTGTCTGTATCAAGAGATTGGTGAATAGCTGAGGGATAATGACATTATCTGACACGTGGCTCTACTTTCTGGCCGATTAGGACAAAGATCATTCCATGGAGGGGAAGGTCTCCCAGTACAGCCCGCTTTCAAAGGGTTAGGAAACAAATTGTCTGGGTATTTTGGATTTTTTCCTTTTTGCTATAAAATTCATAAACTTAACACGGGGGACTGGTCCCCTTTGATTGCAGGTGAGCTTCCCGAAGCTGCTGTTTAGAGCGCTAACAAGCTTGCATTTCATCTGCATTGAGCATGGACTACATACAGTCAACAGTGCCGAGCTGTTCAGGTTTCATTGCTTTGATCCAAGGCAAGTCTATCCAATTTAATCCGGAGACATTTTGGTCTGAGTGCATTGGTACCGTCCCTTAAAAACTGAAAATGAATGGAGACGTCTCATACTAATTTGCACTTGAGAATTGGTGAGGTGAGCTGATTTTTTTTTTTTTTTTTTAATTTTTCTTTTTTCTGCTGAGCAAAAAATTTTATCCAGTTGCGTTTTACTCCTCCATTTTCATTAGTATCTTTACATGTCCATTACAAGGGACTTGAATTCAGACAAAAAGAACATTTCTTCAAACCATTGTTTACCAGTTGGGAATCCAGTCATAGGCGGGGTCAGCTGAATTAAAGGTGCCAAAGAAGGGCTGTAAAACTAGTGATTTCAGTTGAATTTCTAGTACAGTTTATAAGAATATATTACTGTTGCCAAAAAACTTCTTGATGTCATTGGTTCCTTTCAATGAAATGCATTAAATTTTCTGCCAATTTATGCAACTTTCTTGGGCTACAAAAGAGCCATTTGGAGGATGATGATGATGATGATGATGATGATGATGATGATGATGATGATGATGATGATATAAAAACAATAATATTTATTATTATTATTCAATAGAGCCTATTGGTAAACCTGAAGGAATGTGTTTAGCCTAAATCACACAGACAGAAATCGGTAAATATTGACATAAAGATCAAATTTAGGTGCGAAAGCTTGACACTTCAGTTCGCATTTTTCGACGTCTGAAAATAGCGAATGACTAAGCACTGCAGCTTTGAGTTAATTTTCAGTGTTTTATCATCCACACAATAAAGCTGTCCCGCTTTGTAATGAATCGCGTCTGTTTTTGTCACACTCTGCTCCAGCACGTGAGCACACAGTTACGGGATTTAGACGTAAGACGTGGAAAACGGTTATTCATGATTTCGCGTTGCTAGCTTTTATGGGATTCATTATTTTTTATTATGGATTTTTTTTAAAACAAGTTGAGAAATCAGGCAATTCGAGGAAAGCGGCGAATTATCACAAAACAGGCAAGCAACCAAGGGGGGAGCTGCAGTGAAGGCAGTGCCCCGCCGGACAGTCGCGCTCATCAGCACTGATGAAGGTTCTTCATATAACATTCCAAAGAACAAACAAAAGCAAGCAAACAAACTCTTACACCACATAGTCATTCATTATGTTCAATGACACTATTACTTTGGAGTCATTGTTCCCACGAAATATTTTCTCTTGACCTAAGTACAGTTCCCAATCTCAACCGCTAGGTGTCAGGACTAAACAAGTAAAGACAGACAGAATATCGGAAAAGTGTTCCTTCACCCCCAACATTTGGCCACTTTTGTAGTTTCACGTTTCTCGGATTTTGTCCACCCAAAATACGTTGGGTAGACGGAGAAAACTGATAAACACAACTTCAATAATGCATGCATTCAGTGAACTTAAATTTTCAAAAAAAATTATATTTATAGTAAAACTAAATAACGTGAGCAATACTGTACAATATTAATGTTCCAATAGAAATGTTCCAAAAGACTAATTTAATTTAAAAAATCCATAACCTCCCAATTAATGGCACCCTTAAAGATTATTGTGAACAACATCTACTAAAATGAAACCAGGTATGAAATTCCACTTAAAGTTTTATCTAGGTATTAAGTAAGTATATTGAGCCATTACATCCCTTCCCGTTTCACTAGGGTATAAAAGTGAGGTAATACACAATATAACTTTTGTTATCCAACACCATGAAGAAAACAAAACTACTGTCAGTTCAAAAGAGGCAGAGGGTCATAGATCTTCATAATCTGGTAATGGCTAAAAGATGGCTATGGGGGGTCAGTGAAGAGCTGTCGTGTGCTGGACCATCCTGTGCTGGAGCCCATCTGCCTGCATGTGTTCGCTCTACAGAATGCCTGCCAAATATTCAGAGCTGACTACGGTCCTTTATGGCTGAGAGGAATAAACCAGTACGTTGTGTTTTGTCAAATGTTATAGTCTGAATCAAAATCAAAGATGTTACATAGTCTTCCTTTACTTCACCTGCATAATTTTGTAATTGCAATAACACTACAAATGTAAGTACAGAACAGTTTAACACATTGAATTGGCTATTTAAAAAAAAAACTTGTATAGTTTTCCCTTAAGCAGATGCTGTGTAAAATGATTCAGTGGAGACATATCTGTTGACACTCAAGTATTTATTCACTTACAACATTCAGCACTTCAAAAAAAAAATTGCAACACAGGGCCAGCCTAGCAGGCAATCCACAATATAAAAGGTGTGAAACACACCATTAATAAATGTGTGTGTGAGACTACATATCCTGTCAAATTTTTTTTTAGTGGTTACTGGTATATAGCTTATCGCAGTTTCGTGAGCTGGTGCTGGGGCTTCCAGGGATGCAGAGTTCCAGCTTGTGTGGTCCTACACATTGGTAGGGGAGACCGGGGACAATTGTAACATGGGGAAAATGTAACAGAGGCGCCCATCCCTAGTAGAAACGCGCTACACGCTCTGCACAGAGCATGCACATTTCATTGCTCCACATGTCTGAGGGTCAGCAGGTTTAACAGATCGTGGAACTTATTACAGCCAAAAAATAGTTTTTTGACCAGGGCCCGTATTCACAAAGCATCTTATCTTACCGCTAGGAGTACTCGCGCTAACACATTTTATGTAGGAGTAAAATCTTAAAAGTTATTCACAAAGCCGCTGAGAGCAACTTTTAGTTAAGAAAACTGGTAACTCCTGGAATAGGAGTAGCTCTGAGATGGGTGGGAGTAAATCTCCATTGCTATGCATGACGTAAATTCTCATGCATGAGTCTTAGGACAATGAGCACGGTGATTGGTTGTTTGGTCACAGGGGGGCCCATTGGGGGGGGGAAATCCCACATACAACCCATGGAGGAAAAAATAGTCCAAGCGGCTGGTTTGTCCTCTGAAATAATAATGTTGAACAGTCCTGAAAATGCATTATGCGCAGTCCCCACATATCACTCTTTAGGCAAATAAACATACATAGGAAAGAGAGTTGACAACACGGCAATAGCATAAAACAAGTCAATAATATAATGCGTCATTTGCCCCAATAATTAGCTACTTATTACTCAATGAGAATATGTTGCGAACATTTAAGTCGGGCCGTTTAAGTTTGTTTGGCCTAAGCTGCCATGGATGAAAGTTAAAAAAGGAGGCGAAAGCCCAACTGCAGCCACGACCAGTTACTGCTGCTTACTCAGTTGGTGCTGCAGCGAAAGCATGTGGCCTAATCACAGGGAAATTCTGCTTGGGGGTGAACAGCAAATCCAAGCGGGACGGGAGGGATAATATCAGCCTACAGATCAATGCTACATTCAGACGACAGCGAGAGGCGGTGGTATGGGCTGCAATCACAGGGGAGGACCGAGATTGTAGCCTATAAATGGGCTATCGTACAAACAGGAAAGTATGCTAAGCTTGGTTTGTAATTTATAGCCTACAATTTAAATATTCATACAAAATATGACACAGGCTGGTATTATGATGATCTATTAAATGTAAACCTCGCTCAATAGCCTAATAAAATAATTCATGCATAGCAAAAGGAGGTACAGCACCAAAGCCACTGTCCCCAAGCAAGTGACATCCCACAAATACATGATGCCTGTCAAGTAATTGGCAAAAGCTGCTTCCCATTAAAATGCGAGTCGTGCGTGAATCCTGGCCATTTCGCAACAATGTCCAAAATATTTTATTTGGCATCAAATACTATCTGGGTGTTGATGGAATTAACTTTTTTTCTATATACAAATACCTCTTCATCTTGGGTCAGAGAAATAATTCAAATATGGGTCTTGGCAATCGCACCGATGATACCGGGTATTCCTGAGATGGGCATGAATTCAAGTTTGATTCTCTGTTATTGGCGAATGTCCGTTGGAAACCGGATAAACTGTCGTATGATGGGGTTCACAGAGCGCATTGATTGTTTGCTGAATTGAGTACTGTCAGATGATGGTGAAATCCCTAATTGTCCGCGTTGCAAAGTTGCATTTCTCCGGGGGCTAAGTAATTAAGTGTCACATTTTATTTTGGGGCTTATTTGGTTGTTTCTCATGGTTGGAGATGTGATTCTCTCCCTCACCAAGTCAACAACAAATAAAATCCCTTCATGGTCGATCCGATATCTTTTCAACAACTGCGCATCATTCAGAATTTCCAAGTCATTCCGTCTTTCAACAGCAGAAGTCATTTTCTGATTCTTTGTGAATAGGTTTTAGTGAGTTAGGAGTCCTCTCCCAGACTTAGGAGCTACTTTTAGGCCTAAAATGCTTTTTTGAATAAGGCTTAGCAAAAAGAATTAGGAGTCTCTCCTAAATCCGGCAGTTAGGACCTACTTTTAGCGCTAAGATTCTTTGTGAATTCGGGCCCAGATAAGTAAAATCTTATCTGTTTTTTTTTCTGGACAAATATGTGCTTGAGCTATGGCTGTCAATTATATAGGTTTAAAAAATTGGTTTTTAGGCCAGTAATTGGTGAACGTTTGAATGACGAATACTAATGCTAAGAGTTACAATGAGTTACAATTGTCCCTTGGGCATTTTATTTTGATTGAATGTTTGCACACATTAGTGCATTTGTTATACCCCCTGCAACAAATTTTTTATACCCCCTGCAACGAAGTTTAGGGGGATATACTGGATTTGCTTTGTCCATCCGTGTGTGTATGCGTGCGTGCGTCTGTGCGTCCGGACCTAGATCTCATAACCTACTCATCTGATTTTGAGAAAAAAAAATTTTTCTTGGTGGAAGGTCTGTTGACTGTGGTACTGCCCGACTACTTGTTTTTTGTAGTGTTTACACATTTTTGTTGTTGTAGGTCTGATGGTTTCAGTATGAATGTACTGATCTACATGGGGGGGGTATCCTGTAAGCCATGCTTACTGACTAAATCTAGTTTGAAATGCAGTAGTTACTTTCTCCATTTCCACAGTTAAAGGGCCAAACCACAGCAATATGCAAAATGACTAGTATAAATTTCCCCCAGGTAACTGGGAAAAATATCATGTAAATGAGTCAAGCATTTGTCATGTTTTGTTATAATTAGTTTATTGGGGTTCTATCAAATGCTGTTTAATTGTTGAAAATCTTGCATCTATCCAGCGTGTCACCTTTAATAAAGAAAAAATAAGATTTGTGTTATGATTCTGCCATGCCTGCCATGTTCTTGCCTTGTTTTGATATTTGTTTTATTGTTTTTGATTCTCTGTCATGCCTGACTATTCTTTGGATTATGTATTGTTATTTGGCTGCCTCGATTTGTTCATGTATTGACTTAGTTTACTTTTCCACGTTTTGCATTTTACCATAGTTTTATTCCGGTTCACATTTTCCATTTTGCATTGCACTTTGTCTCCCCCCTCTGGTCTCTCGCCTGGCCTTACAGCCTCAGTCTTGTGTGTCATTCTTCGGGTGATTTATTGGATTCTGGTTTTCAAACTTCCTTCCGATATTGTTTGCTGGTTTCACTCTACTTTTCTATCCACTATCAGTACTAACAGTTTATTATTTTCGCCAGAAGCTTCTAACAATGACTAAACTTTTATATAATACTAATGAGCACCAAGGACTTGTATAGTTTCACTTATTAATTGATTAACAAGCTCTCTGCACTCGCCCTGTTCTAGTCTCCACCTCTTTTCTCTCCCTAATCTTCTTATTATCGATGCATGTTAGAACTCTGACTGGAGCCGTATGTTTGTCTATAGGAATGTCGCATGTTCCCTGTCCGTGTTTTGGCTTTTGCCAAATTTCATGGGATTTGGCTCTCCCTCATGTGATTCTCCCCATGTGATCTCCGCAGAAGTGTATATTAGGTGTCTTTTCACAGCCATTCTCTGTCAGATTGTTTCCCGTGCTGCTGTTTCCTCGCCTTGTATTCATTGAGTTTCTGATTCTGACTGGATTGCCCGACTACTGATTTTTGGTTTGCCTTTTTGATTACTTGTTGCATCTGTGTTTTTTGACCCATTTCTGCCCGACTTCGATTTTGTGGATTGCTGCCCTGTTTACGATTCGGATTGTTCTCTGGCTTATGAGTTTGCTTCTCCCACAAACCTTCGCCTGTGTACCGGATCTGTTTTTGTCGACTACGATTTTTGTCTGCTGCCCTGGTTACGAACCCTTTTCTGTCCCACTGGAACTTGACTTTTGGATTGCGGACTCTGTACTGTCACTTTCTGCCCTGCGGGGGTTACCCCCCTCGCTCAAAACTATTTATTTTTGCAATCCTGCGTCCTCGCATTTGGTTCCAGACTGCTACCTCACAATTTGTTGGTACAATTTCATGTTACAATTGCCCTGTGCTGTAACACTTGACTTCCGGTTTTGAAATGATAATTGCTTCAAAATAAATTTTCACTTAACCCAAATCAAGTCATATTTCAAGCCAAGATATGCATCTTTCATTTCATATAACTTTAAGCAAGTACTTAACTAAGTGTTACAATTGTCCTCGATCTCCCCTACATTGGCCCTCAATTGAACCTGAACACAGGTGGAAAAGGCCTCCTCGTCAGGCCGCTCAAACTGCACAGTGAAGTCCTCTGGAATGGTGGATCTGTGTACGGCATAGGGTCCATCATGTTAGTAACATACGATGTTTCAGGAAACACAAAGATTTTGTTTACTTTGCGTTAATTTCTTTATTCTTATTTGGCATCTTCAATGCCACCAAATCTGGAATGTCCGATTCGAGAAATCTGTACAAGCTTGCTCGAGGGGGAGAGGGACAGTTCGCGGCTTTCCTCCGAAGCGCGCGCCCCTCAACTGCTTATTCACATTCATAGGTCGAAACTTTGCGAGTTTAGAACATGGGCGAAGGATACCCCAACATGAACAAGCTCAGAATCTGAATGACAAGTGCCCAGTTAGCCAACAGGAGGCGCTTGAGCAATGAACAAAGCCACGTTTCTTATATCCCAACCCGGCAGTCCCTTCCCAATGGATTTCTCTGCAGCACGAATCCAATCATGCGCTGCACTGAAAAGGCTACCGACCGCTGCTGGCCGGTACGGCAGGGGATCAAACGTTATAATTCATTTAACAAAACACTGAAAGTGTTCTAAATACCTTCACACATTTTACACTTAATCTTTTTTTTTTTTTGTTAGGTTGTGTTTTAACTGTACCCTTTCAAAATTCTTTGAACATGTGAGAGCAATACCCATTGAGCTCAAAACATGTTTTGGTTGAAAATTAAAAGAATATGGTAGTTACAGAATGTCTGCTCAGCCTTATGTGGTTTAGCTCTGTATTCTCCCCTCGTAGCCTTTGGGAAGTTTGGGTTTGTGGTCGGTCAGTGTTTTCATTATAATACATGGCAGCCAGGTAGTCTGGAGGTACAGAAAAGACAAATCAGATGCTCATAATCACAAAATATAGGCTACACACTCTCTCAGGTTCTGAGTAACCCCAGTTTAATTCACCTGCACAGCATTCCAATAAATGGAAATACAACATTCTTTGGGGCAAAGCGAAGGATGACACTATGGGAAGCCTGCAAAGATGCAGTCTAGTAGTGAGGGCTCAGTTTTTCAACATGCTTTAGAGTCCTTTTAATTGTCAGCACTTTCTCCAACTTGTAGAAGGCAGAAGTCGCTATGAACAATAAAAATGTATATTTTACAATTCAGAACGGTAATAAATATTACTAACATTATTTGTGATGGATTTCTAAAAGTTACTAAATTACTAGGTGTCATTGCCTTTATAAAAAAAAGTCATCACTTTTTAAGCAGAAATGATGTGATAACATTTTAGTGTATTAATAAAACACCTGCTAAAAGCCATTTATTCTTGTCCCGTCTGATGGAAGTATTTCACGCCTTAGTACATTCGGTTTCTCGATTTTATTGTGTGTGTGTGTGTGTATATATATATATATATTATGGCAAGCCAAACAGGAATTATATATTGAACTTTGATATATATACAATGAACTTTGATATATATACAATGAACTTTGATATATACAATGAACTTTGATATATACAATGAACTTTGATATATATGGAATGAACTTTGATATATGTATGGAGTGAACTTTGATATATATATACAATGAACTTTGATATATATCGAATGAACGTTGATATATATATATATATATATATGGAGTGAACTTTGATATATATACAATGAACTTTGATATATACAATGAACTTTGATATATATGGAATGAACTTTGATATATATATGGAGTGAACGTTGATATAAATACAATGAACTTTGATACATATACAATGAACTTTGATATATATGGAGTGAACTTTGATATATATGGAATAAACTTTGATATAAATACAATGACCTTTGATATATACAGAATGAACTTTGATATTTATAGAGTGAAGTTCGATATTTATAGAATGAACTTCGATATATATACAATGAACTTTGATATATATGGAGTGAACTTTGATATTTATAGAATGAACTTTGATGTATATGGAATGAACTTTGATATTTATAGAATGAACTTTGATATATATATAATGAACTTTGATATATTTTGAATGAAAAAAAAAAAGATAATATATTTTGATTGAAAAATTCACACTGCTCGCTCTGTAACTTTCATATAACACCTGAACTCGTGGATGTCAATGACATAGGGGCCTTTGCACTGTTTATTTTTTCCTCTTTCTCGTGGTAAGTTGGCTTTCAAGGTACACTAGGTTCCCGCAGATTTGTTACAATTTTTTAAAATTATTATTCTAACTCGACAGTGATCAACAGTGCTATGAAACGCAAGATATTTGACAGATTGTATAGCGTTGTAATGAATGGGGAGTGATTTATATTCATTCGCTCACAACTAAAAAAATATTAATTTGGGAAATTTACATGAAAACGCCAAGTATTAAATTTATATTGAATGAAAATGATTGATATATATACATCGAACTTCGATTTGCTACAAGGCACGACTTTGGTCAGCAATTTGGGGTCTTCTCCCTCAAGAGTACTTCTTTACAGTCTGTTCGCTACCAGCATTATCAGCGCGGGAAGCGTCTTTTCTTTCGTAACCAAGCGAGGCCAGATTTCGCATTTTCTCATGGATATTCATGACGCAGGCGGGCCGCGAATTATTTTTCTCCAAACATTATGTCTATTGCACCTTTTACTTGTCCTCTGATTGGTCAATCGTCATAGAAACTTATGAATGGGCAAGGTCATGTGGTAGAGCCCCTGACTTACGGTAACGTATTGCTGCCATTCCTGAAAAAAAACGGGTCTGTAATCCAAATCACGGCATGAGTAAAAAGTTTCTTGTTATTACAAGATCCTTTTCGTGTTATGACAACATATTTTCACGTTTTTACAAGATATTTTCACGTTATTTCAACGCGAAAATAGCACATTATGACAAGAAACTTTTGGCTCATTCACATGATTTGATTAAGTTCTACTTCTTGCTTGTCTTGAAACATGGCGAGATTACGCTATTATTGAGCACGATGGGCGACACTGTGATTAGTATGCGTACAAGAGTATTTTAAAATGCTTGGGGCTGTACAGAAGACAGAATGAGCCTGACCCCTGGAGGTAGCGACGTTTCTGAACATCGGTCAAGCTATCACTAGATCGGAAAACGACGGTTGTACCGTCACAGCTAATAATAAAATGCGCAAATACAGCAGACATCACGTTAGTAACATTACGTGATGTACTTGCTGTCAAATAATCGTCACATGGAAAGATATAACGAGGCTTGTTGAACAAAAATGAATGTGTACTTTGTTCAGAAACATACCCAAGCAAACTTGAATGATTTGCGATTATAATCAATTGTGATTGATTAGTGAAAAAAAAACCCATAATAAACAGGAAAGGAAGTTGGTAGTTTGGCCAAGGTGATGGGTGCGATTTTGAGGTGCTATTATGCCAGATCAGCACTTACAATTGCTTGTTAGAGAGTACAAGTGTTTTGACATTCAGCAAATGGGTAAATTAGAGTAGAAAATACTCTTGATATAATGCATGAATTACCATCAAAACTGGTATTTGGTGAAGAGTGGAAATGGAAGTGGGGAACATAAAACTTCCGCAAATCAAACTGTTTGCTGAGAAGAACATTACCATACTTCCTTTTTGATGTAACCGACCAGAAGTAATACAGCGGAGTATATCAAAGTTCATTCTATATATATCAAAGTTTACTTTATATATATATATATATATCAAAGTTCATTCCATATATATCAAAGTTCATTGTATATATCAAAGTTCATTGTATATATCAAAGTTCATTGTATATATATCAAAGTTCATTGTATATATATCAAAGTTCATTGTATATATATCAAAGTTCATTGTATATATCAAAGTTCATTGTATTTATATCAAAGTTCATTGTATATATCAAAGTTCAATATATAATTCCAGTTTGTCTTGCCATAATGTATATATATATATATATATATATATATATATATATATATGTTTATGTATATATGTATATATATATATATATATATATATATATATATATATATATATATATATATATATATATATATATATATATATATATATATATATATATATATATATATATATATATATATATATATATATATATATATATATATATATATATAAATATAAAATTTTTTTTTTTTTTTTTTTTTGTGCATTGTCAGTCAGGAGTGCCAGTAATTTTAGAGCCCACTGTACGTGTGTACACATTCTGTTGGGGAAGTGAAGTTTAATTGAATTATGTGAAATGTTCGAACCCAACAGTTTTAGCAGATGCCCTCGCTTAATGTCTGGCTCTGAGTACCGAACACAAGTGCTTCAACTGTTAAACGCCTCACTTATCCAACACGTGAATCAAATTTATTCAATTTAATTTATTAATTACCACCAAAGATGCTGATTTACAAATAAATTGCCAAATTCTTTGATAGGCAGAGCAACCTATTAGATCAACCTTTATCAAAAGCACAACTTGGGCCAGATTCAAATTTTGGAAATTTATTAAAAGTTGCAACAGAATATATCAAATCTATGCCTACAGAAGAGGGTCTACTACCTTATACGAGAATTAATCAGACATGAACACTCAAAGAAGAGAAAGCGGAAGGACCCCAAACCAAAGCTTGTGCTTCCGGATATTGTCCCAAGGAAGGCAAAGATCGAAGCTTCTGACACCAAAAACAGCAAAATCTTCTGATGAAAAAGGCAGATGACAATCCCAAAATCCACTGCACAGATGTTGAAACTCCAGGTTGGTCTTAGTTCGAGGGGGAAAAAACAAAAAAAAAACAGCCACTAGATGGCAGTATCAACATTTTTTTGTTAAGCCCAGTCTGTAGCTACAGTAGTGCTCATAAGTATTCATACCCTCTTGAAAAATCTAGTAATGTTCAATTCTTTTCTACAATTAGGCGTGGAAGGTGGGGAATACACCTAGACTCAGTCAGACATAGTTGTTATGCAACAATCCAAGGCACATTTGATTTGGGTTGATGGGGATTATGACATCTATGATAACATTTCTATTTCCACCCTTGTCCTCCTGAAGTACAAAGGCATCTGTTTTTCATTGTTCAAGCATTTTGCCACTCCCAAAATGTGTCCTGTTGGTCCCTGCAATGTTATGCAACAAATGCCAGTCATGCCGGTTTCCAGAAAGTTCCTTGGCCCTATAAATTGAGGGGGATTGGTGAGGTTACTGTCAGTTCTTAGTCATCGCCAGATTCTCCACTATGGTCTAGCAGAAAGAGTAAGGACCTGAGGTCGCGTATTGTGGATGCACACAAGGATGGTTTGGGCTACAAAGCAATATGCAAGCATTTTCAGGTCCAGACAGCCACAGTCCAGAGCATCATTAAGAAGTTTTGCACACAGTGAAGAACCTGAAAAGACCCGGAGGGAAGCCCAAAGTCTCGGCCAGGCAGGCAAGAAAATTGGTACAAGCCACCACCATTAACCCCCATATCACCACCAAGGAGATGTTGCATGGCCTCGGTGACAAGGGAACCAGTATCTCAAGACAGATACAATTTCTTCCATTTGTGTCAGAGGGATTTTTGGCTCTGAGTGAGCATTCTCCTCCTGTACCCATATATATCCTAAGGGATACCGGAGCTTCTCAGTCACTTTTGTTGATGGACTCCTTGGAGTTAGGTGATGAGACCGCTTCTGGGGATTTCATACTTGTACAAGGTATTGAAGGGAGGACTGTATCTGCACCCCTGCGCTTTGTATTCTTGAAGTCAGGCTTAGTTACAGGACAAGTAAAGGTAGGACTTGTCAAGTCTACCTATCAAGGGTGTTTCTCTGTTGCTAGGCAATGACCTAGCAGGGGGCAATGTAGTTCCCCATGTTCATCTTACTTCACAGCTGAGCACTGAAGATGGCGATGAAGACCCATCCCTGTATCCTTACTGTGTAGTGACCCGTGCTGTAGCCGGGAAGGCTCGGGAGGGGGATGATGTGGTGCCGTTCAGCACATTGAATGGTCGTGACTCAGATGGTCCGCCTCATGACTCTGTTCAGCCTACTATGGTTTCTCCATTTGAGGACTTCAGATACTTTTATCAGTTCTCTGCTCAGCCAGCCAGACGGGTCTGATGATTCTGATGTGTCTGGAGACTTGTCTCTGTCCAGAAAGCGGTTCATTCAGGAGCAATCTAATGATCCTGAAATTTGTGTACTAAAGAGGAGAGCCCTTCCTGATGAAGAAATAGACGCAGTTCCAGTTGGGTATTATCTCAAGGATGGACTGTTGATGCGGAAGTGGCGCCCCCCCGATATTCCTGCCAATGCAGATAGGGCAGTGGTCAAGCAAATTGTTGTTCCGAAGGTCTACAGGAATGAGATCTTAACAATGGCTCATAGTTTACCTTTACCTTTAGGTGGTCATCTTGATGTTAACAGGACTGTTGACAAGATCATGAAACACTTCTTCTGGCCTGGACTTCAGAAAGATGTTTCCAACTTTTGCAAAACCTGTCACACTTGTCAGGTAGTTGGAAAACACCAGTTAGACCCACCTGTAGCTTCATTGCAGCCTATCCCAGCATTTGGGGAGCCCTTCTCTAAAGTCATTGTTGATTGTGTTAGTCCATTAGCCAAGACTAGATCTGGAAATCAGTACTTGACAATCATGTGTGCATCTACCAGATTCCCTGATGCCATACCTCCTACGCAACATCAAGGCAACTGCAATCTTGAAGGCTTTGATAAAGTTCTTCACGTTGTTTATCCTACCCAGGGAAATTCATTCCGACTAAGGTAGCAATTTCACTTCCGGATTGTTTCAGCAGGTTGTGTATGAACTAGGTGCAAAGCAGATTCTTTCCAGTGCCTATCATCCAGAGAGTCAGGGTGCCTTAGAGCGGTTTCATTCCACTCAAGACAATGATGAGGAATTACTATAATGAACATGAGAGAGACTGGGATGAAGGTGTTCATTTGCTGCTGTTTGCAGCTAGAGAAGCAGTGCAGGAGTCTACTGGATTCAGTCCATTTGAGCTGGTAATTGACCATGAAGTGAGAGGACCTTTGCTATTGAGTAAACAATGGCAAGAGAAAGAGCCTCATATCAGTCTGTTAGACTATGCTAGCAAGTTCAAGGAAAGACTGAGTGCAGCTTGTGACCTAGCTAAAGAGAACTTGAAATCAAGTCAGGGAAAAATGAGAACTTGGTATGATCATAAGGCTAGAAGCTGTGAGTTTAAACCATTAGACAAGGTTCTTGTGTTGTTTCCCTTGCAGTCCAATCCATTGCAGGCAAGATTTCATGGTCCTTATGAAATTCTAACAAAACTCAACGACCTCAATTACATTATGAACACTCCAGATAGGAGAAAACCAAAACAGTTGTCATATTAACATGCTGAAGCCTTATCATGATAGGAATGCTAGGGTTGTAGCTGTCACTTCAGATCCTCCTATGGCCGAGACTTGTGAAGATGAGGGGGAGTTTCAAGATGATGAACCAAGAATTAAAGCTGAAGTTCTTTCATGTAAATTGTCAAATTCTGAAGTGTTGCAAAATCTTGATGTAAAACTCCAGCACTTAGAACCCTCACAGAGAGATCAGTTTGAGAGGCTGATCAAGAAATATAAAGATCTATTTCCTGATGTTCCAAAAATAGTTTCTATAGCCTCTCATGTGGTACATGTTGGTGACGCCAAACCAATAAAACAGCATCCGTACCGAATGAATCGTGAAAAGAGAAAGATTGCTGAGAAACAGGTTCAGTACATGTTAATATTATTTTCTATCAGACCCTCTAACTCAGACTGGAGTTCACCTTGTGTGCTAGTTCCAAAACCTGATGGAAATACTACATTCTGTACAGATTATCGCAAAGTTATTCACAAGGTTACGTACCGAGGCTCGTTTCTCGTTGTAACACCGGTTTCATCTGTCACCCATGTCTTTGGGTTCAAATTTGTACATAGAGCTCACCCAACTTGGTGAAGAAATCACAAACTGAGTATAGTTGAAGGTCGTTGCTTAGACAAGAGAGGCCGGTTGAGGCTTCCTGACAGCTAAGTTGTGTACAAACGGAGCAACTTACCTTGGCACGCTGACCAATTCACCCCATGCTGCTTGGCCAGTGTAGCCCCATGTGGCTATATTGAAAATCAGGCCGCAACTCTCACGATCGCAGCAAGCTTTTATCTTATTTTTTGTTAATAACTCTAGTTACATACGTTTATGAAACTGTAAAACCACCGTGAAAATCTTTGTCTTCAAAGACGCTAGACTCATTTCTTTCAGAAACTTTAAGTTCACCATTTGGGTCAAAATTCAGTTATGTAGACAGAAAACACATACATGACACTACTATCCTTCTTTTTAAGTAGAAAACTGGGGTGACGGACCTAACAGCATGGCTTAAGTAACCCCGGTCTCCCCTATACTAAAATTTTTCAAGAATAGGTTCTGTATAATGCATAAATGAGACGTAATATTATCTAGCCCCTTCCCTAGGGGGCCAGGTTAAGCAATAATTGTGTGTGTGTGTGTGTGTGTGTGTGTGTGTGTGTGTGTGTGTGTGTGTGTGTGTGTTTCTGTCAGTCTGTCTGTCAGTTCGTGGCTGGGGCCAGGTCTGCTATCTCTGATTGCCTTGTTTAATAAGCATTTAATAAGCGTTAATAAGCAGAAAATAATTCTGCTTAAACTATTTCAGCAGAATGGTGTGCCAAGTTAATTGTCAGTGTTGGTCTGTGTGTCAGTTCATGTCGACAATAGCAATGGCCTATTCCGGTTCCATGTTTGCGCTCATGGTGATCTTCGACATATGGAGAGCTGGCTAGACAGCATTTCATGCTGGTAATACAAGAAATGTGATTCCATTCTTTTTTTCTCCCCCCATCAAAAACCATAACACACTTTATCATACAAGATACAAAACAATTAAATGTACACAAACTGCACATTGGATGGCATGGTTTTATGTCTTGAAACAGAAGGTCAGTTTCCCAAATATTTGTGGAAGTAGGAAATGAAAACCTAATTAAACTTGATCAATTTGAAATTTATTGTCATCTAGTGACTACAATACAATCTCAGTGACACATTGAGTGAATATTAACTAGAGCGGCACTCAGAGCGCAGGTACCACCGCTAACGTACTCATGTAGGGTATTGTTACATCTTACCACCAGGTGGCAGCAAAAACACAAAAGCTCGCCAATTGGAAATCCGGCCCATTGGAAAGAGTAGTGCTTGAAATGGGCCAGTTCTCCCTGGTACACAGTACCGCCACCTCTGATTTTTACCGCTCCGCGCACTGTAACTTCTTACGGCACCGTACAGCATACGTCACCTTTTGACACGCCTAGGCACGCATATTGTTGCTGCAAATGATCGTCTGATCTGTGCGGTTATTTGTTCTTTTCAAGCAGCATATGATTTATTTTTATATGCACAAGATAACCATACATTCTTCTGCATTAATGCATTCTAATATTTTAAAAAACCCATTTCCGATGTAGTTCATAAGAACGGCAAGTGAAATTGAAGCCAATAATATATAATTTTATAAAGACACGTCTACCCAAAATGCAACATTTTACCTCATCCCACGAATTGACATGCATACAGAGCGTTCCAAAATATTTATTTAGCCAGTTGTCACTTGTAACTAAAAACGGTATGATTTCGAGGATGTTGGCTTGGCTTAATCGTGCAAACACTGCAAAACGAAAGCGATTTTCCGCAGACAACGACCCAAATTTATTTCTGTAAGAACAATGAATGGCTCGTCAAACAGTGCTTCTAGTGGGGTGGGTACCGTTTTTTCCACTCATGACTGTTTTTGATGCAACAGCCACCACCACAAGTAACCTATGAACCTGTGTGAAACACTGATGTATTGTCCATTATTCAATTTGTTTGTATTCTACCTTATTGACCTGTTTAGGTTTGCCTGTCAGTTAACATCAGATTTACCAAAATCTGTCCTGCCATGTTTCATGTGTCAGTCTGCTAGATCTAAATGTCCACTCAGTCCATAATTGTATGCATATTGGTTCACCTCCTAAAATTGGCTTGCTTGGAAATGGCCTGATATCTGTAAAAAGCAATATACACTACAAATAAAATAATTCTATTGAGTGGAATATTCTCATACCAAGTACCATTTTGACAACCGTTTTGAGAAAGCTGTAGTTCTGATGTAGCTAGTCTTATTTTTTTCTGCAAAATTTGTCAGTATCACCAATATAATATTATTTATTTGGTATTAAATTCATAATTTCTCATGACATTATCAAAGATCTACTTAAGTTACTTACATCTAATTTCATCAGAAATCATGAATTGAGAATGTGGGAGTTTCAGTAATACTAGTTAAGATATGCAGTGGTGTCTGCAGGGTTGGGGCGGAGTTTAATGTGGTTCTACGGTTTGGTTTTTTGGAGCTGCTGACTCAGAGTACTGGCACCTTTTTTATTCCAATTCAAGCACTGGGTACAACGCCAGCCTACAAAGCTGATATGGCCTGTTAAGCGCATTCAGCGGTTGCAGAAGCTAGCTACAGACTCCTCCTAGAAAAGGCTACATTTCAGTGGTTTCTTTTCTAACAGTACTTGTGGCTAAGCTCACGTTGCTGCTGTTGTTGCTGCAGGATACTCAATCAGCTTAGTTTCGGTCCCATTCGTGGGCGATCAGCTGATTTGCATAGTAATTAGCGAGCCTTTTAAGCACTGCATCGAGCGACGCTCCCTCTTTTCCCATCCCTGTCTATTCTCTTTCCCTCAGGAGGTAATTCTACCGCCAACCTGATCCACCCCTCCTCCACCTCCGCCAGCAACTTCAGAGTCTGCCGCTGGTCTTTGGAACTGCCAGTCTGCCGTCCGGAAGGCTGAGTTCATCTCTGCCTATGCCTCCCTCCAGTCCCTCGACTTCCTTGCGTTGACAGAGACGTGGATCTCTCCAGACAACACAACAACGCCGACGGCCCTCTCCACCTCCTTCTCCTTCTCCCACACCCCCCGGCCATCCGGGCGAGGTGGTGGGACTGGTTTGTTCATCTCTCCTACATGGAAATTTTCTCCTCTTCCTCTCTCTCGCCTTTCTATCTCCTCCTTTTGAATTTCACTCTGCCTCCAGATCCTCTCCAACTAACCTGTTTATCATTGTTGTGTATCGTCCCCCAGGCCCTGTAGGATGTTTCTTCGACGAGCTGGACGTCCTGCTCAGCACCTTCCCTGACGACGGCACCCCACTGATTCTCCGGGGAGACTCAACCTCCACCTTGAGGCCTCTCAGTCTGCCGTCTTTCTTCCTATCCTCCACTCCTTTGGCCTTTCCCTCCTGCCCTCACCCCCAACTCACACAGCTGGAAATCTCCTCGACTTGGTCCTCCTGCGTAACTGCGCCTCTGATCCCACTGTAACCCCTCTCCACCTGTCTGACCACCACTTCACCTCCTTCTCCCTCCCTCTCCCTCTCTCTCCCCCCACTCCAACCCCCTCTGTTACCGTTTGCCGTGACCTCGGATCTCTCTCTCCCTCTGCTCTCGCCTCCCATGTCACTGCTTCTCTCCCTTCCCTTGACTCCTTCTCTAATCTCCCCACTGAATCTGCTGCCTCCTCTCTCTTCTCCTCCCTCTCATCCTCACTGAACGCTCCCTCTCTCTCCTCTTGTTTCCAGACCGGCCAGATCATCCCCACCCAGCCCCTGGATGTCAGAAACTCTCCGCTCCAGCAGGAAAAGCTTTCGAGCAGCAGAGAGGAAATGGAGGAAATCCAGGGCCCCGGCAGACCTGTCCCACTACCAGTCCCTCCTAGCCGAATTTTCCTCTTCAATTACCTCTGCTAAAATTAAATTTTATCATTCTAAAATCCAGAACTCAATCTCTAACCTTCGCCTGTTGTTTTCTGTCTTCTCTTCTCTCCTCAGCTCTCCGCCTGTCACACCTGCGACCTCCGTCACAGCTGAGGACTTCGCAGCCTTCTTCGAGGATAAGATTATGTCCATTCATAACTCCTTTCCCTTCATTTTGCGCTGGATTTTGTTGTCGGTTTACTTGATTTTCTTGCCACTTTGTTGCACTTGACCTGTTGCCCTTTTGTTGCCCTTTTCTTGCGCTTGGTTTTGTCGCTCTTTTATTACAGTTGACTCTGCCCCTTGTTTGTTTGTTTCAGTTTTATTTCAACAGGGTAGCCCTTTCAGTTCGGAAACTGCTCTTCCATGGGCCCCTGCACAATAAAATAAACAAAAACATTAACAAAACCAATGTATGGGATACATAAAGATACATACTCATGAGAAAAGGGGGGGCGAGGGGGTAGAAGATACATACGCATATATACATGCCTACACATCACATATACATGCCTACACATATATGCATATGCCTACATACACACATACCTATATACACACGTCAAGGATTTCACATAAACACTTGCAAAAGAGCACAACCAAAAGTAAGGGCAATTGTACAATTGATTACAATCCATTGATTTCGAAAAGTTGCGTGCGTATGGAGGTGGGGTATTTGACAAAAGTTAGTACTCATTATCATGTTTCAATACACCCCAAGTCAATTTCGCACCGGAATTCTCCATTTAAGTAACATTATAAGAGGTGGAACCATATGTTAATGAAGAAGTTAAGATGGCAGGATAGATTCAAGCTGGAACATGCAGTTTGATGAATAGCTGAGGTGGACCATTTTCTGCTTTTGAGCCATGGAGGTAGATGCTAATAGCTCGAACTGTAGAACAAACTTCCATTTGTTTACCAATAGCTAGCCTGCTAATGATTCCCACACAGCTACTCAGCTACCAACATCTTTGCCTATAGTTATCAAAATTTATATGAAAGAAAGGCAAGCGTGTAAAGGATAGAACTTGATGAACTAACTTTTGCCAAGAGTGTTATTATAGGATTGAACAGTGGATTATTTGTAGAAGTTTTTCATCAGTGAAGAATAAATTTTCTGGTTTTCTTTGTGATTTTCAAGTCATAATATATTATGAAGTGTTGTGATTGGTCTTATACTGTGCATTTTCCAAAATGGAGGTCAATAAACTAAATCATTTATCAAACAACATTATCATTATGCAAGACTTCAATCATGATGAGCAAAAATCGTCATCAATGTCAACTTTCATGGCAAACTCGGGGTACACACACTGGCTCACAACCAACCACAGAAAACAGAACACTGATCAATCGTGTGCGCGTTAAAACAACAGTCTTAATGATGAATTATTGATTCCACTGTTCTTCAGAACAGCCAGATTTATGATCAGAATCTGTATCCCCATGTGGATGTGCCTCAAGGTGATGGAGGGCACCCATGTCTTGAGAATCTGGATCATCATCCCATTTTGGAAGTCTGTCCAGGGACCAGTGGAGACCCGCTTCAGCCACCGTCACGCAAAGGGACGATCCATAATTGAGCCAGCCTATAGTGTCATGAAAAGCAGCCCTGAAGGTGCACCAAACGTTTGGACCAAAGGTGGCCACTGCGCTCTTCCTACATAACATACTGAAGACATCCTGCAGGAGGACAGTCAACGCTAAGAAAATTCCCCAGACCCAGTAGCTGTCCTCCCCAGGAGACGCTGGGTCAGCACCTGAGGCAGAGAATGGCGGGGAGGTGTCGGGCCCCGAGAGGTTTCCTGTTAGCCTGCAGGACCGCTGCTCTTTTCGGTTCATGACATTTCAAACAAATGTTCTGCCAAGATGTCTGGTCTATATCAGTGATTTTTTTGCACTGTCCATGAATAAATTGTTTAGTGCATTTGTGTTAGCTCCAGTAATTTTATCTTTCAATCAATCCTGTTTCTCTTTCTCTTTTAACTGAAATATCTCATTTAAAAAATCATAACCTATGTGTGGTAATTCAATTTCACTCATTTCTTATTGCAAGTTGCCCTTTTTAAGTAGCAGTAAGATTAAATTTCTCTTCAATGAACAATTTTTCTGAGTCACAAGCCATCCATGCCACTCATCAACAGAGTAACAGTTGTATAATTATGACATGATTACTACAAGCCTTGCAATATCAGACAAATGACGCAACTGCTAAAGGCCATTATTTGTAGATTTTTAAAAAATATAAATAAATTGGCCCTGGAATTCTCTTCTCACCCTGGCCTCTCTCCTCTCCTCCCTCCAAAGCCTCCGTTTCTCTCCCTCTCTCTGCCTCGCCCTCTCCTTCATCTCAGCCCGTCTCTGGAGTAACTCCAGCAGGTCAGAGTTCCTCCTTTCCCTGCGGCCTGGTCTCTCCTGCCTCCTGCTCTGATACGGGACCGGACACGAAGTGAGATGTATGGCCTCTCCCCGATTGCCTCATCATAAATGGTGAACCACTGCCATGATACAGCAGTGATCTCAGCCCCTCAGTGCTGTTCACTGTCAGAGGGCTTTTCAGTCCCTGTAGAGAAGAGCAGTATTACGTTCAGCACACAAGCCTTCCTCATCTAATTACCCCACAAACAAAATGAATATCAGGCCTAGTTTGGGAAATACTGTATAATAAATTCACCAACCTTACAATTAACTGAACCACCAAAGACTAACTATCGAGTTAGCCCTGCCCTTCAAAGGGTAAGTTTGGATTTTTTCTGAAGTGGGGTTATATAGGGTGCTTATCCACATTCAGTGCATTACCTACGGTAGATGACGGTGCGCCCCCAGTTCGGGAGAGCAGGCAGGAGTTCCGGCACGGAAGCTGTGAGTGGAGCCAGCAGCAAAACATATTTTAGCTGCCAAAAAAGGGTCACCAAAAAATCTATTTGAGTGTTAGAGGATGCCATCTTTAGAATATATTCACCTTTTTGTTAGATAGTACTTTGGCATAATTTGGCAATGCGTCCTTGAAGCTCCCCAACCTGCAACTCCAACCTTAGCCTATTTGCATCAAATGCCTGTTGTCTCTACACAAGCACTGAGATGCTTCCTCAGAGAAGCCACAATACTTTGAATCAAGCAGCTCAAGGAAGCACGGACCCTCCAATATTCTATAACACAGCTATCCTGTGCTCTGACTCTCTTAAGAGCAGGCCTTTTTTATGGCAGCGGTGAACTGCAGTGTCATCTGCTTGAAGTATTGTGGTAGATTTCTTGGAAGGATGGTTTTGGACCTCTTTTCAATTTCAGAATAAATGAGAGAATCAGTCCTGTGCTTACAGAAGCCAACATCCTCGACCTCCTGCTGGTCCATTTCAAACACCTAAGCAGTTTTGGACAAAATATGATTGTCAGCAGCATAAGGCCTCCAACGTTTCAGTAAACCCATCAGCGGTGCGAATGGCTTTATTTAAATGTCAGAGTTCATTCCTGTATCCTCTGAAAGGTCTGAAGCAACTTCTCACGGTTTCCTGCCGCTGCGCTCGCTGCACACAGGAAGTTCCACCGGTTCAGAGAATTTTTTGGCTGCCTTGAACTGCCAGTCTCCTCCAGAAAGCCTGTTCTCTGTTCTCTGCGCTCATTTTGCAGAAAAAGAGGAAAATCTGGATGAAGTAGCAAAAAATCTTTGCCTTCCGACGCATCCTGTATCAGGGGTCAGTATCACATTTAGCCGAGAAGCATAAAAGTGCACAAATTCTGATCTCGGTCTAAACTCCTTCACTTTCGATTGAGATGATCAATCTTCATCAGAGTAACAAAGATTACAGAAGAGAAATATTTTAACTAAAATGTTTAAAAGTATTGATGAAACAAAAACACATGCTTTTTCTGTAATTTTTACATCTTTGAAGCATTGAACATTGTTTTTGCAAGGTACATTTTGTATTTGGTATATAATTGTGTAGTCTATATACACCAAATTTTATAATTAAATGAAACAAACCACTGCGTAAAAAATTGCTTGTTTCAATCCTAAAATTCCAGGAGCTTTTAAAGAAGCTTTTGACACCTGGATTCCATCACCTCGTACACTTGGAGTACCGTCTCAGTTCGCCAATCGACTCCACAAAGGAGAATCTCCAGTGTAGGAGATGCTGAGGGTTCGAGTCTCTGTATGGGTGCAATACATACAATATAAACTTTTATCAAAAAGGCTAGTGTTTTCACTTAAAATTTTTGGTTGTAAAAAATGAAAAGATATTAAAGAAATGCTATCTCGTTACTTGCACTAAGCAACCACAGTGAGCCTTTTTTTCTTCTTGAGCAAAACTCTAACTCATCCATATCTTTGCTCTTGATCATTGATTTTTTTTTTTTTTAATTTTTTTTTTTAAATGAGTGAAAGGCCAAATTCATTGTCCTCTCAGGATTTATGGTGCGAATAAGAGGGCTGCTCTGGTGTCGCTCATTCCATCTCAGAACCCCCTCCTCCCTCCTCTTCGCTCTCTTTTCTCAGCAGAAATGAGCACTTTGGGCGGCCAGCAAGAAGGTGGATACAGAACCAATGACACACAGCTGAGAGAACTGGGGCTCCCACTGGCTGCTGCTGAATTCACACGGTGAAAACGCAACACTTACATAATAACCAGAAAGAAGAAACAACCAATGTTTTTCAATTCAATTTTAGTACAAATAGAAAAAGAATTTAATTTTTCATAACATTAAGTTTCATCACATTATCTTATCAATTGTTTCCGATATGCCACTGTGAATGCACAGACCCTCCACAGACTGTCAGTGTCCTCCCTGCGCTCGCACACATGTGCGTAAACGGCGAGGCATCGATTCGCACAAACGTCGCACAGTTGCTTGGGTATTGTTCCTCCACTCCTACTGTAGTGCTGCCATCAACTCGGAGATGTTGTGTGGTTGACGTTGACGCTGGCACACACGACGACCCAGTTCATCCCACATGTGTTCAATGGGGTTAAGATGAGGTGAAATGGATGACCAAGGGAGAACATCGATCCCTGCTCTTAGGAGAACGTCTCTGGTGAGGCGTGCAGTATGGGGACGGGTTATTGCGTTGGAAAGTGAACGGCAATTGTTGCTGTCCATGGTTGTTCAATAGCAGTTGGAAAACTGGTCTTAATCTCATCCACACATCGCTGTTCCTGATGGGGATGAGCCGCTGTGCCTTAAATGTGTCCAACGTCTTGCTTTGCACTTTCATGGCATTCAAGTGATGCATTCAACCTGCTGCTAATGACATGGCAAAAGTTGTGCTTTGGAAATATGATCCCCTGACAGACACACAAACTGGGTTTGAACCCAGACTTTCACAAATTCCAGCTTTTAACCTTCACACCACTATTTCTTCTGTGGTAATTTTGATGGCTTCAAAAAATCAGCAACAAGCTGCTGGACATCTCACTCGATTAAGGTACTGCGCTGCAGTGCAGAGGTGACGATTACGTTGCGGGTTCGAGCTGCGGTCGTACCAGCCGGCAGTGGTCCGCAGCTTTTTCAGCGTAGCGCAGAATGGGCCATTGCGCTGCTGGGATTCAAATTGGGAAGGGACTGCCGGGTGAGGGGATATCAATAAACAGCTTGTTGGCCAGACGGGCACTCGTCAGGAAGATTCTAAGTCTGTTCATGTCCGGGTATCCTCCGCCCTCATTCTGAACTTGCGAAGATTCAACCAATGAGTGTATAAGAAGCAGTGGCTGACGGGCACGTGCTTCGGAGGAGAGCCGTGAACTGTCTTAACTATCCTGAGTTGGCAGCAAGGGGTCGCATACGAGCAAGCCTTGTACATAGTTTGCCAATTGGCCATTCCAGATTCGGGTGGGACTGGAGATGCCAAATTAAAAAAAAAATAATAATAATAATAATCAGCAATCATTTAAAAAGTTGGGTGTTGCATTTTCACTGTGTTTCAGTAGTTTGGCTGGTAGCCATGACAAGCAGAGCGGAATTGTCTATTTTTAAGAGGCATGGCTGGGGTGCAGGAGGGCTGCGCAGCGTATTTACACACTACCAACCACCAGATGGCGCCAAAAGTGAGTGAGTGGCGCATAGTTGTAGAACGTTGAGTTGGAAGTGCAACGAAAAACAGGGCGTGCATTTAACGAGCATAAAGGGAGAAAATTCAGTTAAGACACACAAAATAAGAGAGCAGAACATTGACATTGTGATTTCACAACAATCCAAAGACTGAGGAAGACAATATACTTGGATATTTTCAAACAGCTGGTTCAGTGAGGCTTGGTCCAGCAACTGCATATAATGACAACAATGCTGTACAACCCTAACTTTAACCATAAAGCCACTGAGAATTTTGAGTCTCCCGAGCAGCCAGATTAATTTTTTATGGCACTGAATATTTCAGGTGTAAGACCATGTTTCTCTATTTCCTTTAAGAAACTTTTACTGTTTACTCTTTGGTCCTACTATGTTCATCGTTATCTGCCGGTTTCTTTGGGTTTCAGGCTATCAGATTTACGTCACATTTTTCAAGGAACATTTTGCCTCCTTTGGTTTTTCCATCATAACAAAGTGTAGTATAAAAGAATTTCTATAAAGAATTTGCGCTGATTGAAGTACCCTACCTAACCTTAACTGAGGACATTATAATAAATGATCAATCAGCTCAGCAGATACACTTGTGTAATACAGTGGCTCATGTTTGCTTGTTGCAGTGCGTCGCCCTCCCAGGGGAAAATGCATCAGCCTCCACTGTTAACAACACTCAGGAAATCTGAGGGGCAAACGTATGTTCACAATAGAGAGAGAAATCCGATTGAGCGATGATGTGTGTCGCAGTGAGTGACTTTGAGCAGCTCAAGGCTCTAGCTGTCCTTGAGGAGTTCAATAGCTCTGTGACCGAGACTGCAGCCTCTCATTTAAATAAAGTTCACTAACATGCTCAAAGACCCTGTTTTAGCTGACAAATTTGTGTTGACCTGTAAGAGTGCGTCTTTGTCCAGCAGTCTTCTATATTTGGTGATGCAAAAAGGTCTGTTTGGAGAAAGTTTTGAAGGCAAACCAGAAGAAAGGGTGGTTTCTGTTCCTAACAAGTCTTTGTATTGCCTCCATTTTAAACGGCCAAATCATGTTATGGCTAGTTGTTGTGTTCTGAGAAGAATGTTTCAGAATTGTTTTATCTTGAGAAAATGAGAATTTCATACACTTCCATTTATTTTTTTTCGCTTATAATAAAATTGGAAATTGGATTGCTATACCAGCGGTTCTCAAACTCAGTCCTGGTCTCTCTCTTCCCCCCCCCCCCCCCCGCGTATGTTGGTTTTTGTTCCAACAACAATTGCAATTGAGGGATTTTAATAACCTGTTAATTTATCCTGATTTGGTGTGTTTCATATTAAATCATTATTTACCATCTTAAGCCTTGTTTAAACAGAGATATCCATGTGTGTTATGAGTAATAATAGAGCCTTAAACATATCATTTTTATATTTCTATATTGCAAGCAATTTCAGGCAACAACACTTTTAAATATTAGCTTAAATTAGCTTATCGATTTTCTCAGGGTCTGCGAGAACAAACAACTTCTGGTGGCAAACAGATAATAGATCAGCTACTCAGGAGTGCGACCGAAGTGATGGGCCAAGACCTCATTGTTTCAGCCCCTAATGCCTGCAATATAGGTGTTTGCATGGCTGTGCGTTCATTTTAATCATCCAATTTTCCTGATCATTTATAGTTTTGCTGAAGTAAATGCATACATTATTATAGTATCAATATGTTATGATAAAAAGAAACCTTTTTAAGCATTTTAATAGGCCTTCAGTAGTGAATAAAAATCAACCTCCCTCCTCCCAATTTCTACCATTTCTGCATTTTTGTCACGCTTTAATATTCAAATTAGCTTGATGTGAAATGTTTGACAAAATAACCAAAGGACACACAAAATGCAGTTTTTGACTGATAGCTTTTTTTTCTATCAATAAATGAAATGATCTAACCCTACTTCAGCTTGTGTAATTACCCCCTTTGCTACTAATAAACAATTAAATAAATTGAATTGACTATTGGGTCTGTTTTCACTCGACATATCCAGGCATGATTATTATTGCCAGCATTCTTGAATCTAAATATCACTAAAATTGATCCTGTCTAGCAATGTGAATTAGGCAAAAAGCAACACACGGTCTTGCAATCTGAAAAAATTCAAGAAGAGTTGAGAAACAGTCATTGACATCCACGAGTCTAGAATGGCTTTGTAATCCTTTCTTAAGGCTCTGGGTCTTCAGTGACCCATGTAGAGCCCCATTATTTACAAATGAAGACAACTTGAACAGCGGTGAACCTTCCCAGGAGTGGCTGGCCAACCGAAGTTCTTCCAAAAGTGCACTAAAGACTCATCCAGGGGGTCACAAAGGAACCAAGATTAATATCTAAAGAACTGCAGGCCTCACTTCCTTCAGTTAAGGTCAGTGTTCACAATTCCACAATAAGGAAAATACTGGGCAAAAATGGCATCTATGGGGGAGCTGCAAGGCAAAGGCCTCTAAGGCTTGTCTCATATTTATCAAATAAACGTCTTTCTGATCCATCAAGACCTTTAGGACAATATTCTGAAGAGTCAAAAGTAGGACATTTTGAAAAATATTCTGTTACATCTGGTGTAAACATAATAATTCCACAAAAAGAATGTCACACCACACACAGTGGCGGCAGTGAGATGGTTATGAGCTGCTTTGTTGCTTCAAGACCGAGGTGACTTGCAATAATTGATGAAACCATGAATTCTGCTCTCAACCAGAAAATCCCAGGGTAGAATTTTCGGGCATCATATTGTGACCTAAAGCTCAAGTGCACTTGGGTTATGCAGCTGGACAATGATCTGAATCACACAACTAAGTCCGCCTCTGAATGGCTTACATAAAACAAAATGAAGGTCTTAGTGATCAGTCCTGACTTCAATCCCATTGACAGATGTAGCGTGGCCTTAAATACACAGTTCATGGTCGAAAACACCCTAATGTGGCCAACTTAAAACAATCCTGCAAAGAAGAGAGGGCCAAAATTACTCCAGTGATGTTAAAGACTCATTGCCAGTTTTATCGCAAATTTTAGTCGCAGTTGGTGCCAGCAAGGGTGGCACAACCAGTTATTAGGTTTCGGGGGACAATTTTTATTTATTAATTTTTTTCTCCCATGGGTGATATAGGTTTTGAATAATTATTTGCCTTCAATAAGTGAATTTATCATTTATAACTGCATTTAGTGTTTATTCACATTGTCCTTGTCCAATATTAAAATTAGTTGGATGATCTGAAACATTTCAATGCAAAAAATGAACAAAAATAGAAGAAATTAGAAAGTGGGTGAGTTTTTTTTTTTGTTTTGTTTTTAACAGCACTGTTGTTCAATTTCGTGAAGAAAAAAGGAGCACCACATTCTTTTGGCATCGTGAAGCAAGGAAGGGCCTGTGCTGGATGCTGCTATTGGACACTTTTTGTTTGGTTAACGCCCAATGGCCTGACGTAAGACATCATGGTATAAGCTGTCAAACTGTGACCTCAGGAGTGTTGAAATTTTCTCCAATCTGTAGAGTCAGTTCTAGTTCTGCTTTTGCATTGTGATTGTTGCCAGTATTTTGAAATATTAAATAACAGATTCAATCAGCCCATTTTGGTTTAATTTATTCTCTTGCTGGAGAAAATATACATGCAATTCAAAAAATTATTTCAAAATGGAGCCATATGTGCCGAGTAAAAAGAATTTGATTTGAAAACAACTTATAAAGGACTAATGTTACTCTGAGGGGAAAAAAATAAAGGGGACATATTGTGAAACTTTTTCAATGCTTGTGCACGGACATTTCTGAATCAGGAATGCCTGACAACCCAGTTTTTTTTTTTTTGGTGGGTTGACTTTTTCATAACATGTGGCATGTGGCATGCCATTCAGATTTGGCTCCCCCTCCCTGGTCATATGCTCCTAAGAATCGGTCCTCCCCTCATCTGAATATCTCCACCCACGACTGATTTTTTACATTTTTTTTAAATTAGATTTTTTTTAAATATGGCAGCATCCCAACTTCAATCAGCGAAAACCTATTCATGTGTGCAATCAATTTTTTGTCTGACTGCTAAATACTTCTAACCTGGGTCAGTACAATGCAAGACTGGCAGCAAAATTTGTATTAAAGGAGACCTATCATGCTTTTCGGAAGATACAAAGATATGGTGACCTGAAATTATTTTCAAAGAAATCTGTAGCTAGCTAGCCAGGTCACCAAGTGTTTCCAATTTCTGTTAATATTTAAACTGAATTCCAAGTTGTACTAGCTAGAAACTAAATTGACTGACTGCGAATTTCAAAAATGCCCTAGTTTAGCCTGAGGCAATGTAGGAGATGCACCAGATGCCTGGAGCTGGTGACTTTTTAATGGAGTAGCCCTGCTATTCAAAATAAATGGAATAAATGTACAGATGCAAACCACAAATCATTCTTAATGGTCTGAATTCCAAGTTTAGTTAAACTTTTGTGACTCCATGTTGCATTTATTCGTGAATGTAATGACCATCCTTGCCTAGCCTTTCCAGACTCTTTGAATAGCTAGTTTAAAAGCTTGCTAGCTACTTATTCAGTCATCTGTATTTAGAGACTTGCAGAGCTAATCAGAACAGAGCTAATTGTTTAGAGGGGATGCCCACTCAGAACAGAGGGTTTTCAGAGGGTTAGGAAAGGGCAGGAATCAACTTGCTGAGAAACCCAAACTTTTGTGTTTTTTTTTTTTGGCTAAAAAGTTCCTTTTGGACATCTGAGAGAATTAGAACTTGAAAAACAAACTGCATAATAGGTCCCCTGTAAAGTTTCTAATCACGGCCAAATCCTGGTCCCTTTTTGGACCCCCACTGCTGAGGTGGATATCAGCATTAAGTATCATCTGTTGACATGATACATCCAGAGTTACAATTCTGGATAAACGGAGGCATTGTAAAAACAGTCATTCAATATCAAAGTTCTGTGTTTGTCTTCTACCCCCAGAAGGGCCACTGGAAGTTTTTTTTTTTTTTTTTTTAGGGTTGATATTCACCAAAAAGTGATATACAGAAGGCCATAAGTAAATACTAAGCACTACTTATTCAGTCTGATGCTATTGCATGAATTTTGGTACAAATTAATCCTTCAGCAGAATCAACCCAGATGGCTCTATAACTGATTCAAGGGCTCCTAAACTTGGCAAAAAATGCTAATTTGCATGGAGTGATTAAGGAATTCGATTTAAGATGGATTAAACATGAAGTCCCAGCGAGCACATGTTGATCACAGACATTATATTCAGTAAAACAAAAACACAAAGCAAAAAAAATCAGTTGGACATATGGCAAGGAATCTATCGCGGAAGAAACCGCTGAGTCGGCCTACAAAAGAGCATCATCGCTGTGACACTGAAGGGGCTTCAGTCCAATGGCTGTGCCTCTGGGCCCAGAGCGGATTTTTTTTACACCATTCATGAGGACCAAAACAATACATTTAATAAATAAAGAATGTGGATGCCCCAAGCAGCCAATCACAGCTACTTAAAATTTTGAAGAAATTTGAGTCAAATGACTGACTCTATTCCAGTCTTGGCGTCACTTCATTGGTTCCTAGAGTTCTAGCGCTCATTTTAAGATGTCTTTTTTGCAGCAGTGCTTTCAATGTGCAGCCTGAAACTGCTCTGACATCCAGTAAGCCGAACATTTGGACGAACAGTATGGTTATTTAATGCAAAATTCATCTGTAAGAACCAAATTTGAATTTAAAATATTTCAGTGAAGGTCTCCATTAATTGGCCACATACATACCATCACAAATTGCACACTGAAATTATATTTAGATTTATACTCTTCCAAAAAAGAAACTATACATTGCTTTTAGCATCAATTTATTATACAAGAAATGTTTTGACAAATGTGGAAAACATATTGAAATATATGCTTCCAAAAAAGAAAATGTACAAATATTGAATTATTGATTACACTTTCTTTTCAATATGTTTTCCACATTTGTCAAAACATTTCATGCATAATAAATTGATGCTAAAAACAATTTATAGTTTCTTTTTTGGAAGAGTATACATAACGCACATTCTCCACCATTTCATTTCATTGCATTTTTGAAGCATATGTGCAGGTATGCCTCAGCAAAAACACAGACCAGTCATACTTGATTGGAAGTGAAGTCAACCAGGTTTACATACTGATGTTTTACACTGATCACTCACAGTATCCAAGCATTGGAAGAGTGCTCACAGCCAGTAAATTGATTTTTTTTTTTTTTTAAATGAAGGAAAAGTCCAGTGATCAAGCCAAAGACATGTTTAAAATGAATAGATATTTATTAAAAAAAGCATTGTATTATACCAAATTTTTTCAGTATGGATTCAGTCAATTAGATTTGTCCTGATACCATTTAACCCAAGCCTCGGATAATTCTGATGTGCTCTCTGCAACTCCTGCCTTTAAAATTCTTTTCGGAGCATATTCTCTGGAGTTAAGACTTCTTCTGGGTGTACTGTTTTTGAGCAGCAGCCAGAACAGCCTGGACTAATTCCATTTGTCTTAACATTTTATTCTACTTTGTGCCTATAATGTAATTTTACAGACACAATTCACCAGAGCCAGTGTACGGCTGTTAAATAAATATCCCACCTCTCACAAAAACATCATCCCTCTATGAATCCAAAGGCTCAGGTTTGTCTGATATTTCCCATTGTGATATTAAACCAACTTTTATGTAATTCAACTAGTACAAAAAAAAAAAATCATTAAAGAACCTACATTCAGCAAAATTGCAGTTAATGATGCAATAAAAAAAGAAAGTGTAATAGTGCAATTTTTCAGTTGTTTGTCTTGGCTCCAGGCCTCGGCCCTGCTTCCCACAGATATCGTGTTCGGTTCAGTGCTCGCTTCTCCTCGCTTTTCTCTCTCCTGCGCTTCCCCTGCTCGAATTGCGTAGTGCCTGGTCCCAGCGCTAAAATGAGACAATCACACAGTAGGTCATCCACCTCCGCAATCCTCACAACACATTTGAACAATTACCCATGTTAATCCTGGGAGAGGGTCTCCAGGCACTGACTTTTTTAAACTCTTAGTAATTTATTCCATTAGAAATGGCCACACACTGTTAACTGAATCTGAGCTAATTTTTATTTGAGGCTTCCAGTAAACCACAAAAAATCATTCATTAATAAGCTCTTTAAAAACATGGTGGGGGATTATGGGAGAAAAATACACAGAGACTTTCAAACAGGGGAAAATTTTTAATCAACATCCTTTTTCAAAATTAAAGGACCCTGCACTCTCCAGACTGCGCCCATTTCCCTTATGAAGTCCGACAGTCCATCAGCTGCGGACACTACATTTAAAGAACTGACGAAAGGTTATGGCACTCGAGTTCAGAAACCAGGGTGACCTTATAAGTTGGAAACGGAACTAAAATCTGTTTTTGTGCTTTGGAACTTGAGGTTGTAGTTTTCTTGAGAAAACTGTCCTCAGACCAACAGTTGCTGTTATGCTCAATAAAACTTTGGAATAAAGAAATTCTTCATTACTCTGTAAGAATGTATTTAATGCCAACAGGGTGTAAGTTTGGCCAAAGTCTGTCAAAACTTTCAAGTGAATAAGTCAAGCGAGAGGCAGTGAACTCCCCAAACACACGTGCAAAGATTGCTTTAAGTAATGAAACTGTTAGAACCACAGAAACTGCAATGAGAAAAACAAGTGTGTGCAGGATGCTGCTTAACACTGCAGCACTACTTCAATAAATAATTACTGTCATCTCCAGTGATGCCAAAAATAGTCATAAGTATTTCATTCCCATTCAGACTGAGTAATTGAAACAAAACTACTGAATTTTCCTCTGTTGCGGATTCAAATTTCAGTAGAATTGAATAGGAAATCTGTATTAATGCCGCGCTGGAGCTTAAATTTAATTTAATGGGATGCCCACAAGAGAAATTTGAAAAACACATCTAACTCAGTTTACAAGGGGTAAAGCTACACAAAAAGACAAATTTGATGTTAACATTACACTGAGGCACATTAAGGTATTTGAAATGTACACACACTACCAACTAAAGTTTTATTGTACAATATTCAGGTTTTTGTTAATATTTTTAGTGAAATGTAAGCTGCTTGAACATTTTTATTTAAATAGGCTAAAATGGCACAGTGTAAGATGGGAACAGTAAGAGGTCAAACAGGATCTATGAATCACATGATGGAAGCTTTAAAAAAAGCCCTAATTCAATAATAAACAGGCCAACTTTATTACTTCCAGTTTCCAGCACAGGCAATAAAATCAAGTTAATTACGGACATAGTTCATGAAGTAATGAAAAAGAGGCCACTAGCACAGCACATCTGTGGGATCTTCCACTGAATCATTAACTTTCAGAATCATATGCCTCTCACTGAAGAAAAAATATTATGAATATGCTCAGAGGTGATGGCAAAAGATGGTTATTTTGATAAATCTAGGATTCTAATGTTCTTTTAAACAAAAGTTGTCAATAATTCTTTTTTAAATATCTCCAAGTGCTCATATTGAGAGTGATCAATTACCTTTGGCAAGCAGTGTAAGTGTACATTTACAAATTATAACTGATGATGAAATATAAACTAAAACCACTGTATTAAATTAAAGTTTTTTTTATAAACAAAACAACAATGTATAAATTCCCCATATTATATGGGGACCAATTTTTTTTTTTTTTTTATTTTGCATGGTGTTCCATTTTTAATCACAAGAAACTCATGTCCTTTAATGGCAGATTGTGATATTTTACTTCAGCGTATTTTCATAAACCTGGAGAGCTTGACTGCACGATGCCAAGAAGTGACTAAGAGTCTTCCCATTTTGAAAAAAGATTTTTGATCATTTGAACCAGATTTTCTCAATTTGGTTATCATTTTATCATTCATATTCAGAAAAAAAAAATCTGACCTTATTAATGATTCACAAAGAACATCAGGAAGGTTTTTAAACTGATGCTTGTAACCACGGGGAAAATATGTTTCCAGACGACAACAAAACAAACATTTGCATTCAATTATGAGTCACATTTTAAGACCAGGAACCCTCTACGGTTGCCCTTGAATCTGAATATTCCACATTTGTCTTTCCTCCCAAGCAATAAACTGATTGGCCAAACTGACTCCAGACTCTGTGACAACTGACAAGCCCACAGTTTATCTCATACCTGCCGCAAAGTGCACCAACTGCGACTCAAGCGTCTTTGCTAGTTAAAGACCAAAGAAGTTGTCATTTTCCTGTCCAGCGGCCTCATTGTTTAACACGTTGACTGCTGACAACGAGAGCACTCGTAATGGCGGGTCAGGGCTGGTGCTAGACATGAAAATTTGGGGGCAAATATCCATCCCTTTATTGACAACAATTAGTCCTGGCTAATTTTATAAAGTTTTCCTTTATTGACACGTTTTCAAATTTAAGTATAATCAAGTGGCAATCAAAAACACGGCTTCTGTCCCCCATGCGATCTAACAGCGACAAAATAATGGGCTACATTCAGTACAGAAAAATAATACAATTATAAATAGGTCAAGGCACTGGCACTCAGCAACGGTAATTTTTTTTTTTTTTTTTTCCAGCAAAAGCGGCATTTCTGAATTCTTCAGTGAATGAAGGTAAATTTGGTGACTAGTAAGTGGTTTCATCCGTTTACATTTCCCAATTGGACAGCTGTCTATTTTTTACAGCAAGTTGCGTGACTGTGCTGCAAAACCAGGTGTACGTACTTGTCGCCAAAATTAACTTCAAATATGCAATGCATTATTTTGTTCTTCCATTTTGCATGTGAATTAGGAAAACAAATATCCACGTGCTTTTTTCCATTTTCCTCTTCAGATTGGTAACTGGAATTGAAAGTAAACCTAAAGCAGAAAAGAACCGTGTTTTGCCGTTACTTTTATAACTATATTTATTTGCCCCGACTATATCGCAAAGCATTTTCACAGGCTATACTACCCATAACCTAGAACAACAAACTGACAGACGGGTGAATAGATGGACAGACAGACAGACAGAGATGCAACAGAGGCAGGTAATTGAGATGTAACAATTAAAGTGAAAAAACAAGTTGTTTGCTGGTTCTGGTTTCATTTTTATTCCAATATTTGATCCAAAGACAAACACGGGAAAAGCATGTGGATTTCCATTTCCGTAATTCACATGAAAATCTGAAAAAACAAAATAATGCATTATTTTATTAATGCATCTGATTTGTTTTTGCTGTTATCAGACAAAATGAGCAGTTCTGAACACTTCAGCGCGAGCAGAACGGCATCCTCTGCAAAGCACACTTGGCTTTTAAAGTGAACATGACATTGAAGTTTTTTTCTGGAATTTGGGTTTTTGATCTGTTTAAAAAGGGATTCTCATGTAAAAAACACTGCTAAAGTTTAATTGCACACATTTTAGTTCAAATATACCACTATTCTGACTTTTTATTTGTCACAAGAACGCATGTCCCTTGATTTATATATTATGTGATCAACACATTTAAGAGCAGCTCGTTAGGCTACTGTTGGAATGTGGGGTCATGCTGGATGTTTTGTATGACTTATTGTATAGTGTGTTTTTATGTTTTATGTTGGACTACAGATGGAAATGAGCTTACTGCTGAATCTGGTGTGCCCATCTCTTCGTTTCTTGTAAATGATTAATGCAAGCATGTGCTGTCCGTAATTTATTTATTTTACTCCTGTTAGGTCAGTTGATGTGACTCACAACATGACAGGGCAGAAAGCCAGATGAAGGGAGCAGAGAAACGAGGCCGATATTTTGTGGCGGAGCGCCGATCAACCAGAGTACTGTGAACAAGTTTTACAGAAAGGGCATATTGTTGCATACGTTTCCCTGAGATGCCAATTTGAGGGCAAAATGGGTCAAATTCGCACAGTGGCATCACGCTGATTTTGGCGAGCAAACGTGAGTGAAATGACTCAAAGCTGATCCACGCTGTGGATTACAGCAGCGTCACGAGTGAGGCATTCTCCGATTCTCTGACCCAGTTTCCAAAATCATTTTAGCGGGAGAATCAGTAAACATGGAGCGGCAGAAAGTAACGAAAAAAATTTTTTTTGTCTTTTTGTTTATAGTGTATTTCAACCAACCAAAAACGGGGAAAAAAATTGAGTCATATGCACCTTAAAGGGAATGGGAAATGACAGTGACTGGCTTTTTTTCATGTTAAGCCTAAAAGATGCTTATGATTAACCGAGAGATGAGGTACAACCAGGACGGTAATGGCAGGGTTTAGACAAACGTGGATACATTGTCTTGTAATGTCTTCTTCTGTGTGTGCGCAGGGGGTACTAGAAGTATAGAAATTCAGTATTATATACAGGTGCAATATTCTGTGTATATTTGTATATAAGTAGCTTATTTAAAATTATAGTCCATAAATTGTAAGTACCATTGGTTCCTGAATAGACGGTGAATGTTGTAAATATAATAATAGAGAATTTAATAACTTGACTTTAGAATGTGGTAATGCAAGGGGTAGGATCAAATAAGTTCTTACTTCTTCCTACTCCTTTTCGAGCATATAATCTTGCTGCTCATGCAAGACAGTTGTCAACAATTTGCCTTTTGTTTTTGTATAGGCTTGGTGACCATTAGTTTGGGTGATTATCTCTGTTTTATCTTTTAACGTGTTCGAAATAAAGAATTTCATTTCACTTACAACCTATTTGAACTATGCACCTTACTTTGCACTCAGACATTCAACTGTTAATTGGACACAAATGGTCTTGGACATACCCTACATGCGCAGGTGCCACACACTTTGGACTGAGTCCTCAGATCATTAAAACAGCGCCCTGTGATATTAGCAGCGGGGCGGCAGGCATTTCTGCAGTTCAGATCAATAATACTCATTACCATTACCTTAACCTTCCTTCCCACCCTGTCCTTCCACTTCTGTGCGACAGACCTTTCGATGAGCAGCAACCTGGAAGAAAATAATTAAAATACTTGTACACAGAGTGAAATGTATTAGCAGACAAAATTGTGAGCAACCCTTTTAGCAACCTTGTAAGGCTGTAATCAGATACAATGCAGTTTCTCGCGCTCCTGTGACTTTTATTAAAAGCTTTCGATGGTTTGGATGCGTATGAAAATGACAGTAGCGCCTCTCCGCCCCCCACTCTCGGACACGCTCTAGGAGCTGTAGCGCGGGAGGCTGCGTCAAGTAAAAAAATGTGTCTTTTTGGTTCAGAGCATCGCATGTCAACTATCACACTGTAGTCAACAACCAATGAAATCCATTGAAAGGAGGGACTGAATTCCGAAATGCCAAACTAGGCAGTGGTTTGCAAACAGCCGTAAACATTGTTCAGAATGTTTGCAAAGTGAGATAAGGGAGCGTTACTTAGTAACAGCAGGAGAGAGGCATCTAGTGCTTTTTACAATGTAGGCCTCAAAAAATCAGTATGGACGTGCTTCGCGTTTCCTAGTGGATAGAGTGCGTTTAGTGTGATGGACCCCTAAGACACTGCAAAGAGCCACCCGTGAAGTGCTTTACAGAGAATCATACAGACTGCCAGGCAGTACCTGGAGCGCTCCTCATTCTCATAGCCCATGATGATGTACTCCTCATTGGCAGCGAGAGGAGGACACAGGCAGCCTGAGTTGTAATACAGCGTTACGGTGTCGCGGGGAATGTTGACCAGTGAGGACTTCAGGATGTCTTTCACCTGCACAATGGCGCTTAAGTCATGGTTCCGGCTTCTTATTTCTTTAACTTTGGCTCGAATTACTGTGAAAAGGAGACAAAGTCCATTTGAATCTGGTGAAAGATGAATGTTACAAAACATTTTTGTTTCGGGGCCCTTCACAGATCAAATTACTCATCCATCAAATTTTCTCACTACAGTCAGTCAGTCTTGCTCAACAATAATAGTTGCAAAAACATTTGCTATTTAACATTCGTATTTAAGGTCATGCTCCTCTTATGTTGAGGTCATATTTCATTACGAGGCATGTAGCATTCATTATGCAAGGATTTACAACCCCAAATCAAAAAAAGTTGCAACCGCATTCAATTAAAACTGAAAGAAGTGATAAGAAAATTATTCTTGGCCTGATTTATATTGAAAACAATAGAGCATCACATTACATATTGTTTCACCCAATGAATTTTGATTTTTCAAAGTAAGCACACATTTAAATTTTGTTTCTCGCAACATCCTTCACTTTAAGTTGGAACAGGTAAGTATTTACCCCTTTGTGATGTCACTATTCCTCTTCACAAGACTAAAAAATGTTCAGGGACTGAAGGGGCCACATGATTAAGTGTTTCAGGTGTCATTTTGGCCCATTCCTCCTGCTCACAAGTCCAAAGATGCGCAGCAGTAAAGTATCTGCATTGCTGAGTTTCGCTTTCCAAAACGCACCACATTCTCTCTCGGGAACTGCAGACCTGTGCAGCACCTGCACCCCATTCTTATGCAGCATCATCTTTGTAATGCCTGCAGAATGTGGGTTTGTGTCGTCTTGCTGAAATACGCTCTGGTTTCCCTGAAAAAGCTGTCATCATGATGGCTGCATGTTATAAAATCTCAGTGTACTTTTCACAATTAATGATGCCTTCACAGAAGTGTGTGTTACACTCACCACGGGCATCGGCTAAACTCCACCTCTTGGTACAGCATGAATTCAGGACTTGTTGCTCGTGACACTCGGGGACGGTGTTTTCTTCTTTAGTCCAGGGCACACGGCATCCATTTCATCCAAAAAAAGACTGGTAATATCCATTTGTCTGATCACTATGCACATTTTGACTGTGTAATTGTCCACAGAAAGTACCTCTATACACAGAAAAGCTGACAGCGCTTCTGAATGCTGTTGAGGCTTCTTTTTTGCACAGTTTTGACTGGCATTTGTCGATGTATCAATGTACTTCAGTTCTTGACAAAGGTCCGTCAAAGTAATCCTAAGCTCAAGTGGTAACCACTTATAGATAAATGCTGGTTTGTGACACAGGGATGCGTCTGAGTGATCACCAGTCATTGGTGTTCAGCCAATAATAGCGCCATTAGTACTGCCAGGAACTATTTTCCCCCTTCCTAATTTTGTCTTTTTACCATGATTAAATGTTTCAGATCATCCAGCTAATTTTAATATAAGCCAAAACAGCACAAGTAAACACAACGTAAAGCTTCTAAATGATCATTTCATTTATTGCAGGTAATGGTTAAAAACAAATATCGACCATGTGAAAAAACAATTGCCTCCCCCGAAACCTAACTGGTTGCGCCACCCTTGGCGGCAACAATTGCAGTCAAAGATTTGCTATAACTGGCAACGAGTCTTTTACATCACTGTAGAGGAATTTTGGCCCACTTTCCTTTGCGGTATCGATTAAATGAAGCCTCACTGGAGGGCTTTTGAGCAGATGCTGCCAGTTTAAGGTCATGCTGCGCCATCTTAATCAGATTCAGGACAGAATTTTGACAAGGCCACCCAAAAACCTTCATTTTGGTTTTTTTTTTCCCCGAGCTATTCAGAGAGAGACTTGCTTGAGTGCTTGGATCATTGTACTGCTGTATAACCCAACTGTGCTTCAGCTTTAGGTCACTACCTAATGGCTGCACATCCTCCTTTCGTTTACCTCCTGAATGAGCCCTCAGGGCATATTTGGAGAAACTTTTATAGGCTTGCCACCCCTGGGAAGGTTCACCAAAGTTTCAAGTGTTTGTATTTAACGGCTCTCACCTTGGTTCGCTGGAGTCCCAAAGCATTAGGAATAATTTGTCGCCCTTTACAAGCCAATAGATGTTAGTAACTTTGTTTTCGTTTTGGTATTAATTTTTATTATTTACATCAAGTGCTGCTTTTTGTCTTCACATTAGCAAACAGGTTCTATTTATATCCCCGAATGGTGTTTCGGAGGTGTTATGTTTTTGGTCCGACCGCCGCCGCCGCGCCGCCCTACGTGTTAACACGATAACTTCAGTAATATTTCAATTAGAAATTATATGTTTTGCATATAAGTAAGTATCATAAAGAGGAAGAACTGATTCGATTTTGGACAATTTACAATTTCTAGATTGGCCACCAGGGGCCAAAAACTGAAAAATCGCTGTTTTTATCATATGTCTGGAATATATAAATTTATATTATATAAATTATATATATTAGTCCGATTGACCTCAAATCAAGTGCAAATGAAAGGTCATGACCTCACAACGTGTTACATGATGACACCATACCTGTATGGTTCAATATTTTGCCACTAGGTGGCGCTTTGTAAAATTACCATTTTGGCCATATCTTCAGAACCATTTGTCCGATTGACCTGAAATTAAGTTCAAATGAAGGTCTATTCAAGGATTGGGGAATTGGAGGATTGGGGGCGTTTGGGGTTATACCCCAAGCCGTCGCCTGCGATGGCATAAGCCTAGTTTAGTGATGATCTGATTCACTGGGGTTGGCAGAAATCATGTCTAGGTGTGCCTAGTGAACTAGAACTCATCAAATCAATTTGTTAAAACTGTTAATTTAGTAACTACGGAGGCAATTACTTTTTTCACATAGGGCCTGCACATTGGGCAAGGTTGGATAGCTATTTCCCTTCAATTAATGAAATTTAAAAAATGTATTTGTGTTAATGCGGATCATCATTGTCGAATATTAACATTACTTAAATGTTTCAGATCATCAAAGTATGATTAATGCAAATGTAGAAGAAAGGGGTGAGGGGTACAATACCCTTTAAGCAAAGAAATTTCTCCAGATTTTTTGAATCTTTGAAATTATGTTTAGCACTTTTGAGGGTCAAATATACACATCCCTTCCTATCTTTATTAGAGGAGCACAGTTTTTACACTTCATGGATTTTCTCACACAACTGAGGGCAAATTAGCAGTCCTTGGCTGATCTTTTCTCATGAAGCACCAGGCCTTTCTTGAAAACCACATTATGATTACAATCTCCAGCTGACGTCAGCAGTTTCAAATCACATCAATAGTCAAGTGTTTTACCTCATTACTCCCCATAATTTCCCCCATTCCTACTTTTTTTAGGATGCATTGCAGGCCTGAATGGCAGAAATTGATGTATATTTACAAATATCCCTTTTTTTTTTTTTTTTTTGCGCAAAAATCTTAAAGACCTTGTTTTCATACTGAATGAAATGAATTTCAATTTTATGATGAAGTAAATTTAAAAATCACTTCTTTCTGTTTTATGTACACTTTCCATACTATACCAACTTTTTTGAGTTGGGGTTCTAATGGGGCTTATTTTAACTCCAAATTTGTGCTGCTGTTTTCATTACTAATACATTTTGGGCTCTATCTTACACACAGAATAAAGCACCACCAAGCATTATGTAAGTGCCCATGCTAGTTTAAGACCGATGCAGTGGTCATTTTTCCCTCCAATGCCCACATTGTTCAAATAGCTAATGTACTTGCGACAATCTGAGTGCTCGAGGGCATGTTTCTCACAATGAAGCGTGATTAGCCAGACTTCACTCATTGCTAACCTGAAGCAGCAGAATTAAGATATACTTTATTGAACCCCGTGGGGCAATTTGTCCTCTGCATTTGACCCAGCCTATAGTTAGGAGCAGTGGGCAGCCACAGAGCAGCGCCGGGGACCAACTCCAGTTCTAAAGCCAGTACCTTGGTCAGGGGCACTGGTCGGAGTGTTTGCGAACATGCACATGCACAGAATGACCCCAGGCTAGATTTGAACCCACAACCTTCTTGCTGGGAGGTGGTAGTGCTGACCACAGTCCCCTTTGCCTGATTTAAACAACTAAAGCCGCTCTGCTTTAAACTGTTACTTCAGGAGAGAACAAAATCATTTTAATTAAGAAAAAGGGTCAGCACAGCCGACACCCCCTTTCAAACCTTCAACTTGTTTGATAACAGGGCGAACAAATATGATGAATTATTTTATTCTTCAATTTTTCCTCTGAATAATTTAAAAAAAAGAAACTGAAATCCATAAGTTCTTCCCAGTTTTGTCTTCAAATAGGCAATTGGAATAGTAAATAAACTAACATCAGAAAACTTTTTTTTTTAGCTTTTACTGTCATATCAATGATATCTGCCCCAACTGCGCTGCAAAGTATTATCTTTGGCCAGACATGAGGGTAGGGGTAAGGGTAGCTAAAAGCATGGAAGTTGTTTTCTGGTTTTAATTTACTATCAATTCTAGTGGCATATTTGAATACGACCACATAGAAAAGCATGTAAACGGTTTGTTTCCTCTCTTAATTCACATGTAAAACAGAAAAACAAAATAATTCACTGTATATTTGTGAATCCTGCTTTCAAACAAGTTACAGTACTTGGACCACCTTCGCAAGAGTAGAGCAGTTTCCTTTGCAGAAAACCTTTTCAACTACTTGACAAAGTCCTCACATCAATTTACCAAAGAACAAGCGTCCCTGGCGTTCAACGGGAATAATTTATCTCACGTTCCACCCAAAACACGCCTATGAATAATGAAGCCGAAGCGCAGCCCCGCTGAACCACGCGCCTCGCTATGCACGGATTATTTGGTGTTAAACCAGCAGAAGTGGACCTGGACACGCGCCAAATGCGCTCGTGCCACGCGCTTCAGACCGCGCGCACAGGTCGCTAAAGCAGCGCCCCTTGCTTATTTTTGTTTGGAATTCAATTATCAAACACTATTAAAAGACAGAAAAAGAACGAAGACTTACCATAATTATAATTATTCCTTACATACGTCCTCTGGGCAAGTCTTACGGTCTTACATTTGCAGTGTTCTATGTAACACAAATGAGTAAACACGTTATTTTTCGTATTACTATTAACAATAATGTCAACACTTACAATGCAAATGTTTCTAGTACTACCACTACAATAATAATAATAATAATGATGAAATGGATTCAAACACAATGCTACAGACTCAAGACATTTTTTATTTTAAATGACGGTAGACTCTGATTCAGTCGAAGACGGAAAGTGAACGGCAGACTGTATCCATGACAGGAGAATTACCAGGATCGGAGGTCCTGCAGTTGATATTGCGAGAATCCACTGCGAAGTCTGAAGATGACTCAAAATCTAATAGATAAAAAGGTCAGGTTTTGACGAAGCAGACAAGGTAGAGCTACAAACGACAATCTCACCGATCAGTTCTTCTTATAAAACATGGCATTCAATGAACGGTGCTTTATTCAATTCACAACTCTGCAGTGTAGAAAGACACCACTACCATTTTAAGCAAAACAAACAAAAAAAAAAGAAGCTTCAAGTAATTGAGTGCTTATTAGCCATTTCAGTTTCCTTACCTGGTGGGCATTTTGAGAAGTCTTGGTAATAAGGGTTATCTTGTGAAAACACAATAATAAAAAAGTAAAAGCACATTTGTTTGAATGTACAAGCGCACTTTCAGAAATAAAAATGGTAACATCCAAGTAATTAGATAAGAAGGCTCATTACATTTCCACATGCAGCAACGTGCAAACGTAGGCTATACAGTAGTGAATTGGTTACTATATTTACCCGGTCCATCTGCCTTCACTATAGCCTCCGGCGAAATGCAAACACCCCTGTCGTACACTGGCAGCTCTTCGCAGGCCAGGCTCTCAGGCCACGAGTGGTTGTATTTCTGCATAATGGGTTCACAGCCAGCCTTTGCCCTCTCGCACACAGATTTACAAGGCTTGATCGGATCGTGATGGAAGTCAATGGTGCAGATCGGCGCGTACATCGCACACAGGAAAAACAGCAAATCCTCGCTACACTGTGTGCCCAACAGCCCCTCGAACTGCTCAATAGCCAGGACTGCGTTCGCTTGCGTGCTGTGATGAAGATGATTCGGCATCTTCGTCATGTTCCACGGCATCGACTTGCACATCGGAATCCGGACGGGCTCACACGCCGCTGCTGTTGAGCAGGGAATGTCAATGAAGCAAGCAACTGCGAGGAAAGTTATGTACATTTCGTAAGAGAACATTCTGGAAAGTATTGCTTTTCGATTGAATCTCGAGCTGATCAACGCCTTGATTAATCAAAACGACTAAAACAAGTAGAACATTTAGATCTTAGTTGATTTTAGTATATATTTTTAAATCTAATTGAGCTGCACATTTGCACAATACTGCTGATGTTCAATGCTCCTGTTCATCCTCCGTTTGTTTGGAAAAAGCGCACCGAAGTCGCTGAATGAATAACTGAAAAAGTCAGGGCTTTGGTGTGTTGCATTAGTTTCTTATTCCTTCAAGTCCATAGAGTTCAGGGAAGGGACTGACGGGCGCCCGCTCTCACGTCCTGCCATTCCTCCACTCACTGACTTAACTCTTAGGGACGAGCCTCTTCGGCTGCCAAGTCTCCATCAGGCCCGACCCTCCTCGTACACATGCCATAAACGAAGCAAACAATGTCCTTTAAAATCGCTGTTTGAAATCTTACGTTTAAATTTTACGCCACCAAGTGAAAATGTATTGTATTGGTAGGCCTACTTGAATTTCTGTAGTAATTCGGTTTTAAAGCCAATTCCCGTCACTGTAGATAAGGTTACACAAATACTAGGACGGAGGTATGAATTGCTGAACAATGGGCTAGTCCTGAACTTCAGCAGGTAAAAATCAAACTGATTTAAAAGCAAAAATAGTCCACTTTTCAATAAGAGCCAACATCCGTCCAGAATGATCAAGTACGGGGACACTCTGAAGAACATCCCACCCCATCATGCGGCTCAGAAACTCGCCTGAGGGGTGTACTTTGGTGAATGTCTGTGCATCGCTTTAACGTGGGAAAAACATTGCCAGGGAATCACCGTTTTCACTACCTTCCCACGGCGTGCATCTCCAAGTGACTGAAATCTATTCCATTTGCTTAGATGCCCTGAGAATTCATCAATTCACGACTTCCATCTCCGCTTCTTTATTAAAGGAACAATATTATATCGTATTTCTAAATCAGTTTTGCGCAAACAAGAAGCAGACCATGGGTATTACTCATGTTTATTTAAGTCATGGAAGTTACACAGGAATTTCCAAAATTGAAAACATACAAAATGTGGTCAAGGGAGAACGCTTTACAAACATTCAATAAATATGCAAGGATGTTTATTATACCGAACAGACTGGTACAATGGGCATGTTAATGCCAGCACGGCATCATGATTTAGTTAAAAAAATTATACTATGCTTTATACAAACACCGTCTGCGGTCAAAAATTTCGTGTAGTTTCCACCAATTTGTACCATTTCCAAACCAAATGAAATGCTGCAGTGAGTGTTATTTGGCCAGTATTTCAGAAAATGCAAGTTTAAAAAAAGATACAAGTTCACAAAAGTGCACATAAATCACAGATAAAATCTAAAAATGGCATTATAAGAAAAATCCAAGAGTATTATTGAAACATTTTCAATAAACAAGCAAAATTCTCTGCATGATTGTAGATGTTTAAAGTCCACTCCCCATTAGATTTTTTTCACATATTTCTCAAGTATAGAAACCAAAACTATCCCCAATTTTTTTATTTAGTAGTGTAATTCCAGTAAATTAAGCTTATGAGTTAAGGTTATAGAAAAGAAGTAATTAATGCAACTGAAAATATGAGAAGTTCCAATCCAGGAAAAAAAAAAAAAAAAAAAAAACAACCGTTGCAAAACAAACCTATGATGGTCTGTGTTCTAAAGACCTTTGTTCTTGACTATATGCACATTAGTTTCATTTGAACAACATTTATGCAGAAGATGCAATACTCTGCTTGTAGACAGCATGGTAGGCGTTTCTCAGCAGAACATAAGGGAAACAGGATTCCAGCAAGTCCATGGTGAGAAAAGGGGATTCCTGCACAATCTGGGACGAAAATATCAGAAACCACAGACTTATTAGACAGTGGTATGTTTGTCGTCCATCGAAATTTTTTCTTCTTGGTGTTTTTTGCAGTTTTAACATGTATGCATGTCAGTAAGTGAAGGGTGCAACTACCTGAATTAAACTTGTCTTAACAACTAAATGTAATGCAAAGACTCTGAGGCAGTTTAAACAGCAATAATCCACACGCTGACATTTTAAAGGACTCACCATGTCAATGAGCAGGTAAACGGATTCCCTGTTCCGCGTCGTCGATTTATCCGTTTCTTGGCCGATCTTCAGCAGGCTGGATGAAGCAAGCTGAAACACGGAGGTTACAGCCAAGTACTGAGAGATGATGCATTTCAAAGGAATCATTTAAAGAAATTAAAATATGGCAGAAAAAACAAAAAAAAAACGTTTGACAGAATTGATCCTGATTCCTGCAGCTAAATGGCCGCCAGACTCAGGAAACATCACATCAAGAATACGGACATAAACCACATCCAGTTAGGAGCAAAATTACTGGCACACCAGGTAAAAATAAAGAAAATAGGCGTGCAATGCACGGAATACCCCTCAGCCCGATGTCAAAGTTTTTGGAGACGCCCAACCGCACGAAGGATAGCAATACCCCGTCAGCCTATAGGGCTGAGGGGAAAAAAGGCTACATAATAAACGTATCATTAATTATGTATCATTAAAAAAAAGAATGTTCCAATGTGTGGGAAAAGTGCTTTTATGGGAAAACAATGTAAGTTTGTTTCAATATGTTGTTTAAGGATGTTTGATTAAGTTATCTATTTTTTGGATTATAGCTGTCATAATTATAATTAAAATGAAAATTAAGCAAAAAAAAAAAAAACCCTATCAATTTAAGTTAATTTCCTTCGGAAAAAAATATTTTTATTCCATCATTCCAATACTTTCCATTTCACCAGGGGGTGATTCCATGGGAAAGTGCCTGAGATCAGCACTGCTCCCCAGGCCATGGTATTTACGATCTCTCAAACAGTGAGCCCAGTTATTTACCTGATGCACAGCGACACCAGGCACAACACTTGTGTCGTTACTAGTTTTAGACTGATGCAGATATCATTTTCCTGCCTAGTGCCCACATTGTTTCAATAGCAAATGTGCTCAGGCAAATCTGTGTGCCCATGGGTTTTGGTTGTAAAATGAGGTGTGCTCCGGGGCATTGTTGGGGCATCGCTATTTTGAGGCAAAGGAAAGCAATTCCCCGGTTGTCCAACAAGACCTGGTCTAAAATCGATAGGCAGTATTTCACTGCTACTTTAAGGATGCACGATTAAGATAGCAATATGCGCTTGCACACGTGGGTTCACAATGTGCGTAGTTGTTGATGAAGTGAGAAGCTACACACTGCATTAATCAGGGTTATGAGAATTTTTAACCTAATCAAAAACCATTGAAATCACTTTGAAAGCCGACTGCAAGCCAGCCTGCACAAAACAGTCTGAAATCTAGTGGAAAGCCTCCAGAGGAAAGTAGAGGCTGTATTAGGCATTTGATACAGTTGATGATGCATTGCTTTTAACAAGGCTTCATAGCATTGGATTTTATGAAACTACATTTAAATGGTTCCAAAGTTAACAAATGGACAGGCAGATATGTGGTGATTAGTAATGTTGAATCAGATTTATTTTTTTTTTAAACATATTACAAAGGTATCCCTCAAGGCTCAGTTCCAGGGCCTATTCTCTTCTCTTTATATAGATTAAATTGTTGCTTTTGTGACTGGGTGTAATATACATCATTTTCATGATGGCACCAATTTTTACTCTAATGAGGATGCCATATATTCTGCAATTAAAACCCTACAATGCTGTTTTAACAAGTTGTATTCAATAACCAAACATTAGTTCTTCATGCAGATAAAACTGAATTCATTTTTTTCATCAGAGCTAGAAATATTGATTATGATTATCTCATCATTTCTACTCAGAATGGTACAATTATCTAAAAGGTTATTGAGTACAAATATTTTGGAATTTGGATTGATGAAGGTAATGTTTAAATATCATGTGGCTAATCTAATGATCAAATGACGGAAAAAAATTGGTCTCTCATAGGAATAAATTTTTTTTCCTCTGAACTGTAGAGGGATGCTAATCGCGGAAACATCCTATCGGTATTATGGTGATATTTTATACAGGCCTGCTACAGCTGTGACTCTAAAACCCTTGGGTGCAGTTTATCACTCAGCACTAAGACTTATTGCTGGTGATAATTAAAATGCTCATCGCTGTGAGCTGAACGCTGTCGTTGAGTGGCCCTCCCTCTCCGTGAGGCGTGATAGACACTGCAGTTTATTTATTTATAAGGCTCTTACAGCTTTTATACCCCCTTCCATTATTCCATTGCTATCTATTAACATGGGCCCTTACCAAACATGCTCAAATGATCGGATCTTGCTGCAGTCGCCGGCTGTTTTCAAGGAGTTTTGATGAAAGTATTTTTTCTTAAATACCGAAGTACTTGCACTTGTATCAGAGTACTTCCTGTTAATGCCTAAAGTACTTGTACTTGTATTCAAGTACTTTTCAAAGTTCTTGACCAATCTCTCCCCTAAGTGCTGACAGAGATCAGTCAAGTACTTGCAAAGTACTTGGACACAAGGACATGTACTCATTATTAGGTATTATTAGGCATTAGGCCTAATGCCTAATATTTGGCATTATTAGGTAGATATGATCTACTTTATTGAACACCATGGGGTAATTTGTCCTCTGCATTTGACCCATCCTATAGTTAGGAGCAGTGGGCAGCCACAGAGCGGCGCCCGGGGACCAACTCCAGTTCTAAAGCCAGTTCCTTGGTCAGGGGTACTGGTTGGAGTGTTCCTGTGAGGTAGTGCTCAGATACAAATACAAGTACTATGGTATGTAAAAAAAAAAAAAATGCTTGCATACTATTCTCAAAAGTACTTGGACCCAACTCTGTCCTGGAATAATATACAGAATAATTTGAAACTCACTGAATTTTTATCTGAGATAATTTAAAATTTTTACCTTATTTCACCTCCAGCTGTTCTAGTTTTAATGAATTAATTTTTTTAAAATCTCAACAGCCTAATCTAATCTCATAGTTTCATTATTTTATTAATCTGATGCATTATTTTTATCCCCCGCTGCGCGATTAGCGCGAAGCGAAGGATATAGCATTGGGCTCCGTCCGTCCGTCTGTCCGGACACACAAAATTGAGGTGGCGAGGGATATTGCCATGTTAGTGGCAAACACGTTTTACTTTCTGTTGCTCTTGTTGTCTTATGTTTTTCATTAACAAGATCCTAGAAACCAGAGACTTAATTGTTTAACTCAAAAATAAATTGGAGTAGATACCTCATTTACAATATAGCCGAGTAAAATAAAGTTTGAATTGAATTGAATGGAAGCAAAGGGGAGGACTGACTACATGCTAACGTCTTTCTTCAGATGAGCAGGATGCAGGGGTTTAAAATTAGACAAAATATAAAGAATATATTTAAAACTGTAGATTAAAAAAATCTGGCACGGTCGACTGTTTACCAGTGTGTAACATGATCACGTCTTAATTAACTCCAAAATCTTGTCACTTGCCTCAGCTGTATGCACCTTATCTTGATTTTATAGTTGCTTGAGAAGTATGACTTACCCCAGCGTATACTTGATAAATACTTTTTTCTGTATAACTCAAGAATTCCAGCCTCATTCTGAAAAAGTTGGCATCATGCAAAATGCAAATAAAATCAAGGATTCATTTGAAAATTCCATTTATCCTCTGCTGTATTGAAAACACAACAACTCATCGTTTGACGCTTTAATTAATGTATTCATTTTATTATTAAAACACTTGCCTTTTTCAAATCCACTGATTGCAACAGATGCCAAAAAACTTGATGCAGGGCAATGAGGGTGATGTGACCAGTTGTAATGCTAAGGTGATGTTAAACGGGTGAGCAAACTGTGAGCAAAGAAATACTTCAGTTGACCATCGTCAGTGAACACCATTTGCCACTCTATCCACAGCTGCAAGTTAAAGCTTTACTATACCAGTGTCATACTTCAACACTGTCCAAAAGGGCCACCAACTTCTCTGGGATCGGTGTCATCTGAGATGGACAATAGCACAATGGAAACCTGTTTGTGGTACACTGAGTCAGCATTTCTAATCATTTCCTGAAAAAACAGCTGCCATGTTCTGCGGACAACTATCATGTTATGGGGATGCGTTAGTGCACATGGTACAGGACACATGCAGATTTATGAGGGCACCATGAAGGCAGAAAGATGTGTTTGAATGTATTTGTATATATGCTGCCAACAGGACTAGATGTCATCTGCTCCACGGATGTCCCTGCATTTTCCAGCGAGACGACACCAAACCACAGTCTGCATGAATTACAAGTGCATGGCTGCTCAAGCGGAGTGGAGGTGCAAGATTGATCTGCCTGCAGCCCTGGTCCGGTCCCTCAGCGACTGCTCAGCCAGACCCCAGGATAACGGAAGAGAGGAGGAAAATTCTGCCAACTAGACTTGACCAAGAATATAATTCCCAGTCTCACATTCGGTTTCCTCAAAGCCATATTTTGACCCCAGGAAGTTAAAAATAACCAAAACTTCCTTCCCATGACATGGCCTAATAATGCAGCGCTCTTCTATTATAACTACTTTGCACCGATAACCAGAAAGAAAGCTGGATTTGTTTAGATTGTCGCGCTACCCCTTTGTAATGGCGAACGCCAGACATTCCCGAGGCCCAGAGAAAAGATAAGTTTCGCAACCAAACTGCACACGCCCGGCTATTGACAGAGCCCCTTTAATGAGAGTGATTCAAAGATATTGAGATGTTACACAGCGGTAAAAGCTCGACTGTACCAACTTTTTGGACTCCTCAGCATTAATCACAATATTTTCAGTAAGCCATAACATTCTCATCAGAATACCAAATTTGTCGTACTGCTTTCAACATAGTAGAGGGTAAATGGAATTTTCATATTGGTTATTTCTGATTTTTGTTTCATTTTCAATAATGTGCCAACTTCTTTGGAATTGGGGTTATAAACACGTAGAAAACCATATCACCAGGCATTTCATACTTACAGCCAGAAACTCTTTCAGGCGATCTTCGATGCTTCCCTTGTGAATTGTAAACAAGGCAGCAGCTATTTGGTTTATAGCCTTTGCCAGGCAATGAATGTTGTTGCAGTGCCCTTAAAAATAAACAGATAGGAATCAGAATGTTCAGTCCACTATAACAAAACTAAGTACCTCAATCTTGTAGAATCTGGTTGTGTGACAGAATAATGTACCCTTCACTCCAAATTAAACTATTTTGCAAACAAACTGCAGCAACGTTTTGGCATTCATCTGTAATTTATTATACTCCTCCAATAGATCGTCACCTTCAATCGCAGGGCTGTACTGTGACATAACATTGCTTGCCAAGGTTGGCATGGAAACAGCAACAAACACCATCAGCAGGCAGGCAATTTTATATTCCTCTTCGGGACTGATGTTCTCTGTTGATAAGAAATGAGATGGCTGTCAGAATATCTGGATTTATAACCTCGAACTTGAGGACCGAACAGGAATACCAGTGTGGCTCGGCTTTTAAACTCAAGACAGTGACCTTAAAGCAATATCAAAATAAAGTCGCACATTTAATAACTCAAGTTAAGGCATGCCTGGGACAACAAATGCAATTTTTATTAATATCATTAAAAGATCTGTGAAAACAGTGGGCTTGTGTCCATTCAGACACGACACCCTCCACTGCATCTGTTCAATGGACACACTACACACTGTTGGCCCCATTTTGACAACCTAAACACTTGGCGAGCACAAGTGCAAGCATTGAACTCCATTCCAGAATTTCGTGGCAGGAAACACTAGCTCAGCTATGGTGCTGCAGTCAAAAGGGGTGGACTATGATAAATGAATTGCCGGTGGGTGTGGTGGGGTTTTGTTTCCATGAAGGCAAATTAGATTAGCCGCGGTCTTTCCCTTTTAAACCAGTGTGTTAATGCCATAGCGAACTCTCAGTTTCGTAAGGTGAAGAACAAGCAACTAACTTAGGTTACTGCCCCATCCTTTTGTCCTCTAAGAACTGCACTGCAATGCAGGCTAATGTGAGATGATGTCTGGGGGACAGAGGTCTATTTACCAGGTAATTCACTTTGTACAAGAAAGAGAGGATGATTTCAGTCATATACAAAATGGCACTTGTGGTATTAAAACATTGGTGAGGCTAAGGTGAATTATTTACATTTCTCAGATACAGAAGATATTTGTGAATAAAAAAATACCCCTTCACCCTCCCAATTCCATTAGCTCCCACCACCATTTTGTAGGAATTCATTATATGGTCCATAACAGCCGTGATAATGTGAAGGAAATTATATGCATTTATTTGCGAACAACTCCACTTGCAAGCAGTTCAGTCCGATGAATCTACCAAAGAGTGGCAGTGTTTGTGTTCAAATATTATTTGCGTGAGTCAGAATGCAAAAAAGGTCTGCGACACAAAAATTGCACAACACCAGCTTTATGCAGTAACACATCTCCAATTACACTGTTCCACCCCTAAAGACACAAACATTTATATTTTACAGCAGAAAACTACCAAACGGCGCCAAGTGATTAATACTCCATTTGCAACCGAGGAAACTGCACATAACGTCACAACCACATGCAGTTCTATTTCAGAAGGCACAAAAGTAGAGCCCTGTATTTTAACTGCGCATCATCATCTTTTAGCTGCGTCAGATTTGAAAGTCTGAAGGTTCTAAGAAATGCCACATATGAGAACAGTTAAGATTCCAGTGCTGTGACCAATCATCTTTTATTTGTTAAGTACAAGGTGCTGAACATAACATTCTTGGTTTCCAGGAAACCATTTGGCAGCGCAGGCCCTTTTGGGACACAAACTGCTCCATTATCTTTCAGCATATTTAAACAAACTGTCAGAGTCTACACGAACTTCAGCAGTGGTTTTCTTTTTTTTTTTTTTCATAGTAGGGGTTAGGGCATCACCCTTACCGGACTTTTGTGATGACAGGGCAACCACTAGTGCTGGGTCGATCTCACAGGGCAGCCCAGCGGCAGAGGAGAGCTCATACACATTCATTGCCACCTGGAACAAGCGAGAGAGGGAAGTCACAGCCCAGAAGCACTATAGAATCAGCAATATCCACATTCCTGAGGTCTTTTACCTTCATGTCTGTTTCTCTGGGAATGTGGTCCTTAAAATCCTCCACGGAGCTCACCAGGAACGGAATATGACAGGACAGCACCTTAAAACATGGGAAGTTTGCGTGTCAGTGCAGTTTTGCCATAACTGCTGACTGCTTTGCTCACCAACAACCCACTTGCTGAAGTTGCCAGCAGTAACTACGACTAACGCATAAGAAAACTGACGACTCAAAAACGACACTTACATCTCTGAGCGCCTCCTGGGCCAGTGATCGGAACGAGAGAATGACCCCAATAATGGTCATCCGCTTCAGCACGCTGTCAACAGCTAGAAAATCCCCAAAAACAGAAGAGCAAACTTGTAAAATGTCAACACAGACCACAGAAAGCCCCTCCTGTCCAATACAACTAAGTGCCTGTGCACAAGGCACACTGAGCGGTAACAGAATTTTTTATGAGTGCAGAGATCCGTCTGGTTTAAAATGTTAACATTGATCAAAACAAATAATGGAGCAGCCCCTTGCAGTATCAGAACGAGGTATAAACCATCAAGCAGCGACAGCGAGCACGAACACTGAGGGTGGAAACGCAGCAGATCTCCATGAGCGGCGCGCTGCTTTGATCTCCAGCTGAACACAACACATTTTCAGCTCTCTGGATGTAAAAGTGCACTAACATGACAGTTTCTTGAAAAGCGCGGCCATCTGGTCAGGTTTGTCAAAGCTGGTCCTCATCTGGGTCAGAATCTCCACATTTTCCACGACCAGTTTCTATCAGGGAAAAGATGCAGATGACTGAGATACTGCTGCAGAATATCCAGAGCATATCAACAGTCCTGTATAAAGCTAAATATTAGGACTATGTTTTTCCTGGTACTCCAGCTCATTACCCGTACTCTAGCTTACTACATTTGAAGAAAATAATAAATATAAGGTCAAGAGAGACGCTGTCAAGTTTAACCCTTTTCCCCCCTAAGTGCCGGTGGACTCTCCTATAATGCCTTAGTTTTCCTACAAGTGCCATATTGCACTCCCATATGTACTATGGTTAGACCAATCAAAACATTTATTTTGTTTCAGTCAGGTCCTATCCTGTCTTAACCAATCAGAACAAGCCTTATAGATGACATTTGCATAATCCCATGGCATAGCTATACTCAATAATTTCAAGATTTTAGCCCTCACTTTTTAGTAATCAAAATGGCAGAAATTAAATATGACGATAATTCAAGCACTTTGGTCTTCGAAGGATTCTTGCCAGTCTATAAGATTTGCAGTCTATAAGAGCAGACTATGAAAGCAACATCATTATTTTTTCTGTTAATACAAATGATCTATCGGACTTATCCCCAGGTGAAACTGAGTCCAAACATGAAGATGGTTAGGGTGATGACCGAATCTACAACTTTTCTTTGTAACATAATGTTCTTTAGCTTATAGTTTTTGCTGTACAGAACTTGTACAGACTGAACAAAAGCCTGAATAAAGAACATCTATAAAAATACAAAGGCTGTGCTTTCTTCAATGATCAATGACAAAAAACATTAAAGAAAGCAACTAAGTAAGAAAAGCAACTCCCTATTTGGGAGAACCAAGCACTGACCCTTGGAAACACCATATGAACTAAATAAGGAACATGCTACTGACAACACATCTATGTCACAAATGGTTTGTTCCCCAGGATTTTTTTTTAGATCATTTTATTTTGAACATAAATACAGATAAAAGAACACAAAACCTACACAAGAGAAGGTGTCCAAAAAGGAGTAGGTGGAAATAAAACTTAAGAATAAGAGCGTAGCGCTCAGTTCCTTGTTTTCCAAAAGCCAACAAGTATAATGAGTTTGGGAAGTTTCCACCTGCACATATGACCTCTCACCTTGAGCTCAGCCACCTGGGAGGAGATGTGCCACATGAGGCTCTCACTGAGGAACTTCATGCCGTAAGGCCCCAGCAGCTCGGACAGGGACCTCATCTCTGTGAAAGATGCGCACTTCACATTACCCACCAGAATGGTGTCATTTCACAAGGTCAGAGTCCAGCTCTACACGCAACCCACTACAGCGTGGTTCATTCACTAGTGACATTGGTGGCACCCAGAGAGATTTCAGAATGATGCAAGTGATTTGAGTTTATTTAGCTCCTGCAATATGTGCTGTGGAGTTAAAAACAAAAGCAAGCAATTGTATGTTTGCATTTCATCTAATGGCGGGCAATTTTCAAGTGTAAATCAATTGCAAATTACAGATAATGATTAGAACTGTGCACTCAACCAGAAACTCAACCTTAATCATCTTGACCCAATTCTCAGGTGTAACAGCAGTGAGTAAGATGTGTTTGCGGAAATTCCTAAGAAAACACGTAAAAGCCCAATACATCATCATCACTTCTTGCCCACTCACCAGATATATCGGAGTACTCCTCTGCGTTAAAGGTCAGCTCATTCTCCGTGGGGAGATTGACAAATGCCTTCATGGCTGGGAAGTAAGCAATATGCCCATTGCTAACTTGGCGCAATAAGGTTTCCAGGTACCTACAAAAGAGAAGACATGGTCCTCACTGTGGCCATTTGCATGAGATGCATAGCAACACAACCTGCCCCAAAATTTTTTCCTCACCGCGACAGAGTAACCTGAGGTGCCCTGTTAATCACCCACATGCTAGTGGAATCTACTCAAGAAGTATATTAGCTGAAGTGAATACAGTGCTCAAATGCAAACAGTCGGTTAGCTATTTTTCAACACACAAGAAAAACAGGAGAGCTCATTCTAGGTCAAATGGCTGGGCTAGAGTGACAGTCCGCATATAGCTGATGCATCACAGATAATACACCACCCGCCAAGGTTGCAGGCCTGCCCGCACTTGCACAGCATTACTAACTGAGCCAAGTAGGAGCCTATTCACCGAAACCTCGGAGGAGAATGGATTTAGAGTCTGTCAGGGCACTGGTGGTTCTCACCAGTTAGTATACAGGCTTGTGATTGTGGGCTCTCCATGACTGTCAAGATGCTGGGTCTGCTGCAAGAGTACGTTGTTGAACACCCTCGTAATGTCGATTTGGACGTAATTTTCGATGGACTGGAGCACAGTCATGTAGGCACGCACGCTGAGCAGGAGCTCGGACGGTTTGGCGATCTCCTGGGTGGCCTGGTTGTACATGGTCATCCCAACGATGGACCTGAGATGGAATGCAGAATTGTCAAAAACGTGTTCAGCCTCGGACGGCAGCGAGAGGGGAGAAGGTCCATCCTGCAGCGATGGCCGAATTCAGGACAGATCTGCTTTCTCTCCGGACCATGGGATACGTCACAGAGCACAGAAGTACAAACAGTGCTACTTTAAAAATAACAGCACTATGACAAAACACACTCTGATAAATTAACAAGATCTATAAACAACATATTAATAATATTTTGTGATGCAGTTAGGAGATTGCTAAAAGCACGAGGGAGAAAGCAATAGGCTGTACATGATGACAGAAGGCACCGGTGTCTTTGGAATAAGGCTGTTTTTGAGGTTCGTAGCCAGAAGCAGTTTGCCAAGAAATCTGTTTCATGGTCTTGAATCCCGCAGTGGAAACTTCCAGTCGTTTCTCGGCCCATGTTTACTCAGTTGGAGAAGTTTTTTTTTTTTGTGGCTGCAGTGAAAAATTGGTTGAGCCAAATCTCTCTCCACAAGTCCAATAAATCACAGGAATAAAGCCTATAAACTAAAAGTTGCTAAACTATAAAAGTGTGCTTTTCCCTCTTCAGTTTGCCTTTGAGAGCGCAACAGAGTATTAAAAGAGAAAATCACATCGGACAGACTACACATTACAATCATGTGAGTTGTAAAACATGCATAATAATACGCAGGATAAAATGATAGGGCCAGTAAGGAGAGATCTCGTCTCACTGCGAGACCATAATCTTTGGACCAGGGAAATGACTGTCCAAACACCCGTCTTGTCCCAGGACGTGTGTAAGGCAATGTAAAACGTGTATTAGGGTTCAGGACAGACGACTCACTTGGTGAAGCGGAGCTCCAGATGAGATGTCAGATACTCTCTCGGAGTGAAGGTGTGTTCCCAGACCACCATGTTGGGCACGTAGTTGATGGAGAAGCACAGCTCCGAGAGCGCAGTGTGCAGCTTGTCCAAGCTGAGGAAGGCACATCAGACACCAGTGATTTTTTACAGACAGTTTTATATGGACTAAATGTGGAATAAGGGATTTGGAGAAATGCTAAGGATTGGGACTTCTATGAGCCACCGCTGAGCAATCAGCCCCTTTAATTCCCCGTTAACACAAGATTCTCCCACACCAGACAAGCAGTTAAAACACCTTTATGTGGCGACCACTAGTCAGGAAACCTGGTGCTGACACTAAATTCCCACTAGGTGGCGCTTCCCACAGATGGACAAACGACCATAGCCGCAGGCACTGAATTCGGGTACCGCTTGAGCTTGACTTGTAGCCCTCGAGGAAAACTCCACAGTTCACTGTCGCAATTTTTAACTGAACATTTGAAAATATGCTCACAGAATGAGGGCCAATATCCACATTTGCAAATGTGTACTGAGCCTTGTAAACATGCAGAATAAAAACATGAGCACTAATTTTGAAACACAGGCCTATTCAGCCAATCATGCCTCGAGCAACTCAATTCCCAGCCCTCCGATGCCAGCTTTGTCATGAATTCATGGTGCAAACAGATAGATTTCGAACAACTGTCATTACTGTCCACAGGATATAGCCAATGTATTTGTTCTCAGTATTAGTATTTGCAAATGTTCAGTTTTGAAATTTCAGATATAAATGCCCATTTCTCTGCCCAGAAAAAGTAACTTTTGTGCATTATAGCTCTACTGAAAAGAGGAGTTCTCACAGAAATGAATGCTAATTTACCAAGAAACTAAGCAGAGGAGAATCAATTTTTAGTAATATTCATTTGTGGCGGAAGGAAAACGGTCTTCATGAACATTTAGTGCGAGCCCCAGATATTACCCTCAAACTACTAATGTAAGTATGTTTCATCTGTGCTTTTACCATATTCAGATCACATGGTGCGTGTGCAAAATTACTGTGCAAGTGCTTTTTTGCATGTTTGTGAATTTTACATAGTTTCAGGGGAAACATAAGTCATAAGATTTGTTTCAATAACAAATAACAAATAATAATTTGTTCCTAAGTGGACGTAAGGGCGCTCGGGAGTATCCGCTTTTGAGTTCATGTAACTTGTCTGCAATTCCACTGATAACTGAAGACTAAACACTTGCTGGCCAATTTTTTTTTTGGTCCATGCATCATGTATACAAAATGTACGCCTTGATGGAAGCCAGATCTAACATACCGCAGAATACTGCTACCAGTTATCAGCAAGTTATCTGCAAGTGCCTGCTTTGGCTGAATTACAGCCATGCCATCTGACCAAAGATGTCCATCCCTTATTTTGCATGGTTGTAACATTCAACAATTTCAGTCTTCCTCTTCAGATCGAAATGTATTTCTGCATCCCACTTAAAATGCACACATTTTTTTCCCCACTTGGTCATATTATTATCAGTTAGTGTTGCAACTTCTATTCCAGACAATAGTACAATATTTTACCTTATTAGGTGCTTGTGCAGAAGGGGGCGTTTCACGGCTTTTCCTTCGTATTTTTCTAACTGTGGTAGTTTTGTTGCACATACAGCTTTTCAGCCACAGCCACTGAGGTGAAGAAACTGAGACCAAATTCCTTTTCTCACCATGGACGGGTTCCATTAGGCGCATTACCACACTGTCAGCCAACCGCTCTCCAACAAACCCTGTGTCATCTTTTCCAAGATATGGAAAAGCATTCAGCAAATATTTGGTTCTTAAATCGGCTGCTAATCAGAATTTCATCCCAAATTTGTTTGGTTTGCGAGCCATAATTGCATAAACGGATATTGTGCTTTCGTAGGACTGTTAGGCACTCTCCCTGTATATAGCGGGCCAATAAAATTTTTCCAGATCTCGGAAATTATGGCAAACTAGTCTTTCTTAAGATGTGTCCTTTGCATGTTTTTGTCATCAAAATACAGATGCTGCATGGCGTCTCAGGTCCTATCTCAGAAATTATGGTAAACTAGTCTTTCTTAAGACGTGTCCTTTGTGTGTTTTTGTCGTCAAAATACAGAGGCCATATGGCGTTTCAGAAACCTCTGGCGTGACATGGTTTCACTGAGCACCGGGTCAGCCATTTCAGAAGACCAGTGGTTCTCCAAATCCTTTCTGCATCGGTCACGGATACCTCAGAAATATACTGGGCATGTCTTCAGTTTGACTGCTGGCAAAGCCAAACCAACTGACTGCCCCTTATTGGAGTTTCAGATCTGCTCCCAGATCTCCACAACAACCAAATTCTCAGAGGGGTCAAAATATCATTTTCTGCATGCTGTGCAGGACCCAATTTTTCATTCTTGCTGAAGTGCTTCTAGGAACGCTGCTAGCAATTTTTTCGACCCAAACCTTTCCATATTTTGCCACCCCTTGGCTCATGGACACATTATTATTGATGTCAGCATGACATTCATCATTGGAATCTGATGCACAGATATTTACTCCATTAAAGCCCCTATCTTCAGACTGCATTTCATTTATATTCTGAAGGACTTCCTCTGTTCGCTTAGCTGTGTTGCACTTCATATGTGCAACTGCCCCTAGCAAAAACTTGACCAACAATGCAGCTGCTGGTCTGGTGTTATCAACAGCTAGACATAGTTTAGTTTAACACTAATCATTACAGCCCAGCCAATGCAATTACCCTTTTCATGTGTTTTGGTGGAAGGTACAGTCTGCACCTCCATGCCTGAGTGTCTGCCTAATAGTCCAAAGGGAATCAAATATCTCTGAGGTATTGCAGCAACAAAACAACTGCATGGAGACAGTAAAATTTACAATTAGACCAACTAATATAGTTGGTTTCTAGAAACCGCAAATTTATTTATTTTGTATTATTTTGCTATGCTATTCATGTTACGAGCCTTGTCCTCCACTCGGTGTAGCAACAGCGTACTGACGTGAATAGACCAGAGAGTTTTCCAGCCTCTTTCGTAGGCAGTGTTTTCCACTTTATCAATGACTGGGCGGTGCACGTAGGGTAGGTGGTGTTTTTTTGTGAGCGGGTGGTGCACGTTTCATTTTGGTGATGTTGCGCACTCGATCGCACGTCTTCCAGCAGTCTTTAAATTCTGTTTTTTTTTTTGTATCGGGCGGCATAGGCTTCTCAATGAGCGCATGACCTTTAGAGCTTTCACAAGCCATACACTGAAGACGGGACATTTTCTGCATGTAAGTCTGCTGTAGTTGGCCAAATCTGTAGCCATGTCATAACCTAAGCCTGCGCCAAAAAGGAAGAGGTCAAAATTTGTGGCCTGTGGAGTGTCCGCAAAAAAAATCTCTACCAACGCAGCAGTGGAGACGACGATTATGAATCCATAGTAGCCTCTACGGTAAGTTAAGTATTTTGTAATCAGAATGTATTTTCGTATCTAGAGAAAGAAAAAAAGAGATTCCTTGAAAAGGGCTCATTTACAGTCTCAGTTTATTCGCTTTCATGGTCGGCACTATAAATAAGAATTGAGAGTGAGAATTTAGAGAAACAAACAATAATATATTTTGCTTGGCAGTGATCCGATAAAAAAAGCCTGAAATTGCAGGATAGTACAACCATTCAGGTAAAACTGAAATGTTATTGCTTGTTAAGTGAATGTTTATGACACTATGAAACTAGACAGTCCGGTCGCCTGCAACTGCAGGGATGTAGCCCCCGAAAGCCCGCCTCTCCCTTTGTTTGCCATTATAAGGCCAATACTGTCACCTTGGCAAACTACAAAACCCAAAACCAGTGAAGTTGGCACGTTATGTAAATCGTAGATAAAAACAGAATACAATGATTTGCAAATCCTTTTCAACTTATATTCAATTGAATACACTGCAAAGACAAGATGTTTAATGTTCAAACTGAGAAACTTTTTTTTTTTTTTGCAAATAATCATTAACTTAGAATTTAAAGGCATCAACACATTGCAAAAAAGTTGGCACAGGGGCCTTTTTACCACTGTGTTACATCGCCTTTACTTTTAACGACACTCAGTAAACGTTTGGGAACTGAGGAGACCAATTTTTGAAGCTTTTCAGGTGGAACTCTTTCCCATTCTTGCTTGATGTACAGCTTAAGTTGTTCAACAGTCCGGGGTCTCCGTTATACTATTTTACGCTTCATAATGCGCCACACATTTTCAATGGGAGACAGGTCTGGACTACAGGCAGGCCAGTCGAGTACCCGCACTCTTTTACTACGGAGCCATGCTGTTGTAACACGTGCAGAATGTGGCTTGGCATTGTCTTGCTGAAATAAGCAGGGGCGTCCATGAAAAAGACGTTGCTTGGATGGCAACATATGTTGCTCCAAAATCTTTATGTACCTTTCAGCATTAATGGTGCCTTCACATATGCGTAAGTTACCCATGCCTTGAGCACTAATACACCCCCATACCATCACAGATGCTGGTTTTTGAACTTTGCGCCTATAACAGTCCGGATGGTTCTTTTCCTCTTTGGTCCGGAGGACACGACGTCCACAGTTTCCAAAAACAATTTGAAATGTGGACTCATCAGACCACAGAACGCTTTTCCACTTTGCATCAGTCCATCTTAGATGAGCTTGGGCCCAGCGAAGCCGGCGGCGTTTCTGGGTGCTGTTGATAAATGGCTTTTGCTTTGCATTGTAGAGTTTTAACTTGCACTTGCAGATGTAGCGACGAACTGTAGTTACTGACAGTGGTTTTCTGAAGTGTTCCTGAGCCCATGTGGTGATGTCCTTTACACACTGATGTTGGTTTTTGATGCAGTACCGCCTGAGGGATTGAAGGTCACGGGCTTTCAAAGTTGGTTTTCGGCCTTGTGGCTTACGAGCAGTGATTCCTCCAGATTCTCTGAACCTTTTGACGATATTACAGACCGTAGATGATAAAATCCCTAAATTTCTTGCAATAGCTCATTGAGGAATGTTGTTTTTAAACTGTTCCGACAATCAGCTCACGCATTTTTTCACTAAGTGGTGACCCTCGCCCCATCCTTGTTTGTGAATGACTGAGCATTTCAGGGAAGCTGCTTTTATACCCAATCATGGCACCCACCTGTTCCCAATTAGCCCGTTCACCTGTGGGATGTTCCAAATAAGTGTTTGATGAGCATTCCTCAACTCTCTCTCTTTTTTGCTACTTGTGCCAGCTTTTTTGAAACATGTTGCAGGCATCAAATTCCAAATGAGCTAATATTTGCAAAAAATTACAAAGTTTACCTGTTTGAACATTAAGTAACTTGTCTTTGATGTGTATTCAATTGAATATAGGTTGAAAAGGATTTGCAAATCATTGTATTCTGTTTTTATTCACGATTTACACAACGTGCCAACTTCACTGGTTTTGGGTTTTGTAAATTGATAGGTGTCATAACTTAAGTATAACCAGGGGTTAAAGTGGGCCGGAACCGTCCGGAAGGTGCGTTCCGCCACCTTAGTTTGAATTAAAATATTTATTTGACTAAAGCTGCTTTCACACCAGATGCTCAACAATTTTTTCGCATGACAGATTACATTCAAAGCAGTGGCGTAGCCAGAGGGTGGGCCAAGACACGCTATGACAATAATTAGTCCTGGCTAGTTCTCAATCATTTTCCTTTATTGACACATTTTCCAATTATCGGAATTTCCAACTGAAGACACTGTTTCTCTCCATATGCGATCTAAAAGCGATTAAATCATTGGCAAAATTCAGTACAGTTGCGGAACAACAACAGAGAATTGAGTTGCACAAAACCTCGGTTTGAAACAATTATTAGTCCTGACCTGTTCTCAGTCATTTTCATAACCGAAGGTTCACTCCAAGAGCACTCCACACTTAACAGGTGCTGCTTGTTCTCCCCGATTAGGTAAGATGATAATCATCAATCTGGATGCGTACTTGTTGAATTTAAATCAATGTTATTCAAAATTGCATACCTGACGACTCTCACGCAAATAGCTGGAGCCGGACGCTTCTTATATCCAATTGAACTGCTGAGTGCCACTTTAAAAAAAAAAAAAAATCAACCCACACAATACTGAGAGTGAAAGTCTGCGTTTCATTGGAACACGGACCAGTTCAATCAACGCAAAGCATTGGCTTATTAATAAGAAAATAATTTTGCTATACTGAATTTTGCCCATGATTTCATCGTTGTTAGATTGCATATGGAGAGAAACCATGTCTTCAATTTCTAATTACGATAATTGGAAACCGTGTCAATAAAGGAACATAACGTGTTGCTGAATACCCCTCTGTCCGGGCAAGATTTCCTGCCTCAAGGTCACAGCGCTAAGGTCAAAGGCGAAATCCAGTAAAAACAAGACCTTGCACATCTATGGGTCATATTGAGTTACCATTCCAAATTTGGTGAAGCTGCGATCATTAGATGCTGAGTACTGACCCGGACAAGATTTCCATGGTCAAGGTCTTGGAGCTAAGGTGAAAGGTCAAATCCAGCAAAAAACCTGACGCTGCACATCTATGGGTCATAGTGAGTTACCATTCCAAATTTGGTGAAGCTGCACTAATTTTTTGCAGAGTACTGACCCTGACAGGTTTTCCATGGTCAAGGTCATAGAACTAAGGTCAAAGGTCAAATCCAGCAAAAAACCAGACGTTGCACATCTATGGGTCATAGTGAGTTACCATTCCAAATTTGGTGAAGCTGCGATCATTAGTTGCCGAGTACTAACCCGGACAATATTTCCAGGGTCAAGGTCACAGCGCTAAGGTCAAATCCAGCAAAAAAAACCGACGGTGCACATGAGTTACCATAATAAAATTGGTGATGCTGCGATCATTAGTTGCCGAGTACTGGCCCGGACAAAATCATGGACGGCGACTGATGATAGACGGACACGCAGGTGACGACAATACGGCCAGAGTCGGCCGAGGGGTAAAAATGATTGAGAACTAGCTAGGACTAATTGTTGTCATAAAGGGATGTGTCTTGGCCCATCCTCTGGCTATGCCAATGATTCAAAGTCAACGCAGAGACGCAATTACTCTTTATCTTTATATGCTTTATCTGCATATCTGCAGTTTAGGTTGTCCGGATCAATTTCAGGTTGCCTAGACAACCGGATAACTGCTTATTTTGAACACTGAAGTGTTTACGGATTCAAATGTGGCAGTGGTGGCGGAGATGAGTATGAATCCATAGTAGCCATCCAGAGAGCTACAATAAATGGCAAACGCCATGCATTTGAAAACAGGCTTATTTATGTACAGTGCTTAACAAAACCAACTTATACCACAGTTGCCCTAATTTAACAGTGTTGCGAATTACCAAATTACCAATTTTTATGCTTCTGTAATGGTTAATCCACCAGTATGCTAAAGCTCTTTCACTGAAATGGTATTTTAATGCTTAAATATAACTAGAGCACTCGGCAACCGAGTACATGTATCCCCCGAAGGCCCCCCAGATGGTCCCAGAGTACCCAAAATCAATAGGTGTCGTGAACTTACCATAATTCATGTCCCTGCAAAATTTGAAAAGAATCGGTGCACTAATGTGGGCTGTAGAGCGTTCACAAGAAAATCTCTGCGGATGCGGACGCGTGGCGAGGCCAAATCCATAGTATCCTCCGAACTAGTTTGAGGGATACAATTATTGTTGATATCCATCAATTTTCAAATTTACTGTTTTAAAAAACAGCAGAAATAATGGTAAAGTATTTTTTGATTAAGAGGCCAAATAACAGTTCTTTTCTTGCATTCCTGAACATAAAAATTAGTTTTAGTGGTTGAATACAAGAATGTAAGCTGTTATCAAGGCCAAAGGAGGCCATTAGTTGTTTTTTGGTTTTTAAGTGCGAATAAGGACTATTTAGTGGTTTCAGTTCATTATTTGCCAAAAAAATAACAAAATAATTTTTGTTTTTAAACAAGTTTTTGACAAATTTATTAAATATTCGTGTTTCCTCATTTTTTATGACAGGTGGTCTAATAAATTTGTTAAGCTCTGTACATTTTGTTAAGCTTTGTACAATTCTCCTCAAGCTAATGACACATCGGCCGACCCCCTCATACAGGGGTCAGTGAAACCTTGGGCCACCCGGTCTTCTAAACATGTAAACATCCGAAAATGTGGAAAAAACAGAGACAAAAAAGAACATTTAAATGTTATAAAAACTGAACCTTAACATCCTTACAGCACATATGCAGATAATAAACAATTAAGGTAGATATTGTAACTCCAAATGCAAGTAATTTTGGGAAAGCCACCCAAGTGAACTTGGCAGTCAAAGTGACAGCTCAAGGCGCTTCTAGTGTTGAAGAGGCAGTTGGCCACAAAGGGGGTGTGTGTGTGTGTCCTTTCACAGCGGATTGGGATGACCGCTGACCGCGGTTGACAGCTTGCGGCGGTAATCTGACGAAGCGAAACTCAATCCTCACCCCCAAACCCTCTGACCCCGCCGCTGCGCTGTAAGCTGAGACGCCGCCGCTTACTTGGTAACCAGAAGCCGGTTCTTCCTCATGCTCTCTACCCCTGGCTTCTCCCGCTCCGGCTCGCCCTTCTTCCCCGTCTGTTTTTTCGACTTCTTGTTCACTGCCTGACTGATGGTTTTGGCGCTGTGTTTCGGCAGAAGCTGTTTCAAAGGTTGGGGGGTAAAGAAGAAAAAAAGGAGATTTCTAACACCTGTAACCTTACATGTGACACTGAAAGACTGCACCCGTTGGCCAGTCGGTCAGGAGGGTCGGCCAATAGGAAACAGCTGCTGCAGTGCTAAGAAAACATCTCGAAACCTGCCTCATTCACACCTGCAGAGAACTGCACAGAAACTCCTGGAAGACACCAAAAGTTTATGTGAATATAACCCTACGCTGAATGTTATCCAATGCCTGCTTTTGAGTCCTCTACATTTTGTTTGATTTTCTACAAATTATGCCAATTTATTTTTGGTAACCACATGACCAGTGAGGGCAGAGAGGTGCCAGTAAAGAGGCCCGCAATTGCTCGGGACGAGGGCCGCACCTGGTCGCTCAGGGTGCACTGTTCCGTGCAGATGTCGGTGATGAGATTGCGCGCCTGTTTGGCCATTTCATCCAGGAACATATTGCACAGGGACAGGCTGCGGTCCCCGATGTGATGTCGCTGCAGAGGAAAGCCATAAAATGCATGTTAAAAATGACACACGAGAAGGATTTTCGACAATCACATCTTCGCCTTTTCATTCAGTGCTGCGCGGTCTAAACGAGGGCCTTGAGTGAATTGCTGCAGACCTTGTAAGAACAAAGAATATTTCAATATTTCGGAGCGGAGGGGAGCAGGACCTTTGCCGCATCTGCACAATCTTTTTCTCCCACTATAAACCACAGTGGGGATTTTTCTAAGCGAGATGAAATTTTTCCTGGAAACTTTTAGAGCCTTTCCAACATAAATAAAGGTTACAGCTGTCCAAAGCTGAGCTGAGTGGACAGAGAGAGAGAGACTGCTGACACCGAGGCTTTTGTGTTTGAATAAGGGAAATCCAAGCCTTCGAGGGCCCACTAAATCAAATCTATTCTAAGTGCTTTCAGATCACTTTTTCGTCTAATAGACACTTTGACTTCTTGCAACCCATACAGTAATTCCTGCGTGCCACTTATTCTAGCAATGGTAGGTAAACTATTGAGAAGTGAGGGTGCCATTTGCAGGAGTGCAATGACAGTGAACAGTACGGTAATTTGGAGGGACAGACTCACATCTCAGTGATCGGCATAATTGAGCGGCGGACTCACGAGGGCAGGCTAATACCTCACGTATTCAATGCCACGATATGAACAGAGGAAGCTGTACTTGTGCATGTGAACCATACACCTTTAATAATTCCTGCGTTCCGGTGCTGGGCTTTGGGTGTAAGCCCAGTGGAGGGGGATCCGGCACGATTACATGGTTCTCCCCTACATCGGCCCCAATTTCCCAGCGTGAACCCTGTGAAACTTTCTCGAGGTGAAGAAGGCAGAACCATTTCCCACAGAGAGCACAGTCATCCACTTAGAGGGGAAACTTCTTTTTAAAATGTCTGATATCGCCTCCCGCTAAAGTCATGGTTTCAAACAGCTGAAGGAAACCGATGCGGCGACGGTGGATTACCTCCTCCGGGCAGAGCTCGTGGGTGCAGCTCATGAAGTGCGTGCAGAGCAGGGGAAAGGAGATGGAGTGGCGTGACTGGGACGGCAGTTCGAGGCACTGCTGGAACATCTTCTCAAACGCTCGGCTGTAAAAGCTATCAGAGGAGAGATAGGGAGGTTAACACCTGGCAGCGCCGTACTGTTCGACTCCCGTACTCGCTCTGAACAGACCGTCCCGTTTGGACCCAAGGGAGGGATAAACAGGAAAGCATGAATCAGTGCGCAGACATTAATGGCAAATTAGTTATTTGTGCAAACTGGATAAATGACGGCACTGAGAAGTTGTCCGAATCTACTAACGGATGCTGGGTCCTGCCAGTACAAGATTCTGTCGTGACAAAACTGATGGATATTTATGCTGTGAAGGGGCAATGGGTTGATTAAAAAATGAGAATAGCAATTTCAGAGCCAGACAAACAAGCTCCGAGCTCCGCTGAGGACGAGTGAATATCCATGTCATAACTTAATTTCAAAAATCCTTAAATTATGGCTATATTAACACACATGACACTAATGAAAGACTGAAAAAAATTAAGCATTAACACTGAACCTGAATTTCTCAAAAGCCTGGATGTAGAATTTTCTAATTTTCACAGTGACTATTCAGAATATCATAAGGAAGTCTCACAACAAATTAAGAAAAAGTTATCAGCCAGTTTTTGAGATATTCAGATTTGGAGTAAAAAGTTGATGCTGGACAGACGGACGCTGGACAACTTGGCACTTCCGTCACAGTGGAGCTATAAACTTAACAAAATACATGAAATATGATACAATTCTGAAAACAACATTAGTCTTAGACGATTACTTCTCATTTAATGTAAATATAATAAAACAATAATCTTTTAGCAGGGCTTCAAGAAGATATTCAGATTTTCACCAGAAGATGGAAAGATCTGAGGTCTCCACCAGCATGTCCACCAGAGAGTCGACCATTTTGGTGTGAAAGATGATGGTGTTCATCATCTTCCCCAGATCTCTGTGGTCTGCGATTCCCAGCGAGGCCTTCGAGACGCTGGTGTAAGCCTGTTTCAGGAGGAAAAATTGTAAAAGCTCATCAGAGTATGAAATGCATGAAGTCCTGCACCAGCATCCACCATTTTAAAATCCAGTTAATACAAGTGATTGTTATTTGTAGATCTCCAAGTACTAAAAGAGTGATTGAATCCTAAAAAGAGCTTGACTTTAATTCGCCGGTTGTTAGTCTGCTTACTTTACAAAATAAGGCTTCTTTGAGCAGCCCAAACTTTTGGACTCCATTGAAACAAGTGAATTATTATCCTTCAATCTCGGACTGTCTTACCACTTAAATTTTCAATACATTTCTTGAATGGAATCTTAAACCGTTTAAATGTTGTGCAGTCATTAACAAAGTGTGTCCAAACTCTTTACTGGTATTGTACGTATTCGTATGCGTGTGAATGAATGGGCACGCACTGACTCGTCCACTGAGCTGACCCATCTTTCCTGATGCTTCCCTGACCAGCTTTCAAGCTCGGGCATTCAGAGAGGCAAGACCAACCCAGACGCTCTTCAGTGTCTCATCAGTGAAATGCTTCCAAAGAGCAGAACCCTGCTGCTGTTGCTAATTTGCCGAAGACCGCTGACTTGAATGAGTGACCTCATCCAGAGCTGAGCTCAACCACTATGAGTGAGTAGGTCAGGGGAAAAAATAAATAAATAAAAAATACTGTCATCTGACACGGGCAACTGCTGACAGCTCAAGAGCCTAAAGGGCTAATAATTCTCGGAGGGAGCAGCACTTATCTATGGGCAGGTGCTCTCAGTCCTAATCACTCATGCTCAGATAGCACAATGCAGTAGTTCAGCCCATTTCAGCAAAGGGACGGGGGGAGCATCCGCAACCAAACTATTTTAAACGAGTCAACATTTTTCATCAATATACCATTCCGCCATGGAATCCTGTTTTCAAACCCAATAAAAGTCATGAATAGTAGCGCACACACACACAAAATTTTATGCATCTAGGTAAAGTGGTTTCAGAGAGAACTTGCCCCCACTTCTCCAGATGGATGGATGAACTGATTCACTCCACTGCAACATCCCAGCTGCACTTTGTGTCATGGAGCAGAATGACAATAATGCCGTTTAATTGGCTCCTCTCATTCTGGTCACCAATGAGAGAGAGGGGGCGGGGAGAACATTTCGGCTTGCTAACACTTACTAAAAACATCAAGATTCGTAGCATCCCTTTTACCCCCCTCCTGTCACAGACACAGTGGACTCATCCACATGACCTCAGACTGCACAGGCTCAGTCGCTTCGGCCTCGCGGCTCATTAGCACTGAGAAGGACAAGATCCTAAACGCCCCTGTCTCATTAGCAGCAGAATGTGCTAATTATGCCTGATGAGACACATCGCACCATCTGATCCCATCTCCCCCCCCCCCCAACCCCCAGCCCATCCATTTACCAGGAGGTTCCCCAAGAACAGAAGCACCGTCACTTCGCCCGAAGCTCACCTGTAATCTGAACCAGTCCAGCCGCATTCCTCTGAAATCAAACACATCCCCGTCTTCCACTGCAACGACCAATCAGAAACATTGCTCTCAGATGATGGGATTGGCTTCTCTGCTCGTCTCAGCTTGTGCTCGATATCGGAGGTAACCGCTCGCGGCATCGCTAGCTACTGACTGTGGTTCAAGTCCATGAGAAAATCATGGCGGTGGTTGTTTCAGAACATCGGGACACTGAGGTTTCAGGATCTCCTGAACATGTTGAAATTACTCTATAAATGAATACCATTTAACCTGTGCTTTCAGCTAAAAGTGAATTTGGACATGGATCATAATGATATGCAACAATATCTCGTTTTCTGCACGATTTCTAATAAAACAGAGGCCAGAGAAGCACTCAAGGAGTGTTGTCCAAATTACCTTGTTTGACGTTGAGAGAAGTCATGGTGTTTACAAATGAGGACATGATGATTGACTCATCCTCTGGACAGACGGACAGGTTCTGGAATAACGGCATTAGTTCAACACTGTCAGAGCCAATTAGTATGATTCGAAGAGCATTACAGTTCAACAGTTTCAGGTATCAGAGAGCTTCACATGATAAAATACTGAGAATCTACAGCAAATAATGGCTTTAGGACTTGAACGTGGAGAATTTACTACAGACTAGGCCTCCATCTAGTGGTGAAAGAGAGATCCTGATTATTTCTAGTCAAAGCATGAACTTATATGCAAGTTTTCTGACCCAGTCATCTGACCACATGAAAAATGATGAATAAAACAGACAGGGGACACTGGGTATCAAACAGGACCTCACCTGCACGAGCTCGTTCAGCACCACCGCATCAAACCCTGAGAGGTACTGCACGTAGTAGCGCTGCATGACTGGACCGTACTTGCGCACGTGAGCCCTCAGCTCCTCCATGTAGAAGATGAGCTCTGCAATATGCCTGGAAAACATCACAACACAATCAGTGAAGGTCTCAGCCAATGAACTCTCGCCGTCACCCTCCCCTTGCTACCGGCATGGCCGAGCCGCCCAGCGTCATTTTAGAGGAGTCAAAACAGCATCATTTTGGCAGTCAATATCAATACCAGTGCAACTATATGATTTTCATGAAAAAGAAATCCTTTGCAAGAGATCCAAAAATTGCACCTGAAGTACTAAGTCACAAATACGTCATCAGAATCGGAACACAGTACCACTGATGTAAAGATCAATGCAGATAACTGAAAACATGACTTCTCCTTCAAGTATTTCAAAAGATATACCGAAGCAAAAAAAGAATTCATAGGACTACACAAAGAATGGGACAGTGGCAGGTAACCAGGTCACAGAAAACAGCAGCTACATACAAACTCCGTTAAGACTTACGCCCCCCTTCTAAGTGAACCATATTACGTTACATTCAGTGACGTGTTAAGTTTGCATGTTCCCTGTGTGTAAAAGGGTTTCCTTCGGCTACTCTGGTGTCCTCTTACAGCCCAAAAAACGAGCATGCCCTGTTAATCTGAGACTTTAAACTGCCCAAAGGCATGAATGTGTGTGAGTGAGTGGTGTGAGAGCCCTGTGATGGATTGGCGAGCTGTACAGGGTGGGTTCCTGCCCGTCGCCTACAGTTGGCTGAGACGGACTCCAGCTGCCTCGCCTCCCTGAGAAGGGAAAGCAGTTCAGATAATGGATGAATGGATGGATTCAACGGCGTATCCTCAGCAGTGTGAGCGCACGAGCTCAACAGCACATTTCTTACAGAAAATGTTGACCCTTTTTTCCTCTTCACTGTTGCAGTGACAGAAGCACCTGTGTAATTCTAACCTTCAGAGATATTGTAAAGTTGCAAAAATAGATGGAGGGACTGTGTGAAGAATCCTTTGTTTTCGGACAGAACTGGCGTGATGTAGCCGTTAATGGAACATTCTAGCATGAATCTAGCGCAAAGCCGACAGAAGCAGCTACACCTATTGATTTGCCTTTTTAAAACTGTCCAGAGACAATATGACTCAACACCCAGTTGACCAACCATCACCTCAACTGTAACTCATTTCCTAAATTATGAAGGACTACATACAAGGGCCTAATGCCAAGGCCTGAGAGAAGCGAGGAGAAAATGATGCTAACATCCATCTCAGCTTTATTACCCATCTAATGTTCACTGTCCTCCTGTTCTGAGGATGGAGAGTTCGGGCTCCTTTACCCAGACTTTTCACTTCAAAATCTGGAGTCTTCAATTGAGGGCCTGAGGTCAACTTTTTGAGAATGATTTTGCATGTTTTGATGTCCATTTGCCACAAGGTGTCATGACCAACCCCCGTCCTCCTCCCTCATTGTCAAAGACAGTCGCCATGGGCCCCAACCTCAGGTTTGCTCTTTCGTGATGATTTGGTTCCCGTAATGACTAGTGAAAAATCATACAGCAGGCATCAGCAGATCAGGTTCCTTCTGCGGAAGAATTCTCCGTCAAAAACCAACACTGGCACACCGCTAGCATTTAACATACAGATGGTCATCCAAAATCAGTGTGATTTATGCCTTTAGATATCTTTTATCATCCCCATGGAAACAATAGACAGCGGTTTGCAGTGTGTAGTCAACACTAGTACCTGCCACAACAAAAACACACAATGCATTTGACAGGTATGAGGTCGCCTTCGGTTTTTCTTTCTACCATCTCAGCCCCAGTTATCTCCCACCTCAACCTCGTGTCACTGGTGCCTCGTTTCGATTTTCATTTGTGGCGGCTAAACCCGTAGCAGCCACTCCAGGACAATAACCTCCCAGGACAGATCCAACACCCTAAGAACCCTTTCAGAGGATCTGGGGTCACCCTCCAGTCAGTACAGTCGCTGCTTAGAACCACTGACAGTAGGTCACAGGTGAGGGACTGTGTCAGCGGTCAGCCTTCTCAGGAAGTAATTTTCAAACTGTGAAGAGCCTCTTACTTGTCAATGAAGTCATCCGTGCTTTTTTTCTGGATGTTGTCTGCGTGCCTCAGAAGCCAGACGATCTCGTCCCGGGCGAAGGACAGGGCCATGAACACAAAAAGGGCCTGCGGACAGAACAGTATCCTCAGGAGTGACCACAGCAGTGCCCGAATACAGAGCTTAATGTTAGTCTTTAAGGATACATCCACACCAATACGTTTTCATTTTAAAATTCATAACCTTCGCTACGTTTTTGCCTAGTGTCCACACTACTCCGGACTTTTCGAACCCCTATAATGGAGTCTTTTGAAAATGCTGCCGACACGTTAAAGTTTTTTAACTCCAGAACTGCGTCACAGTCTAGAGGGAGATCGTTTTTGTTTAAAAAAATAAAAATAAATAAACACTTCAAAATGAAATTGTATCAGTGTGAGCACAGCCTAAGTGCCCTGTTCCATGACTTAATCATTAAGCCTCCTTCTGGTCCTAAATATTCTTATCTGGCCATGCGGATGTGGTTTCATAATTCTGTTGACAATTTAGGACTCCCATGAGAGTGCTAAATCAAAGCATGAGAATCAAAAGGATGCCTGAATCTAGGATATCAAGGTAACCACATAAGCTAAGGTGGGACCTCGTAAAGTCTGGTGCAAAATTTCTGGCACCTTTGCTCCAGACCAAAGGAGAAAAGGACTATCCAGACCGCTGCCAGCAGCAAGTCCAGAAGCCGCGCCCTGTCATGGCATGGGTTGGTATCAAAGGGAAGATGCTGTTCTCTGAGAGCAGCCTGAGTGCTGAGAACTACATGAGATTTAGGAGCGACATTCAAGACAACATCCTGTCATTACATTACTGAGGCATGACTGCTTAACAAAAGGGTGCAGGTGTTGTAGCCCTGACTCGTGCCCCATAAAGAATCCATCCATCCAACCCTTATCTACAGCTCCTCTACCTCTCCAGGGCGCACACACTCATTCACACACTCATGCACCACTCATTCACACATTCATACTAATTGGCAATTTAGAGTCTCCAATTAGTGACATGAATGTCTTTGGACTGCAGTAGGAGACCAGAGAGCCCAGAGGAACCCCACAGGTTCACGAGGAGAACGCGTGAACTCCAGAGAGGCCCCAGGCCCGATTTGAACCAACAACCCGGGACAAAATGGGACAGAAGTGAAACACGTAATCGTTTGGTGTCTCAGGCCTTTAGGGTTGTGACGAGTAATGGGAAGATTATTAAGTGGTAAATACATTACTTTCCCAAGATTTTTTATTAATTTGTTGCAAGAATCAAAATTAAAGTAAGAGTTTATTTTTTAAAAATCTATAAAATTCATGTGGTGGAACATAAAACAGTTTTCAGTGTAAATCAGATGAGAGGATTTACAAATCAGCACTTTCAGTTTTTTAAATTTACCACACGGTCCAAACCCTTTTCTGATGTGAGGCTGTACAAATGTACGACGCCTCATATTGAAGCAGGTTCTGGAAATACACTGACCTCACACGGTATGTGACGGAGACGATGGGTTTAAAGCACAGATGCAGTACCTTTGGGCCGAGAAGTCCCGGCTGGTCCGCAAGAACAGTCGCCAACTCTTTCAGTGCTGACCGAAGGAACTTCCGGCGCTCTCTGTGCATGGAGCCGCTTCATGAAACAAACGCAGAGTTGAGACAGAACTGCACTGATGCGAGGTACGACAATAACCAAAAATACCCAAGGCAGTGTTTGTGGGGGCAAAGATACTTACGCGTGAGACAGAGCCGATTCTTTACATTCTCTGATGTCAGTAATGCGCTTGTTGTACCTGCAGTATAACAGAGTTCAGATTTAGTGTCGGAGTCAAATTAACCCCCTAGGGGCGCTAAATGCAGCTATTTTTGCTCAATAACGGAATCAAAATCAAAGCTGCTGAAAGCCTATCTTGCGGCGACTTGGGAGCTCTTTTAAACAAGCTGCCTCATGAAAGGTTTTCAACAGTACAAGATAATTAAATTCATATTTAAAAAAAACTTATTTCAGCGCTCTAAGGGTTAAGGTTAAAAATTCATAGAAGACAACAAAAAAATGGAAAACTGTACAGGCCAAAAAACGTCATGAAAACCATCAGTAATAATCAAACTAAGAGCTAGAAGAGATCACCAAGTTATTCAGCTCAACTTAGCTGAAAATACTTATTGTTCTAATTTCTAACTTGTCAAACTTAAGAGAAATTTAAAATTGTTATGATCCATGGTCGGCCGGACCAAACAAAGTGGAGACCAAGCAAATTATAATACAAAAATAGAATAGCGTAAATATGAGAAAAGTCATCCATTCAACCAGGCTAAGAGAAAGAAGAAAGAAAAAGGACCCAGTGGCAACAAGAGGGCTAAAACAGCTCAGCAGGAAATAGTGGCCTCCTGCTTCCAACCACCAGCCATATTTTTATAGGGCTGGCTTCCAATTAACCAATTAAGCTGGTTAATCTGTTGGCCAATCACGGTCCTACATGGAAAAAGAGAAAAAACACACGACCGCAGAGACCAAAGACATGGAGAATACCCCAAGATCTTAACAAAATCAATGATTTGTTGTCATTTGGCATGAAAATGTTTTATGATTAACCCTTGAAGCGCTGAAATAAACTTTACAAAAATATAAATTTGATAATCTTGTGCTGTTAAACCTATTATGTAAACCTATACATGATATTAAAATCAAAGCTGTTGAAAACCTATCATACTTTGTACATCATTGAGTAACAATAGCTGCATTTAGCGTTCTAAGGGTTGATCTGCTGCATTTGTAGATACGCCGTTTCATCAGTTACAAAAGCCGTACCCCCTGATGTTGACGAACAGGTCCTCGGCAGCCTTGTGCATGTGGAAGACCTCGTCTCTGAAGAGGCACAGGCAAGTGCTGCTCTGTAGGGCCAGCTTCCACAGGCTGAGGGCTGCTGGGTCACTGTTCAGAGTCGCGTGGCACAGGATAAACCCAACTGTGTAGTGACATGGGACTTCAGTCATAAAGTGCATCCGTTTAAATTAATTTCAACAAATAAGTGATTCGCTTGTGCGTCACACTTCAAGTTTTCAGCCTTGAATGTGCTGCACTTCCGTTGCTCAGGCAAAGTCAGTGCCACCACTGAGAACGGCATGTGGTACGTCAAAGATGGTCAGAGTCAGTTTGTGAGCAGGATGAAATGACAGCTATTTCAACATCCTGTATTCTACACTTACATACGATCCACTTTTCCATAGTATCCAGGGACAGGTATTCACAGGGCATCTGAAACAATGGATTCAAAGGGTCAGTAAATCAGCCATACAGCAGGACTTGGATCGCACTCCAGATGTTCTGCCCAGAATGAAGGTCAGCAGTCATGGCATTTTTGTGAAGAAAAAAAAGGCACAGGGGTCACACATAAGATGTCACAGCATTCAACAATCACATCGCAGGTGAGAGGCTAACTGCTCATTTTCATTTGTAACATAAGAAAATGCAAACAAAATGTGACATACAAGTCAATCATATCCAGGACCATGATGATGAGCAAAATATACATTTCATCTTCAGTTGGCAGAGGATAAACATAGTCAGGTTTATTCTGATTGGTTGGCCTGCACCTGGACATGTAACAATTTTCAAAATTCACCTGCGAATATTCAATTACATTTATAATACAAGAGGCCCATGGGCCTAAACGGTCACCTGAGTTGTATAAAAACTGATGCTATTGATGTCAATGAACCGAATATACCCAAAAGTATAGTAAAGTTCACCCCCACCCCAGGGGCAAACATGGAGCTCGAGGGTCATGAAGTTCAAAATTTTGATAAAGCACCTCAAGAGCCTTCCATCTATGAAGAGAACTGTTTTCCAGTGTACCTGGGTCTGGAGAAGAAGATCTTTAAAATTTCAGCCGATTTGACCAGTTTTAGCTCCGCCCCTCAGTGCCCCTGGGGATGAGCACCATATAATTCACAATTTTGGTGCATTTTTGACTAAAGAAGGTTCGTGCAAAATTTTACTGAAATCGGGTCAGCGGTTTCTGAGAAGTTCAAAATGTAAATTGTTTACAGACGCACGACGCCGGACAAAAGGCAATGAGAGTCGGTCACTTTGGGACTTTGTCTCAGGTGACCGAATAAAATGTGGAAATCATACATGAAAATATGAGAATCAAAAAATCTAAATAGATAATAGAAGTAAGCAGGTATGATGGTGACACAAATGTGTTCACGGTGTGACCCCCCCTTTTCTTCAATACTCCACGTATTGATCCACACAGTGTTGATTGACTTTGATGATCCATTGAACTACTCAGATAATTAGTCCTTCCTGTCGCAGCAGGGGATTCCTACAGAGATGCACAAAACTAAGGAACTGTCCTTTCCAGCTCAGAGAAAATGCTAAAACGCTTTCTGTGGTCAATGAGCAACATTGCCAGGTGAAAATTAGTTACATTGAAGTTTGCAAAAACCATGGACATTGTCCAAATCTGGATGTTTATCATCTTGTGGTAATCTCTCTCGCTGGATTGCGGAATTAACCTGGCTTAATTTGCCTGTAGCCCCAACAAGGACCCACAGTTTGCAGTGAATGTGATCGAACCTGGTCATTTGTAAGGCCTGCCATCTATTAACTTTACATGGAAGTGCAAAAACGTGCACTACTGATTCCAAATGGCGACGCAGTGCTTCAAATCGTGTGACAAAGGGTCAGCTGACCAATAAGAAAAACAGCACAGATTTCCCCCACTGAAATCTATCTAGGCCATTCGGCCATGTGTCACATGGGTCAATGACAAATAAGCCATTTGAGGTTTTTTTGGTTTTTTATGCATCGTTAAAAATGTACAGAATACATTTAATTGAAGTTGGAAGACTGTGTTTAAATGAATCTTAATGGTTGCACAATATTCACAGGGTTTTAGTACAATTTTAGATTGTATTTGCAATTTCACCAGCCAAAAAATGTCAGGTTGTGCAACCATAAAATACTTGAAAAAAAAAAAAAAAAACACACACACACTTCCCTCTTTTTTTTCTAAGTGATTCTTTTAGTCAAGCAGAGTAGACGCTCTCAGGTATACTAAAACATTACTATTTTGTTGTTGAGCTGGGTATTAAAAGTATTTTGGTTTTCCAAACAATTTAAGAACAATTAAAATATTAAACTTTGTTTATTTCAAAGGTTTTCAATATAAAATTATGCCCCATATTAATATTATATGAATTCATATTTTAAATTACATATCTAATACATTTCACATAGTGTTAACTTGCTCGGACGGTTGCGCCACCTGACATTTTGAGAGTTTGAGATGACAAAATATATATCATTTTAATGATGGACTGGAGATATGCTCAAATTAAACTATACAAATTAACAAATTAAATTATAGAATAAAATGACGTTTATAATGAATCACGTGAAATAATTATAAACCAAAGTAGTGCACTCGGACAATGTCACGTCATTGACTGACGTGTAAATTTGGCTAGTGGTGACCATTGTTTGTCCAGTTATGTGCACTCTTTCAGTTTCTATGCAGCAACACACACAAGCAATCAATTGTTAAATGTAACGCAGTTTAAGTCCACGGCTGCAGTTTTTCGCTTGTGATTTTTTTTTTGATTCAGCGCTGCTTCATCGGCCAAAACGGACAAGCCGCCCCCGTACTCACTGTATCAGACTGGGCAGGATTCAGCATAGTGCTGGGAGCGCTGATTAAGCTCAGAAGCTGCGCATTCCGCCACTGGTCCGCTGACAGGTTCCGCCGAGGGTAGACCATTTGGAGGGAGATGAGGGCGTCTGATAGGGACTGCACAAGAAGGTTTAAAAAAAACCCCAAAAAACAGAAAATGTGAGCTACTTATCAATAGTGAAGTGTTTAGATTTAGAACTGGAGTGTAGATTCACCTTTCCATGGGGAACAAACTCTTCCATCATCTTTTTCAGGGGATTCTCGTAGTCTACAATCATCTGGCCAAGTCTAGGGTATTCCCTGTCACTGGAGAGACCAGAATCAGCATGTCAGCTCAAATACACTCATGTTTCTTTGATGAAGATAATGCCATGAGCTTTAGACTTGGAGAATTAAGTCAACACAGTAGACAGACACCAAATGAAATGGCCAGTACAGTAAAAGCATTGCACATCAACCAGCAGGACCAAAGTGTCAATTCAACAGAGCCAATGTAATTAATAATTAGTCTATTAAGCTGGAGTAATTATGAATGATGTAATGCAGAGTGTGGAGTGTATAGCAGGTACCTTGAGCCGTGTGTCATTTCGTGAGCGTAATTATACAGCCCGATAATTGCTTTTCGCTCTTCAATCCGTGACAGCAGCATCATTAAGGTAGTGTAGGTTACAACTAAATCAAGGTAGTTCCGGGTTAGATCAAAATTTACCGTCTATAGCAAGAAAAGGAGAGCAAAAATGTAATTGAAGTCACAGTTGACTAATAATAACACAGAGGCAGTTGACTTATAATAACTGCATCCACTTAAATGGGTTCGTGAGACTTACAATATCAAAAAAAACCTGACAGACGTCAATAGTGTTGAGAAGTTCACAAACGTGATCCTTAGAGAAAAGACGAGAAACAATTGGGCGGGTTAATTGGACACCTGTCAATTTGAATTTAATTCACTCATCCTAAGAGAACTGACAAATTAAATTTTACACTTACATTTCAATTAATAGATCAAATGGAAAATGAATTGACATGAGGCTATGAATGCTATTAATGTTGCAGATCTTATTTAATGAAAAAACTTACATCACGCTGTAATAGGGTAAGATAAACTGAACTCACCTTAAATTCCATAACATCAACAAATGTGAAATAATATAGTGCCAGATTCTTCAAAATTTCAGACTTCTCCTTCTGAAGCTGAGCGAGCTGTTGCTGCAGAGAGGTGAGCACAGGGGTTTAGGCTGAACACATGGCGAGTGGCATTAAACTAATGTTAAACAATCCAGTAGGGTTCAGTCACTGCTTTTTCACCAGATAATTGTAATACTATTCATTTAAAAGCAATATAGCACTTTCAAAAGTTTAACCCCAGGGGGCAGAATATCCGAAATCATCGCTGACTGAATGACCAGAAGTGGAAGAACCTAACTGAGGAATCGAGGCTATGATCAGAAGAAACCTTTGGAAATTCAGAGGGACGTTATTGAAATTTTTGGACTATTTCCATGATAATCCAATGTTTTACCATCAATTTTTTTCACTTTGTGCCATCCGTCTTCAAAGTTATGAGGGGTTTTGTTGGTAAAACATTTGGTGAAACAGAAATATTTCTCTTAGGTACGCAAGCAGTAAATGAACCCGGCACTGAATTATGATATTTTGAATATTAGTGTACATATGTAGTACATATATAGCTTTCACCCGATTTGAACAACCAGAGAACAAATGTGCACTGCTGGATACTGCAGACTCCCAGATTGTAGTTTGTAATTGTTTTAAAATGAATGCTGTTGCAGATGATGAATACGATCTGCAGCTGCTGGTATGTTAAGTGTGGCATTTCAAACACTGAACATGAATGTACCTAAACAGAAAAGCATATAACACAAAGGCACACAAGGTTATGACAGAATTTTTCTAATATAGGCTGATGAAACTCAGATTAATTTTCTGTACTTCCACAAATTAACAAGCACCCTGTTGTCTTGAATAAACTCTGAGAGCAGCTGCAGTAATCTTACAAGACTCATTAGACACATTCCCATTCAAAAGTTATTCAGCACTTTACTCAGGTTTTTGTTCATATTTTAGTGAAATATAAGCCATTTTATCTTGTGGAAATAACGGTACAAGGAAAGATTTGAATCGTAAGAAGTCAAAAAGAATCTGTCATTTCCCAGGATAGCAACCAAATATTGACAGTCCTTGTCGAAATCAATCAGCTTAGCTGTTTCCACATCGATCGAAAGTAGCTATATTGATCAATCTGAAGATTTAGATTTAAATTTCAAGTAAATTTTCCTTTTTTTAATCTCTGACTGTTTAAAAATCACTGGTATGCAAAAACTTTTGATCAGTAATGCACACAGGTGGCGCCATGTGCAGTGTTGTAGAACATATTTGTCCCCTTCCAAATTTCTTCTGTTTTTCCATAATTTTTCAAATGATCAAACTAATTTTTATATTACATAAAAATAACTTGACTAAACATGAAGCACAGTTCTCAAGTAAAGCAGGCCAATCCAACCTGGCCCTATGCAGAAAAGTACTTGCTCTCTTAGTCTCTTAATCAACCAATGAAACCAATTTAATAACAATTGGGTTCAATTTCACTGAACACACCCATGCATTATAACCGCCAGCCCTGCTGAATCAAACCCATCTGGCAATGTGAAGTAGGCGAAAAGCAGCACAAGATGCCGCAAGCTAAAGAAATTCAAGAATAGATGAGAAAAAGTTGTTGATGTCACCCAGTCTGGAAAGGGTGACAAAGCCATTTCCAAGGCTCTGGAACTCCTGGGAATCATAGTGAGAGCCATTATCTACAAATACAGAAAAACTGTAATGTGGTGAATCATCCACCAGGAGTGGCCAACCAACCAGAATTCCTCCAAGAGCGCATCAACGACTCATCCAGGGACTCACAAATGAACACAGACTAAGATCAAGAGAACTACTGGCCTTACATAGCTCAGTTATGGTCAATCTTCAAGATTCCACTATGACAACAAGACTTGGACCAGGTTCGAATCCGAGCCGTGCCAGAGCTGACTGTCGCTAGCAGCCTTTTGATAGAAGTGCATAACTAACTTAAGAGGGATTAGTCGGTGAGGGTCTGCATTGTTTGCTGCTCAAGGGCCTCCAGCTGGTGAGGCAGGTGCTCGCCAGTGAAATTCTGAGCGATCACATCTTCAGGTCTCCTCCGCCCGTTTTCTGAGGTTGCAAAGTTTCGAGCTACCAGGCAATAAGAAGCAGCAGCTAACAGGCGCGTCTCGTAGGAGAACTGCAAACTGTTTGTGCTTTCCTCAAGATGGCAAAATGGGTCGATTACGAGCATGCATGTAGGCCGATTAGACATTCCAAAATTCCAAATTCTTCTGTGGGCTGATGAATCAAAAGTTGAACTTTTTGGAGGACGTAGGTCCCAGAACATCTGCCATTATGAGAACACAGCATTTCACGATGAGAACTTCATACCAATTGTCCAAAACGGGAGATGGTAACATGATGGTCTGGGGCTGCATTATTGACTCAAGATTGGGGCGACATGCCACAACTGATGGAACCATGAATTCTGCTCTCGACCAGAAAATCCGGCAATCAGTTCAGGAGCTGAAGACCAAGCAGACTTGGGTTACGCAGCAGGACAATGATCCGAAACATACAAGCAAGTCCACTTCTGAATGGCTTAGTTAAGGTTAAAGTTAAGGTTTCGGAGCGGCCCAGTGGAAGTCCAGACTTGAATCCAATCGAGATCCAGCGGAATGACCATAGACAAGCAGTTCATGCTCAAAAATCCACCAATGTGGCTGAATTAAAACAATTCTGCAAAAAGTGAGAGGGCCAAACTTCCTCAACAGTAATACAAGACTCATTGCCATTTACTGCAACTGTTAGATTGAGCGGCACAAGCAGTCATGAGCATTCAGGGGCAATTATTTTTTCAAATGATATGGGTTTTGAATAACTCTTAACCATCAATAAATCAAATGCGTCAAAAACAAAGGAGCTTGTTACTGATTTTCAGAAACACTGTGGAAATCCTAAACCAAGCTCTATCCATGGAGAAGATGTTGACACATACAAATATTTGTGTTTGACTCCAAATTGAAGTTTGATGTAAACATTGAATGTATTGGAAGCAAAGTCAACAGCGAATTCACTAGTTGAGGAATTTAAAGTCTTTTAATGTCTGTAAGGAAATCTTAGGTATTTTTTACCAGTCTTTTATTGAAATTATTTAAAATTTTCTTTTATTTGCTGGTATTGGAGTCTTGCTGTTAAAGACAAGAACAGCCTTATTGTAAAGATCTGTTGTAAAATAACTGGAGTCCAGCAAAGAGACTTGAGTTCTCTGTGGGAGAGGCAGGTGGTCCAGAGAGCAGAAGGTATAGTTTCCCAACAGGACCACATCCTTTCATCGGAGTTTGTGTTAATGCCCTCATGCCGCCGTTTTATAGCACCGTCCAGGAAAACAAATGGTTTTTCGAAATCTTTCATTCCTTCTGCTATTAGGCTGTTAAACCTTGATGGCTTTACTTGGAATGGATAATGTATTTCTTTCCATGTAAACTCCTGTTCCTGTTTTGTGTTTAACCACATAGTGGTTACACCGGAGGTACAGATTCATGCAGGTGGTCTGTTGTCGTTGTTGTTGGGCTGCTTAGGTTTTTATTTATTATTTATTTATTTATATATCTATTTATGAAATGCATTACTTGTTTTATTGATTGTTTGTTTTCTTGGCATACATTTGTTTGTGGTTTGTTTTTGTTTTTTAATATGGTCTGGGTAGACTGCTAAACCGAATTTCCCTCTTGGGATAAATAAAGTCGTCTGAGTAAATGATTAAAAGTTGTGTTTTGTGTTTACTTGCATTGTCTGTCATATTTTAAAATTATTTGGATGATCAGAAACATTTAAATATGAGAAATATGAAAAAAATTGACGAGGACAAATACTTTTTCACAGTACTGTAAATCAGAGAAATCAAAGAACTGAGTGTAAGTACATCAAAGCATATTGCTAAGAAAAAAGACCCCAAAAAGTTTATTTTTGCACAAATTCTTTCAGAAGATTAAACCATTAACTAATCACTACTCAGTCAAATGAAAAGTTAATAGAGAGCTAATTTTGTCAGTCATCATCCTTGCAGTGCAAATTTGCTCTGAAGTCAAAGTTAGTACATTCTATCAGTTAAGAACACCAGATAGCCCCAAACCAACACGTAGTACAGGTTTTGATGAATGTAAATGAAGTTTTGTTTAAGGCTGAAATGAATTTTAAAGCGTTAAGTCAGATCTCTTTCCCCCAAAAAATGTAAGCATCAATGTTAAGAACAAATTGAAATTCAGAAAAAAATGCTGCACTCTTTGTCCAAATAAAAATAAATAAACATATGGTGAAGGAAAGCTATTTTACAAATAAATATGCTGAAATGGTGTCAAATGAACCATGACGAGAAAAGAAAAATTAATTTCATGTGAAAAATCATTCTTCAATAAGATTTACAAAATTCTGTGAGTTGAGTTTAGGGGGAAAAAGCTGAGAATGTTTTACAGACTATTTGAAAGCCAACAGAGCTGTGTTAGCATGCAGCAAAATAGGAATCCAAGACTGCATACAGAAATGGGTGGACATTGCTTGTGTTAAATATGAACAGACATGTTAAAATTCCAGCAATTTTAGCCATTTGCAATTCTTTTTTTTTTATTAAGATAAATTCTTTGGATTCCTGAGCAAATGTCTTTATGCTCATACAGACTGCAGACAAGTGAGCTCAAGCTACAAAGCGAGACACATGAGAACTGAAGATAAATAAATCAAAAAGACTCCAAAGAGCCCAAAACTTACCAAAAGCACAAATCCAGAAAAAGCCAAGTTAGGCATGCAAAATAAAATGCACAACAAAAAGCATAAAACACCACAATACTTATAAATACTTTGACAAAATTTAGCAAGATGCAGCTACACATCAATTCAAGAAGCGGTGAAACGGCTTTTTACCATGAATACAACTAAAGAAAATGAATGTTAAAAAAACAAACAATCCTAAAGAAGACATTTCACAGACAGGCCATAAAATAATGAGTTACTCCAGGCAATAGAAATACACTGGACCGAATGACCACATACGCCACAAATATGAGAATGGGCATCAAACCAACAATTTAAGATAAAAATTTGAAAGATTGGTTAGTAGAGTGAATACGTCCTCACATATGCTTCAGATGCGTGCATACTTTAAGTTCTCATTTACACAGTTCCTTACAGCACCCTGCATTCCACTCCCTCATAATAAACACATTCAGCCAGCATGTTACCAGATCAGGATGTATATAACTAACTGTTTAAAGGTTCACTCAGCTAGAGAATGTTTTTGGCTATTTTTCAAAGAAATTATTCGAAAACTAAGATTTGGCTGGTTTGTACGGTCCTAAGCCCCACCCCTCAAAAAAGTCGTTTCACACGGACCTCGTAGTCATATGACCAGTGACGTGTGAAAAGTAAGTGCAAACGTTCCCAGGTGATCGACCAGTGGTTTGTTCTATACTGATAATTGATTTCGCCTTGATCAATCCTTCACTTTGTTGATTTTGAGACAACATTCATCAACATGCCAAATTGGAGTGTAGCGGTAGGCTGTAACAAGATGCAAAACGATGGTATGAGTTTACATCACTTCCCAAAAAAAGACAGTCTCACATATTTGGTAGAGTCTCTCGCATCTTAGTGGCATTCACCTTCCTGTGCCAAGGTTCGCAATTTTCCAATCAGCGCGCACTGGAGAAATTCCTTTGCGGAACTGAAGTCATTATGCATTAAGCTACGCGGGTAGCCCACGGTCCAGCCCCGCTGTACGGCTTCGGTGTAAATGTCTATGTAAGAGAGCTGTGAAGACGAGCTGACAAGTGAGCTTGTGTTTACATTGCTTTGTTAGTAACTTAGTATCATGATTATTGTTGTTGTTGATGATGACGATCAAGTTTTGTATTTGTGTTCGTTTCTGAAACACTGGCCATATCGTGATCCTAGTTCCCGGGGACTACTAAAACTTCGGTACAGCACATATCCGAAAGCGAAACTCAAACATTAACACAAGCGACCGGTCCATGCGAGTATGAAGTTGCCGTGTTTCTCAGTCCCGTATCGAAGTCCAAAATTTACACTCATTTTGTGTAGTATACAATGTAAGAACGCGTAAAACGACTGTACATGCGTTTACGACCAATGCAAACTTTTAGTTTTGCAATCCCAGATGAGATCAGAGCTTTGTTCGCGGAAAAGTTAAAAACCCACAAAATCTGGACAGTTTGTGTCAAATCCTTTCATAGGGTATGTAGAAAATGTCTGGATAAGAATATTCCTCCCAAATAAGATAACTATAACTTGTCTTACTTTCACAAATTGGCTGTTGAAATAAGGAGTGAAACAAGTCACTTTCTGCACTAGCTCCAGTGCAACTTACTTCTCATACGTGGCAGCTGATCAGCCAATCGCTCGTGAGTTTTAAGGAGAGATCTCAAAGTGTCTAGTTTCTTCATTTTTTGCCAATATGACATACAATTGCGAAAGTTAAATGCTGGATTTGAGAATTACAGGCAATAATACATGTCTACAGCTTTTTTTTTTTTTTTCTAACTTAGTAAACCAAAATACATTCATTGACACTGGCACTTTCAGAGTAAGAGAGGTAAATGGGTAAGTATAGAAACCAGTACAGTTGATGTGTCGTCGACTCTATGTTGCCTCCGCCTTATATGGCACAATGAGCCTTGTGTGTAACAGGGTCCGCAAACCTGTAGCAGCCACCAATCCAAAGGCTGAATTCTCCACTTCCTGAGCGGATTGTGTTTGGGGGCCAAAAATTTTCAACATGGAGTTGGGGCCTAACAGAATTCACCGATTTAAATTTTTTGGAACAGATAAACATGATTGTCCATTACTTAATAAAAAATGGTAAGTATTTGTGCACAGTCAACTGCCTCAAGAGTCCCAGGCAAGGAGCAACAAAAAAAAAAAATCCTTTGTTCCCGGCAACTGGATCAACCTTCCAGAAAAAGTGCCGACCTGAAAGTTCTTGGACTACTGTTCAAAAATAAAATCGACAAAGATCAATCTGACCCAAAACAAGCGTCACACCCGTTTCATCCAATTTTGGTAGAGCACGTAGTCAAATTGAAGCTGGTGGTAGTTACTTGTGTGACAGAAGATTCCAAAAAAGCAAAATACACCATTAAAGGATCAGTGAAGGCAAACTGTTGAAAGACATTCCCATAGGTTATCAATAAAGTACAGTTTTGCAAAATGTTTCAAATGTTAACTGGACAGTCGGTTTCCCGCTGCTGAACACAAATCCCCAAACCCCCTAAGGAAATCGCCCCCAAAGTTGATAGGGTTCATGACCTTAGCAGACCCAAGACTCTTACCAAATATGAAATGAATCGGCTGAAATTTGTGGCTGTAAAGCAAACCTGTAGGGACGTGTCGGACGCAGCGGGACAACTGCTGAACCACAGCCTGTCTCATTTGCAAGGAAGCATCCTAAGCAGGGGGCATTTTTAGGAAAAATGGCCTCTTAGGACGGTCTCAACTCAATAGGAAGCACAGGAAACAACCTAGTTAGGTACCTCGTCTCGGCGAAATTTTAAAGAAACATCAAGTGGCTCCTTCTCAGCGAAGGAAATACCAAAATGTCATGTGACAAGCTGGAGACGGCAACGGTCCGTATTTGATCGAGTTCACATATCATACCGTTTCATCACGAAATTCATTTCTGATCGTTTTTGAGGCGAGAAATTGACTACTTAGATTGCAAATGTCGGCTCTTTTGTGGGAAAGGACGTTGAATTAAAAACTCGCGCTGACGTTTTCGAAGCGCTGAAGCTCCACGAACTAGACTGACAGAAAGTTAACTTTTACATTTCCTATGAAAACTGCTGACCCCGCATTGCAACATAAACCGCGCTGGTCACATGATGCTTCCTAGTTAGTGTTTGTTTTCACGTAACCTTTTTAACGAATAAATCCTAATAAGGTGGTGTTCTAACTAGGCATCAAGGCGATAGGACGCCTCCTTGCAAATGAGACAGAGCCACAGTACTCACGACTCGTCTCCTGGGACATTTAAAAGGACTAATGCTGATGTGTTGAGGTTTTGTGTAGATGAGCATCATACAAGTGCTGGTCAACAAATTAGAATAATTTGAAATAGCACAATCGTTAAATTTTTTTGATGCATTTTTTGTGCAGAAAGCAAATCAGGTGTTCACCGCGCCTGTCCTACTTGTTAGAGTATTCACAGAACTCGCTACCTGTAGAAAATTTGCACAGCTGAGCTTTCCAAAAGGCCCATTTAGGCCATTTAACTGTGACAATGTTGTTTTATTGAATTAGAATAATTGAGAAACCGTTTCACTGAATTAGAATAATTTTTATTATAATTAGAATCATCACTTTCTCAGCATTTTGCGGCTGCCCCCTTGGCTTGTATGACTGCCTGAAGTCTCCGCGGCATCGATTTGACCAGCTTGTCACAAGTTTCCGCACTCACAGCTTCCCAGGCAGTGGCGATGTTTTGCTTCAGTTGGTCCAGCGTAGTCGGCTTTCTGTCACGAATTTTCCGCTTGACAATGGCCCAAAGGTTTTCAATAACATTGAGGTCAGGCGAGTTTGCCGGCCATGCCAAAACTTCAAGTTGTTTTTCGACGAACCAATCTTTGGTCTACTTTGGCGCATGAGCCGGTGCAAGATCCTGTTGAAATATGAGGTCTTCTTCGCCAAACTGTCCCTCAACAGTCGGAATCAGGAACGTTTCCAGAACATCTTGGTATACGGCAGCCTTGACAGTCTTGAGGAAGCAGAGTTTCCCTACACCCCGAGCGGACATGCATCCCCAGACCATAACGCTCTGGGGAGACTTAACGCATCTTTTTACGCACTCGTGATTGTAGGTTTCGCCACCACGACGCCAGACACGAGGACCTTGGTCACCGAAGGTGATGCAAAAGCGTGATTCGTCACTGAAAACCACTTTCTGTCAGTCTTCAGCAGTCCACTCGCCGTGTTCTTTGGCCCACTTCAGCCGTTTCTCCATTTGTTTCTTGTTCGGTTTTACTGCTGGAACGCGAGATTTGAAGCAGAGTTCGCGCAGACGACGGTAAGTGGTTGATCTCGAGACGTTAGCGCCGGTCTGCTCGTTCTACAAGTCGCTGAGCTCAGAAGTGGACTTGAACCGGTTGCTGACTGCGATCTTTCTCAGCTGCTTGTTGTCACAAGCAGAAGTTTTTCGGATGCCGGAACAGTTGGTGCGCTTGCTGCAGTCTTTCTTTAGAGCTTTGCAGATGGAAGACTGGCTGATGCCGAGCTGCTCAGCAATTTTAGTTCGGGTCAAGCCTTGTTAGCGAAGGGCTTGAATTTGAGTCACTATTCCGGTTGAGAGGTTGCGCTGCTGACCCATGATTGATTTTACAACTTAGAAATTCTACTCAACCCTTCCTTTATACTGCACAGTGAACACTCTTCACAGAAAACAAAAATTCGAGCACTTATTCTAATTCAATGAAATGACTTATGAATTATTCTAATTCAATGAAACAACAGTGTCACAGTTAAATGGCCTAAATGGGCCTTTTGGAAAGCTCAGCTGAGCAAATTTTTTACAGGTAGCGAGTTCTGTGAATACTCTAACTAGTAGGACAGGCGCAGTGAACACCTGATTTGCTTTCTGCACAAAAAATGCATTAAGAAAATGTAACGATTGCGCTATCTCAAATTATTCTAATTCGTTGACCAGCACTTGTAGATAAAGAAATCTGTCCATGAAATCCGGGGTGAAGAGCCGCAATAGCGCTTGTATGCATCAAACAGCCAAGGGAAATTTGGGTCCCAGTGTCAAATCTAAATGCTGCGCAGACCTTCATTTGTATAAGCGAGCAACTACTGAGCATCACATAAAGCTGTTAAAACCAAGGTATTGTTCAAAGAACAGTACTTACATTGTTATTGCGTGTCTCCACTGCTGGGAATTTCCGGACAATAAACTTAACAGCCGATTCCAGGTTTTTGTCGACAAGGTAGGACGGCTTTGCTTTTGGGTCCCCACATGCCTAAAACAGAGATGGAAGAAAGACAACAAACAGAAACCGGTAAAGTATCACAGTCAGTGCGCTAATTCACATCACACTTTCTCTGTGCTGTTGGCAGGCAGTGGTCAGGAACATTTCAGTGACGCAGTGATTGAATGAGCAGGTGCACAGGAGTTCATTCACAGCAGGAAAATGCAATGACACAGGAACAGGAGCAAACAGAAAGATGGACAGGAGTAGTACAGAAGAATGAAAGAAAGAAAAAAGAAAGAGAGAGAAAAAGAAAAAGACTGAAGCAGGTGAACGGGAGAGAGACAGAAAGAGAGCCGGCGAGAGGGGAAGAGTTAGAGAGAGGTCCTCTATGGAGACGGCAGACTACAGGAACGTTCAAAGCAGTTGGTGCAACTCAGAAGAACCTACAACCTAGAAGGTCCTACAAGAAGAAAAGGTGGGTTGTTTATTATAAACATGGGATCTGCTTGTCAGTCGAATGGCACCCACTGCATGATCAATGTCTGACAGACTTCGGATTTGGAAAATAGGCAGATATGCAGTTGAGGTAGGGAAGTGTACGGTCACATGGTTCATAGGGTGTCCTACATGCTACTACTACTCCGATTTAAAAAAATTAAGTCACAATATATATGCAAAGTTCACATGACAAACTGTTTGATTTCGCACTTGAAGTATTCATCACATTGTACAACAAAAAAGCTGCTGAAACCACATCATGATGCAAATGTATAACCTTAACAGAGTTGCCAGAGCTGAAGAGGACTTAGCGCTTCATGCGATCAAGGCTGATGTACACACACGTGCACACACACTGGTCACACAGAATGTCTATGATGCAGCCGACAGCTGCTTTCATTTTGCATAATCGCGCTCGACATCGGCAGAGTAAAAAGCACTGCTTTCCGTAATACAAGACCCCATTCCTCTTTACTCCAGTCAATACATACTGTCCGTTCTTTCTGTCTTTAGATAAAAGGCTTTAAAAACTTTTGCAGAGATCATTCCTAAATTGGAGCAATATGCAACACGAAATTGCCCAGTTTCCTTTATTTCTGAAAAGAATAATTACTGAGTGACTAGAGAACTTGAAATTGGAGCTCAAAAGTTGGAACTATAAACCTTAAACTTAGTAAAGACCAATTGGACACCGTTTAGAGTGTCATGCAAAAAAGGAAAAACAATCTACATTTACAACTATTGCCCCTCTTCCTTGTGCAATAAAGGTTTAACTTTATACAATTACCCCACCTCAGTCAGACTCCAGTCAGACGCTATAATGTCTGCATCAGAGAAAGTTAAAATAATAAAAGACCTCTTAAATTGTTCCAAAACTCTGTGATAAGTGGCTGCAATTGATCAGCAGTCCTCACACCAGACAAAAACTCAGATTCTGCCAAACCACCCCCCCCCCCCACACACACACACACACACACACACACACACACACACACACACACACACACAGAGACACCCAAAGATCTTTTCTCTGGTCTCTGCAGCAGTACTGCCAGTTACAGAGAGAGAAGTCATGGAATATGAGACTGGGCGGAGGGCAGGAGGAAAATGGGGTCGGGTTGGAATTTGGGGGTGAAAAGCTGTGCAAACCTTCCAAACTTGTCCTTGCTGGGGGAAGCATTGTAACAGAAGAGAGAGAAAATTGCATGTAAAACACAGGTCTCCAATATCTAACATGCATGTCTGCGTACTGACAATTAGCTTAGGGAACTGCTGCCAGATTTTGTTTCTGGCAGACAAAAAGGTTGGCTGCTTTACATTTCCCAGACAGAGAAAATAATGCTGCTTTAGTTTTCAGTCCAGGCCATTCAAATAAAGAGCAGCATAGCAGGGTTCCCACAGCTAATGTAGGCCCACACACCACCGGGGCTGGGTGCACTGCACATACACTACATAGGATGTCAATGCACTTGGGTCAGAGGAGCAGGAAATATGCAATTAATAAAAAAGGAGAGAATCATGCATGTGGGACAAAGGAACTGAGTACATTCCCTCCAACGGAGGGTGGAGGATCTCCAAAAAACTACAAAGAACAAACAAGGCAAAGAGAACATCGCAAAATATAGCAGCCTTAAAAACTCAGATGCATCACATTTTCATTACCTCACCCTGCACTAAAAGTACATTTATCCCTGCCAGCAGACTTCCGCTAGCCCACTTACAGCCACAAATTTTAATAAACCTTTTACAGTCTGAGCAATCTAGTGTTCTCCAGATCGATAGAATTCCGAGGGCCCTGACATTTAAAACGAGGCACTGAGAACTTTGAAAATGCACAGGTAGTTTATTATGAATAAATGAATAATGAATAGGAAGGATAGGGGAACAGATTGCAATCTATTCGTTCGTGCTCATCAATCAACTTATCTTGACTTTCAAGATGGAGGCGGCTGGAAACTACCTCAAGGTACTGTTTGCATAAACAGTCGTTTTTAATAAACTGCCTGTGCATTTTGAAATTTCTCAGTGCCTCGTTTTAAATATCAGGGCCCTCAAAATTCTACCGATGAAGTGTGGAGCTACTTTGAGCCTTGTTAATGATGAAAAAATAGCAATTTCTTTGCATGGCAACGCTATGCCCAATTCACTACTATTTTAAGCCTGTTGGGAGCTTTGGCTAAAAAGCCATGTATTTCGAAATGTTGCATGCGTACGGAGGTGGGGTATTCGACAAAAGTTAGTACTCGTTATCATGTTTCAATACATCCCAAGACAATTTCACACTGGAATTCTCCTTTAAGTGGCTACATTGGACATTAAGGCTAAAAATTTTGTGAAAAGACATCTTTACAGGTGATATTTGAATGTCGGGGCTTGCGGATACTTTGATTACGCCGCACGAGCAGTATGGAGCACAGATATATACAAAGAACACAAGATTGCTGATAGGGTATGCTCAAGTGAAGCAACTGTTCTAGGAGCATATATACCCAGAAGTAAAATTCGCTCATAGGCGAAAATGAATGGCAGTCTATTTTAAAATTACATTTTCAGAAACACTTGCCTGCAAGTCGGTGTCATTTTGGTATCGCTGTGCAGAGCAACATTTTTTCTCCCTAAATATGTGCTTTTCGGAGGATGGAAAGTGGCACACTTTCTAAAGAGAAGATCGAAATGTGACTCGGTGTCAACGTTAAAGTACGAGCAGAAAAGTTAACGTGACCGAGGCTTTTGATGTCTGTCTGATAAGATAATTGCGTTGCAGTTTTCGCAGTATAAGAAACGTGGATGAATGTCCATATACGTTATTAAATTACTCTCTGGCTTCCTCACTTTATTGTACCCTGATTGAGCACATTTTCCGTCAACCAAATTGTTTATATTGAATCATATGACTAATACCAGCATTATTAAAAAGAAGTGCTAGTTAACTCTGGCTACTCCTTTACTAAGCTTTATCTTTGCCCATGTTCGTTAAAACACTGCTCTCAGAAATTATCACTGCTCAGCACAGATCGAGTGAATAGAGAAAGGTTTTTCCTCCTGATTTCCAACAGCCAAGTCTTTCTCCCCTCCGTGTCTTTTGGAACTCTGTAGCCCACAAACAGACAAAGCGACTTGTCCTCTGTTTTAAATATTATGCAGGTAAGAAGTATTGTTGTTGAATGTCAATTACAAGTAGCTAGCTTGTTAGCCACCTTGTCAATTTTATTAACTGCTAAGTTACTGCAGTTCCCGCAATGTTAAGGGTACCAAGGTAGCTCGCTGGTAACCGTTATCAATCACTTGCGTTTGGTTTTAGTCAGCGGTCTATTCAAGTCAATGGGACGGCTAATTAGCTAGCTAGCTGGCAGCAAAGCGATTTTTTTCTATTAAAGTGACAGATTTGCATTTCTACGTTAACTTACGCCCTTTATTACAGCCCTTCAAATGAATATTGCGGCAACAGACAGCCGCACATCTCGGCATTTTAAAGCTTATATCCACTTATTTCAAATTAGCCTCATCGAAAACCATTCATTTTTATGAAGAAGTTGGGTGTATCAATATGGCGGGTGGGTGCCTCACTTTGCTGATGATGTCATATTTACATTATCCAATCAAGTGTTCTTTATATATATATATATATATATATATATATATATATATATATATATATATATATATATATATATATATATATATATATATAGTATGGAGGCATTTTCTGGTTTTTAATTTGTTTTTGACATTTGAAAAAGTGGTCTCCATTGATTTCAATTGCTTTGGATTGGTCTTCAACAAAGTTTTTCTTTTTAACTCCAAAAGTTTTGAGGAATAAAGAAATTCATGGACCCCTCGATTAGCACTGGGGTGAGTACATGATGAGTGAATTTAAATTTTTGCGTGAACTTATCCTTTAACATGCAGAACCCACTTCTGTCAATTTGATCAAAATAGCGCTCACACTGTACATTGAGGGCACCAAGCTGAGTTGATTGCAAAATCTAAAAAAAAAAACTTTTTATATAAGGCAGTTTTTGAGAAATAATTTTTTGAAATTTCCATGTTTAAGTCCTATCTTTTAACATTGGGGCCAAAATGATTCAATCAAAACTCCAAAAAAAAAAAACTGGAGATATGGTCCAGTAGTATTTTATGGCAAATTTACAGGAAAGTACATCAGGCAAAAAAAATAAAGATAAAAAAATATTCAGAATGACAGACGTAAATAAAGGTTAAATAAATACATGAATAAATAACTAAATAAATAAAAGACTCCAAAACACAGCAATAGCTTATAGGCCCCGGGGACCGGCAAGCTAAAAAATGCAGATCAATACGCCCAATATTGGGCATATTGAGAGCCATCTTAGAGTGCAGATTTGGAATTCAGAATGCCTTAGCTTGGAGACCAAAACCACTGCAGAGAGGAGGCTGAAATTTTTCTTGCTCCCGGCCTGCAGAGACATCGGTCTGAGTCACATGACTGGACTCTGCCGCAGGCTCTTGACTGACAGTGTCCTCCACACAGCTTACACTCCATTTTGTTTTTTCCACATTGCCTTCAAGACCTTACAGAATCAATCCCTCATTGCCCAATGCAGCTGACACAGGTTCTTGAATATCTAAGGAGGCAGTGCAGTGAGAACAGCTGCAAGAGCTGAAGGTGGAGACATGGCATTCTAAAGACATCGGGAAAATTCCAATAATCCAATGATTGGTTTGAAGGTCCCATGGTGACCGACTCAGATTTGGCAAAAAAAAATAAAAAATTCATGGGCGTACCTCTGCATATATAATAAAACCATGCAAAATATTACGCGTCAACACTTAAGGGTTTCAGAGATATGCCCCTCCATAAATGGGGGATCCATGTCGAGTTTTTAAAATTATAATTTGTAAGAGCCTTTGAAGGCCAATATCTTGGAAATAAATCAGCCTCGGGCTGAAAAAAAATCATTCCCAAAATTACACTGAGGTAAAAATATGGGTTATGAACAACAACCCTGAAAACACCTATTTTTATTTTTAACTGGTTCGAGGTAAAGTTATTCCGCAAAATTTCCTCTGATGGTCAGCTGTTCCAGTACATAAAATGATATGACCTTTGAGCAGCGTCAGTGTTAAACACGATGGCATAATGGCAGGAGCTCTCTGGGATTGTTCGTGGCCGTATATCTCTGCCTATGGACCGGGGGTCACGAGCTCAACTTTTTCCACTTTCAGCCATTCTGGAACTTTTCACTGCCTTTATTACCACTCCTTGAGTTTAGCGCTTGTCACATGACATCCAACTAGTAGCATACATGTCATACATTTCAAATAAAAAGTATGGCAACACCTTTACTGATGCAAAACTTAGCTCATTGGCTAAATGACAAGCTTTGGATGTACATGTCCTCCACGCAAAAAAAAAAAATAAAAAAAAAAAATCAATAAACTAATTAATATTTAAATGTAAATTTCATTATCGTTTTTAATATTGAAATTATATTTGAATCTCAAGGTTTGCTCTGACAGTCTTACTCCCTTTCCAGGAGCGATGACAGTGAAAAACATTGTTGCCGTTCATAAAAATATGCTTCTGAGACAGTTTTACAGAGGCATGTTTCAGACAAAATAAATATCTTCCTGTTGAACGGGCCCAAATCTTACCCATGTCCATTTTTGGGAGCAGGGTTTGAGAAACACCAAGGCTGGATTGAGCTTTAATTGCATCAGGTGTACTGGTACAGTCAAGAATACGGCCTGGGTTAGGTTGAATACTGCCTGACAGTAAAAGTTGGACAAAACACTTTCACTTAAGTGTACCACATGACAATACAAAATGATCTTTTTTTGTGAAAAAAAAATATTAGTGCAGGGAAGCAAGTAGACTGAGCTACTTCCGTGATTAAAAAAAGCCTCCGTCGATGTACAGACAGTTTGTGGAGGGACAGGGTGCTTGTAATTGCACTGTAAGCAGCACCCGGGGTGGGGGGGTGGTGGGAAATGACCTTCTCCAGTGCACAGCCTCTACTGAGATCAGTGACCCATACTGAACTCTAAATTAACAGCATTAGTGATTTTTTCATAGTTCAAACTGGCTCTGCAAAAATCTGATCAGTCGGCTCACGCAAGCAGTTCAGTTTACAGGCTAAATATGAGTGAGTCATTCCACGAAAAAAATCAATAGGTGCCTGCCATTTCAGCCCCCCAGAATCCGCTGACTTTTTTTGAGCTTTAATTTTAGTACATTTAATGAAGCCATGGAAAATTTCACCGTCATATAATGAATATTTCCCAAGTTAAAGGCCCTCAAAGTACATAGGGGTGGGTCGAAACTCCGCTTTTTAATGCACATTATTTTTTCCAGCATTTTTGAGCCCTCATAACTTGATAATACAGGAGATAGCCACAATACATTTTCAGAGATGAAGTTTAAAACAACTGGAACAGTGGTAAACAAGCCTGGACGAGGACGCAGGGTTATTTTGCCACCACGCACAGTGAGGAGGATGGCAAGAGAAATAAAAAGCTCTCCAAAGCTCACTGTTAAAGAATTGCAACAAATGGTAGCATCTTGGAGTCATAAAGTCTCAAAACAATCATAAGGCGCTATCTACATCCCAACAAGCTGTTTGAGAGGCATGTACGGAAAAAACGTTTTCTCACTCACAATCATAAACGCAAACGTTTGAAGTTAGCTAAGCGGTACTGGGACCGTGTGCTTTGGTCAGATGAGACTAAGAGAGAGTTTTTTGGCAACAAACACTCAAAGTGGGATTGACGAAACACAAAAGATGAGTATGCAGAAAAGCACCTCATGCCCACTGTGAAGTATGGGGGGGAATCGGTGATGCTGTGGGCCTGTTTCTCTTTCAGAGGCCCTGGGAACCTTGTTAGGGTGCATGGCATCATGAACGCTTTGAAATACCAAGACATTTTAAATCAAAATCTGGTGGCCTCTGCCCGAAAGCTGAAGATGGGTAGTCACTGGGTCTTTCAGCAACATAATGACCCTAAACATGTGGCCAAATCTACACAGAAATGGTTCAGTCTCAGACACAGAATCAAATTCCTCCCATGGCCATCTCAGTCCCCAGACCTCAACCCCACTGAACCTGTGGAGTGAGCTGAAGAGGAGAGTGCAGAGGAGAGGACCCAGGTCGCTGGATGATTTAGAGAGATTGTGCAAAGAGGAATGGTCGAAGATCCCTCTTTCTGTATTCTCCCATCTTGTTAAACATTATAGGAGAAGATTGGGTGCTGATTTGTTGGCAAAAAAGGGGTTGTACAAAGTATTAACATCAGAGGTGCTAATAATTGTGGCACACATGATTTGATGTAAAAGAATTATTTCTTAATGTGGGATTTTTTTTTTCCACTGAATAAATGCAATTAAATTAAAGGTTAGATTTTCCTCTTTTTTTTCCCATTGTGGTCCTATATTATTTAGAAAAAAACAGAATTTATGAGAAGCTAAAGAACACATCTTAACCAGGGGTGCCAATAATTATGGAGGGCGCTGTATATCCTTTTTTAGGGACCAAATGTATTTGGACCATTGGATGATAACTGTACCATAGCCAGGTGTACTTTAGTCCTTAATAATTTTACTTAAAAGTGAACACATAAAAGGACTACAGCTCATTTTAATCTGAAGAGCCATCATTGCCAGTAAAGCAAGTCACTATTAGGCTGAATAATCTAAACAACCCACCAGAGAAAACAGAAACCATTTGGTGTGGCCAACGGAATTGACTTTTCAGCATATTCATAAACAGAAAGAAAATGCTGGTTAGTTCAGGAATGTAATAAGGCCAGGAAGACCACAGATATTATCTATGGTGGATGACAGGAAAATTTACTCTGATTCAGAACAACCCCTTTACACTCTCGCACTTTCTCCAGGAGGCAGACAAATCAGAGTGAAAGTCAGCAAACAAGCCAAGACTTCCCCAGAGTAAATACAGAGGGCTGATTTTTAAAATGTGAACAATTAGTATGGCTCAAAAACAGAACACTTGCTAAAGAAAATCTAAAAATGCACATACAGTTCCAGAATAAAATCCTATCAATAAACGAGACAAAAATCAACTTGTATCAGGAAGACCAGAGAAGAAGGATATGGAGAGGGGGTGGGATTACTTATGATGTGAGGCACCACCTCATCTGCAGAGAGAGCTGATGTATGGGCATGCATGACTGCTAATTCAGCTGATTCAATTGTAACTACCAGCGAAGAGACATTAACAAAAGCTGGAAGAGGAATCATTATTGTGCAGGGTTGTATTTATATCCCCGACAGGCGTTTCGGGGATATTATGTTTTTGGTCAGACCGCCGCCGCCCGCACCGCCCTACATGTTAACGCGATAACTTCAGTAATATTTCAATTAGAAATGTCATGTTTTGCATATAAATAAGTATCATAAAGAGGAAGAACTTACTCGATTTTGGAGAATTTACCATTTCTAGATTGGCCACTATATCTCTGGAAATATTTGTCCGATTGACCTCAAATCATGACCTGAGGATGTGTCCCACCATGACATTATCCCTGTTTGGTTCAAAATTTTGACACAAGGTGGAGCTTTGTCACATAAAATTCACCATTTTTGCCATATCTTTGGAACAATTTGTCCAATTGACATGAAACTATGTGCAACTGCAAGGTCATGACCTCACAACATGTCACGTGATGACATCATACCTGTATGGTTCAATATTTTGCCACCAGGTGGCGCTTTGCAATGGAAAGTTACCATTTTGGCCATATCTTCAGAACCATTTGTCCGACTGACCTGAAATTAAGTTCAAATGAAAGTCTATTCAAGGTCTACTCAAGGATTGGGGAATTAGAGGATTGGGGGCGTTCGGGGATATACCCCAAGCCGTCGCCTCTGACGGCATAAGTCTAGTTTATGCTTAGATTCAGCCACATGCATCTGAACCAATTAGAAAATGCTTTACAGTGCAGATGAACGATGACTTGGGGGCACACTGCCGAAACAACCCAAGATTTTTCTTCTCTTAAGGAAAAGAAGTGGAATGCTCTACAGTAAACAAGTTAATCATGTGATCTGAATTCAGCTGAGCATACGTTTGACTTTCTGAAGGCAAAACACCCCAACAACAAGGAGGGAACTGAGGACAGCTGGAGTGAAGGCTTGGCAGACCATCAGAAGGGAAGATGCCCAGCGTCTGGTCATGTCTGTGGGTTCCAGACTTCAGCCACTGACTGCAAAGGGTTTGCCAGAGTATTAAAAAAAATGGCAGTTTAATTACTTATTATGGCAGTGAGTCCAATTACTTTTGAGCCCCTAAAACTGGGGGGGGCAGTGCATAAAATGAAAATTGATGTAATTCATAGGCAGTCCAGACAATATTTTTGGGGAAAAAAAAAAAAACTCTTAAATTGAGGATGAAAGTCTTCACTTATTTAACCCAGGAAGTCCCAGTGAGATTAAAATCTTTTTTTCAAGAGAGCCCTGGGGGTTGATGTTGGGAGGAAGGACAAATAGCACAGCCAATTAGATCAGGGGATGATTAGGTGAGAGAGTCACCTTGGGACTTAAGCCATGACACCAGGGACCCTCAGGACTTTGGTTTAACATCTCATCTGAAAGATGACGCCTCCTTCAGTACAGTGTCCCCATCACTGCACTAGGGCATTGGGGATTATTCCACCACAGGGAAGATCACAACCTAATGGCCCTGGTGGTCTCCCATCCAAGTACTAACGAAGCCGACACCTGCTTAGCTTCAGCTAGCAGCTGGAGCAGATTGAATAGTGGTATGGCTGCTGGCTGCTTCAAGCAGCAAACGTTGATTACTTTTCAAATCCATTGTGTTGCTGCACAAAAATAAAACAAAAAAAGATGGTGTGCCTATCCAAATATTTATGGAACTAACTGTATGTCATCCTTTTCAAAGAAGTCTTCCCAAGCTGATGTACACTAGTTCCAATGTTCCAGCAATTTTTGGAAGTAACCCTGAAAGTCAGTTATAACTCCTGTTTTTTAGCAAAATGGACATTCATGTATCATCAATATCTTCCCTTTCAGATTGATTAGATTTTTTGACAAATACATGCCACATGGTGTAAGAACCGGTGAATAGGGAGGATGTTATATCTCATTCTTCACAAAAGATGCACCAGTGTCTTCCAATATTATGACAACCACAAAAGATAGGACAGTCTTTACCCATAATTTTTACAACAGGAGTAAGGTCTGGGGAAATGGTGTATTCATGGGGTTGACGAGAACTTGTAATATGTCAACATGGCAGTGAAGCACACCTTCTCATAACTGAAATTCATTTCCCCACTTCTGACAAACACAAAAGGGTGAGAAATGAATGGAAGAATCAGTGTGAAGAGGCCTCCACGAGCTTCGAGACAGACGCAACACACCTCGGCATAGATTGTACAAGAGCAAAACTTCACTGGAGAGATGGAGTACCTCTCGTCCATGAGATATTCGCTCATTAGGTGTTTAGATGATGGTGACAGAGAGCGCTGCCTTACATGCTGTTCCAAAATCTCCCACATGAGTTCTGGTTTGAGATCTGGTGACTGTGAATGCTTTGGCTTATAATTAAGGGCAATTCTAGCTACATGGTTGCATGACGACAGAAAGTTTAAAAATGAAACTGCAATCAAATTTGTATACAGGTGCAGACAAGGAATATATATAGGGGTAAAGATCAAAAGTATTTGAAAGTTAAAGATGAATTTAGTCTTTTTGGTGCACGTGCAAACTTGGCATATGACAAGTAAAGATTTTCTCTCCTGAAATCAGTTTTCAAACTTGGGCTACGAACAAACGTATACTGATGGATTTTAGTCCTGCATATATCACTGTATGATTTCTGACCCAACGACAGGTTAAGAACAAAAAAAGATTCAACAAATAGGTTTTATTGCACATTCAATTACAAGTGTTAGCTAAACAAGTTCAGTGATCCCATCATTACTGAAGTGCACCTTTGTTGGGTCAGAAATCACACCGTAAATAATAACTGCAGAGCTGAAGTCCTTCAGTATATTACTTAATGTAATGAATCCTTCTCATATTATGACTGTGATCATTTAAAAATGTCGGAGCCACCATGAGTAGTTCATCTGAAGATTCGCTTGTTCTCTTCCCAAGCCAGATACAGTAGATTATCTACGTAAATCCGTAACACGAGTAACAAAAAAGTCCAACTTTTTTTTCATTCTATCATGCTGCTGAATATCAATGACAAAATCCTGTCACCATCTCTTCAATGTCCACCTGAGACATGTTGCATATAAAATGAAGAAAACAGACAATTGTTCCTCATATAAATGGTGTAAAACTTTGTAATGTGAGTGACAGTGTTTTGCCAAGAAATCTAGCAATTCTCATAATTCATTGATTCCTAATTCACAAGTGAGCAGTTATTGTCCTAAGGCAGAGGTGGGAGCAGATCTAAAGTACCCATAATGCAGCAAGTGTTCTAAAAAGTTACATTCTAAAGTTGGAGAGAAAATAATTCACTTGATTTAGCCAAGTAAGTTCATCAATGAACAGTATTTTACGTAGTTTTACATACACAGATTCATTCTAAAACATTCAAATGAAGAGTTCCCCGTAAATCTGAGTCCAGTCTAAAGTCAATGGCATGCAAGGCATGTCACAAATGCACATTCCACCATGTGCCTCAGGCTTGTAACTATGCCTATAAAACTACAACATATTTGATGGACTGATTGATAATTCATGACTTGATCGTGAACATAATGCAAGAGCCACAAACTGAATGAAAACCCATGCAACAATGACCCTGTCCCAGTTGATACTGAGTCGCCCAGAAAATATGCTTGGATCTAACAAAAACAAATGGCATAAATATAATAAATAAAGGGAATTAAGAGGGGGAAACAGTTATTAAACAGATATACATTTTATTTGTAACTCGGAGGAATTCATTTAGCAACCATTAGCAGGACGGGTCATCCACACGCAACATCGTTTGTGTTCAGGATATGGTTCGTCTGTGTTACCTCCATCGATATGGTGAAACTTTCTCTTGAGGGGCCCAGCTGACGGCTGTAACTTTCAAAGGCTTAATCTAACATTAGGCCTGGTACTCTCTTCCCAAGAAGATTTTTAAAGTTAACAGCTGATTTGAAAACGTGGGAGACCACTGACATAACGATAGATTCAAGAGATTTTTAATAGCCCTGTTTTATTTCATGTTTGAAATTTTTGCACAACCTGGAAGAGAATATTCCACAGACTTCATGAATCTCTCAAAATCCAGCGCAATCAAACACCCCACAGTGTCACCCATGACCGGACAATAATTCCGAACTGTCAGTACGTGTGTCGTTTCTCAAAAAATGGTGACGGAAATGAGCATTTCCTTGATTTCAGTGATCGGGAGGACTTTAATGCAGACACCTCACACCACGACGTGTCACTCATGGACACATTAACAAGATCCCCCAGCCCGGCGTCATCAACTTCGGATTAGCAAAAGGCACCACGTCAGGTCATGATTAATGTGCACACCAGGTTTTGTGAGAAAATATTGAACTTTGTTCGAGTTATGCTCCTGAAACGAAATGTTCACAGACGGACGGACGAACAGACAACCACACCCATGACTATACCCCCCACATTATATTCCAGAGGAATAAAATTACCATGATGATGCCATATCTTCTTAGTCTGTGTAATATTGTGTCCAATATTGCATTTGTTTTCTTCATTAGCTGCATTCTTATGAAATGCCATGTTCTAGGCCCATACACTGTGCTTGATTACATCCAGAAGAGCAGTTTCAAGATACCAGTGACTAATTAATTCATTTATACCAAAAATTTGCGCACGGAATCAGTGGATCACAAGTAAAAAGACTAGTCGGCTTTTGTTACAACCGACCTTCCATGAATAACTTCACAGCTAAAAATTTTTAAAATTCTGTGGTGCCTTTAGGCTCTGCAACACTTGTAACATTCATTTTCAAATCCTCATATCAAAAGCTGTTGCTAGCCAGCAAATATTTGGTCAAATAACATCGGGATGATAAAAAATGAAGACTGTCATTCTACGTCAGCAACTTTCCATTTTTACTCCACTTTTTGTCCAGTTGCAGGCATTTAATCCTAGCTATTCATGAAAAATGGTATTCTGACAATTTGTGCAGCCTTGTCAAAAAATGCTATCGTAGTCTTCGTTTTCACATTAATATTGCAAAATGAATCAGTCTACAGTAATAACTTAGTTATAGCTTATTATGACATAAGCAGATGTTACAATGAGGTGGAGTTGTATGTTTATAGATACATGCTGCATGCCATTATCATGTAATTCCTACATTTTCAAGAAAAGACATGCAAATATATACGCTTAGAGGTCAAAATGCACCCTGAAAAAATGTATTATTATGACTTTTGACGATATCCAAGAAGTGAGCGAAGAAACGGAGCCCACGACTTTTGGTCTGTGCAAGCGCAACACTGCAAAGTAGCATATTTTTGATATCTAGAAAAAATTGACCGAACACTGGCTACAACAATCCGACAGTCACTGAAACAACGTATGGCATTTAGCCAAGAACCCAAAAGCAGCCAACTGATCATCTGAAAAGTCATGAGCCAGACAGTGCGAAGCGAGTTATACGTCGAAAAACAGATTTGTGCTGCCAAGTTCAGAAGTTAAAGTTAAATTAAAAACGATCATCAACAGGACTCGACACAAAAGGGGGCCGCCAAGCCAATGTTGACATTGAGATTAAAAAAAATTTTTGAAGTATGTATTATGATTGGTCATTGTAAGTGGAAACTCATTGTAATATGTTGCTAAACTGTAAAAATGTAAATAATGATGTATATATGTATAATATATTGAAATACATACATTGAAACTAATTAATACGATTGTTGTCATTCTGTGACAATTTGCCTCATGTAATTCCGTGACATTGACTTTTTGAAATTTCTTGCCCATAAAGCAGGGTTAAAGTCAATATATGTTTCTTTAACTTACAGTATTAACTAAAAACAACTTAAATATGAACATATTGAAGTTTCATAACTTAGCTATGATAGGAACATCAATTTCTGAATGGTTAAACACAACATTAAAAAAACATGTCAATTTTGTGTAATTTCATGACGGAGTAGTTTTTGCTTGTTTCTTCTATGAAGATTTCTCAAAAAATATATTTTCACTTAATAATATTAAAGAATTAGTTAATACCTTCAATATGACATATCATACTTGATTTTATCTTATTTAGTTGTAGAGTTTCAACCCAAAATGTAATGGGACTGTAATTCCGTGACAGCTTGGCGGCCCCCAAAAACAGACTTCGAAGCAGTAGATTGGGAACCAACTGACAGAGAGGTGCCCCTGATTAGTGGCGAGATGAGTGGCTCGCTGCTTGGAGTAATAATCTGCACACACTCATGTCACAGTATAACCAATCCAACGCCGTGCGTCAATCGCACATCACAGGCGTGGTGGCTGCACTCATGTACTGACCGACACAACTGCAATCAGCAGGTAACCTTACGCTAACATAGTCAAGCTGCTTTCACCCCGAACGCGAAACGAATTTTCCGCACGACCGACTGCATTCAAAGTCAATGCAAAGACGTGAATATACGTGTTACATTCAAAGTCAATGCAAAGACGTGAATATACGTGTTACATTCAGAGTCAATGCAAAGACGTGAATATACGTGTTACATTCAAAGTCAATGCAAAGACGTGAATATACGTGTTACATTCAGAGTCAATGCAAAGACGTGAATATACGTGTTACATTCAGAGTCAATGCAAAGACGTGAATATACGTGTTACATTCAAAGTCAATGCAAAGACGTGAATATACGCGTTACATTCAAAGTCAATGCAAAGAAGCGCGTATTCGCGTCTTTGCATCGACTATGAATGTTATCTGTCGTGCGAACAATTCGTTTCGCGTCCGGTGTGAACGCAGCTTAACTGTAATGGTTTCTATTTCATTCCAAGTACATATTCGAGTGCGCCTTCGTTCGCGCTTGCCGACAAACTACCATCACCAGATCTGTTACAGCCACACACGCGAGCGGACACGTTAGTGCGTCAGCGCACTACATGCCATTTGGGGCCTTGATGAATTCCTTCTCATTCCAACAAAGTACAGTCAGGTGTCAAATGTACGGAAATGCACGGGTGCCGCGCTGAAAAGCACCGCCGACACAGCAAACCTTTTTAAAAAAATTATTTCTGGGATAATTGTGAACTTAAATGTTCGCACAATTTATTTCGTACCTTTTTGATGTTGTAGACGCGTGTGAGCATCCCGATCCCCCTGTCATTCAGGATGGTCAGTTTCTCCGCCAGCTTCTGCTGGCTCGGCTGCATTGCTCCTCTCGACATGCTGCCTCCTTAGTGTTCTGCAAATATACAAACCGTAAAACTACCCTGTGCGGTGCTTTTCCGCTAAATCACGCAAACCTTACGTTTTAGTGTTATGATTTGCCCATATCTCGGGCAAAAAAACTGCGCTTATCCCCCCACACCCAGCCCCACTGTCCCCTGTTTTCTTTAGGTGTTGCCCTGACTCAGAGCGAGGCCGTTTCCTGCAACACCAGTGCAGCACATGTCATGTGACACGATTCTCCGCGTACATTTCCGCATCGTAACCGAAGAAGAAGACGACATTTCATTTTTTTCTACCTACTGTAGTTACGCTTTATCATCGTTTACATGATTTCCCGTGTTTGCATAAATGTCCTGCCCAACCTTGCGTATTTATTGTCAACGTTTTGTTCACTGAAACAGCTAAGATGACCATTTGAGCTGCAGACTTGAATCATCAGCTTTTGGGTCAGAGATACCTTTCGGCACGAAGCTGAAATTGGCTCCTTATTCGCATTTCGCGGGTCCACCTGTTTTAACTGCTGCGTTGTTTTAGCTTTTTTTCCCCAATTTGCGCTGCTCGACATCGTGAGCCTCAACAAGTAGCGAAGAAACTAACACAATGGTATCAGACATACTGCGGTATTAAAATGCAGAACTATGAGAAAATATTCAGTGTTTTTTTTATTATTATTATGACCTTCTGAACATGGTAATCGTGACAATGAAAAATTGTTTCATCTTCTTTTTATGCCCAATGACACTGAGTGCGTATATCTTTGGCTATATCTCCTAGTCTTCAAAATGTCTCAAGAACCTATGACCATGACCCTCTGAACATGGCAAATGGGGCAATGCGCTGTTTTTTTGTTTTGTTTTGTTTTTTTTTTTGCAAATTGCACTGTCTATAATTATATGGTTACATCTCCTTGTCTTCAAAAAGTCTCAGGAACAGAGTACATAAATCCAGAATTATGAGAAAATGCACAGTGGTATTTTTTCATTATGACCCTCTGAACATGGTATGTGTGACAATGTTTTTTTTTCCTGATTGCACATGCATGTAATTTCTATGACTCTATCTCCTTTTCTTCAACAAGTCTCTGGAGTCTGACAGAGAGGTATGAGAGACAATATAACAGAGTATCCCACTCTTGAGCTAAAACAAATTCTACCCTGAGATTTTTAAATTATGACCCTCTGAATATGGTGTGCAAGATCATGTGCTTTTTGTGCCCGATTGCACTATGAGTTTGTTTTCTTTGGCTATATCTCCTTATCATAAAAAACTCAAGTGCCTGACCCTGTGCTATCAGTGATAAAATAACGCAGTATGGATAAAAATCCAGAATTATGAGAAATTTTACTTTGAGATTTTTAAGTTATGACCCTCTGAACATGTTATGTGAGACAATGAGCTTTTTTTTGCCACGTTGCTGTATGTGTGTGTTTCCTATGGCTATACCGCCTTATCTTTTCAAAGTCTTAATAATCTGACAGAGTAATATCAGAGGCGATATAAAAGAGTATCAAGATCCAACATTATGGGAAATTTTACAGCATTAATTTTTAATTATGAACCTCTGAACACAGTATGTGTGGCAATGAGCTTTTTTTTTTTTTTTTTTTTTGCCTGACAGCACTATCTGGGTGATTTCTCTTAATTAATTTGATATGTCAGGTAACGTCCTCACCCCATCTGTGAGGCTCCTTTACGGTTGTGTGCAGTGATGATTATACCCTTAACAAAATGAAGATAAATCTGAAACCAAGTATTTATGTCATGTAATTATGGATCATATAGATGAAATTAAGTAAACAGACAGCAACATATAGTAAAAAAAAAACAATAATGTCTTTCTCATGGAAAAAGTCAATATCTAGTGTGGCCACCCTTTGCTTTGATGACAGCATTAAATCTTTCAGGCATAGTTTTCACACATTTTTTATTTCCTCACTCTGTAAGCCATTCCATATGGTTTTCATTCCAGTTCATTCCATGAGATTCTTCAGATGTTACGGCAAACTTGCTCAATCAGAATAAGGTCTGGATTTTGCGCTGTATTTCCACTGTATTTGAAAGCGCAAATTTATCTGTTTCCCCACAGTAGTTTAGTTTGCAATGTAGTGCATCTTTTGCAGCCTTCATGCCTTTTCCATATTTTCAACACTTCTTTGCAAACATTAAAGGTATTATTCAACTTTTTATTCCCTTTAAAACTACTGACATTCAAGCCAGTAGACCGGTTAGGCACCAGCCTTTTAACAGCTAGTATTCACCTTGAAATTTCTTGAAGTTGCATTCTCTAGTTGAACTTACTATTCAATTGCTGCAGCATTGCAATAAGATAGAAGCAGCGCTGTTGTGTTCTGTGGGTTTCTGTGTTTTGGTTAGGTTTTTGTCCGTGTCTTTCGTGTTTTCAGGTTAGGGTTATGTTCTGTTTTTTATATTTAGGTTTTATTAATTATTATTATGTCTGTTTTCTGTCTCAGTTTTAGTGTTTCACATTTCGTATCTCTCCCGTATTATTCCGGTCCATGTCTTAGCCGTGTACGGTTTTTGCTTTTTCCCCTGTCGCATCATGAGTTCGTTACCATTTTTGTCGTAATAGATTGTGTCACTATTTCAGGTGATTTAATGGATTCTGGGTTTCACCCTTCCTTCCGATCTCGTTTGCATACTTCACCTCGCTTTTCTATCTTACTAACCCTACTAACAGTTTGTTGTTTTCTATAATTTACTAACCAACACTAACATTGTATATAAGACTAATGTACTAACGAGCACCCGGGATAGTACAGCTGCATTTACTTATTGACTAACGACCTCTCCGCATTCGCCCTGTTCAAGTCTCCGCCTCTCACTTTCGCCAATCTCCTGCGCTTCTTTTCTTGCAGATTTTCTGCAATTATCGTATCTTTGTCCTGCCTCTCATTCTGTGCACTTGGAATAAATAAACTGAATAAGGACTTCTGTCTATGGGAAAGTCTTGTGATCCTTGTCCGTGTGTTGGTGTTTTCCTGTTTCATGTCATTGGGTTTCCCTCGCGTTCTACTCCTTGCAATTCATATTATGTTCAGCACCTGTGTTTGTGTGTTTCCCCCCCTTTGTATTCCTGGCGAGCAGTTGCAAAGGCAGATGTTACTTTGCTTCTGACAGACCAGACGCTCTCAGACAGAGTCAGACTAGATGCTCAGACAGAGTCAGGCCGCAGACCAGAATGAGACTCGCACTCTGTCAGTCGCTCACGCTCACTCCCCATCATGCGGGCATTCTGGGGCCTGGACATTGTGAGGGTAGCGTCCAGTGGCTTCTGGATTCCCGCTAAGCCCTCCGAGCTAGCTGTGCCTTCCCGAGTCTGCCATCTGCGCCAGCTGTGCCTCCCGAGTCTGCGATCTGCGCCAGCTGTGCCCCCCGAGTCTGCCAGCTGTGCCCCCCGAGTCTGCCATCTGCGCCAGCTGTGCCCCCCGAGTCTGCCATCTGTGCCAGCTGTGCCTCCCGAGTCTGCCATCTGCACCAGCTGTGCCTGCTCGAGTCTGCCATCTGCGCCAGCTGTGCCTTCCCAAGTTTGCCATCTGCGCCAGCTGTGCCTCTTGAGTCTGCCATCTGCGCCAGCTGTGCCCCCTCGAGTCTGCCAACCGCGCCAGCTGTGCCTTCCCGAGTCTGCCATCTGCGCCAGCTGCGCCTTCCCGAGTCTGCCATCTGCGCCAGCTGTGCCTTCCCGAGTCTGCCATCTGCGCCAGCTGTGCCCCCCCGAGCCCCCTGCGTCCGAGTGCCCCTGTTCCTGTTCCCCTTCCAGTGCTCCCCAAGTTTCCCAGTTCTTGCTACCCCTCCAGTGCTCCTGAGTTCCCCTGTTCGTGCCACCCTTTCAGTGTTCCGAGTTCCCCAGTTCGTGCTACCCCTCCAGTACTCCTGAGTTCCCCAGTTCCTGCTACCCCTCCAGTGCTCCCGAGTTCCCCAGTTTTTGAGAGTTTTTCCTCTACCTGAGTTTTTCCTTTTTCAGTGCTTGTGCACGGTGGTTTCTTTCGGCCTGCGTGCCATGTCCCCTCCCGAGTTCGGTTTTCCCTATGAGTTTCCTAGTTCTCTCTGTTCAGTGCGTGGCACGGTGTTTGTTTTTGCCTGTGTGTCACGCTTTCGTTTTCCCCGAGTTCTTGAGTTTTTCATTAAAATCTGGTTCCCTGCAAATGGTGTCTCTCCCCCTGTTCCGTGTTCTCCTTGTGTTTCCCTTTTCTTAACAAGCGCATACAACTCCTGCTGGATTATTCTAATAATTACAAAACCCATGGCAAATGATTGAATACAAATTAAGACTACTTATTAGCTAAGAGGATTTTTTTGTGCCTCCTCTAATTTCAGTCGAATAACTGCCACTGATCAGTACAAACGTCACTTCTCAATTGTCAGATATTTTATCGCAAAACAACACCAAACACTCCATTTTGCTTGAGCTCTGTCCTTTAAACTCTGCAGAAGTAATTCCAACGAACATGCAGTTATTGTTTGTTTATGGAGGCCTGCAGAGGATTATATTAAAATGATTAAATGATAATGTAATTCCACACTAGTATTATGATTTTCCCTTATGTATGTTATTGTTGAGTGGGGAGGGGGGTTAAAATGCTGTAATTCAATTACCAGTTTCATTTTCACATACACCTATGGCATGCTATGACCATGTCACGATGAAAATAATAAAGCTCTTTGACAGTGCATTGGACACTATTCAAACGCAATAACGGAAACGGCGGCCCAAGTTAACTGAATTTATATTTACTTATCTTCAAGTTCTTAGGGATCAAAATGAAAATGTCAGGATCCCCGCTGGGAGGAGCTAATCCTCGACGAAGAGACGCGAGTGACACGTTACCGTAATGAAGAGCACCCTTGGTCTCACACCGGTGGGGGTAGTTACTGAATAGCATCATCTGCTACCTGGGGAAGTTTCACCTTCGGGGATCTTACCTGCTTTTCAACTTTGGAGTGATATCTGCCCATGTGATGCATTCGCTTGCGCAGGAAATTAAAGCGTTTTCCAAGACAAACTTGAGAAAGCAATGCACCCGGGTGACAACATTAAGCGGGAGGAGGATCATAGAGACATGGAAAGGCTCCACCGTGCATGTAGTTGAAGACACCGTACCGTCCGGGACCGCCTGTGGATATGTCCAAGACAACAGTTGGGATCTCCAAGTTGGCGTTATTAAGCCATATCTGCTGCTTGGTGAGGATGAGTGGTATAAATAATTTGTTACATTTTCTTGCACAATTGTGACTCTAAACCCATATGCAGCGGGCTATATTTCGTAGCTTACTAATGGTTTCATATATGGTCGGTGATGAGACCACGTCTTGCATGAAACTAAGAGAAAAGTAAAGCGGACGACTAATCTAATGACAACATGCAAATCAAAACCAATAAATTACCCTACTCTTCTCTGGTCAGTGGATTGCAAGAACTATTGTATTTACACTTTTAAAAACCAGACAAGCCAGCAATTTTTCTCCACTTATCACAAACACATCTTGTCACATCGATTTTCCTGTGACACTTAGAATTGTATTTCGTGTTTTAGCTTCGCAAGATGCTGCCCAAGACTTTAGGACATTGAGGAAATATAAGGTAATTTACTAACTTGTCTAATTCAAGTAAAATGTATCTCTTCCTCGAACTCTTGCTCAAACCCAGCGTTTCTTTCCTCTAGGTCTCTCATATATTGAACGTGGCATACGGTGTAGAGAACGCCTATCCAGACCTATTTATCTATAATACATTGAGTATTCTGGATCTTCCGGACACCGTCATCGCCTCATATTTCCAAGAGTGCTTCCAGTTTATTGAACAAGCCAAGTCAGAGGTAAAGTCTACGGTTATGAATCACATTGTGTATCTCGCCTCCACCGCACAGAGTTGCGCACAGTTTGACCTGTAAGACAAACTTTTGCCGTGAATGAGGTCGAACTCATCATCGCTTCTCATAAGCGCTCTCGGTTGTCTCAGTGTACAGTATTACGGTGTTCATATCGTTATAAAACGATAGAAACATCCATCTACTGTCCACTGATTTCTGGACATGGCTTAATTCATGTGTTGATCTGAATAAGTCAGTTTCCGCGTCCTAGCAATTTCCTGAGTGTTCAATTTTAGTGCCTCGCTCATCTGATACGCAGTCTACTGATGCACAGCATCCCTTATTCTAGGTATCGGCATGCCGCGGTAAATAATAAATGGTGAGTTTTCGCAATTAATTATTTACTGCGTTGTAGAAAGATCATATCACTACTAGCCATTGTTTGTCATACAGCCTCCTTACCAAACCACCGAGCTACTCACAACCTGACACTGCCTCATGATGCAAATACAGAGGGGTTCATCGTGACAATACCTATTTGAAATAAGTTTCCGTTCTGCTGTAAAACGAGTATGTAGCCTACAATCTGTCATTGTCTTAATTTCCTGTGCAACCATTGATATACTGACTCTGAGCCTGCAATTGTAAATCTCGATGACAAATGAGACCGTCCCTTCACCTTCTGTATAATGTGCAGGTCAAAACCGTTTTGGCACTGGTTTATGATGGGATCTCATTATTACTTGCTGCCATTCATATACAGCTATGTATAGTTTTTTCTGGCTTCGGCTTTCAGCAGATACCTACAGTTTTCGCAGTCCTGCAGATTTGTTTTGTGTGTAGCACAATTTGATTATGAAGTGAATGTTCAGGAACACAGTGTTCTCCACTAATGTTGGCGCTCTTGGTGAATATGAATCAAATATGAATTAATGCATTTATTTTTCAACCCCTTTCTTTTGTGTTATGGTCAGGGGAATGGGATGGCCATGGTGAAACCTTGATTATATGATCAACAAGCCAATTTGTGTTGATTTTGATGAATGCCTTGATGCTTTGTATCATTTTTCTGTTGTAATATCCGATATCCACGACTCAGTTTTTTTTTTCTTGGGCGGAGGCAGTTGAGCTCTCATTTAGTTTGTCGATACTCAATGGAATCCACGATGCCATGAATCCTTATAGACTGACCAGGCCCATTGGAGGAAAAAAAAAACAGCCCCACAGCATCAAAGACACTCAGTGATGATTAGGCTCTTTATGGAATGGCCATCTATATATTTACTATGAACATGCATCTGTCGTTTATTGCCAAAGAGCTCAATTTTGTCTTATCTCACCAGTTTTTTTTTTTTTTTTTGGGCTGAAGGGGCCAATGGACTGTTGTATTATATAGTGTACGGTGTCTCTCGTCCGTCCTATCATCGTTGTCGTTAGCAATATTTCAAGAATCTTCTTCTCTGAAACCATCAGCCAGAATAACTTGATATTTGCTCTGGAGCATCCCTGAGATAGGGTCTACAAAATGTTCAAAGAATTTGAAAATGTAGATTTTAGTTTTTTTTCAATGAATTTTTATTATTATATTATGTCATCACCCCCGTCCGTCCGTCTGTCTGTCTGTTAGCAATTTCTTGTCCAAGGTATAACTCCTGAGCCGCTTGAGCTACATTCGTGATACTTCACATACACGTGCACCATCACTAGGCGCTGTGTCGCGCACCATGATTTCGTTCACCCGGTCAAGGTCACTGGCAAAGGTCAAAGGTCACATGGGGCCCAGATGGGGCTTGTCCGGAGCATAACTTCTCAACCGCTTCAGATACATCCATGATATTTCATACACACCTGTACCATCACTGAGCGGAATGTCGCGTACCATGTTTACGGCCCTCCCTCCAAGGTCAAGGTCACGGACAAAGGTCAAAACTCACATGGGGCTGTTGTCTGTTGGATATTGGTATCATGTTGTCTGTCCACTTCCTGATCCATGTTCATCACGGGCGTATTATGCACCGTTGGCGGTGCTCTTCTTGTTTACATTTTGAATTCTCGTATAAAGTCAATATTGGGCACATTTAAATGAGCTATAGCATGGAAACAATTGGAGATATTGATATACAACCCCAATTATGACACAGTTGGGAGAAAGTGTAAATTGTGAATAAAATCAAAACTTTCAAATCACACCAGCCAGTATTTTATCCACAAAAAGAACAGAGATAACAATGCAAATGTTGAAACTGAAACATTTTATCAGCAAAATGAGTGGATTTCAACTTTGATGGCTGTGACAGGTCTCAGAAAAGTTGGGACGGGGCCTGTTTACCATGGTGTAGCATCCCCTCTTCTTTTTAACACAGAGTGGAGGTGTCTGGGCATTGAGGAGACAAGTTTCTTGAGTTTAGCCATTGGAATTTGATCCCACTCTTGTTTAATACAGGCTTCCAGCTGCTGGAGAGTTTTGGGTCTCCTTTGATGGACTTTTCATTTAATTATGCGCCAAATGTTCTGAATCGGTGAAAGATCAGGACTGCAGACAGGCCAGTTCAGCACACGGACTCTTCTACTACGAAGCCATGCTGTCGTTATAGCCGCAGTATGTGGTTTTGTATTGTCCTGCTGAAATACACAAGGCCTTCCCTGGAATAGATGTTGTCTGGAGGGGAGCATATGTTGCTCTAAAATATTTATGTCCCACACCATTTGCACTAATACATCCCCATACCATCAGAGATGCTGGCTTTTGAACTGAACGCTGATAACAGGAGGGGTGGCCTTTCTCCTCTTTAGTCTGGAGGACACAACACCCTTGATTTCCAACAAGAATGTCAAATTTGGACTCGTCTGACCACAGCACACTTTGCCGCTTTGCTACAGTCCATTTTAAATGAGCCTTAGCCCACAGCACAGGACAGCGCTTCTGGATCATGCTCAACAATGGATTCCTTTTTGCATGATAGAGTTTTTGGTGGCATCTGTGGATGCCACGGCGGACTGTGTTTACTGACAGTGGTTTTTTGAAGTATTCCTGGGCCCATTTAGTAATGTCAATGACAGAATCATGCCGGTGAGTGATGCAGTGGCGTCTGAGGGCCCAAAGATCACGGGCATCCAGTAAAGGTCTTCGGCCTTGTCCCTTACGCACAGAGATTTTTCCAGTTTCTCTGAATCTTTTGATGATGTTATGTACTGTCGATGATGAGACCTTCAAAGCCTTCGCAATTTGACGTTGAGGAACATTGTTTTTAATGTATTCCACAATTTTTTTACACAAGCCTTCACAGATTGGAGAGCCTCTGGCCATCTTTACTTCTGAGAGACTCAGCCTCTCTAAGACATCCCTTTTATAGCCAATCATGTTACACACCTGATGCCTGTTAACTTAATTACTTGCTAAATGTTCTTTCAGCTGATTCTCTTATATATTAATTGCTTTTTCAGCCCCTTTTTGCCTGTGTCCCAACTTTTTTGAGACCTGTTGCAGCCAGAAAATTTCTAATAAGCTCACTTTGTGGATAAAAATGTCTCAGTTTCAACATTTGCAGTGTTATCTATGTTCTATTGTAAATAACATATTGGCTCATGTGATTAGAAAGTCATTGCATTTTGATTTTATTCACAATTTACACTTCGTTCCAACTATTTCGGAATTGGAGTTGGGTGTGTATATATATATATATATATATATATATATATATATATATATATATATATATATATATATATATATATATATATATATACACACACACACACACACGCGCGCGCACACACACACACACACACACACACACACTGCAGGCCAAAAGTTTGGAAGCAAGACCAAATTTGTACAAAAATGATCATAGTTTCATTGGCATACTTTGCAACAAAATAAACATGATTGTTATACTGTATGAAGAGTCACTTATCAGAATACATTTTTACTCATATTATCAGGCCCGTATTGTTAGGCCCACGGTCCTTGTGCCCGCCGGATTGCCGTTGGCATCCGGTGGGCTGTAAACCATGACATAAAGTGAATTATGTAAACTGTGATTTGTTTTTTACTTTTTCGCTGAAGTTGTGACTCTTGGAAATCTTCTCAACCCAAAATGGTCTGGTAACATCAATGTATACAGTACCGAAAGGTAAATAGAGGAAAATAGTGCATATCAATGAAAGAAAAGTCTCATCACGCAGTAAATACATCCCAAAATCCATAGATTTCATGCTGGTTTTTAATAAAGGCATTGTAAACAGAAAGTTGAAGTTGCTTCCAAATTTTTGACCTGTATTGGCCTTGCTTCCAATCGTCTGGCCTGTAGTGTATACTGACCAAAAAAAGAAATGCAATTTTCTATTTCTTGATTTTATCGAGTGTAACTGTTATTAATCAACACTTCATTGGTATCAAATGAAAAAAGGAATCTCAGACAATAGATATAACGGAAAATGGGGGTTGGAATATCGCCATGTTGGCTTTTATTCAACAAGGTGAAGTTTGACATCACGAAACACAAATGACAATATCAGTATCTCGTATGTACCCCGTTAGTGTCGCGTACGGCGGTACACCTGCGTCTCAGACATCACCAGATTTCTGATTGTTGCTTGTGGAATGCTGTTCCACTCTTTGGTCAGTGCTTGTCTTAGCTGACATACTGTAGCTGGCGGTCTCCAGATCGCTCTAGCCAGAATGTCCCACAAGTGTTCAATAGGTGAAAGATCTGGAGAAAACGCTGGCCTGGGTAGGATTTGTACGTTTTCGGCCCAAAGGAACTCCATACAGATACGTTCCACATGTGGACACGCGTTGTCCTGTTGGAAAGTCAGTCAGTGACGTCGGACAAACGGAAGGATGACTGGACGGAAAATTTCATCGCGGTAACGGACGGCATTGAGGTTTCCTGCAACAAAATGAAGGTTGGTTCGGTGTGTAGCAGACGGTCGGTCGTAATACGACGGTCAGACGCTGGAGTCGTAACACGTGGCCTATCGGACCTGGGGCGATTGTCCGTGCGTCCAGCGGCATTAAACCTAGTTCTGAGGCAACTAATTGTCGCAGAATGCACGCCGAATTGACGGGCAACTCTACCCGACTTCCGGCCTGTAGCATCCCAATCGCGCATTCTAGTTAAACTTCCTTTAGTCGTGGCCTTATAACCCATCTGATTTTTACTAATTTTTGGTCGGACTTTTATAGGCCCCGGTGTCTAAGAGGAACTCAAAACAAAAATGGGAGTGTTAGGACAATGATAGTACTCAAACCCAAGCACTGCCAATGTTTGGTTCAGGACGAATGGTGGTTCCAAAATACGCGCTGTGACCGCAAAAATGTGTGGGTCATTCCAAATGAAATCAACCAAATTCCAGGAACTTCCCAGTGTCATGGTCATGGATTTCTTTTAAATTTTAATAGAATGTCATATATGGGGCCAAATGAAGTTTTAGCTCAATACCCCCAGCGGTTTGCACTCTCAGACGCGGCAAAATGAATTATAGCCATTTTCACAGGGCCGTAACACAGAAACTAAGACAAATATGGACTTCATTTTTTCAGGAATTGTTAACCTTTCAAAAGTAAACAATTTACAAGTAAAAGGAACAAAATTAATCCATTCATGTCTATGCTGTCCTTGTTCAAAAACGACAATGATCAGAATGTGGTCTTTTCTCAACTGCTTTCATTTTCAGAGAAATGAAAATGCTTTCTGCCTTTGATCCTGGGCAAAAAGAACTCCTAAGTACAAGAGTCATTGGAGTCAATTTACCGAGGTTCAAAGACACTGATATTGATGAGCATCTTCTGCAAAGTGAACTCAAGACAGAGACTGCATCAGTTTGCCACCATCACAAGCAGGTTTTCTTGCACAAATATTACTTGGCTTGGATCAAAGGCAGAAAGCATTTTCAGTCAAAGTTCTGAAAATCAAAATGAAAGCAGTTGAGGACAGACCACTTTCTGATCATCAGCTCAGTTGTTCAGGTCTGCAGTCCATAGTGGTGGGTATCAACGTAGCATGTGAACCGTATAAGGCCTAAATGCGGCTATACATGTACTTTCACTTTCACCGGGTACCTCATTTGGAAGAAACTTGCAATGTATGTCTTTTGATGACAGTCTGTAGACCTGCTGTCTCTTCCAACAGTACAGGGGAGTGGATCAAGAGGTGGATTGGAGGTTGAAGCCATAACGTCGCTGAGGCCATGTGCTTTGATTAGTGGGTGCTGCCCCCAGATTAGAGCATCGGGTCATGGTGCCATCTAATGAGTGACACATTAAATACCTAAAACTTTCAGTAGAGATTGCAATGTCTTCTGAAATGTGGCGATTTTGTATGAAAAAGGTTCAAAGACACTGTGCACGAAAACCATAAAAGTGCAACTTTAGGATACAATTTTAATAATGAAGCAATTGACAGACCACTTTAAAACTTGTTTGTGGAGAAAGTACAGACTAAGAGCTTTCTCATGATATAGGTCCTGTAAAACTCAGAGGATACTGCCATGGATTAAAAAAGGCCTGAAAATGGGTTACCCTCCAAGACAGGGGGTCATAATTGCCCCCACCTCGGAACAACTGCAAAATATATACAAGATGTCAAAGTTCCAATGGAGACCTGAGTATGTGCACTTACACTAAAAGACATAACATTGTGAGATTTCCCATTCTGTTCGGGTGAAAGGGCCACCCGAAATGTGCCAAAATTTGGGTTCTGCCCGTTTTTGAACGACGACAGCATAGACATGAATAGGTTAATTTTGTTCCTTTTAATTGTAAATTGTTTACTGGTGGAAGGTTAACCATTCCTGAAAAAAACTAGGCTTCTGCCGTCGGAGGCGATGGCTTGGGGTATATCCCCGAACGCCGCCATTCCTCCGATTTCCCAATCCTCGAATAGACCCAATACAATATAAGGCCCCTCAGGTCATGATGTTGCAGTTGCACATAGTTTCATTTCAATTGGACAAATGTTGCCAAAGATATGGCAAAAATGGCGAATTTTATGTGACAAAGCTCCACCTTGTCTAACCAAACAGGAATATCGTCATTGTGGGACACATTCTCAGGTCATGACCTTTCATTTGCACTTGATTTGAGGTCAATCGGACAAATATTTCCAGAGATATGTTAAAAACAGTGATTTTTCAGTTTTTGGCCCCTGTTGGCCAATCTAGTAATGGTAAATTGTCCAAAATCGAATCAGTTCTTCCTCTTGATGATACTTACTTATATGCAAAACATGAAATTTATAATTGAAATATTACTGAAGTTATCGCGTTAACACGCAGGATATCAGGCGGCGGCGGTTGGACCAAAAACATAATATCCCTGAGACGCCGTTCGGGGTTCGGGGATATAATCAAGTCCATATCTGTATTAGTTTTTGAGTTATGGCTCCATGAAAATGGCTATAATTAATTTTGCAGAATCTGAGGGTACCACGCCCACTTTTTTGTATGTATCCGGTGTATCCGGGTGCGAATACGCAAACGTATTCTAAGTAGTGTGCAGCCCTTGCAAAAAGTCCATGCTTTCAGAAAATCTGGGCCGTATCGCAGGACTTTGCCAATCATGATGTTTCGATCACATGCACTGTTCGTGAGCTGTAAGTTGGCACACCTGTAGGTAGATCAGGGCCTTTACTGGGAGCTGGCAGATTTTAGCCAATCAGGGGCTTCAAAGCCAAAGAGGCTCTATAAATACACAGAGAGACCACAGATGTCGGATTTTCTCCGACGGTATTTATATTACATATTGTAGGTTTTATATAAAGCTATATGGATTTGGTAGGATTGGAGAAGCCAAATTTATCAACAAATAAATCTGGAGTTTTTAAATAGCACTGGGTTATGGTTAACATAGTGAGTAAAACATTGGGATGATTAACTGGGACCACATTTTCCATAGACGTTTTTGCTAATGTTTACCTAGACTGCCAGTATTAGTAGAGGGAACCGTACCTTAGTGAACTTTTTGTCTTTTCTGCCCTTCAGAAAGGAGTAGTGCTGGTTCACTGTAACACTGGAACTTCTCGCTCTGCCGCGGTGGTCATCGGATACCTGATGTCGAAGGATGGGCTGGCTTTTGATGACGCATTTGCTGCCGTAAAATTGGCAAGGCCAGCTACGTGCCCAAACCCAGGTTTTCTCGAGCAGCTGAGAAAGTACAGTCCACAAGGAGAAAAGCAAGTTAACGGTGTTGACCACACTTGAGCAGCATTGACTGCGCCATCAGCAATGCATTCAGCATAGAATTTTGCTCAGTTTTATCAAATTGGGGTATTTCTGACCCCTAAGTTGCCCTGTAGTTTTTTGGCAGATGAAACTAATGAAACTAATAAATAAATACAAATGTTTATCAATAATGTGAGTACAGATTAGGCTGCTTTCATACCGTATGTAAAACAAATTTTTCGCATGACAGCTTACATTCAAAGTCAATTCAAAAACGCGAATACATGCGAAACATATTAACTTTGAATGTACTCTGTCGTGCAAAAAATTAGTTTCGCGTCCGTGTGAAAGCAGCTTTTACTCTGCTGAGAAGTAAGGACAATCAGTGACCTTGTAATAGAAAGGTATTGTGTCAACTGTAAGTTTTACTTTCATTTATTTGCTTGCACACTTGCAAAAATACAAAAATTTTGATTTTTTTTTTTCAGATTTGTCCTCACTTTGTAATCTGTGTCAATTACAAGAAGATTGCACTCAAATGTCTTCAAATGTACAATTTGAGATTAAATATTAATCTTGATCGGTAACTGAAAGATTTAACTTACCTAAAATGTGCATGTCGGCAGAAGGCAACTTACAAAGATCGATTTAATATTTCCAATGTGAATACAACCTCAGCACAGTGGTTTGAATTTTTTCTTTTATTTTGCATTTTTTAATGAATAGTTTTATTTAGTTGTAGATCTTGATATGGAGATTGTTAACTAAGATCTGTTCTCTCTTTTAATGGTAGTTCCTTGTATTACAGTTATGATAGAGTGAAAATTATTAATATGTTCTTAATTTCAAGTGTCTATTTTTATATCCAGCAGTTCTGCTGATATGGACACTTTTGTCCCCAAATGGCGCAGAAGACCCTTTGGGTTAGATTCATCCAACGCGCCTTGTTCTTTTAAAGTTGGATTAATGAAAATGTGCATCTCCTGAAAGTGTGCCTATTTGTCTTATTATTAAATAAATGAAATAAATAAATCATTAAATAAAACGTACTGAATAAATCTGGATAAAATGAAAAAACATAATGGAAATTTATGTCTCATGGGAAAGCAACTAATGAAGTGAATGCCACTGTTTATCAATGACCTGTGTTGTGACTGTTGTTGCAGTTTACTATAATATTTTAATAACTATTATTTTTAGCAACAGCACCAAGCAGAATTAATATTTTGCATTGGCAGACCATGTTCGAGAATGTTGTTGTATTTACACTCTGTTCAGACGGTATTCCGGAGAGGAATGTGTACCAATAACATCCCACACCATTTCACCACCAAAAATACCTGCAGCGTTGACATAAGGCAGGATGTATTCATTGAGTTATACTGATTACACCTAATTTTCACCCTTGATATCATCTTGCTGGAACAGAATATTTGTGTGACTGAGTGCCATTTTTCCAGTATTTTAAAATAGAAAGCATTTAGTGCAGCCGAATGAACTACCTGAAACAAAAACTACCTGAAAAGAAAAACACACTGCAAGAGGCCCACATGACGAGGATAAAGACTGGTGGATGAAAAAACTCTTTTTCCTGGTGAATAAAAATCCGCTCAGAAGCGTAAGTGCGCCCGTAAGGAGGCAGGCCTATCTGTGTCAAACTCAACAATCAAGAGAAGACCTCTCCAGAGTAAGTGTAGAAGGTTTACCACATGATGTAAACCATTGGTAATTATGAAAAACAGAAAGATCAGGCTTGAGTTCGTAGAAAATGCCTCTAAAAATTAGTTTGGAAAGCATCTCAGATGAGACACGGAAGAGAATAGAGTGGGAAGGATAAGGAACTTCATCATAAAAACCTCAGATCGGTGGAGCGCGGTGGAGTACTGCTATGGGGTGGGCATGTGTCAGTTTATGTACAGTACATGTGCTGTAGGCATTTACAGTTGTGGTGTGACATGTAAACAGGGTCACCCCAAGGAAGCTATTTAAAGCTTATAATAGGGGGCCCAGTTACCCAGAAAAATAACAAACAATAAATTGGGCTGGACAACATAAAGACAGACAGACGTATAACAGGCGTTTCACAGACAGTCCCAGCATCTGGTTCGATTAATAACAGGTACAATCGAAGGGCGTTACTATATGTAATACAGTCATTTTTGCTGTTTGCAGCCAATAGATCTGGTTCCCCTTTATTTGCTGATTCTAGAGAGGCTGCCCAAAGCTGTAGAATGAATTCTAAATTGTACTGGCTGTATCTGGCTTTAGTATGAGCTCAGATTCCGCCGAATACTTCAGATCTCAGTTGATGGCGTTTCATGGTGCTTATGGCAACAATACTGCTGCGTCTGATTCTCCGGCTAACTGTACAGTCGTGATCAGATGTTAAACTGGACCTTCTTGCAACGGCTTATCTTTGCTGGCCGAGAGAGCAAAGACCTGAAAGATGAAAGGACTATGGAAAGAGTCTCTCTCAGGGGAATCATCAACCAAAACCGAGGTTTCCAACCCTGAGTAGGTGCACTTTTCAGCCATTTAAACTGCAGGATCTGTTTTGTTGAAAAAGTTCACTCCTAGTTATCCTGCGACATAAACTAGGGGCACATGCTTGCTATTACAGTCTAACTTCCTGCAACCTGCAAATCTGATTGTGGCCGGCGACAAATGCGCAGAAACGCCGAAAGGAAAGAAATCAACACGTTGAGAAGAAAATCACAGCGGAGACCCAGCGTTTACAGGCAGCATGGTCCACACTAGCAAGGCAGAATCGTAAACAGGCATCCCTAAGCGAGCTTCGTGAGTGCCCCCTCGACTTCAGCAGCAGCCAGACCGATCCAAACTTCCATCGAGCGCAGTATTTTTTGAGTATTTCTTCTTGTTGAAACTATATTTTCATTGAATGGTTAATCGTTTTTATCTCATATTGTGTTCGGAGTAGTGTTTTCCCAACTCACTAAGGTGCTTGATCAGGCACACCCTGCTACCATTTACTCTCTCACTAACATAGTATCATCCACCTTCAACCGTGTATGTAGAGGACAACTAATCTGAATTATGACTAAATTTGTTATCCAGTGTGTATTTAGATTTAGTGAACTGGAATTAACTAGATATTGATTTGAGAAACATTTGCAAAACTTCAGTTTGTGGGTAAACACATCAGAAATTGTAGGAATTACAGCATTTCCTTTAAATATCCACTCTATTTTAGGGACTAAAAGTATTTGGACAGGTAGATGCTCAGCTGCATAATTTCATATGAAAGTGAGCACATAATAGTTAGGAAGTTGATTTCAAGAGTTGCTGTTCCTGCTAACTCTCCATATGAAATCCAAAGACCTGTCAGTGCCTGTAACACCAGCCATTTCTAAGTTGAAAAATCAAAACAAACCCATCAGAGAAAAAGGGAAACCATTAGGTGAGGCCAACTGAGCTTTGTGGTAAATTCCATAAAAAATGCCGGTGGGCTCAGAAAGACGACAGATGACAGCTGTGATAGACGACTTAAGAATTCTTAAAAAGGTTTAAAAAAAATAAACCCTTAACAACAAATGACCAGATCAAGAGCTTTCTCTTGGGGGCAGGCATATCAGTGCCACAGTCAGCAATCCATGGAAGACTTCACCAGAGTAAATACAGAGGGTTGATTTTAACACATAAACAATTGATAAGACTGAAAAACAGGTACGGAACAGCTCGTGATCTGATGCTGAGGACAGTGGTTGTGTATGGGCATGTATGGATACCAATTTAGCTGCTAACCGTGTATCTACTGGTGATGAAACTGTTGACAAAAGCTTGTGGATGAATTCCCTATTGTATGGGGCAATATTACATTGTATTACATTGTACATGCGCTGGCCATACGCATCAGAACGAAGGGGAAAACGCTTTTTCCAATGCAGATGGACATAGACTCGGGAGCATCCTGACAAACAGCCCTATGATAACATTCTATGATAAACAAGTCAATGAAATGACCGGAGTTCAACTGCGCATCCATGTCACTTGCTGAAGGCAGAACAGCCCAGTAACAAGGCAGGAAGAGAAAACAGCTGCAGTTACCGTGTGGCTGATCAGAGCATCACATGGAAGAAACCCAGTGTCTGGTGATGTCTGTGGTTTCCAGACTTCGCACAGTCATTGACTGCAGAGGATTTGCCACCGAGTTTAAGAATGACAATTTAAGTATTGATTATGTCAGTTTGTCAAATTACTTTTGAGCCCCTAAAACTGAGCAGGCTATGCATGAAATGGGTGCAATTCATTTCATACACGGGTCAGACAATACTTTTTCGGGGGGGAAAAATTGCGCCTCCATCCAAGTATTTATGGACTAAACTGCTTGTCAACAGTCTTTATTTTCATAAGAAGGAAGTCTTTTCAATCTCGAAAGGTTTAAGATGTAGTAAGACCTGGGCTGTTCCATCGGGGTTTGCCAGGAACAGTTGGGGAAGAAGCCAAACACAACAGTTGGTGTATGAGAGAGCCGGGGAGCGACTGGGTGTCGATGTCTGGACCAGGTGTGAGGAGGATGTTACCAGGAAAAGTGCAGCTGTTGTCCGTTGCTCTGACGATGACTATACTTTCTCTCGACCTATAAAGTTCAAGTGCTTCCCAGTGAGAAACAAAGATAAATTAAAATATAAATATGAATGTTATATTGATTTCAATCTCTTTGATATAATGGCAAGGCAGAGGGGTCTTGTGTTTTTTTACTAATTCCTGTTGCAAATTCTGTGACAAGGCTTGCATAAAATCTAATTCACAATGTAAGAACGCACCTTACCAGAAAAATTCCCCACATGGGACTAGTCTAGTAAAAAGCAAGCTGGAGCACCAGACTACTAGACCAGTCCCATGCTGGGAAGTTTTCTGGTAAGGTGCGTTCTTCTATTGACTGTCCTTGCTGTTGAGCACCACCGAGCCCCTTTTCAATAGCGGGCTTTGAGCGCATTTGGTTCCCGTTTCTGTCTAATCTGCAATGTATTTTGCTGTCAATAGACATCAGTGCAACGCAATTTTACATACAATCCCAATTCCGAAATAGTTGGGACAAAGTGTAAATTGTGAATAAAATCAAAACACAATGACTTTCAAATCACACCAGCCAGTATTTTATTCACAATAGAACAGAGATAACAGAGCAAATGTTGAAACTGAGAAATTTTACAATTTTATCCACAAAATAAGCTCATTTCAAATTTTATGACTGCTACAGGTCTCAAAAAAGTTGGGACAAGGGCCTGTTTACCATGGTGTAGCATCCGCTCTTCTCTTTAACACAGAGTGGAGGCGTCTGGGTATTGAGGAGACAAGTTTCTTGAGTTTAGCCATTGGAATTTGATCCCACTCTTGTTTAATACAGGCTTCCAGCTGCTGGAGAGTTTTGGGTCTGTTTTGAAGGACTTTTTGTTTAATTATGCGCCAAATGTTCTCAATCGGTGAAAGATCAGGACTGCAGGCAAGCCAGTTCAGCACCCGGACTCCTACTACAAAGCCATGCTGTTGGAATAGCTGCAGTATGTGGTTTTGCATTGTCCTGCCGAAATACACAAGGCCTTCCCTGGAATAGATGTCATCTGGAGGGGAGCATATGTTGCTATAAAACCTTTATATACCTTTCAGCATTCAAGGTGCTTTTTAAAACATGCAAGTGTCCCTCACCATATGCACTTATGCATCCCCATACCATCAGAGATGCTGGCTTTTGAACTGAACACTGATAACAGGAGGGGCGGTCTTTCTCCTCTTTAGCCCGGAGGAGACAACGCCCATGACTTCCAACAAGAATGTAAAATTTGGACTCATCTGACCACAGGACACTTTGCCACTTTGCTGCAGTCCATTTTAAATGAGCCTTGGCCTACAGAACACGACAGCGCTTCTGGATCATGCTCAACAATGGCTTTCTTTTTGCATGATAGAGTTTTAGGTGGCATCTGTGGATGCCACGGCGTACTGTGTTTACAGAGAGTGGTTTCTTGAAGTATTTTTGGGCCCATTTAGTAATGTCAATGACAGAATCATGCCAGTGAGTGATGCAGTGGCGTCTGAGGGCCCGAAGATCATTGGCATCCAGTAAAGGTCTTCGGCCTTGTCCCTTACGCACAGAGATTTTTCCTGTATCTCTGAATCTTTTGATGATGTTATGCACTGTCAATGATGAGACCTTCAAAACCTTTGCAACTTGACGTTGAGAAACATTGTTTTTAAAGTATTCCACAATTTTTTTTACGCAAACGTTCACAGGTTGGAGAGCCTCTGGCCATCTTTACTTCTGAGAGACTCAGCCTCTCTAAGACATCCCTTTTATAGGCAATCATGTTACACACCTGATGCCAGTTAGTGTTATGCACTTTTCATTCTGAAGACAACTTCCAAGGTCATTAAATCATTTAATACAACCATCGTGACTTTGATATTTGTTGTGGTCTTCAGAAAGTTGACCGACAGTTTGCATACCAAGTCTCAGGGCTCTATCTTAATTAATTACAGAAAAATAACTGCATACATTTTGAAAAAATTAGTATGATTGATGTTTTTTGCTTTTTCCAGGCCACAGTACTGATAAACCAAACACACTGAGTAAAGAAAAGTATCTTAAGCCAAAAGTTCGGCAACTATTTGGAGGACAAAATGAAATGTGTGGGTCTTTCAGCTCTGAAAATCCATTTCTGAAGCTCCCTCCAAAATTAAGGAGATTTTGTTAAGATTGACCTCTCTAAAATAGGCTAAATTTCAGGAACTAGTAATAAATGAGCTGAAATATTTGACCTCCGTACTGCCAATGTATATCTCTTGAAATGTGCAAAGTTTTATCAAAATCAAAATTTTGATGTGGGGGGTCTGGTTGAGTTAACACGGAATGACCATTAAACCCTGACTTCACTTTTCCCATAAGTAGGTTAAACATCTCATGTATATTGTGAGCAATCCAGGACACCATGTTTTTCTGGCCACAGCATTTCATTGAATTGAAAATATCAATATCTTGTTTCTCATTTTATACACATTTCCCTGCAATTCAACAGGTCATATTTGGGATCAATAGAAACCTTGGAATCTCCACTAAAATTTAAAACAGGCCTGAAGTTCCACAGGTTTGAATACTGCAGTTGCATTTTATGGACTCATATATAGATTCCTAGATTTTATGGGGGAACAAGGGATTTTCAGAATAATGCCTGCCATTTTTATTCACATTTTACATGTTGTCCCAATTTTAAGGAAATGAGGTAATAAATATATTCAATTGTAAATGGATTAATACTTTGGTTGTGGGGAAAAGGGGGGAATTTTTGAAGCTACGTTGAGGATGGCTGTCTATGAGGATCTGGGGGTGCGAAGAAAAAGCACTTTTTGTAATGATAGCAATGGCCACTAGTGGGCTCCCATTGACCATCTAGTGCTCATCATTTTTATTTACTTTTTTGAGATTCTCTTGCACTTTGCTTGTGGTTTCTCCTCATTAAAAGCGGTAAATGGGATGTGTTTTATTTCAGTGTGATGTATTTGTCATGCGCTGTAAGACACAGCGTGTTCACATGAACCGGCAGTTTGAGCGCATGTAAATTGCGACTTACAGCGTTTAACCAGATCACTGTTGAGTGGCGGGTACTGGTTTTCAATGTTCTCTACATTTTACGCGTCAGCAGGATTGAACATTACCCTCATTCGTTTTACTAATTATTGCTTCTGCATAAATTTCAGCCATTGGTCAACAACTTTTCAACACGGTTACTACTGAGTGACGGTGGACAATTCGATACTTTCGACCAAATGGGTACTTGCGCAATCATTAATTATCTGACTGCAGGGTTCATGTTTACTTTGCCTGCGTGAGCAAGATCGTTTTAAGATGTTTATAAAGACCAATCTTTACTGCTGTCTGTTAGCTTTTTAGTTTTTACTGGTTAGACTCAAGTACCAGTGCAAGAGTTTTCAGTGACACATTCACCTCAAGATGATTCTCATAATTCATTAATTTACTTACCTTGTTGCATTTCAGAAAACACTGTACTTGTAGAAGGTCACTGTGCATACAGATTATTGTGGCTTTTGAACATTTTAAAAATAAAATAAACAAAAGATCATATCAATCACTGAGTCCAGTCTCTAATAAATCACAGAAGTGGAGCTAATGCCGTGTGACCCTCTAGGCTAAAGCCACAAAAATATGTCACTGTGGTGTACGACTGGCAGATGGGAATTTGGCTTAATTTAATCTCTTTTAAATCTCTAGTTCATTTATTTGTTTTATCTTTTGTTAAAATGCCTGCATATTTCCATTTTTTAAGCTCAACTATCAACTATCACTCTATTAAATTCTATATTGAGAGGTACACTTCAGATCTAGAAGTGGGAAACTTCCAGTGCACCTGAACATAACATTTTCCAGAGGATCATAGTGACATATTCCAGATTACACTATTGAAGACATTCTATTTTAAACTTTTCAAAACTTACAATAAAGATGGATGATCAAAATGGCTTTCTCTGCTTTTTTGTATGAAATGAAATTATTGTGAGATCCATCTGTTATCTAACCCATGTTTTAGGGGGCTGGATTCGACCCAGGACCGTTCGCAAATCCATCGCAAGGACCACTCAAGTCTCACTCCCCTTTGAGATACTCACTCACTCACTCACTCCCCTATAGGATACTCACTCGTTCACTCACTCACTCACTCTCCTATTGGACACTCACTCACTCACTCACTCCCCTATGGGATACCCACTCACTCACTCACTCACCTATGGGACACTCACTCACTCACTTATGGGCATTTTGGCGTCTTCAATTGAAGACCTGAGTTCAAGACCACTTAAATCACAAAATAACACTTTTGAGATATAGAGGGTCAAAATTTTCCAAATATGTAGCAGATCATGGCAAAGCACGATGGAAACGCATCAGTACACATGACCTGAGTGCTTCTTTGCAGAAATCTTCAGATCAGATGATGCTCTGGTGTCAGCTCATTCTTCGCCAAATGTGACTTAAGTACTTTTTGAACTCAGGTCTTCAATTAGACTAAGATGCAGGTGTATTGGACAGTGAAAAACACTTGAGTGCCTGAGGGAAACCCACTCAACGCTCATATCAATGCACTCCTGAAGGTTTGTGCAGATCACTGTCGGTGCGCGGGACTCAGTGCTGTACGGAACGAATACACGTGTTCAACGGTCAACCATCTAACTTCTCCTGAAATGACTAGTTTTTTTTTTTTTTGTGTGTGTTTGTCACACACACAAAAAAAAGAAATGCCCCCCGTATTAACAAACCTTCTGTGCAACCCAGAAAAGCGACTCTCGCTCTCCCCTGTGGTCACGTCATAAGTAGTACACGGTGGGCGATTGTGCGTCCAACAACGATGGTATCAGAGTCAGATTCCGATAGTTCCTCAGAATTTTCAATTGAATCTTTTCATTTTGATGAAGAGGAGTATTTCTTTATGGAAGTTGAGGAAACTCAACATTAAGCTGCTTTCACACCGGACGCAAAACGATTTTTTTCGCACAACAGATTACATTCAAAGTCAATGCAAAGACGCTAATACGTTCCGCCTGCATTCGCGTCTTTGCATTGACTTTGAATGTAATCTCTTTTGCGAAAAAAATTGTTTTGTGACCGGTGTGAAAGCAGCTTAACAGGGATTCAGAACCATCCTTGCTGAAAATTCTAGCTTTGGTCAGGCTGGTTTGAGCTGTGATTTGGACAGTTTTAGTTGGTTGACCAGCCCTTCACCAGCTGACTCCAGCTGAAAATACCAGCTTAACCAGCTTTGACCACCGTCATCAAGCTATAGAGACCAGCTACACCAGCTATGACCAGCTAAGAACACAACTCAGACCATCTTAAACCAGCTAGAATTCTAGCTGCTAGAAGTAGTTTTGCAGGGCTTTTGTCCCATGTTTTGTCCAGTCTCTCTCTTTCACTCTCTCTCTCTCTCTCTCTCTCTCTCTCTCTCTCTCACACACAGAAAAATTTAAAGGAAATTCTCTTTCTATTTAATAAACTGACAATACATCACAACAGCAGTAAATTTTATCTTTTTTTTCCACTAGAGCCAAACTTTTTCGCTTGAACTGAAAATGCTTAGTGTAGAGAACTGCTTTTTCCCTAACTCTAACACCGCCTTCCTGTTTCTGAGGCTGGCGGATGATTTACATCTTGTGTTGTTTTTGTGTTTCTGATGGGTTGGTTTTGATTTTTCAGCCTAACAATGGCATGATTCACTGATAATGGCAGTTATTTGGACTTAGTACCCCTCCTTGTGTTGTTATCATTTTTGTTGTAATTAACTTGCTGAATGAGCTCATCTTCTTGGAAAATGTGCGAACAATTCAGTTATGATTCTCAGCTCTATTTCATTATACACTGACCAGCCACAAGATTAAAACCACCTGCCTAATATAGCGAAGATCCCCCTTGTGCTGCCAAAACAGCTCCATCAAACTGACTTCACTTGAATTCCCAAACTCAGGCCTTCAGAACATCTCCCAGAGTATCTCACTCCCTCCACCAGCGTGTTTTCTTCCCACAGTGCATCCTGGTGCCGTCTCCTCCCAGGTAAATGGTGCAGAGGTATCCAGCCGGGGAACATGATGAAGATGAAAATGGGACCCACAGGATGAGGCAACCTTCTGCTCCAAGGTCCAGTCCTGACGCTCTGGTGCCTATTAGGGCACATTAACTGGTCTGCAAGCTAAAATGTGCAACACACAGTAGAGTACGATGTACTGTGTGTTGTGATAAATTCCTAATGTAAATATAATTGAATTTCCCAGTGACTTCCGCCACAGTCGCTCTTCTGTCGGTTTGGACCAGACGGGATAGCCTTCAAAGCCCCAGTGCACCGATCAGCCTTGGGCGAACAAAACCCTGTTGCAAATTCACGGTTTGTCCCTCCTTGGACCACTGTCAGTAGGTACTCACATCTGCTGACAGGGAGCCGCCCAGAAATCGTACCCCATCAGAGATGCTCGAACCCACTCATCAGGCCATATTGATTTGGCCCTTGTCAAAGTTGTTCAGTTCACTTTCTCCCAACACTCTGAATACGAGAACCGACTGTTTGCTAACCATCTCAGATCTGTCTGCAGACCTGGACATGTGCTGCTGTTATGAGATTACTGACATTATTCGCTGCATCTGTGAGTGGTTTTATGTAGTGGTTCAGTGCTGCCTGCTTCGTTATCTTCTCCTGCATCACAGAATACATCCACTCTCATTACTCTTAAAATTTATCCCCCCTGTTCAGAATTTGCATGCCTCTCAATGCATTATTGTCCCGTGCACGCACCGTACTCACGGCCCTGTATGAGTACACTCACATGCAAACTCGTGGTTCCTTTGCACTGAATGACACAATGCCACGGCAGAGTTGGCAGCACCACCTTTCAGACCACATCCGCATATCCTCTCGGGAGGACCCAGCTAGCAGATGATGGGATGATGAGCAGGACAACCTTTATGTAACAAGCAAGAGTGACATATGGCTCTATTGTTCAGGAACTTTAATTTGGAAAGTGACAATTATTCAACCACGGCTCAGGATTTAGATAGAATTCATTAAAACTGCACGACCCTTTCATCAGGAAGGCTATTTTTGTCCTTAGCGTATGATAAATTATTTCTTAATGTCTTTGATGTTTAATTAAAAAGGTGTATAGGCTCTGATGTCAGGTGACATCATCATCTTTCAACATAAGTTGTAGAACCTGGATTCAAAAGTCTGTACATGTTGGAAAATGCAGCTAAAATCAAAAATGTCTGATTTGAAAAGTCCCTTCACTGTCCCCTGTCTTGCAAAAATCTACAACAACACATGAAATTCACACTCGATTATCAGTTAATCACTTATTGAAAATAAAGAACTTTTGGCCCAGTAGCATAATTCAGGATTCGAGCCAGATGCGGCTAAATGCGGCCAACATATTCCCACCATTTGACAATGCTAAACCTCATGTGATGCACAATCCACCAGTCAGAGCTTAATATACAAATATACAAAAAGAGTCAGACAGAATAATTTGATTGGTAATGACTTGTGTCGGTTCTGTCTGCTTTATCACTCACCTCCACGGACTCCCGCAGGCCATCCAAAAATGACCCTTCTGAGGGCATTAGAATCAAGCAAAGGGTAATAAATTGAGTTAACACTCCTGCAATGCCTAATTTTTTTTTAAAAAATTGCTGTTTTTGTAGCCCAGAATGCCGCCCAAGATTTGCCCAAACCACTCATGTTTTTAGGAGCAGTAATAAAACTTTTCAGAGGTATTTCACAACTGAGCTTCATTATCTCCTACAATATTCATAAGAAAGCGGCTAAATCCATGAATTTCACTGTAAAAATTTCATAGGGAATGTTTAATACATCACAGCACAGATTTATGAGAGACGATTTGTCATGTCTCACTCCCTCAGACATCAACAAGCCCATTAATCTGCACAACCTCCACTGATCATCCAGCCGAGGGTCAGAGTTGAGCTGCTGCTCCTCTGCATGCAGAAGAGTCGGTTGAGGTGGTTCAGCACTATGGTCTGGATGTTTCCAGGACAGCTCCCTTTAGAGGATTTCCAGGCATGTCCAACTCTTAGAAGGCCTTGACGCAGACCCAGGACTCACTGGAGGGATTGGGCTGCTTTGTTAAATCTACTACCCCTGCGACTCAGCCGCAGATAAATGGCTGAAATGGATGGATGGATGGTTAGGATGATGATCAAATTAATGTTGATGTTCAAGTTAATACTGATGTTACCAGAGGACTGATTGTGGTATCTGCAGTTTGCAAACTTTAATTTGGAAAAGCTTGATAAAACTGGATGCGACTTTAGTTCAGTTCAAAACAGATAGCTATCGTGGCCAACATAGAGAATGGCAGCTCATGTTACTTCAGTTGAGCTTCAGGTAGCTAGCTACTTGGGTACTACTCTACTCAAGTGTTATGGAGGAACTTAGTCGGACTGATTTAGGTTGAAAATGAGTTAGGACCATTTTCATTCTGACTAGATGTTGCCTCATCACATATATACTGAGAGGCATTAAAAACGTATAATAAAATATACTGTTTTAAAAAGGGGTAAATGGTTTCTTTCATAGTTGCAAAACACCGTCTCAGGAAACTGTGCTTTTGGCGGTGAAACTTGCCCTTACTGTTATCGTTACATTGGCAGTCAGTTCAGCTGTTCTTATGCATTAATCTGACATAGCAGAAGAGGTTTTATGGAATGTGTTTTTGTGGTGTCACAGATGACACACTTTGTCGGGGACGACAGCTGACACATCTGGTCACTCTGTGTCATCCCTGCAGTCTGGATACAGTCATTTAATGGACATTAATGCGTCCAGAATCTTTTCTTTGAGACCGGCCATCATTCAACATTCAAGATGTTTCATTCTTCTGAGATTCATTTGTTTGTGGCATTTGAAGTGGGAATGATATGACTTTGTTTATGTGTGTTTTCATTGGCCCTGATCTTCAGCTTTTCATGTGCAAAATGATTCTCCCAATATGATTCACGGCCATGATCCAGGGAACTGTGCTGCATTTAGATAATCATTATGAGGTGTTAATCCAAGAAAGGATTTGAACCCAGACACTTGACATTTTGCAATGCTTATCACACCTGATGGTCATCATGTCAATCAGCAAACGGAAAAACTATCAGTTTTCAAATTAGACGATGAAAAGCACTTTGCATTTTTACTGCCTTTCAGTATATTAAGATTAATAAAAAATAATCTCTTGTCCCCTATATTTTACTATAGCAAAACCTAGCAAGTCATTGGTATTGAATCGTTGATGAAGCAACAAACTGGCAAGTTGATTCCCACATTAAATGTTCTATAAGGGCCAAACCTTGCAAATTGAATCAGCCAAATATGAAGCAGGATAAATATCACATGGTCTGTCAGGTCAGTGCCTGTGCAGAGCACTGGTTGTGCAGGACAATCATGGAAAAAAAACTATTTGGAGTTGATGACTGACCTATTGTGTTCTGAATTTAACTGATGCTGTTACACAGTTTTATATGTGCACTGCCCTGCAAAAAATAGTCACACTCTAATATTTTATTAGACTGTCAATATCTTTGATTACGGCATGCATTTGCGTTGTCATCATTTTGGTAAGGTTAATGCAATGTCACAACATTTATTTCTGTCCAGAGTTGCATAAACCATTTGCCAAAATCTGGTATTGATGATGCAAGAGTCTGACTTACGCTGCGGTCCGTCTCTCCCATCATCGATTCTCCAGCGCATCCCAAAGACTGTCGATGGGTTTAAGGTCTGGACTCTGTGGTGGCCAATCCATGAGTGAAAATGTCTCATGATTCCTGAACCACTCTTTGACATGTTGAACCCAACGAACCTTGACATTGTCATATTGGAATGAAAAAATCCATTGATGGTAAAACCTGGTCATTTAGTATATTCAGGTAGTCAGTTGACCTCATTTTTTTCGGTGCACATTGATGCTGAACCTTGACCTGACCGACTGAAACAACCACAGATCATAACACTGCCCCAACTGGCTGGTACAGGAGGCACTAGGCATGATGGGTACATCACTTCATCCGCCTCTCCTCTTACCCTGATGCGCCCATCATTTTGGAACAGGGTAAATCAGGACTCATCAGATCACATGACCTTTTTCCATCGCTCCAGAGTCCAGTCTTCATGTTCGCTAGTAAATTGAGGCCTTTTTTTTCAGATCAGCCTCACTAATTAGTGGTTTCAGAAGGCAACACAGCTGTTTAGTCCAAATCCCTTGAGCACTCTTTGCATGATGCGTATAGA